>OZ059810.1:2351823-3551823 GCA_964057025.1 Standfussiana lucernea
ACTTGAATTGCAAATGGCCTCCTGCGTGTGAGACGTGAGTGTAAACAACTCGTGCGCATTTATTTTCCTTTTGTAATAAAGTTCTCGTTGTTGTTTGTTTTGTTTTTCCTCCTCTGTGTGTCGCCGTATTTTGATTATCATCACTAGAACTTGTGAAGTTACTGTGGACTCTACGCATAGGCACTCTAAGAGTTTGGACCTGTAATTGCAAATAGTGAACAGTGAACTTCAACCATGTCACAAAATTCTTGCTGTGTACCTGGATGTGCTGTTGTTAGTAACAAACATTCATCCATCCACCCTCACATACTTTCGCATTTATAATATGATAAAAGATAAATAAATGATAATTAAATAAATACAAGTTGGTTCTTTTCCTTTTCAAATTCTTGATGAATTCTTCCCAAACGCCTACTTGACATAATTATCGTTGTCTTAGGGAAAAGTGACTTATGTTGACAAATTTGCTTTGAAATATTGAGTCTTAAAATGTGTTAGCATTAACTCTCAATATCTCAAAGCAGATTTGTCGACTTAAGTCACTTTTCCCTCTACGTCAACGATATAGGTACTGTACCTAGTATACCCACCAATCTATAGGTATGCATTTATATTTAGTTCCCCTAACGAAAAACTAGATGGCGCTGCGTTTGACAACTTCATAATATTAAAAAAAGGTAGAGCTGCCTGTCTATTGCCCGTATACTATTGTAGTCTTTGGGAGGCCATTTGCAATTCAAGTGTGCCCATATAAAAACAAAATTATGCACGTGTTTTATACCAAAATATAATTTCTGCATTATTGTGCTGATAATAAGAAGCTCATTATGCTCTAATTTACAAATCCTGTTAATTTTATATATTTACTTCAAGTTTAACATATGATTATAATTTTATTTCTTGAATATGTCGTTTTTCAACTCCCAACATAAGAATAATTTATTTAACCATAGCAACACCAACATTTTTTTCCCTTAACGATTTGATAGATGGCGCTGTTTTCAATTAAAAACTGGAATTTTTATTTTACTCCTAGTTACCATAGCATGCTCGCGTCGCTGCAGACCGCTGCCGTTCCGGTGTGAATCGGCCCTTATAAATAAATAAATATCGCTGGAAATTACACACAGCGCCATCTAGTGCCACACTAAGCAACGAGGCTTGTGTCGTGGACACCAGATAGTTGATATACTACATAGATACTTTTGTGTTTGTAAATACACTTATTATACATATAAACATCCATGACTCGGAAACAAATGTCCATGCTTATCACACAAACACTTGCTCCTACCGGGATTCGAACCCGGAACCCTATGAACGTAAGGCAGCCTCACTACCGCTGCGCCATTCGGGTCGTCAATAAATAAAAAAAAATATTATTATAAATGCGATTTTTGTGAGGATGGATGTTTTCTCCCAAAAAACACCGAACAGATTATATAACACACTATATAAATAGTAAAGATATTGTGTAAAAAAAATACGCGGGCGAAGCTAGATATTTAATACTTTAAGCTCATAATATAATCTCTACTCGTCAACCTTTATATAGAGAAAGAATTTCATAGGGAAGGAATCTTCCATTGCGAGGATCGACCGGAGGACACGGTGGAGCATACGGTGGAGGTCTGCCCCGCTTGGGCGGAGCACCGCCGTGTCCTCCTAGCGGCGATCGGCGGCGGCGACCTCTCGCGTCCGGCCCTGGTTCGAGCCATGGTCCGGAGCGAGACGGAATGGGAAGCCGTCACCTCCTTCTGCGAAGCAGTCATGCTAGCAAAGGAGGAGGCGGAACGTGAGAGAGAGCGTTCCTCCTCACGTCCCAGCCGCCGCGGGAGACGCACCGGGCGTCGCCACCGTAGACGCGGGCCTGTGGACGGTGAGCTAAGGGCTAGCTCGCCGTCACTCCGTCTTAGGACGACAGGCCGTGTCGACGGCGCGTTCGTGTTCCACGCGCGCCTCAAAGAGATGTCAGCATAGGGAAGGGGCCCGCAAGGGCCGATGCCTGCCGGGTGCTGCGGGTTGTTCGAAAGAGATACCGCGGCCCCGGAACACAAAGGGCGATGAAGGAACATGGGTGGGTTTTAGTCAGTAAAAGTCTGACACTCCCTCCCGCTCAGCCCAGAGCGGGAGAAGTCATTTGACGATTTCCCATCCGGAAAAAAAAAATAAAAAAAAAATAAGGAATCTACTGAAGTACTGAAATGACGAATAATAGAGAAGTATGTAAGACGAAGACATGTTGCGCCGACCCCAAATAAATAGGGATAAGGAATGATGATAAAGCAAAGTAAATAAAACACAGTGATATGAAAACGAACTATTTATTCCACAACGTCAATCTCCGTCGCTGTCGTCGTCGACCGCGCTCGCGTCGTCCTCGAACTTGTCGTCTCCCCACGACGCGCCGCTGTCCGACTGGTACGCTTCCGCTTCCATCTCCTCGTCAGATGATGAATCTGGAATGAGGAGATACGTTCATAACTATGAAATAACATAACATCATGCCTGTAATCACAATAGATTACGCTTTGTTACAAAAAATTCACGTATCCTGGCAGTTGCTTCTACGTTTACAAAATAGGTTTTAGTATAATAAAACTCACCATTATAATTAAGCACAGGTTCCTGCTCATCCAACGCGACGTCGGCGGCGCTTCGCTGCGATATCGTGAGCTCCAGCCGACCCTTCAGGTTCAGCAGCTGGCAGAGGTGCGACCGTCTGCAATGAAATCATCAAACTAGATAAGATTATGTGACTTTGCCAGCGTGAAGTTTCTTCTCACATAACATCATGCCTGTAATCCCTGAAGGGTTAGGCAGAGGTGTTCGTAATAGTACACCCACATTTCGCCAGTTATGTTTAAGTCCTATGTATAGGGGTGAGCTTATAGCCATCAACCGGGCACAAATGCAGACTCAGTCGACTGCTACTGAAAAATTCCTGGCGGAAAAAAACAGAACCACATCCCAACCTGGAACTTGAACCCAGGAGCCCATGCTCAGCAGTAGCGCTTGCGACTACTAGTCCAACGAACCAGTCAGTCCCTTCACTTTCCTAGACGGGACATACCTGTAAGGAACAGCTATACGACAAAACATATACATAATACTGACCTGTGTGTAAATATAGCTAGCAGCTGTGTGAGATGGTCGGACGCTCGCGAGCCCATCGTCGCGAGGAGAAGCGCCGAGTGACACCGCACCAGCGCGGACACCCACGTGCATACGGACGCGCATCTGAACGGATAAACGGCACAGTGCGAATACGTTTATAATGGCGGTAATTTCTTACAAGTACAAAATCTCGGCATGCCCTTTTATGGATTTCTGAACAGTCTGCTCACCTTATGAGCTTGGCGTATTGTTGGCCCAGGCACGCCACTGGTTTATAAAAATAATGGGTTGATTTTGCTTACAGTTTCAGGAAAATACCATTCCTCTGATAAAACCGGGAAGATCGAGTCACACGCGTGCAGGAAAAGCACCGTATGTACTAAATAGAGGTGTTATGAACATGTGGTGCGGAGGAATGAGGAAAATGTCGTGAGGAAAGTTTTGAGTATGTATGTGTATGGCTATAAGAGTAGAGGAAGACCAAAGAAACGATGGATGGAGCGTGTGAAGGATGATATGGCAAGAAAGGAGGTGTCTGATGAGATGACGAGTCTATTATATTTTAAAATGGTCAGAATTCGGATTGTCGATTTCAGACTCATATCATCATACCGCTCGTTTGCGACAAGGATGACATAACTCAAAAATTTAGATTTTTCGATGTTATTTGCAGTTGAATATAAAATTAAGGAAAGCAAGTATTAAATTAAGTAACGAAATACGTAAAATAAACCTTTAATCTTTTGATAAAAAGTTTCTCTATACAAAAAAAAATATTGGCAATATACTGAAAATATTTTTAGAACTTACAAAAAAGCTGTCCTGTATTTCTTATTTTTGAGTTATGTCATCCTTGTCGCAAACGAGCGATACATATAATAAATCTGTAGACGTGGCGTTTCTATACGTTGGAAATATTTAGAAAAAAAAAAAAAATAGTAGGGGTGTTAAATGATAACAAACAGAACCCATTTCTGCAATATTAAAAGTTTTTGTCTGTTTGTCTGCAGTATGTATGTCTGCAGTTTGTGAGTCTTTGGCTATGTTTGTTTGTTTAAGTATCACGTGACAATTACAAAACCAATGTGATTAGTTTCAATACACAAGTATTGTGCGTAACTTAGAGAAGGTATTAGTTTTTGTGTCATTGGAATCCGTGCTCTTAATCAAAAAATATATGATAAAGTGTTCAAGAAGCAATCATCATCATTACTTAAAATACATGCGACGACATCTAACGAATCAAACTGATACTAATGAATACAGATGAAGTGCACACAAGATAACTTTAAATCGACTTATCGGGTTTTTAAAAAAGTTATGATAGCAAAAGTTACTTAAATGGTGCTGCTTTGAAAATCTTCATAGCCTATATTGTTTGTTCGGTCGCTTTCCATGTATTAAGTTGCGCGTGTCAGCTAGTTAATTTATAATTCCAGGTTCCCTCACGATGTTTTCCTTCTCTGAAGTCAGTGATGTCCAAAAAAATTGAACTCGGAAACTACCAGTTAGTTATTTTTATAATAATGAATGAGCTAATTACTGGCTAGTCTTCCGCGTGGCCATGTCAGCTAGCTGCTCCAACAGCTGTGGCACGTAGTCAGCTGGTAAGTTGCTCACGGTGCGCAGAGCGACCAGGGGATCGTCCTTTTGGAGAACTGTGAGGATTATGCTGGAAATAAAAACGAAAATATGAATATAAACAGAAATCTAATTAGTGAATGATTAGAAAGTAAATCTTTTCTGGAGTTATATATAAAAAAAAAATTGACGAGTATTTTTGGTGAAGATGGCGGGAAGAATTTGATCGGTACCGTCAGAACTGGAAGGCGGAAGCGCGTTTTTGTAAGTGGTGGAAAGAAAGAGAGAAAGAAAAAGTATTTATTAGTCTCGCACTGGACAAAACAAAGTGGTAACTTGACAATAAAACAAGAATTTAAAAAGTAAACATAAGAACAAATTAAAATAAAACTAACTAAACTGGTTCTGTACGAGGCCAAAAGGCCCCTATCTCAGCACGAAAGAGTGGAGGGAGGCCTTTGCCTGAGTGGGACAGAACGGGTTCGGAAAAATTCATTATTTTGGTATACGGGATGGAAGGGACAACCGTATCGAAAACGGAAACCACATAGAATAGAATATGCTTTATACTCAGCACATCATTCTGAACCCCTTCAGATAGAAATTTTTCACAGGTAATAAAAAAAAAATCTGCTGTTCCATACATTTTGACAGTGTAGGTATTGCACTTTTGTAGGAAACAGCTGTTTTTTTTTTTTAATAACCGACGAAAAATTTCTATGTGGAGGGGTTCAGAATGATATACTGAGTATGTGGTTTCCGTTTTCGCGTCGGTGTCCCTTCCAGCCCGTAGAATACTTTTCTTACAATAACAAAATATTTATTTATGTACTCAACACTTTTATACGGCCACGAGAATGTATTTAAATGAATACATGCACACCAAAAAGCCTTTTCAAATCGAGGTGTGCAGAAACTACACAACGCCACCAGCTACGATCCTTACACGCTCCTTCTACTCCGCCCACGTCCAGACATCTGATGATAAACGCAAAAACCAATTCATACCCTTTATCTTTAGAATGCAGTCCCTGCATCAAGAGTTTGGTCAAGTTCTGACTGACGGCCGACTTGCCGCGTCCCTTCACGTCGAGCGCCAGGTTGGCTAGACGAGTTTCCATCGGCACTTCTATCTGTGAACCAATTTAGAACTAAATTAGTAAGGCGGGATCCAAATGGGACGGGACCCAAATGGGACGGGACCCAAATGGGATGGGACCCAAATGGGGCGGGACCCAAATAGGACGGGACCCAAATGGGGCGGGACCCAAATGGGACGGTACAGAAGAAATGAATAGATGGCGTCAACTGCATAAGCGGTAAGAAGTACTTCCTACGGTTTGTCTGTTAATGTTATAACTTCCTAACATAACATCACGCCGGTTATCCCCGAAGGGTTAGGCAGAGGTGTACCTAATTGTACACCCACATTTCGTCAGTTATGTTTAAGTCCTATGTAATACGGGGCGAGCCTATTGCCACCAACCGGGCACGAATCCTCTCTCCGTGGGTGCTACTGAGAAATTCCTGTAGGAAAAAACAAACAACACTTTGCCCGACCTGGGATTCGAACCCAGGACCTGTTCAGCAGTCGCGCATGCGACCACTAGCCCATCGCGACAGTCCATTACTATTTTTAATACATATTTGTACTTTTTAAGGACATCACTGACGTTGGTGATGGAATTATGATTTAAAAGAGTGTCCATGGAGTTTCTTGCCCATTCTTCTCCATAGAGATCTACGCTTTGAAATGGGCAACTACAGTACTTTCACAGTTATTATGTCTTGTGACAGGGACTGTAGCTTCGTTTTTTACTGCTGTCTTTGTTTCGACAATTCAAAAGTGCCTGTAATTGGCCTACTTGAAATAAATGCTTTGATTTTTATTTTACTTGCCAGCTCATTTCTAGTTGCTAGCTTTTACTCGAGACAGGTGACATAAGAATACTCAATACTCAATTTTTTATTGCATTCCATATCGCACGTCCTCAAAAAAACCGTCATAACACAAAAAAATCAGTTTTGAGATATTATACTTTAAAGTTGTTTGTGTCCGGCCGATGATATCCGTAAAAAACATTCGCGTGTGGCAATCTGTGATTTAATTATTTTCGCAGAACCCACACTTTTAGAGTTTTTTTTTTCAATGATAGATCAAGGAGAATTGACATTGAGATGGGTGTACTGTTATATAAAAACCTAAAATTTTTGTGTTATGACAGTTTTTTAGAGGACATGCGATATGTTACAGAGATGGTATAAACAAATTAAAGATCAATATGGACCCTGTCGGGCACGCAAAAATTAGGAGAAGAAGAAGTTACTATATAATGATAATATCACTAACCTTATCCCCGGGCGTCGCCCTCTTCCTCACAACTCCTCCCATAGGCTCCACGTAGGTCACCTGTGACGCGTCATGATCACCCCTCACTTTGTTCACCTCGTTGCTTTGTTTAACTTTCTTCTTAGGTTCCTTACTATCACCTCGTATTAGAATCTGGGTTTTTGATTTCAGATCGGGTGTCTGTGAAAAAAATGATAGTAATAGGTCAAAATCGATGGATGGAGTGTTTGAAAGATGATATGGCAAGAAAGGCGATGTTTGATGAGATGTTGACTAACAGAGAAAATATGGAAGAAGAAGACATGCTGCGCCGACCCCAAATAAACTGGGATAAGGGCAGGAGAATGATGCAGATGATGAATCATGTTTGTATTCGTGGAAGAGGTAGGCACCGGTGTACAATTTTCTCAGAGAATATACACGCTTCGGCAATCATCGTCTATCTTCGGAAGATCATACCTTTTCTGGGTTAACTGTTTAGTACTGCAACATTTCGCCAGTTATGTTCAAAATTCACGTAATAACGTACGTTACGTACGGTACGTTCGTGTTAGAACGTATTGTAACGGGCTCAAATCTATTCTGCTAATGACAATTTCCAGGTCATCATCATTATCATGCTACAGCAGTCTACTGCTGGACATAGGCCTCCTCAATCGGCAACTCTCATCCAGTTGAATTTCCAGGTGGAAAAACTACCTTTTGCGAAGCAGTCATGCTAGCAAAGGAGGCGGCGGAACGTGAGAGAGAGCGTTCCTCCTCACGTCCCAGCCGCCGCGGGAGACGCACCGGGCGTCCACCGTAGACGCGGGCCTGTGGACGGTGAGCTAAGGGCTAGCTCGCCGTCCCTCCGTCTTAGGACGACAGGCCGAGTCGACGGCGCGTTCGTGTTCCACGCGCGCCTCAAAGAGATGTCAGCATAGGGAAGGGGCCCGCAAGGGCCGATGCCTGCCGGGTGCTGCGGGTTGTTCGAAAGAGATACCGCGGCCCCGGAACACAAAGGGCGATGAAGGAACATGGGTGGGTTTTAGTCAGTAAAAGTCTGACACACCCTCCCGCTCAGCCCAGAGCGGGAGAAGTCATTTGATGATTTCCCATCCGGAAAAAAAAGGTGGAAAAACTAAATAAAATTGCACAGTACAGTATGGTAACGATCCATGCTCAGCAGTCGTATTTGCAACTACTTACTTCTTCAAGTAGTATTTAATCATTTGATAGTACGATTTATTTATCACTTCAAACACAATGTACAGATGCGGACTTAATGCCATAGGCATTTTCTACCAGTCAACCTTTGGGTGATGCAGAGACAAACAACGGTAGGTAAACTACAAGGATATATAAAATACTATAAATATATATCAAATTATATATAAATGTAAAAGAACAAATACACGGATATGCGAAAATAAAAAAAAAAAACACTAAAAAAGTGAAAATAACTTTACTTTCGGAAGTCGGTGACTATTGTTTGTTTCATTGACTTTTTTGGCACCGACTTTCGAAAATAAAGTTATTTTCCACTTTTTTTGTGTTTTTTTTTGAAGTCGGTTTTATTTTGCAAAAAGTTTTTATTTTACCCTTTTTAGTTATCGATCGTATCACACACAAATCCTTGTCAAGTATCAATTTCGCAATTTATTTTACTTGTATGACATATTTTTTCCAGCTATGAAAGCAGCTAGGGAAGGTTGGTCAAAGCTCCCTGCAGATGGCGTGTTCTTAGTTAGGTGCCAATCCGACTGATGAGGTCAAGCCATTTTGAACCATACAATTAATATGGTAGCAGTCGCGCGCAATTTCAAGTTAGCCTTTTTAGGCTACTCGCGCGTACGTATTACTCGTGGGGTTGTGTGCGTGTCAGAGAACGAAATTACGTGCCGCTTATGCAAACCGCTTTCCGGTAAATTTATGAATCAGTTGAAGAACTTGATCAGAGATACTTAGTCAATTTTTGACGGCCAGGTTTGCGCAGTGGCTGTTGCGCTGCGTGTCGCGGGTTCCATTCCCGCACGGAACAAATATTTGTATGGCCTACAGGTAGTTGTTCTGGGTCTCGCTGTTTGTGTAGAGTTTAAATGTTTGTTACGCACCACAAATACCTAGTTTTTTTTTTAAGAAAAGAATGATTTGGAGAAATATTGCCTTTCGGATCATTTTAACACCCATTATAACAAAGACTAAATGACAACTAATATATTTAACTCACCACTTTCTCAAATGCCAAGACGGGTCCATTCCAGTAGCCGAGCAGCAGGTCCCCCGCGGGAGGTAGCCTGCAACACTGAAGAGGCAGCGGCCGCGCCTCCCCGCTTGACACCTGGATGGTCACTGATGGCTTGATCGGTTTTGTTGAGGATCTGCAGGGGTTAGAGATTTTGTGAGTAAGGGCTGTAGCAGACACGTTACTCTCGATGATAACAAAGCGTGGCTTTGCAGCAGAAATGAGGCTCTTGAGTAGTGCTACGCTACATAAATGTTGCGTGGCATCTCGTTATGAGTCTGTTTTAGAAGTTTTGCAAAAGGCGAAAGCACCAGGGTGGCTCAGCGAAGCCCCTCCTTAAAGAGTTTGAGGGTAGTAGCAAATAGTAGGGTTTCACAGATGCTGTCTTAGAGAATGTACATAAAGCGAAATATATAAATTGCATGCAATTTGCATTATGCTACAGTGCGACGCACACGTTTTCAGACGGCAGTTAGCGCCGTGGCCTCTACCTCTAACTAAATGATGGCGTAACACATACAATGTTTCT
Source organism: Standfussiana lucernea (assembly GCA_964057025.1). Classification (NCBI taxonomy): domain Eukaryota; kingdom Metazoa; phylum Arthropoda; class Insecta; order Lepidoptera; family Noctuidae; genus Standfussiana; species Standfussiana lucernea. The sequence goes on from OZ059810.1 coordinate 2,361,625, forward strand.
GTTTAGTTTATAATGACATTGCAATAGTATTTTCTCGTTCACTCATATTGAAACTCGGAGCGTATCGTTCCATGTGCGAGCTGACAAGCTCATTTTTCTCAGTGCAAATGAGCGCCATTCTGAGATATGGCAAAGGCACAATTAACAATTGAAATGTTTGATTACACTTACTTTTTCATTCAAAATTCTCTGAAATATCTATATCTAATATAAACTAGGCATCGAGAAAACACCCGACACAATCAGAAGAAGAAGAAATTATGTAACTCACCCATTCAACATATGCCCATAATAATGCACGACCCCGCTCCTGGTAACAGCGGCTAAACTCAACCGTGTAGCACCATCCTCTTCCTTCACCTCTACGTCCACAATTCTGGGAGCGTCCTCCAGCACAAAGTTGTACGTAGGCGTAGTTGTGGTGATGATGGGTGGCTTGGTGATGGATTTCCTGCGTTGCTTCTTATGTGGGGTCTCATCACCGTTCAGTTGGGGGGTGATATCTTCTGTTATTGTTACGTCCCAGAATGAGAGGAGTCGTTCGTTTCTGTGGGAGGAATTTTTACTCAATACTTTTGTTGGTATGTTAAAACATCGAATCATTGTTTGAAATTTATTGTTGATTTATAAATTGTTTGCAATAAATGGGTATGTCCAACCATGTACAGATATCCTAAGGAAAGTATGCGCTTGGGGGATCATCGTTGTCTTCAGAAGCGCGAATGCGCGATAATGAGGTCTGGACTAATTTTATTCATTATAAATCTGTTAGAACCATGGAAGTAATATTGCCTATTTTGTAATAGCATGATTAAAAAATTATAGATAATTTAGAATAGGTAACCAGTAACTACACAGAGAGAAATGTCAAACAAACAAAGTGACAAATGCGTCATTGTACCAAGATTATCGAAGCATATATTTTTTCTGGTTTAACTGTATTTAGAGTTCACTAATCAGCTTGAGACTAGAAAATCATTTTGTGGTGAACCACTTATCATGAAACAAAATAAATGAACTGTGTCCACTATTACCATAGATATGCGACTATGCAATCTGAAACTTTTTATGCGCGTTTTCATCAGCACAGACACTAATATGTCATCATAATATCAATATGTCTACTCACTGTGACCCCTCAATAAGCCAGCAGACATCATTGAGCGTGGCTATCGACAACAGAGCAGTGGGTGCCGCGTTGTGTCCCAAGTTCTTGACAACAGTCGCGTCCCCGTCGTGTAGCCGCCACAGTCGGACTTGGTATGATGCTGCCACCAGGAATCGGGCAGTTGTGTTCTATAAGAAAAGATAACAAGATTACTAATCAAAATAAGGACCCAAGAGATCAGATAAGCTGTCGCTTTTAGTCTGGAATCTGGCCTCATCATCGCTTCACATCAGGCGAGTTGTGGCCAAACGCAAGCCCGTTTAGTATGAAAAACAAGTTAGAGCAAGGCTAGGATGAATGTATACTCAAATTGCCTGAATGATCAGGCAGGCCGGCATCATTAGATAGAGGAGCAGTGTCTTTCTGTCCAATAACAACTGCCAAGAGAGATGATCATAAAATTACTGTTCAATAAAGTTTCCATTAGGAGGCTTGTGAGTTGATATGATGAAAGTATTGGCATACCTAAGGGCCAACAATACGGAAAGCCCATAGGGCAAGGAGACTGCTCAGAGACCCTCACATCATGAAGAATAGTAGTATAGAAGGCAAGCCAAGCTTTTAAGCTTCTATGAAAGTATATTATCTTCATCAATAATGGCTGCACTAGATGAAAGTAATATTTGACAGAGGCCTTGTATTCTGGCACTGAATTATGAGCGTTAGTCCACAATTCTGACTTCAAACGCAAAGTTAAAATAACTTTATAAGGTTGTGGATCTTACAGAGCTTGCAGCATGCATTGTTGATGCTGTTGGGTTTCATAGCATTCCCGCTCTAGCAAATGACGGTTCTGACTGACAGAAACGGGTAGGTGTATGGAGTGTAATTCTGTGCTGCTAGATGAGGTTCAACCCTTAATCATTTTAATAGTCCTTTGCTAAAGGCGTATTTTTAACAAATTTTCTTGTAACTGATAAATTCCGTTTACCACCCAAATAGGGAAAAATCCCTCCTTTTCGCTTACACCGATATATATCTTCTAATTTCTACACATTACGATCTATTAGCGAACTTTAAACAACTGATAGTATCTTAGACATCAATCAAATAAAATTAAAATGGTGTTTTGACTTACCTGTTTATGCGGTACAATTTTAATGGCACACACATTATTCCCGTGTTTATTCTTACTGTCAACATTAACATTATACTTATATCTAATTAACGAGCTATGCAAGTCCCACTCGCATACGTTATTCTCCTTATTACAACTGTACAAGCCATACTTCTTGTGCCAATCTAGCGTACTTATGGCGCTACTGGTATTTTCATTGGATAAAACAGTTTCCACTTTTGCTTGTGCTACTGAATATATTAAAATCTTTCCACTGGTCGTGCCGAGGGCTATGCAGTGCTTTTCTTCGGATATGCTTCTTCGTTTTCCTCCTTTTAGTGGGTAACCCTGAAATATGAGGTAATTATTAGTTTAGTTTTTATGGTTGGATGGACTGTGTGAAGGATGATATGGCAAGAAAGGTAGTGTCTGATGAGATGACAAGTAATAGAGAAGTATGGAAGAAGAAGGCATGCTGCACCAGCCCCAAATAAATTGGGATAGGGTCAGGAGAATGATGATTAATTTTGTTTTTAACATACATACATAAAGTAAAGACTTTATCCATGAGGGTAGGCAGAAACTATAGAATGAATTGCTTTGGAGCTTACATACTTCTAAACTTTAGTTTATAGTTTTTACATATTTTATCAATATTGAAGATTTTACATCATTGCCAGTTTCTTATCTCAAAAACACCGTAAGATTTGATAGTGTCCATGTTGACGACGAACGCAATCTGAGTGAAGTAGTTCATCAAGGTTACTCAAATTATAATGTGCCCAATTTATGTATTGAGGTTATATTTACATTTTCATCTTGATTATTGTATTGAGGAGTTTGTAGAGAGTTTTTAAGTAAAATTGGGCTTTTATGAAACTAGATACAAGTTGATAAACAAAGCACCAGGGTCACATACGAATAGAAGAGAGCTCATCGAGTATACCAAAACAAAACACGATTTTAACAAAATTCTTTGGTAAATTGCAAATCATTTTTATCAGGAGCTAGATGGAAATTAAAGGTTATAAATACAGCAAATGCCTTGGAAAAACCAAGTGTATGTAATAATTTATAAAAACCACGTGTTGTACGTACCGCTGACTGTGTGGCCGATATCCATTGCAAACATGAAGGCGGTGAGGTCAAATGTAAGTCTGGTGTATACTCCTGTTTGAGTACATTAGTTTCTGTGTCCCATATCCTCAATCTACCATCTTGGGTGATGGCAGAATAATATTTTCCATCATCGGAAAATGCCGCCTCTGCCATGGTTCATTCCGATTACGAACCAGTGTTGCCAGTCGGTCATGTCAGAAATCACCTGAAATATAAAAAAATGAAACCTTTTTGTAGAAAAAATAACCTTTCATATTTTTTTACTGGATAAATTGATAGAATAGAAAATTAGTTGTATTGATTTACAGATACATCGATGAGTATTTGAGCACTTGCCCGCATTTTTTGATTTATTCATATTGATCCTTTATAATAAAATTGATGCATTAAGAATTGATATGAAGTTAAACGAGTATCGAAATATCGCAAAAATATGGTCCATCAGATGCACACTAATCTTTCGGTGACAACAAATTGAAGTGGCGGCGCGGCGGCAAACGAACAACAACGAATGAATCCGAAGATCCGATCCAATCCGACTGATCAAGCGAGTGAGCGAGATACAAGTGGTGTAAGTGTGAAAGAGGAAAGAGTACAACGTGTTGTTCCAATAGAGACAGCTATGATTGGGTATGAGCACTTTGCCATTAACTAGGGCTTCATAAAGGTTTTTGTTCTACTACTGCTAACGAAGCTTATCAACATGAACAATTCTAAAACGAGCGTTCCGTTTCACGTTGCTTTTATGTAAAAAATTAAAAGTTAATTCTACAAATCCCGAAAAATCACCTAAAAGTAACCTTTTCATTAGTGTAACCTAAAAGTAACCAATGCAGTTGAAAAATCACCTAAAAGGTTACAAAAGCAACCTTCTGGCAAGACTGTTACGAACTGACAGCTTGCGTTTCGTTCCGAAGTTACTTGAAATCATTACCACGTGATGTATTCAAAAGTTCATGTAGAAATCTGTTGAAGAGAAATGAACCTCAGTTCATTGTTTCATGGACAATATTTTTTTGGCAGTTTCCGATTATTATTTCAGAAAGAGTTGTTCATATCCAGATATAACAATAAGATATGGATGATTTATCGTTGACATGGCCAATAGGATTACGTTAAACGAAACGTAACTTCGAAGAAACTGACATTCGGATTAAATGTTTACAGACTGAAAAATAATAAAGGCGCGTTCACTTCTTTCGATTCTGTTGATTTGATAAGTGGACCAAAACATTAAAATTAATTGTGAAAGGCATAAGTAATCCTGAAGCACCTAAATATTGAAATTTATCAGTAAAAATGATGAGATGAGATTTTGATTGGCAGAATAATATTGCAATTTCGAAACACACTTCCTCGACAAAATAAGGTCACTGATCTTGCACAATGTCTTTGTGTTGCCAAATCGATAAAACAATCAATTTTCAATCGTCGCAGTGTCGTGTCGGACGTCACTAGCAGCTGTCACGTCTGACATTATTTGTTGAGAATTCGGAGCCTTTCGCGTTTTCATAGTTCGTTTGCGCTCGATGTTGTAGGTGGAGTTCATATTTTTTTTTAGTTTTTGCGCTCTCGTTCCACTTTTCGAAAGTAATCTTTTATCATTTTAAAATTCAATGCTGTGTGTTGTGATTACCTTGATGTTTGGTTTCTAAAGTGATGTGTGAAGGCTGTACTAAAGTCGGATTGTGAATATGATGTCACTTTTATTCTGCGTGATACCTTGAAAACATGAGTGTTAGTGTTGAGGGGGACGTGTCGAGCCCCCTGTCGGACGGGCAGGACGCGACCATCTCGAAATCATCGTCGGACAGCTTGAAGATAGACGAGGAGCCTTGTCAGGATGAGAAATCGGAGCCTAGTACCCCGAAACCCCATCCGATGGCATTTACCATCGACTTCGGTGCTGCAAAGCCCGTTGACACTCGGAAACTGGAGGAGCTAGCAAAGAAATCGCAGGCTCGCCATCAACGAGTCCAGTCTATGTCTGCTAGCCTGACCAGGCCCAGTCCAACGCTCGCTCGGCCTCCCATGAGCGCCAAGCTCCCCCGCAAAGCTCAAGGGTACAACTCTGAAGGCTACTTCTCCTCAGACCAGGAAGACAGCGGCCTATCTGGTTCTGTCAAGCTCCGAAGCAGTCCATTAGCTCAAAATGTTACGCACATAACGTCTCCTGTTACAATTAGACATATAAAATCCCCTGTTACTGACACTGTCCTGCCAAAACGCACGTCCAAAAGTCCTATAGTTGATAGTATAATGTCTAGGAGTGAAAACTATACTTGTCGTCAAGGTCTCAACTTGCCACTGAAGAGTAATACTTACATGAGAGAAGTACACAGAACACCGAGTTATGGGAACATTAATAGGCATGCTATGGCGGATATCATAGACCAGAGCCCTGAAGGACTGATGTTGACTGATATATCAAGTCCTGAATTAGATATTCTAACCCCTGATAATGGTTTGTCTACCCCAGAGAATTCTAAAAGTCCATTGATACGCAAAAGTAGAGCATCTTCTGAAACCCCTGATTTGTTCAAGAAGTGTATTGCAAAAGAACCTTTGTATATAGAGGATGATGTTGATGGTCGGTCTGAAAACTCTTCAACTGGTACTTACACTATAGAGGGGGATAATTATACCGAAGAACAGAAAGCTAGAATGAGTATTGATAGAACTTTTGGTACCGATACCCTCACAAAAGCTATAGAAGAAACTTTAAAGAAAAAAGGCAGTGAGAGAGACCCAGAATTAGTGTTTGACTTCCCCAACCCCCAAAGAGTAATAACAAAAGAGCCTAGGAGAGACGTAGGTCTCCGTAGTCCTTTACTAAACCAGTCCTTCGAAATTCCAAAAGTTTCTAAAGACAAAAATGTTTTAGAAATCTCTTGCTGTTACGAATCACCGACTGAAAATGATTTGGCAGCTCAAACTTCAAAACAGATCAAATCTACTCGGAGTTACTTAGAGAAAATAAAAAATAGAGTGAGGACAATCACGGAAAAAACATTTGCAAAGTCTCCTCCTAAGCATGATGACTGTGACGAAGGTAGTTTCACATGTGTCACAACTTCAGGGGTTTTATCCTCTCGAACCCCTCCTAAAATAGAGCCCGTGCTACGTAGGTGTAGTTTAACAAAGTCAGAGATAGACCAGACTGATTATATCCATCGGTTGTCAAGAGAATCTTCCGTACCAGTCTCATTACCAAGTACCAAAACAGGGTTGGAAGACACTAAATTTGAAAGTACTGCGTTAAAGAATGCTCAGAAAGCTTTGAGGGATGAGTATGGGGTTACTTCGGATATGACTCCGGAGCAGGTCGTAGGAAAACTGTCTTACTTGAGCCTGAATAGATGTAAAGGAGATAAGACCTGGATCCAGGACTGGGCTGAAAGCGTAAAGAAGTACAACACTAATACTTTGACTATGGAAAATGTGGTGCTGGACGATAGGCCGCCAATGAGTCCCAGACAACTGCCTGTCAAACGTGAGTTTTTTTTTAAATTACTTATTTTTTTAGTGCAGTACTTGCCTGTTTTATTCTGTTTAATGAGATTCCACCTACGAAGACATTTCAAGTAGTGCAAATTTTAGGAGATGTTAAGTGACTAGTGCACATGCCATACCACCTAAAAATATGTACCCAATTACCAATAAAATCATAGATAGAGCAATAATTATTTACAAAACGCACCAAGTTCCTACATGTGTCAAGTTTATTTAATTAGAATTTATCTTAAAACTTGACTAATTAAGGTCCCAAGGTGAATTGTCTCCATGACTGGGCTGAGCAGATATAGTATTGCAATTAGTTGTTATTAATTAGCGCAGTTGGGATATAAATAATCTTCTTAATGATCTCTTTATGACCTATCTCTACTATCGAAATGTAGGTGTAGTACTATAAAGGTCTGTCTACCGTCATCCGCGGAATTCTGGCGTAATGCTACGCATATAAAATGGCATCAATACCACGAATATTACCCCCATTGGTTCTTGTTTTCAAAAGGTAATCGGTTGTCATAGTATCATTACTATGACCACCGATTACCTTTTGAAACACACTCCACATCAGTGTGGAGGAATGTTAAAAAAGTGTTGTGAGGAAAATTCCGAGTTTGAATGAGGATAGCTATAAGAGTAGAGGAAGACTAAAGAAACGATGGATGGACTGTGTGATGGATGATATGAAAGGTGGTGCCTGCTGAGATGACGAAAAATATGGAAAAAAGACGTGCTGCGCCGACCCCAAATAAATTGGGATAAGGGCAAGGGAATGAATGAAAAAGCATAGTTTTACACACAATTGAGGCTGTTGTGTCTATATACATTTATATAGGAGCGGTGTATACAGCCCGGCCCTTGACTGTGAAGACACCTGTGAACATTGTGTAGCAATCATCAATCCACTATCAAACGTCTTAATGACGCTCAAACCACATCAATCGAGCTTGCTGCTTACGACATGTCGCGTAGACATTCACCAATCATTTGCAATACGCTATTAACCTTAGCAAATCTACCGGCATTGCAATCAATCAAGATTGCGTACGGTCAGTAAACAAATACGTTTTAGAAGTACCACGTAGCTTTGCGTAATGTGGAAGAATGAGGGCGTATCGTGAGAATTTTGAGGCAGGACAAACAATAAAATTTAAAAAAAAACAACAAACTAAACTAAATTGGACCTGTACGAGGCCAAAAGGCCCCTATCTCAGCATGATGCTGGGACATTTAAAGAAATATCACAGCGCTGGTATTCTGATAGAGACCGAAGACGCGTTGATTCAACCAATAACAGGAAAGACGACATGATTTGTCGATTTCGGCATGTGTCGTTCCACCCCGCTCGTCACCGCTTTGCGGAAAACCGCATGCGGTATGAATGAATATACAGTTTTGGCTATGTAATTAAAGACAGACCAAAGAAACGATGTATAGATTGTGTAAAAAATACCACAGGAAAAGGGGTGGCCCCTTTCCTGTGGTATCTTTTACTGGTACTGAGATTATGATGAAGAGAAACATGTTGCGTCCATCCAAAATAATTTGAAATAAGGCTGAATGGATGATGAGTTGTGCTGCTGGAAGGAAAATGACAAATCACGCGTGCTCACTGCGATTTCAAAGTATTTGGTCAAGGTTTGGGGTTTCCTCACGATGTTTTCCTGGACCGTAACGTTTAGGATATTACTCTTGCTTTGAACTTGACGCGACACAACATGCGGACATCGAATCATCAAATAAACAAGGAAGACGGTTCTTAAAAGACTCCATGTAAAAATAGCCTAGGAAGCTTCGCTTTGGAAGACGTGAATTTGACAAATGAAAACACAAAATTACGTGAACTTATGAAGCGACCGACATCGACAGCAATATGCGCTCGCTTTTATGCCATTACCCTGTTATCAGTGAGACAGTTCTGTACATGCGCTTAGATAATGTAGAAATAGAAAAATGATTCATACATAAGACAAGGGGCAAAAACTAAGCGGAAAAGTGCGGCAAAGTTTAGTGCGCGTAATGTAAAGACAGTTGAACATTTTAATAAATACCCTACACCTCAGCCCCCTTACGCATCAACCCGTCAAGAAAATATGGTTACCAATTAATACAGCTGTGATATAGGATGTCGAATCATGCCATCAGGAAATGACCATGTACTATGTGTATTACAACAGTTTTGGGTTGCTTACCAAAAGAAACAAAAAACTGTTGCATATCTTATTTTTATATTATTCAGACTGCTCTCTGAACAGTGAGCACAAAAATTTCAACGCATCTGTCGCAATAATAATATTAGCCAACTGCAAGGTGGTAGTGAGACTAACTACCCTGTACATTTAAGTATGCCCAATCGAGTGGGTTAATTTTAATGTACTTACGACATTAACATTCATTCGTCCCCAATTAAAAACCGAGGAATAAGCAAGGTGTGTCATTGCGAGCCATTCATTAAATTTGACATGTAAATGACAACAGGAAAAATGTGGTCAACAATACACATATTGACCTATTCATTTTAATGCCTAATTTACATGTTTTGACTTGTGTAGTAATCTAGTAATGAGGAATGACGCACGTAAAGACCTATGTCAGAAGTTTGGTAGTTGCCGAGGTGTTGTAGCACTTCTCCACCGCAATCCCAGCTCAAGCACTAAAAAGTAGTAAAGAGTGGACATTTTAGGGGCTGATAGGAAACAATAATATCAGCCTATTACTGTCTCACTGTAGCGCATAAGCTTTTTCTGATAAACAGAAGTCATGTGTATTTGTCACTACGCTTGTTCAAGGCGGCTTAGCAATTGCAGACTTTTGGGTGTTATCAATTGTATTTTTTTCAGTTCAAAAAATTCATTCTGAAAGCGATTTTCTGTTATGAGATTGCAAGTTAACATGTTTATTTATAAATTTATCGCTGTATATTGATCGTTTGCAGCTAATTTGCAAAGATAATGTTATCTTTAATGTGTTTTGTTCTGCCCGACGTAAAATGACGTCGTTTTCGCAGATAAGAACGCTCGGAACAATGCTTAGTTCTACACAAACGTGCCTTATCATGTTTATTTTGAGTCTTTGGGATAATTGTCTTAAATGGACTGACTTATTTCTAATCGATAAGCAATCTATTGTTGTATCCCGTGAGCATTGTTAATAAAACCGAGCTCTGCACAGCTCCTCAGAAATCGGAACTTCAAAAGACCTAACGGATATACCATAACGTACTTTGTAACTTCCTTCTAAGGCATACAACCTACATGGTTTAAACCGCAACACCCCATGATGTTGCGGTTTTACGCCGTATAGGCAACAGCAATCGCGGAAAATTAAACTGAAAACCGTACACGATAGAAAGCATAATTCTATAAACATGCCACAAAGTTTCCCTTAAAATTGTACTAAATGACTAAATTGAGCCACTTATCATACGCGTACTAGCATAGTTTCTAGTATGCAACAATGTCCCTATTTGAGGTAAACGGAGCGAGACTTAGAAAATGACTGTCATGTTTGTAAACATTTTGCTTCTAAGTTGGTTCGAAAGTGTGTCACGTAAGTTGTTTTGTCTATTTGTCTGATAACTGGTAAATATTTACGATAATGGTATTCCCGCGGCCTTGATATCGTTTGATAACAGAGCTCTTACTAAATGGGTTCCTCCGGGAAAGTGTTGTATTATCACAGTTATCACCATTTTACCATCAACATCTTACATCGACATTGTCATCGTAAAATACTGGTATTCAACTGGAACTGGTTCAGCTGCATCCCAAAATGGCTTCCAATCTAACCAGATGAAAGAGCTAGGCAGATGCTTATGATGTATTTCTACTGTCAAGCTCTGTATGCCAACCTATCTCTGAAGATTATAAGCAAAGAACCTGCAATGCTTGGTAGTTTATCGATACATTTGTCAATAGCCGATAAGATGAACGATTATTGCCTCTATCTAAGATCACGATTGTGACTAGCTGACTTTAAGCAATGGCCTCTCAATCTTCTTCCACATTTTTTTAATGGATTGACGAGCTAACAGTGTGTACGACAGAAATGTGGAATGGGCTGTTTCCCCAGTAACGAATTCGTCTGTCGTGAGTTCATGACAATAGCAACAACTCAGTTAAGCGATTTGTTGTGTAGTACTTTAACATTTAAACGGTCTATACTCTACCGTAATAATAATTGTGGTTGTATTTAATCTTTGTTGGAAAACGGTCCAATATCGTGTTTAAAAAAAAATTAATACATTATTTTTTTCTTGTCGAAAACTAGCTTTTGTCCTCGTCTTCGCTCCCGTTATGAACGGAAATTAACCCACGGGGCGTTTTAAATGTAGCCTATGACACTTTGGGATGCTGCATCTTTACGTTAGTGAATTATCGGAATCGGATCAGTAGTTCCGAAGATTACCTCTTATTCTTTATAATATTAGTAACGACTGTTTGCTTCGAAAGTCTTTTCGAAGAACCATAACAGTTGTATTTTCCCATAACTCAATCCATTTCTCCTTTCTATTATTACAATAAATTCCTAAACTTGTAAACACTAAAAGCAGTATTGTCGTCAACAATCACTACATACCTTTCAGTTCGTTTCCCTTTCGAATGCTCGTGAAATATTTATGAGTATGTGTGAGCCATACGGATGAAGTTATGAACTTATGAGCGTTCTGTGAGTGACCGGGCGAACAAAAGATTTGAGTGTGGTATGGTTTGGTTGGGCGTTGTTATGGGTTTCCATAATATCTTTCCGTTCGGTGTTAGTTATTTATATTAACAACTTAACGTACAGGTTGTATACAGACGTTTCACGAAGCCGTCTATCAATCATTCTGTACGATCAAACTAAAAACTCTACGCAAAAAATATCACTAGGAAACGACATTTTTTGGGGTGAAAAATATGGGGAGTGACTTTCGGCTTCGTAAAGGGTACTTTACACCCATTGTAAAACAATAACATCAACCTGTAATCCCCGGAGGGTAATTGACAAATCGAATCAAGACTTATTTTAAATTCGAATTAGGCTTCGAATCAGCATTTTTGAACGTCTAAAATTGCATTTAAGCCGGTCCCCCAAAACGGTCGCCCCTTCCAGGTATACTAGTGTTTTAGCTGGGAAGAAGAAGTGGCGGAACAAACTCCTCAGCAACATATCTGCCTATTAAGTTATACGATAGTCACTGCAGTTCCTTAATCGGTGAAATCTTTCGAACCGTCTCCATCTTTGGCTCTCAAAATTCGAAAGGAAGCAAATAAAATAATAGGATAATCTGTGGTCCAAACAAAGGAATGTTAACTGAATTCTATTTTAAAGACAAAGGGTTTCACTTATTCCGTAAATAGCGAACCATAGAGCACACCTGCTTATTTTCCCGCGCTTGTCATGTACATATGTCAGTTTACTGTAATTGCATAATTTTGCGCAGTCACTTAAATATTATTGTTTATAGGTCTTGGTAGGGTATAGGTCAGGGATGGCGAACCAATGGCACGCGTGCCATCAACGGCACGCGTCACAATATTTTGGGCACGCCGCCGATTTAAACTATATTTTAATCTACCAAAGGCCTGAGAGTTATTATTTTCAGATATGATTTACATTATAACCGAATGAAACCGTTTGGCAGATGACTCCAGCGTGCATTCTACTAAAAGTAAACTACAACCCTAATTGAATTTATTTGTCATCTAATCTGCAACACAGAAGTCACGCTAATGTTACTTTAATTTGAGTTACACGCATAATTGAAAGATGTATTACTAAACAAAGAGTAAATAAAGAGTTTTGAGTCGTTAATTTCCCAATAATCAATAAGTCAAAATTATTTTACGGCACATCTATGGCCCCATTAAACATTTCTTTAGAAAAATTTGACGTTGAGCCAAAAAGGTTCGCCACCCCAGGTATAGGTTATCCCCAGGCGTTTAAACTGTTTCGGGGTTTTAATAAGGAAGTATTAATTAAGATGACAATTTACCACACATGTTCATAACCTTGGTATTTTTTTCGTGTATCAGTTAAAGCCAAGAAAGAAGAACGAGAAATTCAGCATTTGAAATATTGAAAAAATATCTTAAAAGTAAGGACTGTAGAGTTTAGTCAGAATCCAGAATTTAGGAAGCTACCGACCTGAAAGAAAAGAGTAAGAACAAAAATCAAAGACTAGACTGTGAGAATGATATTTTAGCTAGAAAGGAGGTGACTACTGAGATGACACCTAAAACAGAAGTACATGAAAAAGAAAAAAGCATACAGTATTCAAATAGAGAATCTCGGTCAAAAGTCCAATAACCAGTCCGTCAATTAAGTGTTAGCCAAAAAGGGACCCTAGGGCCGCCACAGCCTGTCTAGAAAGCAAAATAAATTGCTTGGACTGCTGGCTGTCAAGAAAGTAAACAATATAAATAGCTCGGACCGTTGAACCTAGGGCGTAAACTATAAGGGCGTGAACCAATCAATGGCCCTCGTGTCACAATTTAGTTCCATTGACCTTTTTAATATTGTTTATGGTGGGGACAAGTTTATCTTCTTTTTGTCTGTTTATTAATGCATTGAATGTTGGTTAGACTTTGTATAATATGACTCTGTAATCAAAAAGATTTAAGGAGGAAGTGTCAGATTAGCCCGCGAAATTCAAATTTTCTTACGTTTTTTATGCAATTTGCGGGTGAGAATCAGGCTATTTCATGAAAAAGTCATATTAAATGAACTTAAGAGGGTTGTTTTGATGAGTTTAATGATTATAACTTTATAAAGCCACAGTGGTTACGGTCGCCAATCATATTTTGTTCAAAATACACCCTGAGACTGACCAGCAAATTGGAAAAAACGTAAGAAAATTTGAATTTCGCGACCACCCTAAGATTGAAAGAGAAGCTAACACAAGAAGTGACAAAGCAAATATCAACAACAAACATGATATGATTGCCAAAAGACACGTGTCTTTTAAGAGTAACTTAACCGTTTTACCCAAATGCAGTTGAATACTATTGCAAGGAGAATCGCTTTGTACCAATCTATCGTAAGTTTATTTATTTGTCTTTGAAAAACATATATCTTTGCAGATTACAGTTGCTTTATATCCTGCCGCCTTGCCCGCGATTCTAGCAAAGGCAAATGTCAAGCATGCTTCAATTTAAGAATATTTTTGAAGTATCATCTCGGACTTCTTTTCGATTCAGAATTTGCACAGACTTAAAAACAAATATAAAGGGTGTAAAAGTACCCTTAACTAATCCGAAAGGCACTTGTTCTGTTGTATCCCCGTCAATGGGATTTTTTTTTTGTTCTGGACCACACCTGGGAACCTTCTAGTTACGGAGGCATTGGAGGTCTAACACCAGTGTCTATAGTCAAGTTAAAGTAATTACTTGAACTTAAGTAATTACTTGTGAATTTTTTTTATGCAATAGACTAGAATTTAAACGAAGTAAGAATCGTCAAAGAAAGCTAAGCTAAGAATTCTAACTTTTCACAGTTCCAATTTTAGGAAATAAATAAACTGCATAATAATAATCGTATCTTTTAAAATGACATTGACTAAAGTAAACACTTTGACTTGTTTATAGATACGGGTGTAAGTTACAACTTTTTCACAAGTTTTTAATGTTATAACTTTACTTTAAATAGCTCCATGACCCCTTTATTATTAATTATTATGTACAATACATCCATAACCACAATGTTTTGAGTGCATTACGTTGAGTTTTACCTTGAAACGGGATTTTTCACCCCAAGGAAAAAAGTCGTTTCCCAGCAATAATATTTGCGTAGAGTTACTTAGTTCGATGTACAGAATCCTTGGTAAACGGGTTCGTGAAGGGTCCGTATTTGGAACATTTAAAATTAGTTTCGATTCGTGCAAAGTCCGCTACACCAACCACTACTAAAAAGAAAAAACTGATTATGTTTTCAACTAGTCAAATAAATACTGACTTCAAAGGTAATTGTGATGTTTATGATAATTTACGCACTGACGCACATGTAACATCTGTGTTGGGAACTTTTTGATGGCTGCCTGTTTGTCTGCGATAAACTCGGAAACAGCTGGACTTCTTATACTTGTAGTTTTGTTGGTCGGAAATGATAGTAACCTTGAAGGGAGCGTAACTACGTTGTTACAGCTGAATTTATTTAGATTTCTACTTACTAGCTTAATAAATTACTGCCATATGATCAAATGGAAATTCTGAGACCTATTCCATTCTAATTGGACAAAAGTACCTTTTTATTTTTATGCTGTACTTCTTCTCGCCAATTCAAAAAGATGCCATCCAAGGCGTCCATACATCGTCTCCTCGATTCTGTCAGTACATTCAGTCACAAATGTCACGCAACAGTTGAAACAACCTGAATATCAACCATCACCAGTAGACCTTTAAACATATATTCCAAATTGTTAAACTACAACACGAGTAACACTCTGAGCCTTAGTTAATGCTTAATCATTCAAATTTGGTTAGTCAGGAGTCTCTCCAGATACCCTCTGGGATATTGATCCCAAAATTATTACAAAAAAGGGTAGAACCTCGTTCAAATCTCCATAATTTACAAAAGAAAAAGAATTTGGTGGCTATCGCAGATGACTTTGTGCCTCTACTTTTCCCTATTTTGTATTCATACTAATATTACAAATACGAAAGTAATACTGTCTGCCTGTTAAGGCACATAAGTAGACCCCAAGACCTGAGGACACTTTTCATCCTAGCAGTACCTGCCGTGTGATAATTACCGATCTCCAAAAGCCCACATAGGCGAAGCTGCGAACAAAAGCTAGTTTGGAATAAGTGTTAGGTGCCTTTTCAGCATTCCAAATGCTTCTGTAAAAGTCACTACAAGGCAGAAATGTTATTGCACGAGTAGAATTTACGTGAGCTATTGCACCGCCATCTTTGGTTCTTATTTCTTATTTGTAATTTAAAATACGCGGGAATGGAATGTTTTCATTTTGAAATTGGAAACTGCATGCGAATGTGGGGAATCTGTTCCAGTATTCACAAACGCTTCGATTCGAGAACTCGTATCGCCTATCTTTTTTTTTGCCATAACGAAAGCGAGCGAGATAGATATACTACTTTCCGAATCGAAGCGATGGTGAATACGGGGCTGGTCTATGTTTTTGATTAAAGAGCCTACAATTATAGATTTCAGACTTTTAGAGGGGGTTTATTGTATTATCTCATAGAATTCCCTCCCACAGAGAGGCCCTTTGTCCCCATTGGGAACTCTATAGGCTGAATATCTTATACGGGCAACCATAGACTCCTCTTCAATATTGAGGGTTTTTGGGGTACCGACCTATTTGGCCTTTGGTCGCCAATATCTACCAAAGGCGTTTCTTGTAGTAAGCAATCTAGAATTCTATTTAGATTTACCGCTAGTTTTTTTTTTTCAAATATGCCAAATCATAAATATGGTTGAAAAGAACTGCAGTCTACATAACCCAAACACTTTACAAACGACTGCAAAGCAGAAGTCATTTCAAACAGTTACACAAACATAAATCGCTTTTCCAGCGAACTCATAAGCGTTGGCTTAAGGAAATGCGTTATTAGAGTGCCTTCCAGCCCCGTTAGGCCATTACTTAATGGACTATGTCCCTGTTACGGCTTGGCCACAATCTCCACGCTCAAGCGGCACGCGTTTTACGAAAACAAATAGCTTGGCATACTTTGGAGTTACATAAATTTTCATCCTAGCCAACTAGCAGAACATAGGGCACAGGGAGCTTAGGGCACCCCGATACGGATAAGTTAAGTTTGGTCAGGTTACTAACCAGAAATAGGAGTCCCGCGCAGCCGGGCTCCGTCTTCGAGGCCAATAAATTCAGTTACCAAAACAAAAACTCGATGGCAGTTTAAATTAAAACAAAGCTAACAACTGATTATTAAGCTGCTACTTTCTACTTAAAATTATCCTTCGCTGTAGCTGCCAACCTACTATTTTTGCTACCGGCTTTAATTATTTTTTAATCTGAAATTCAGATTATTTTGTCGCCGCGTTAAATACATGCCTTCTAAATATAGTTGTGACGCCCTTTTTGTATTCTTCTCAGCAAACCATTTTAATTCTTACCCGTATCATGGGGGTGCATAAAAAATAATTAGTCCGCCATCTTTGGTAGTCTGCCACATTGGATTTAGAATGACGTCACTTAGCTAACCATGCATTGTCATCCAAACTAAAAGTGTATGTAAAATTCAGCTCCATCATCTGGAGATAACTATTTTAAAATTTAGTTGTAAGATTTGACCTAAACAAGCATACAAAAGTTATTAAGGGCATGCCACAAGTCAACGCGATGCGACCTACGCGAAACAAACAATGAAACAAGTGAAACGCGCTTGTCGTTCGAAGCAAGCCGCGTCGCAAGTTGCATCGCCTAAGATCGTAAACGAAGCGTAAAGCTAACATAAATGAGCCACGCTGTTATGACTTGAAATGCCGCCATACTGTGTTCCCTGTCAAAGCCATGAAACAATTTTCGAAGTGCACTTTAAGGCACTTTTCCTGGAAATTGTGGAAGAGCAATTTGCCGGTCATGTTGCGAGCTGCGAATCGATTTTAACGCTGTCTCTTTCTACGAAAGGTGCCGAACGATACCGACTACCAAATCGGTTTTTCAATATATGTTTTTAATTTGCTAACATTGATATAATTTCACATGCCGGACAAGACTAGTACAGTATTGCTCAATTTGAATCGCAAAAACAAATGAATAACGACAAATTGGAATCTTGCTCCTTGATATTTAAATGTTTACGACGGTTGATTGATTTTTGCTTTAGACGGAACAAAACGAAGAAAATCGAAATCCAATAATTGTTACATTACGTAGTAACATCGGTCTGTCTAGTATAATACGCCCGCTTTTCAGGTAGCATTCGTGTTTCAAAATAGAAAATGATCGGGATAAAAGTTATTGTATGAGAATATTCCCAATGTCCGCTCTATAAGTCTTTTAAATCTCTTTGATATAAACCATTTATTTTGAGAAAAACGCCTAAACCACTCCTACAATCCAACAATAATCTTTTATTAATACTTGCAAAAGTGAAATTAGATACTATACTTTTAGTATTAGTAGTAGAATGTGGAGCTAAATATTAACAGCTGCACGGGTCGATCTTCCAGGTTAAGCAGCGCTTGCCAAGGTGGGTCCGTGGATGAGTCAAGACCATACATTACTTACCGAGTTACCTCTGTGCCTCGGAAAGCACGTTAAATCGTTGATTTGATCGTAGGCTGGCTGTCATTTGTAGATCTATGACAGTCGTTACAGGTAATCTGCCAAAAGTCTGACAACCAGTCTTACCAAGGGGTTATCGTATCCTAGTATTAACTGGGTTGTGGAGGTCAGATTGGCAGGCTCTATGGCAATAATTCAGCTGCATCTGGTTAGATGGACGCTGACCTCAACATACTTTGTTGGAAAAAGGCTAAGCAGATGATGATGTTAATTTTGAGACAAAGGATGATGTAAAGTTCGCTTTGTCTCGTCTTTTGTATTGTACCTATATTTAAATGTATTTACTCAAACTCTATTTGAGTTTTCTGCCAGTAAAATTGGAACCATGCACCTTGATTTAAATCACTTATTTTTGGCAACATAAACGTTTCACCCACATCTTCATTCCTACAATTATCGTTTGAATATCTCTTGCAAAAACATAAAAAAAAATTGTCAGTTAGCAAAACGTGGGCCGACTTGACCCAGCAATAGATATAAGACGTCTAGAACAAAAAAAAGCTAATTCTTTCTCTGCATGTCGGAGGAGCAATGGGCAAAAATAACTACTCAATGGACACCAAACAGCAGGAAACGACAACGTGGCAGGGCCAGAAGGAGATGGCGGGATGAGTTGGACTCCTTCTCAAAGGATTGGCCTACAATCGCACTAAATCGCGAAAAGTGGAAGAAGGGAAGGGAGGCCTTTGCCCTGCAGTGGGACAACAGAGGCTATAATAATTATTCTCTGTAGCAACCCGGTCTGAATTTGTGTCCGTTTGATGGCGATAGGCTCGCCCCCTTAAACAAAACTGGTGAAATGTGGGTACGTTTTTGCCTTACCCGTTTGGGATACCAGGGGTTCTCTTCCACTTTGAGTTGCTGGCACGACAGTGTTTCTAATAATATAAACGCGAAAGTTTGTGAGGATGGATGTATGGTCGGATGTTTGTTCTTCTTTCACGCAAAAACTAGGTACTGAACGGATTTTTATAAACTACAGTAATGTAGCTTACACATAAGAATAACACAGGTTATTATAATTCATGAAGATATTCTATAATATTCTATAAAATTTGATTTAAGCGGGCTGAATCTAGTATTATTTGGTTAGCTTCATACTTCGCCACTTCCTCGTGTCGTCGGTGGCAGCGCAGAGGTCGCTTTAGCTGCATATTTTTGGGCTCCGAGGGCAGGATAGGTGATTGAAACCTTGGTTTAAAAAACCATTTGTTTTTGCCAACAAATAGAACATTTAACCCACATCTTCATACCAACAAATAACATTATGTCTCCCACAAAAACTAAATTGTGTATATCTCTTGCAAAAACCGAACAAAAAAACAATCGGTAACCCATCCGTGAGCCGTATTTGATCCAGCAAGAGATACAGGACATCCAGAACAAAAAATATAGAAACAACAAACAAATGTTTTGCATAATACTCGCCCACACGGCTCAAGACTTCATGGTCATTAAGGTAATGTAATAGGAAACGCTACGGTCATGTGATGTTGTTGCTTATCAAGTCAGAACATTTATACATTTAGGAACTCTCGGTTCCTGAAACCCTAGTATTTCAATTTAAATGGTGGTCAAATCTCGTCTCCATTTTGATTTATGAAAAGCCTTTTGCATATTTGACTAGCTTTTGAGTTTTTGACCGCAGCTAGCTGTAGATATTTCTAAGTAGATTTATTATCTCGGGTTAACGAGGATTTGTCATTAATGAGCTTGCCGTAGTAAAATTATAATTGCAAGTTGTTGGGCCGGTTGCATCCACAAGGTGTTTAGCAATTGTCGAAATATATTACGTCAGTTTTGATTGGTCGACATTGTTTTGTTTAGCCAATCAAAGCAGGCTTTGATTTGACAGCTAAACTACTGATGAGAGATTCGATCGAGCTCTGCAAAGCCAGGAATTAATAATGTAATGCTTTGTGAACCTTATGGTAGCACACAGGACAGCTGTTGACGTTTCCCTTACTTTACGCAAGGTTGAATTAAGCTATATTAAGCGTCTCGTCCACAAGTGAGGGATCAATTTCAAGTTATTAGGGTAGCTTTAAGAGCAGTATTGCTGTCTATTTCGGTACAAAATTACGTGACGTTCCTCGCCAGGGTATTACTCAAAGTAATTGTGAGTCTGCACTGAGTGAATCTCCGAGTTCTCAAGCTCTTTTACTTTATCTTGAAAGAGGTTTTCAATTATTGTAATAGAAATGTTGTCCCCTTGTTATTTTTGTGCTTCTCTCATCCCGATTTTCGCTTCTCTAGGTACCCTGTAAGATTTCTTTAGACTTTTTTTTGTGATTTTTGCACTTGAACTTTTCTGGATTTTAAGTTGAAAAGTGTACATTATTGTATGACCTTGAGAGTGTTAAACATACATTGGCGATGGCATAGTCCAAATTCGCAGTAAACAATCTAAGAGGTGGAGAAAATTTCATATTTCCATGCGGTTATGGCAATAAAGCACGCTAAGGTCAAACTGTGGTATAATGGCATAATGATGCAATGTTGTTTGTTTCCTTGTCGATCTAGGAGCAAAAAAGTCATAAGTTTAAATGGGTCAGTACTAATATAGATTCTTAAGATGGTTAAAGACGCCGTTAATATTATTATTAACTAGCGATCCGCCCCGGATTCGCACGGGTGCTATGTAGATACTAATGTTTTCTCTACTATAATATACATTTATTATACATATAAACCTTCCTCTTGAATCACTCTATCTATTAAAAAAAACGGCATCAAAATCCGTTGCGCAGTTTTAAAGATCTAAGCATACATAGGGACAGACAGACAGCGCGAAGCGACTTTGTTTTATACTATGTAGTGATTGTCTTCTCTAATGTCTAATTATTGGTGACCATTTAAGAATTGTACCGTAATTCATATCATTAGTGGCGGTACTTTCAAACAAGCCTAAAAGCTTGGCTCACTCTTATAACCTACTGCTCTTCATGATGTTAGGGATTCTGAACAGTCTGCTTGCCTTGTGGACTTGCCGTATTGTTGGCCCCTAGACAAACCGATGATTATGATTCTTATATGATTCTGCTAAAACGGCCATCTTAGGCCCCCAGATGTATGAATGTGGACGAAGCAAATGATGAATGTCGTATAAGGATCTCAGCAGGTCACTGCAGGTGGCGTTCTGTAAATAGTTTCTGCCTACTCTCATGGGAAAAGCGTGAGTGTATGTACTTGCTAATCTCAACTTCCAAGGTGTCGATGAAAATTAAGCAACACACGGTTTTATAATTTCTTATGTAGTTTAATTTTCAGAGCCTACTTCCAAAGTCCGCTTTTCGAATAAATAAGTCTATGAAAACAACACTGGAAAATATGATAAAAATAACTCCAATTAAACTACTAACTTCTGAAGTGGCAAAAACTATTTCTTGCTTTCCGAAATGCCTAGCAGCTTAATAAAGCTTCAAACAAAGCGCGAATATTTAATAGATTGCCAGAGGAGGATCCGATCTCAAGGCTTTTGAAGTTTTCAAAGAACTAACTAAACGTCTTACGGAATCAACTGAGAAGCTTGTGCTTATAGAACTGAGCTTCAAAGGTTCAACTTTGAACTGCCAATAAGTTGTTATAAGCTCGTTACTAAATAATAACAGCCGCTCGGGTCGATCTTTAGGTTAAGCCGCGTTTGCGCCTAGTCTGTTCTGTGGGTGACCAACCCTTACATACCGAGTTTCCTCCGTGGCTCGGAAAGCACGTTAAGCCGTTGGTCCCGGCTGTCATTTGTAGACCTTAGACAGTAATCACAGGTAGTCAGTGGCCCGAAAGTCTGACAACCAGTCTTACCAAAAGGTATCGTATTAACCAGTACTAACTGGGTTGTGGAGCTCAGATAGGGAGTCGCTCTATGTAAAATACTGGTGTTCGTTCAGCTGCATCCGGTTAGACAGGAGGCCGACCAAAATGGAAAGTTGTGAAAGACTCCTAGCTTTTCATTAAGAGAAAAAGGGTTTGGTGTTAAGAAACTCCTTGGCATGGGCAATTGAGCATGTGATGCCGGGGAGGAAAATGTCGTTAGCGAAGATTTGAGTATATGGATGGTTATAAAAGTAGGGGAAGACTAAAGAAACGATGGACAGACTGTGAAAGATGATATGGGTCGAAAGGGGGTGACTGTTGAGATGAAGACTTATGAAAGAGTATGTATTAGAAAGACATTCTGCGGCGTTCCCAAATATTTGCATGATGGCTAGAAACTCCCTGGTTGATGCTATTTGCGAATATTTGGGTTTGGATGAAAAAAAAAACAGTACCAAAATTCTAGATGTTGTGGGTTTAGCATAATTTCACATTTTGACATCTTTGACCGTTGACCAAAGTAATGGCAATTAGAATGGTTTTGGAAATAATTAGAAACATTTATTGCACAAAATAAAAATAACACATAGAAATTGCAATAATACAGCTTATGTACGATGGCGAGCTTAACCCAGAATTGGGTTTTCTTACAGCAAAACTTCGATTGCGAGATTTGCAAAAGAGGATATACCTATGTCCATTAACAGTACATTTTATCACTTAAATTAATTAATTAATTTATAAACTAAATTTATTAATTTTATACACCTCATACCATTAACACTTTCGGTGCTAAGCACTCAGCATTTATGGGTCTAAAAATAATTCGTGCGTGTGCGCACAACCCGCCTCCCGAGTCGTCTTCATACGTAGATATAGATGACGCGCATTCTAGCAAAAATGTATTATTTGAACTTAGCAGCGGAAGTGTTAACATTATAATTATAGAATAAAGTGAAACTTTTCCCGCCATTATCAGTAACGGATATAAATGTTTGTTACAGCCCGCAGCCCGCACACCGGTACGCCCACCAAGATACCGAGTCCTGTTGGCACTCTGCTATCTAGGAGAACACCGGTAAGTTTTAGTTTTATATTTATTTTTAACCGACTTCAAAAAAAGAAGGAGGTTCGGAATTCGGTTGTATTTTTTTTTCTTTTTGTGTTTGTTACCTCATATCTTCGTCATTTATGAACCGATTTGTAAAATTCTTCTTTTATCTGAAAGGATATACTTCCCGATTTGTCCCATAGATCGGTTTAGTAGTTTGTTTTTAAATCAAAATAGCTGGAAAAAATATGTCATCCAAGTAAAATAGATTGCGAAATTGATACTTGACAAGGATTTGTGTGTGATACGATATCTAATACAAAGGGTAAAATAAAAACATTTTTGCAAAAAAAAATTGGTTTTTTTGGAAGTCTGTTTTTTTATGTAAAAAAGTTTTTTAGTTTATATTGTATTGAGGGACGTGTTAGTATCTAAGACTGGTTGTAATGTACGTAAATTGAGTATTAGAAATAGTATGTGTGTATTAATTATTTATTAACCGACTTCATTTTAACTATATTATGTATTTATTTTAACAATCATGAGCCTTAACACGGGATATTTACCATGTTTAATATTTGTATTAAGTTTCCGATATTTCGGCACTGTCGCAAGCGCCATGAGCGCCGGATAACTGAAGTTCTTGCTGTGGTGTTTGGTGGATGTTTATGAGCAGACAAAACGATCTACCGTCTTCTTTTGGTGCATCCTCAATTACTGAAGATTCAGATCAACTCCGCATATTTCTCCTTGTCCTTTGCGATGTTCAACTCGCATTTAAGAACCACAGCTAAAACACAGTAATTTCAGATCGACAAAACAATTGACAAACGTTGATCGCTGAGGATAGTCTTACTGATGGTGAACCACTGATCGTGGTAGAAGAAGAAGTTCCTGGTGGCGTGGTATTGGGGTATTTTTTATATAAGCCTGCTCTGTCCCACTGCTGGGCACAAGCCTCCTCCATGGCTTTCCAATTTTGTTCACAATTTGCTGTCTCCTACCAATCCGTCAAGAATGAGTCCAAATCGTTACGCCAGCGTTTCTTGGGCCTGCCACGGTTACGACAGCCGTCTTCAGGCACCTACTGTGTGACTATCTTCTTCCTAGAAACGTGATCCTCGCAGTCCCATTTTAACCCAGCAGACCATACCATTTATTGGGCTCACATTGAGGCGAGACCCGCGAGGGACCCGACTACGTCAGTTGTTTAACATATTTGGAACTTGGAAGTCGCTATTCACATCTCGACGCGAGCCAATTTCGTTCCGAATCTCTTGCGGGTTCAGTTTGGTCAGAACTTTATGCTTTTTAGCTATACATGAATGTATTTCTTCATCTGTTTGTGCTTACGTCTAAATTGATGACATCAGTTAAGTGTTTGATCAATACGGTTGGTACTATGGCAGTCGGCAGGCCATCTGTCATGGCGGTCATTAAGTAGTTAAGTACTTTACTAACGCCACGTGCTGGTCTGGACATGATAACACAGCACAGGGTTGCTGAACCTTCTACACGCGTTCCTGTAGTTGGCACTTGGCATGCGATGGTGATGCCAGCTAGATGAGAAGGTGCACAAATCCTTTAACTCTGGTTTTACGTCACTGTCATATATTTGATATTTATTCTCGGTACAATATTTCTGCTGTTGGGTTGCTGACACTTGTGAACTTAATCAAGTTGAAAAACAGAACCCTAGCGACATCTATGACGCAAGATGAGAACTAAACATCCTGCATCGCACAATTAAAGTTATCCGCGGGATAAGGATATAGGGGGGGGGGGGGTGAAGGGACACCGACGCTAAAACACACATCATCGGTAATCCTTACTCATATTATAAACGCAAAAGTTTTGTATGTATGGAAGTTTGTTACTCTTTCACGCACGAACTACTGAATGGATTTGTATGAAACTTGGCATACAGATAGTTCATAACCTGGATTAACACATAAGCTTTTTATCCCGGTAGTACGAACCTGTGGGACAATAACCGAACTCCACGCGGGCGAAGTTGCTTGCATACGCTAGTTTTAAAAAAAACAGCTGTTCCATAAATTTTTTGACCGTGTAGATATTGCAAATTTGTAGGAAACAGCTTTTATTTAATAACCGACGAGAATTTCAACGTCGGATTTCGGAGGATCCTCCCTTTTCAATCGGAGATTGGGAACACCCTGTTCCTCATACCTACCCTACAAGTCTGCCAAAATTAGAATAAAAAGTGGGGCTTTTCTCTCTGTTCCTCGTACCTCTAAATCATTATTTTATTCAAAATAAGATTTCTATTGAGTTACATCACTGGAAAAGTTGGTTTAATTAAAGACTCCAGTTGTTATAAACGAATTAGCGATACGAATCCAAATTTTTGCTGACGCAATATTTTTAATGAATTTGGCACACTGTTCTGAAAAGTTTTCCATCCCTGTTCTGACCTCTTTAGAACTGGAATATTTAATGCAGAAAATGAACGGAATCCAAGCGTGGTAATATTTATGTACCTTTCTGTAACAGCGACGCTATTGGATCCTTTCTTTTATTGCTGTATTGTGGGATTTGATACTCCATGTTTTTCTGGGAAATTATAATAATGAAAATGATTATGCTGTCGTTATTGTGGTAATTAGAACCAGCCTCAAGTTATGCTACCTGAGCAAGTATTCTTACGTAGGTGGATATTTTCCTGAATGTGCAATTTCTTAAGCAAATTCACTTTTAAAAGAAATGTTCGGAACCACTATCTAAGTCAGACTAAATAGCTCTCAATTACCTAGAAGTCTAGTCATAGTAATTATTATCAGGTGTATCGTTTGTTATTTTGGTATTTTTTTAAATATGTATTAATTTATTTTAATTGTATATGTGCATTAGTATCTATATAAGTATATACATTTTCGAAAACAAGTAGTAATTTATTAAGAATATTTTTTTTTTACCCTATCACAATTTTGTCCGTTTAACCCAAAGGTTGACTGGTAGAGAATGCCTTGTGGCATTAAGTCCGCCTATGTATATGAAATTTAAATAATTAAATAAAGCATTTTTATGTCATTTCATTGGCCAGTAGGTAGGCCAATTCTCGTAATTTAATTACGTTTCAAATCTAGTCGCAATCTTAAGTCAGCGACAGTCGTTGTCAAAAATGTAGGCGAATACGTTATTTTTGACAGATAAAAACCGAGGTTAAAATTACAAAAAGTTCTTACAAAATATTTAGGTGATCAGATATTACTGATAGTAGAGAAATAATCAAAATGGGTGTAAGAAGACTCTTTAAGAAGCACTTGTTTGCCCCGTCATTGCGATATTTTTTTTGTTCTGGACCATAGCTGGGAACCTTCTAGTTACGGAGATGTTTTAGGTCAATTTTTTTATGTTTTAACTTTACTTTAAATACGTCCACGGCCCCTGTACTATCCAATGTATCCATCAGCATGATGTTCTGAGTGCGTTAGATCGAGTCGGTTCCTATCGAGTCCTCACAAAAATCAAGATTATTCCACCTCAAAAAAAAAAATGTCGTTTCCGAGCAATATTTTTTGCGTAGAGTTACTTAGTTTGATGTACAGAATGCTTTCGCACCTTTAGTAATATAAAGGCTTAAAACAAAAAAGTAGTTTTTTGGGAAAACGTGTTTAAAGATTCTGAATTGCAGTAAGAACGGAAGACGAGCGGGGGGAGTGTGAGAGAGATAACCGAGTCGTTAATGTTCTTTTTCTCTCTCTGTTAGCGGTAGCCGGTAGATAATTTCGTTTTGTGCCCGTAGCATTCAAAATCAAACTTTATAAAAAATTTGACTTGAGCCCTTATATTACTAAGGGTGCGCTTTGTTGACGGCTTCGTGAAAGGTCCGTTTACACCTTGTATTATCGTAGTTAGTTCGATTAATCAAATACTAACAACTACCCTTTTAATTCTAGATGCCCACTCCTAAGGAAGTTTACCGTACTTCCCCCATGGTTTGACAAGAATTGTGAATCGTGGCCAAGTCAAATACTACGTTGAACCGTTTTCAAATAAAATCTCGTTTGATTTCGAAGTAGTTTCGTCTATTTTTGTATTCAAGGTTATGCCTGCAAGAATCATGTTTGTGTTTCGATGATTTGCCTTTGTTTATATCGTTATTGTTATGGGTAAAATGTATGTATGTTAATAAATCAGACTATAAACCGGTTTGAACTTTTTTCTATGCATGCTGGCATAGTCGCACCATTTAGTTTTTTTCTGTCATGCTACGGCGCATGATGATGGTTGCTAAAGTGTCTTCTGCCCATGTTTTTCAAATAAAGAAATGGCGATGGAGTGCTATTTTGGTGCTGTGCTCTTTGAATGCTCTGTTACAATCTTTAGTGTTTATCTCTAGTATTGACATGGCCTAACATAGTATAATCTTCTAGGGTTAAATTCCATGAAATGGAGAGCCTATTGCCATCAATCGGGCAGAAATTTGGACTACTACTTTCCCATACGACATTCCGTCTTCTTTTCCTGAATCACCATTAAGGGAAGCGCCAAGTTAGCCCACGAAATTCAAATTTTCGTTTTTTGCAATTATTGCAAAAATTTGAATTTTGCGGGCTGCCCTAGCGCTTCCACCTTAAATGACCAGAAATAGCTCATGCCGTGGTTAAAACATTAGCTAGTCAGCATAGTAGCTGTGCTGGACTGCCCAGGGTGCGCCGGACGTATCTAGACCTACATAAATTGGGCTACAACTAAGTAATGGCTTCCATGCAGTCTATTTCTGCCCGCATAAAATCGATCACCGTTTATCGATGGTCTGCGGTCTCGGACGGACGATGAATGATTTCGCGGTTAATGCTTTTATTGTTAAAACGTGGAAACTAATGTATGTTGCCGTCCTAGTAAGTAAAGAAGGTACATTTGGGGAAAGGCAATGAGGGAATATGACCCTTATTAGATACACCTTCTGATTTTGACGGCTTACTAAACGGATGGTTTGTGTGAGGAATGATATGCACGAAAAATGTTAGCGTGACGGTTGACAGGGGAGAATGCAAGAAGAAAACGTGTTGCGCCGATCCCCCGTAGAATGGGTCAAGGGCAAGAAGATGATGGTGATGATCTGATGAGCCTACCTTTGAATTCAAGATAGTTAATGAAGGACTTTTTTTAACTTAAAATAATTTTCTTTGTAGTAAATCATTTGGGTCATCTATTTCTGGACGTGGCGAAATTGAAATGAGATGTAGGTCAGACTGACCAAAAACATTTGCTATCCGATTCAGTTGCCGCTTTCAAAAATTAACTCCCATTTTAAAAAGGATTAGTCCATAAAACTGTTTTTAAAACCATTGCTTTCCAGATATAAGTATAATAAACTCATATTAGGTTCGTTTCTAATTCGTCTCAGTCTCTCAGACCATATTTGAAAAGGATCGTAAAGAAATATACTCAGAAATAGATGTGGGTAACTTTATAATCCGAAGAGTCTATAAAGACCATACACATCCGTACTATAAAACTATAGTTATTTATGAATGTGTTTAGAAGTTAATCGCTTCTGTTTCAATTCTTTTCGCGCCTTTTTTGGCGTCAACCGCGCCATTTTTGAAGCGGTCTGTCAAATTATAGCTCTATAAATAAAAGTTTACGGATTACTGGTTGCGGGGATTATAAAAATACAAATAAAGTCAACGAATAGGTGTTATATAAGATCAATAAATAACTATAAAATAACAAATGATCTTGCCTTGTAATAGATTACACCGATTATGTTTTTACAGCTCAATAAGTAATTTTATGCGTGAACTATAATGTTGCCAGTGATAAAAATGTTTGGCGAACGCAAACGATGATGATTGTGTGGATAGTGATGTGAAAGAATCAAAAAGTTTGTTTGTTTTTCGAATAAAGTAGGTATCGAATGTGCTTTGCTATTATATTGCTCAAAAATATTATCCCAAAAAAAATGCACTTTGTTCTATACTAATACGTTATTCCACCTAATATTTCACAGGCTAACTTTAGGAAACAAGATAGAATAAAAAATGGATACTAAAACAATGTTTTGTATCAAAGTTCAGTACAATTATCATTATCACTTATTGTGATTGTTTATTGAGGGCAACATTTCCTGTTTTGATTTTATATAGTATGTGTTTTCTACCATAAAAGGTTTTAATCACTGAACATACATGTTAACAATGGAATATTTATGGACTTAAAACAAAAGCTAATCCACTGAAGATCGCATTATGTAAAGTTGTACTGTTGTAAATGAATCAATTGGCATCGTGCGTTTTTCAATGCAATTTCCATAGACAAATTCACACACAAACACACACAAATATTTAACGACAGCACCGTCCTGTCATTGTCATACGCGCCAAAGGATCCATACAGCCATTTAAATTCCTAACCGAATACTGTACACCATCCTAAGGGCAAATTTCCTTTACAGTCACCCCCAAAAAGAGGGGGAACCACTTCATTGCCTACTTGATTCCAATACTGTTTCTAGCAAATATAGATGAAAACTCAAGTAATAATTCATAGCCCTTCGTACATACTTTCAAGAGCCATCAATCATACGCATATCTATCAAAATCAGCCCATCAGTTTCGGAGTAAACCACCCAAACAGACAGACATACGTAAGTCTCGCTTAGTAAGTACAGATTAGACATAATTACAGTGCAGAGTTAAGTGAAATCATGTGCTTTCCACTCTGTTCCACTCTAGATGTTTTCTTGCTTGCATAATTAAATAATTATATCTTTTTTTTCGCACAAACTACAGCCTTTTTGTTTTTGATCGTAGGCTGAAGCGCGTTCAAGAATGATGCCGAAAATCTTGGTTTGAACTAGTTTTGAATCTAGATAGGCTATGGAAGATCTGTTTCGAGATTATGGACCTAAGATTATTAATAATTTAAATTAGCGTAGATTTGAGTCAAAAGACACACTCGGCAAGCATAGTGATTAGTGATTAAACATAATTTGCATATAACTTAGTCTTGGGCTTCGTCAAGATTTTTGATTAATTGAGGTAGTTTGAATTATTTTTAAACTGACACGGACACTACCACTATCATTAACACTTAAAACCATAATTTACCATGTCATTTGTTTATTTTTCTCACTTATTTTTTACATTTTTAAATATTCCTATGTAAAATCAGTATAAAAACAAAAACATTTAAAAATATTAAAAAAATAGTAGCCAACCGGTATCGGGAACAGGGTCCAAGCTACCGGCGGTCAGGGCTCCAGAGAGAGGAACCTCCTAACAATACGAGCCGTGTCCAGGAGTACCACGCACTGAATCAAGCCCTTGATCCAGCTGCCTAACGAGAGCCTCCTCAGATATTTTACGATGTTTATTACTCACATGTTTATTTGTTGCCGAAATATGTATAAAAGGTGCGGGAACTCAATACAAATAATAAACATGTTAAATATCCCGTTTTAAGCGTGGCATTTTCTATTAATTACTTATAGTAACTACCATAATTACTCATCATCTGCCTAGCCTTTTCCCAACTACGTTGGGGTCGGCTTCCAGTCTAACCGGATGCAGCTGAATACCAGTATTTTACATGGAGCGACTGCCTATCTGACCTCCACAACCCAGTTAGTACTAGGTAATACGATTCTCCTTGGTAAGACTGATTGCAAGACTTTCGGACCACTAGCCGAAAATAATAGATTAACGTGCTTACCGACGCACGGAGGAAACTCGGTAATCACTGGATGGTCACCCATCCACGGGCTGACCTTGACAAGCGCTGCTTAAACTTGAAGATCGACCCGTGCTGCAGTTATTATTTAGCCACGAGCTCCTCAAATGCAAATTTTTGCGTGATAAATTCTGTAGTGTTCTGTTTAAACCCAGTTGGAAGTTCTTGACTTTCAACAGAAGCTGTAGCAACAAAAGAAAATCTGTCAACATCACTCCTTCTAACTAAGTTTCTTACAGAAATAAAGTACGGGCAACGACAAAGCTGCGACAACCGTAATTACTCTCAACCGATTACGGTTATATTTAGTAACAAGCGCTCAGTACTTATACATTTTGTTTTAAAACGTGACTAAACAAGGAAGCATTGTATTTGCGTCTTCTGATATTATTAGTCGAGTTACATCTGTCGTTAGGCGAGTTTTGTGTCGTCTAGTGATGCGACACGTTACTAATTTTGTTAGTATGATACATGCGGGATATTAATGGTCTCTGAATAATAACCAAAGTATGTAAACTCGGTTATTGGCATAGATTTATAGTTTTTGGAGGCGAATTATAGTGTTCTGAGGGGTTGGTAAAGAAATAGATGTGACTTATGAAAATTATAAATATGAGCTGTCAAAATATTAATAAATCGATTTGAGCTTTCGGAGTTGTTATCCGATTTAATAGTAAGTAAGAGCATGTTGACGCAAGTGTGATAAAGGCCGATTTTCAACAAAAACACCGCACTTGCTCGAAAAATGGCTCCTATTGCTCTTTTTACGGAAATGCAAAGAAAATGTAAGATCTGCCTTTCTCACATCAACGTTATCTGAATGCAATGCTGCTCACCAATTTAGTTACAGAAATATAAAGATTGTAAGATTTTACTTTCCGGGTAGCGAAGCGACAACGTTGCGAGAAGATGGATATCTTGCAGACGTTAACTCCTATTCGCATGCAATCTTTTCTCAAAAATAGAATCATTGTGTTGAGTAATAAAAAGTTAAAGAAAATACAGACTAATATTTTCGACCTGATACTTGAAGACACATGAATAAACAACCTTTTTGGTGTACAAACTTCTTAGAGAAACATTTTCCGTACAAAAATAAAAGTAAAAGATTTCAAAGTGTAGCTAATAAAGCCATTATGAGACTAGATTTTGAACTAGATTTATGAATCACGAAGCGGTCTACTTTACTCAATTTGTAATTCGTTATAGTAAACGAGGAATGTTTTTTAATGATTTCCTCGACTACATAGAATCTAACATCTTGAGATACTTAAAGGTCCAAAGGCAAGGATCTTGTGGCACCCTAATGACGTTGACAAAATGGCGCTGTTAGCGGCCATTTCTTTTTGAAAAAGAAAATGGGGTACATTGGCTAAATGCACAAACCGTGCGAAGCCAAAGAAAAAAAAAAAAAAAAAAAGAAAATGGGGATGTTAGTTCCGATTACCAGGTTTTAGAACAAATAGGTTACAT
The DNA here is from genome assembly GCA_964057025.1 of Standfussiana lucernea. Classification (NCBI taxonomy): domain Eukaryota; kingdom Metazoa; phylum Arthropoda; class Insecta; order Lepidoptera; family Noctuidae; genus Standfussiana; species Standfussiana lucernea. The sequence continues at coordinate 2,393,765 of OZ059810.1, forward strand.
AAATATTACGATAACATCCACTTATTTCAATTTACAATTTCAACAGACCCCAATAATAAATTAATAATGTCATCAACGAATTGAACCGTAACGAAAATGAAAAATGGCGTAAGAAAAAAAAACAATTAAGATTTGTAATTACATGCTACATTATATCAGGCTTACTCGAAATAAGAATTAGCTTCTTAGTAACGTAATTAACGGTTATTTTAATCGAGTGAACATCAAGTATTGGCGAAAACAATGGGTTGGCTGCAAAACGATGCACCGTCGTCTTCACCACGCAAAAAAATGGTTAAATTTCATGGAATAGGGTTGCCAATTCATAATTTTGCGTAAATATGAATTATAATGATGCATTTGAAGCGAGTGAAAGAACAAACTGCTAAAAGTACTGTAATTTATTTATATCACTACATAGTATAGAACAAAGTCGCTTCCCGCTGTCTGTCTGTCCCTATGTATGCTTAGATCTTTAAAACTACGCAACGGATTTTGATGCGGATTTTTTAATAGATAGAGTGAGTAAGAGGAAGGTTTATATGTATAATACATGCATATTATAGTAGAGAAAACATTAGTATCTACATTCCACCCGTGCGAAGCCGGGGCGGGTCGCTGGTAAAAAAATAAATGAACAAATAATATCAATGTCAAGCCAATGTACTTAGAAAATCTAGTTTTCCACTCATTTAATTTCCAGATTTATTATCTATAACAAATCTTTTTATTATCTTAATTAAAAATGATTGAAGAGTCATAAAAGATGTTGGAAAACGATACTGAGTATTTACGAGGTTCTCGTGGTTTTAGCGAAGGCACCATATTATTAGCGTGACAAGAAAGCGTACGAGATTCACCAGTGCGTTGAACAACGAGTTTGCGCTTAATTCTTATCAAGTACTTCTTAAAAGAAGGCTTGGGGCAGTTCTGAGCTGGAAAAGCGCTGCAGAATTTCACAAGCGGGAGAACACGCTTGTAATCCTCAAAGGGTTTCGCAGAGGTGTAACTCAGTACACCCACATTTCGCCAGTTACCTAATAGTACACTCACGTTTCGCCAAATAACAGAATTGTTGGAAAAACTCAAGTTTGGATTTCAAGAGATTATGCTATTATTAAAATCCTCGTGACTGTTTGATGTTATGTTCATTTGAATGAACATAAACTTTATGCGAGGGTGTTTCATTTCAATTAATTAAACTTAAAATCACTTAAGTACTTGTTAGTTGAAAATGTTCATATATATTTTTTTCAAGTTTTATCGCACATCCTTTTTAGTGAGGTAGTAAAGTTTTTCCAAAAAATGAATAGTTATTGTATAACTGGCGAAATGTGGGTGTCTTATAATGGGTGTAAAAAGATCCTTAACGCAAGCCGAAAAAAAATCGTTTTCCAGCAATATTTTTGCGTAGAATTACCTACTTACTTTGATATACAGAACGCTTGGTTGCCAGCTTCGTGAAGAGTCCATTTACACCTTGTAATAAACCTCGTCAGGTCAGCCATGGCAACTCATGTCCAGGTGGGAGATTTTCAGCAGGTGGAACGAATGGGTCGGGTAAGGATGCACTACCTCGCCACAGCTTTAGTCTTTCCGTAGACCGCTCGCCAGTGAGTGGGGTGACACACTTTAAATAGACTCCGGACCCAGGTTGGTCGCAGCAAGGAAAACCTGCTCAGGTGGAGATTCATTAATGACTCTTCCCTGGACTGTAAATGTGGTGCTGTTCCACAAACGATGGGGCACTTAATATCGTGCCCTGCGTGTCCTGATGGTTGTTCACTACAGGAACTGATGGACGCTACTGAAGGCGCCAAACTAGTGGCTCAATTCTGGGCTGACACAATTTAGATTGCCATCGACACGCTAAGAAGAAGATAAACCTCGTAACCTTGTACACCTCTCTCGAACTCTTCGGGGATGTCAGACGTGATGTAATGGTATGTTTCATATTGTTAACGTGTTTAGGAATTAATTCACAAACGCAGTTAACATTCGCCACAAGCCTAAACGGGTCATCCATAAATTACGTCACAGGTTAAGGGGGAGGGAGGGGGTCGACGAAGTGTGACATTGTGTGACAAGGGGTAGGTGGGTCCTAAATTTCGTGACGTCACATTTAAAAAATTCAAGTATTAAAAAACTAAATTTGAACTATTAACGAAAAACTTGAAAATATTTCCAACTCCATCTGTACGAACATGCAAAATTGCAAATTATGTGACGTCACACTAGGGAGTCTCACAAAATATGTGACCAGCTGTGATGACAAGGACAGGGGGGGTCAAGTAATCATGAAATTCGTGTGACGTAATTTATGGACGGCCCCTAATGCGCTTTGCTCGTATCAAACGGCACTCAAAAGATTCACATTAATTACTTTTGTTATCAAAGTTTGCTCACGTGTGAGGAAGCACCGTGTAATCAGGGACCGTACAACCCCGCTTAAGAGTTAAGCCTTTCGAAGGGGTAAGCCGTTTATGAGGTTACCTCTATCATTGGGTAACCCCTTGAATGGGTTTTGTACCAGAAACCCTTTGAAAGGGTTACATGATAACCTATTGAATGGGTTTTATACTAGAAACCCTTTGAAAGGGTTTCATGATAACCCATTGAATGGGTTTTATACTAGAAACCCAGTGAAAGGGTTGCATGAAAACCCATTGAATGGGTTCTATACTAGAAACCCAGTGAAAGGGTCAAAACCCTTATAAAAACCCATATATTATAAGGGTTTTGTTCGGGTTATTCAATAAACTTGTGCTAGGTCGGTGGTACGGGAATGGCGGCCGGGCGCTCATTGCCTATAATTCACTAGACGGTATTATACAAATAGCGAGAGTAGGTACGAGCGAGAGCTCCAATAACTATAGTTGCGTATTTTGAGTTTTTGAGTTTATATTATATTATTCTTTTGATCTATCCGAGCCGAAAGTAGCGTGTAGACTTTTTTTATCAATTGGGATGCGTTTGCGTGTTTCAAGCTAATTCATTTATAAGGTTAGTTTTTTCTTGAATATTAAAGTACTTTGTAGATAGTTTGAGTTTTTCTTTGTAGATAGTTTGTAGGCAATAGTATTGCCTACAAATAGGCTCACTCGCCCCCTGTTACATGAGATTTAAAAACATAATTGACGAATGTGGGTGTACTATTAGTCTATTAGGTACACCTCTTTGGGGAATACAGGCGTGACGTTATTTGTGATGTTTGCAGATATGTAGTTTATGCTCAAAATCCATCCAAGTGCTAAGATTTCTTTGCTAACTCGCACGAAGTTGCGCAGAAGATGGTAGGTAAGTACTTCATAGAGACTCTCTGTTGGTCGTTTGTTATTTAGGTATTAGGTTTCAAAATTATAAAAACGAATGTTGGGGCCGGATGCCTTGTATCATTTTATTATACTTATCATTTTATATTTGGTAGTAGAAAATATTACTAAGTATATCAGAGAGTGAAGAAAGTTCTGATGACGAATCTCAACACGTCAATCAGATCCATGACGAATTGTCAAAAACATCAGCAGGAATGTCTTTGTCACCTACATTCGATCCAGATGTTTCTACGCCTGATTTATTTCTATTATAGCTTATGCAATAGCTTGAATTTTAAAGCTCCCTTAGGCTCTTTAGGTCCGGCTCGCTTCGCTCGCTCTTGCGTTCTCTTCATCTTGAAACTCTTACTCATCTCAGGGGCCGGGTCGTAGGTCTGGTTTTGAAGTTCAAACCCGGGAGGGGTTTTGACATCTAAATCGACCCCTAAATCTCGGACAACTATAAAGAAATCAACCGATCCGAGGCGGAATGCAAAAAATTTCTCGCTCGCTAATATATACCCGTGTTATCGTAATCAATTGAATGAGCAATGAGCAAGTAGAAATTTTGTCTTTATTTTATTATAAATGTCGTTTGAAATAAGATAAGACATTTAATAAAAACTTTTTACAGTCCGTTCAACCGATTTTGACTTCTATTCCGTAGGCATAAGAACGCCTTTAAAAGACGTCTGCGTTGGACGACTGTAAGTATAGGACTATGACACAAATAAGGTTAAATGTAATTCGTTTGGGTGAATGCGAGCCGTAGCCCCGTAGGTATGTACGTTAGTGCATGACTTCGAACGAGTGAAGGAGGCCTGCTTTTGTTTTTTTAATAGCTTTTACAATTTCGCATGTAATGATATAAGCCACATAGCGATATCTAACTTAAACAAAAATAAAACAACTAATAAGTTTGGTTCTTGTCAAACATCTCTCTTTGAAATTGCTAAGAGATTTCGGCGATTTTCTTCAAAACTTTGAATACCTACCTAGCGCTTTTCGGCCTAACAGGGCAGTCTAGTAGGTACTCCATTTTGTACATTTAGTGACCAATAATCTATCCATGACACAAATCAATCAACAATGAAGTGGTACGTCGGACCTTTAGGACATAACATCGTTGCGCAAATTGTTGCGTGAATTGGCAAGTAGGTAAGTATGTAGGACAATCCTACATATTTACCTACTTGCCCATTGCAATAAACTATACAATTGCTATTTTGAAAATTTAGATTGATAAATTACGTAACTTTATATCTACATACCTACCTATTGTAATGCGACCCCGAAATGATCAATCGCCATCAATTTATATTGTAGTATAGTAATATTATCAATCGCTTGGTACGTAAACGAGCTATGTGCAACAAACACGTAATAATTTACAATCACGATTGATCATTTCGCAGACCCCTAAGTTTTCACACCGACTAAATAATAATATAGTAAAACTCCGCAAAAGACGTCCAGGTTCAAAAATCAAACAGCAAAAATGACAGCATTTGTTTGGTACTTGCAATAAAGTAATAAACAAGAACAGAAATGAAAAAAACATAATAATATTAAGTAATTTCGGTATCCGGCCAGCAAAGCTAAAATGAACTCTAAGTCACATTCAATAAAGCTCATAGATCCCTGTTTACAACCAGCTAGGTAAGTAGCCACAAAGGCGCCGCCGCGTCAACGCATGCTATTCCGTTTTGAAACCTATGCCCTTCAGCGAGAGATCATATTACCATGGGGTCTAAACTCGAACAAATTATAATTAGTCATGTAAAGAAAATCATAGATTGCAGCATAGGTAACGATTATGAAACAAACAATCACTAAAATACGTTAAATGGCAGATTTTGACTGAAGTAAGAGATTAGTAAAAATCTAAACTTCCTTGTCTACTCATAAATCACGTAATTTCTACAAAAAAAGATAAATGAAGCTCTAGATCAATTCGATCCCATAGAAGTAGCCATCTGTTAATCATTTTCTTTAGAGCTCTTTGCAAAAGATGGTGTTTTACTGAATATGTTATATGTCACATAAACTGCAGCGTGAAAGCTCACTCACACAAATGAAACTGTTCCGCCAACTCGAGAATTTTTTTGTTGTTGTTTTGTATACTTGTCCTTGAACGCACGGTGCGATGTCATTCATATTCGATTTGGTTAACCAAAATGGTCCCTTAGCTTAGGCCGTTCAAAAGAGTTATCCAAATATTATGGGTTTGTGACTGTTTAGAAAACCCTATCAAAAACCCATACCAAAACGGTCAATTAAGCTGGTAACCAAAACGATCAATTAAGCTGTTCAAAAGGGTGACCCACACCACATCGTAAGGGTTTTTGATTGACTGCTAGAAAAACCCTATCGAAAACCCTTTCAATGGGTAGCCAAAATGGTCAATTAAGCCGTTCAAAAGGGTTAGCCACATCGTATGGGTTTTTGATTGACTGCTAGAAAAACCCTATCAAAAACCCTTTCAATGGGTAACCAAAATGGTCTATTAAGCCGTTCAAAAGGGGTACCCATATCGTATGGGTTTTTGATTGACTGCTAGAAAAACCCTATCAAAAACCCTTTCAATAGGTAACCAAAATGGTCTATTAAGCCGTTCAAAAGGGTTACCCATATCGTATGGGTTTTTGATTAACCGCTTCGAAAAACCCTAACGAAAACCCTTTCAATGGGTAACCGATATGGTCCCTGCGTGTAATACTCTTATCACCTTTACAATCTTGCATTACGTCATTACCTTTACAATGATTCACGTGGCCCTACGATTCGCGACCGCTGAGAACACTTATTTAAATAAATACGGAAAACTTACATAAAATATTCTTTCTTTCTAACAAACATTTAAAAACCCGTGGGGTGACCATGGCGCCTTAATGCAGGAATGTTTTAGTTCTCTCCCTCTCTCGAAATAGAACTAACTATATAATGTTCAATTATACATCTGAACACCGGGACAAACCGTTTGATAAAGAGTCCAGTCCCCATTGAGTTCAGCTAACAGGCTAACTTTTGTGATGACTTTTTTATCTGCCACATCAAGCATACTTGAATAAGAAGAAATATTTGACTAATCTTATCTTTCCACTTCCTAGAATATATCTGAAGCGATAAAAATAACAAGCGCATTAAGAAAACACATATTTTAATTAGAATAATAAAATCAATTCCGCGTTACAACAGTAGTTTTCCTACTGTAACCGTTCAACATCCAACTTTCTTAGATTACCGGCTAATCTGGATTGCCATGCATCGTGCATGCTTCATACTATTCGATGTAATTTACCATTAATTTTGGCAACCCTGTTACGTGCTATCACACCGCATAACTGCCTCAAGAATACAGTGCCCTAATTTGAGTCCAACAATATAAACTGCTTTACGGTGACTAATATTCTTCCATTAATTGTAGCAGAAACGTTTTGAATTTAAATCAGACTAATGGTGCAACACAGTCTGCATCTTTGTACATTAACATCATGCAGGTGGCAACCCTAACAAATGTCAAACGTGATTCACCTGTCAAACTTCCGCGCGGGAAAAATGGCGCGCAACAAAAATGGCGACGTTACGGTGGCCAGTGAATCACGAAGATTGCGGTTTGGCGATATTTTTTTTTACTATTTTATTTCACCGCACCGCATTCCGAGATACTTGTGATGTATTTGTATTTTTTCTGTTTCGTGGAAATTTAAGATTTAGTGCCGTAACCTGTGTCTGTGTCTAATCGAGATTTTGCGAGAAAGTTGCATTAATAAAAATGTTTTTTTTTTGGTACTATTGGTGTCAATCGAGTAGTTTCGAGGACTTAAAATAAAATGTCGACCTCTACCCATATTCTAAATCGAGATTTTAGAAACGATTTTGTAGTGCATAATCTGAATCCACGCCAAAATACTCCTGGCTGATTTGCAGTCAATGAACGAACCCGACGAAATAATATGGAGTCTGATTTCGTCAGTCAATTCTTCGTACGTCGGTGTATCGCAAGCACGTCGACAGATTGACTAATACAATGCCTTCCTGCATTTATTTAACTAAAGGAACTCATCATTTCCCTGATCATCCAACCTGTCAGTTTATACAACAAGAAAACATGTATTGCGCAGAATTTACTGTTACATGCTTTGTTCTCAAACAATGTTTTGTATATGGTTAGCCTGAAATCTTCGACGGAAGATAATCAAGCCGATGGAAGCTAGTTACTAACGAAATAAACCAGCTTAGCATGACGCTTGCAATTTTCAAAGCGTTTAATAGGAGCGTACCTTACAGAACACCCACATTTCACGAGGTCCCATGTAATTAACCGAGTAAGTGTCCAGTGTCCACTGGTATTCAGCTGTATTGACTAGACTGGAAGCGAATCCCAAAATAGTTGAGAAAAGGCTACGTGGAGGATAATGAGAAGTTAGTCATCCTGAAATAATGAATGAAAATGCTGGTGAGAATGGTCTGGGTGGCCTAACGAGCTTCGCCGCCCGTCGTAGAATACGCTTTGCTTGACATTAACACAAATACCTGGACCAAGGCTGAACATTCATTACCATTGCTTGTTAAACTTGAATCTTGGAATCCAAAGACAATGAACCAATGGTAATGCAGAGTGATTGAAGCTGTCAACAACTAATCAGAATGAATGATCAACATTACGCTTAGTGATGCGGCAGTAATCGACCAATTACAGACGATTTTGGCAATCATAATTCATTATTTTGGAGGCTGTGGTTTTGGGAATAGATAGGAGATCAAAGAAACGACGGATGGATTTTTTCACGACATACATACATGACGAGCACCTATGCTTATAAAGGCAGAGGCTTATCCTTACTTCACTGTCACTACTTAGTATAAAACAAAGTCGCTTCCCGCTGTCTGTCCCTATGTATGCTTAGATCTTTAAAACTTCGCAACGGATTTTGATGCGTTTTTTTTTTAATAGAATGATTCATGATGAAGGTTTATATGTATAATACATGCATATTATAGTAGAGAAAACATTAGTATCTACATTGCACCCGTGCGAAGCAGGGGCGGGTCGCTATTCGCTAGTAATATTTTAAACGCGAAAGTTTGTATGTATGGATGTTTGTTACTCTTTCACGCAAAAACTACTGAACGGATTTAGATGAAATTTAGTGCACAGATAGTTTATAACCAGGATTAACATACATATAGGACTCTTTATCCCTGTAGTACGATCCCGTGGGACAATAACCGAACTCCACGCGGGCAAAGCCGCGGGCATAAACTAGTACTCTATACAAGGTGGAACGGACACAGACGCCACTACGGTTGCCACGTATATCAATACATCATTCTGAACCCCCCCCACACATAGAACTTTTTCATCGGTTATTTAAAACAAAATCTGCTGTGCCATACAATTTTGACCGTGTAGGGCTTCAGAATGATGTTCTGAATACGTTGTAACCGATTTAGCCTTGGTGTCCTGTCCACCCTGTAAACGATCATAGGGGTTAATATAGTGGTGGGTGAAGCAAGGCTGCCAATATTGATGATAATGACTATAAAGGGAAGTCGCTGAAATGAGGGTAGAAGATACATTTAGAAGGAGATGTCTTGCTGCTTGCTGACTCCAAATAAATTGGGGTAACAACAAGAAGCAAACTCAAACTCAAAGCATTTATTTCAATTAGACCATTACAGGCACTTTTGGATGTCAAAACACAAAAAATAAACTAAGCTACAGTCCCAGTCACAGGGCATAATAACTTGTGAAAGTACTGTAGCTGCCCATTCGAAAGCGTAGATCCTATGGAGAAGAATGGGCAAGAAACTCCATGGCCACTCTTTTTAACCGACTTCAAAAAAAGGAGGAGGTTCTCAATTCGGTTGTATGTTTTTTTTTGTGTTTGTTACCTCATATCTCCGTCATTTATGAACTGATTTGAAAAAATCTTCTTTTATCTGAATGGATCTACTTCCCGATTGGTCCATAGAAATTTCATCAAAATCGGTTCAGCAGTTTGGTTTTGAAATCAAAATAGCTGGAAAAAATGTCATCCAAGTAAAAGAAATTGCGAAATTGATACTTGGCAAGGATTTGTGTGTGATACTATAACTAAAAAGGGTAAAATAAAAACTTTTTTGAAAAAAAAAAACCGACTTCCAAAAAAACACAAAAAAAGTGGAAAATAACATTACTTTCGGAAGTCGGTGACTATGGTTTGTTTCATTGACTTTTTTGGCACCGACTTCCGAAAGTAATGTTATTTTCCACTTTTTTTGTGTTTTTTTTGGAAGTCGGTTTTTTTTTGCAAAAAAGTTTTTTAAATCAATATGTTTTTACAAAATCTTGGTTACATCATTCATGTCGAGATTATACATATATGTGAGAACGATGATGACGATTTTAAAGCTTGATTTAGTTAGCATGAAAATAAAATGGTCAATTACTGCTAGCTAGCTAAGCCGTTTCACAATCAGTCTTATGCAAAGCTCACTATCACAATGACATTACGAAACGTCGAGGAATGTGCATAAACATAATATTCCGGTTTCGAAAGTATTTAGGTGTCTGGACTATTGTTGAAGATTGCGCAGGGGTATGATTCACGTATTCTCTAAAGCTTCGCATTCCGTTACGCCCAGTTTACGGCCTCAGGTGGGTTACCATGATCCTAAAACATTCCTGCACTAACGGATCATGGTAACCCCCCTGGCAAAGTAAACTGCGTCGAGCGACACGGCGCGTTTTTCACTTGTTTCCGTCGCGTCGCAGTGGCTCGTAGTCAAGGCATGCTCTAAGGGACCATTCTTTAATCACGTGGCGTTTTTAGGCGACCTTTTTAGTCCCCCTACCCTTGGTGATACGTCGTGAGGTTTAAGGCTACATTATCACGTGTATTTTTGTATTGAAACAGAACAATAAAAAAAACGGGTTTTTTAGACACAAATTCATTTGCTCAGGTTTTTAAATAATAATTATAGGTAAAATATATTTTCACGTCATATACTAAATCAAGTTTATACCACGAAAAAATGCGTGATAGTCACATTATTTCTGGATTCAATTTCAGCTGTTATACTTACATTCTTTGACACTACTTTCTTATAATATTGCACTTTGAATCAGCTTTTATCCGCTTGTGTTCAATTCCGGCGAGGGACGGAACTTTAATATCATAAATATTCATATTGGCTGGAAAAATGCTGGTATAATAATGAAAATATGAAATTCAACGAAGAGCAGATATTCTGGAGGGAATTTTCCTATTAGAGTTGCCTTCTTGAGCTATGCAACTACGTTATACACTAGGTTTGTTTGCAGTTAAGGTTATTTGTATTTCCTTAACATAATACCGTAGCGTGGTACCGTCACATTTCGCGCCAGTTATGTTTAAGTGCCATGTTAAGGGGGGCGAGTCTGTGATCATCAATTGGGCGCGAATCCAGGCTTCGTGGGTGCAACTGAGACAATCCTGATAGAAAAACCCAATAACACTTTGCCCTCAGTTGCCAGTTGCTGCTAGATCAACGAGGCCAGAAGGTAAATTTATTACTTACGATATGAGGTAAATATCGGGTGTCAAAAACACCCTTACAAAAGCCGAAAGGCCCTTTTTATTCTCGTTATTGTGATCATTTGCCGGCTTTGTTGTTATGGGTCCTTATACACCCTGTATACAACTTAACTTGCATTCAGCAACTTGCCTTTATCACATATTAATGCCTCGTCAGCCACATATGGCTGACATTTTCCAAACCAATTGAGCCGTGTCAGCCATATATGGCAGCCACCATTATTTATTTATTTATTTTACTATTATAATATGTAAAATGTGACGAAAATAGTGAAATATGACATTCCTCACATTCCATGAACGTATTTTACAAAAAAAAAAAACAGTTACTTCATTTGTTAGTACGGCATTATATGTGTTAAACAAGAGTTTACAGAGTATTTTTTTTACTATTACGCTACTTAATAATAAAACAGATCTAACCTCGTTTTATCCATATACGCTATACGTTCGTTGTCCTAGTGGTCGCAAGCGCGGCTGCTGAGCAATGAGGTCCTGGATTCGATTCCCGGGTCGGGCAAAAACGTAATTGGGTTTTTCCATCAGGATTTTCTCAGTAGCAGCCTCAGAGTCTGGATTTGTGCTCGGTTGATGGCAATAGGGGATCCCTATTACATTGGTCTTTATAACTGGCGAAATGTGGGTGTACTATTAGGTACATCTCTGCCTAACCCTTCGGGGATTGCAGGCGTTGACGTTATGTTATACGTTGCTTTTACGACATTTTATGAATACAGGAAAAAATATAATATTACATAGCAAGAATATTTTTGCTCGTGCCCAAATTACTGGTTCGAAAATCACTGAACCATTTGTGATGAGACTTTCTCTCTTCCGAAACTTTTATTTGCGGTTGACAGTAAAACGTTATTACATTTATTACTTTCGGGTGATGACAGAGCGGAGTTAAATTGAATTTCTGACATTTTAAATTGGCCTCGAAACTAAATCGGGTGTTTGGTGGTTTCACTAATAAAATATACTATGAAAAGTTGCTTATAGTTCTTTTTGGACGTATTGGTGAGTTACTTTTTAACCGACTTCAAAAAAAGGAGGTGGTTCTCAATTCGGTTGTATGTTTTTTTTTTGTGTTTGTTACCTCATATCTCCGTCATTTATGAACCGATTTGAAAAATTCTTCTTTTATCTGAATGGATCTACTTCCCGATTGGTCCCATAGAAATTTCATCAAAATCGGTACAGCAGTTTGGTTTTGAAATCAAAATAGCTGGAAAAAATGTCATCCAATAAAGGAAATTGCGAAATTGATACTTGACAAGGATTTGTGTGTAATACGATAACTAAAAAGGGTAAAATAAAAACATTTTTGCAACAAAAAACCGACTTCCAAAAAAAACACAAAAAAAAGTGGAAAATAACTTTACTTTCGGAAGTCGGTGGCAAAAAAGTCAATGAAAAAACAATAGTCACCGACTTCCGAAAGTAAAGTTATTTTCCACTTTTTTTCGTGTTTTTTTTGGAAGTCGGTTTTTTTTTGCAAAAAAGTTTTGCAAATTCTGAGTTGGATTACCATTCTCCTTAAACTTTTCCTGAACGTATTAGCCAATAAATCGGATATCTACATCGTCTAGTGATGTAATTACGATTTTGTACCAATATTTGGATTTAAAAGATGGAGTGTCAAGACACTCCATCTTTTGCGATCTACGCTTTGGAATGGGCACAAAGCTTCATCCTTTTTATCTTCACAAGGGCCTGTATCGTTTTCTCTGAAGTAAAAGCTTTAAGTTTCAGTTATGAGTGGTAAAAAGATACTTTAGTTACCACCTAAGCGAATGTCTCTTACTAGTGTGTTATTGTTATGTGTGAGAGATATTTCTCGACGGCATATAAAGCCAAGTCAGAGGCCAATAGGCGGCATAAAAACTCTGACACCAGGTTAGGCACTAACCACACGATGAAGAAAGATAATGTGTGTTATTTTTTTGATAGCTAGTCTATACCGTGTCCCACTGCTGGCCAAGGGCCTCACCTTTCTCCTTCCAAACCTGGAAATGTGGCCAGAAATTGCCGCAAACCTCCGTCCCGTGCAATTTCTGGCAACGTTTGCCCCGCGAACATGATCAGATCGTCACACCACTTTCGCTGCGGTCAATCTCGACGGCAATATCCTCCTTCAGGGGTCCAGTAAGTGATGATCTTTATCCACCTCTCCAGGTGCATTCGTGGGTGTAAAATAAGTTGCTAGTCACTCTAAAAATAATTAATTAATATTATAAACATGCTCACAAACACCGTAACGTAAAAGAATGTAAAAAAAAAAGTTGATGAACTGTAAAACATGTAAGAGTAGTTTACAAAGAATTCATGTATAATGCATGATGTACATATGTTCTTCAAAACACACAGTACATTGTCCCCTGTGTAAGTTATGTAATACGTTTACTTGTTACTGCATGTATTAACACCTTTTTAGACAATGTGTGTCAATAGGTCAGCTGAGTGAAGAGTCTGTTCTCAAGATAGAATGTTTTGAAGTCTGATTTACTTAGGACATTTTAGCAGTAAAATTGTTTCATTATGGTTGTCAGTCTTACCAAGGGGTATCGTATTACCCAGTACTAACTGGGTTGTGGAGGTCAGATAGCAATTTTCAATCTTAAGAGTTATGAAGTGCAAATGGTGTTTAACCCCAACTGCAAAAATTTAATGTACATACGTCTCCCACACAGGTAGTCAGTGGCCGAAAAGTCTGACAACCAGTCTTACCAAGGGTATTGCCCGGCCCTACTGGGTTGTGTAGGTCAGATAGGCAGTCGCTCCATGTAAAATACTGGTATTCAGCTGCATCCGGTGAGACTGGAAGCCGACCCCAACATAGTTGGGAAAAGGCTAGGCAGATGATGTTTCTTTATGGTTGAGTATGTTCTATGGACCTTTTGGTGTGACGTCAAAATCGGAACGAATTCTGCCATCTTATTTCATTAAAATACACTTTTCACAGACAATTTACACAAATCTTTACAAATAACGAAGGAATGGTATCAAGTGACAAAAGTTACTTATATCACTGTATCTTGTTTCATTCAGAGACTTGGGCACATAAATGTTTTTACTATTCATACTTAGTTAGTTTTGTTTATAAAATATTGCGTTTTATAGCCAACAGCCCCCACCCAATGTAAACTTAAAACCAACTACAGCAACTACCAACCTAATAAAAAATAACAGCGTCATGAAAATTGACTTTTAAAAATTTACGGTTGGTACGACAATAAATCATAAACTATGATAGTTAAATAAATAAATAAACAGTGTAAAGCTTTACCGGAAATTATCCCGCGCCATGTTGGCTGTGCGGGAGTCGGGGGCAACGATCTCTTCTATGACTCAAGAGCAGCATTGTCTTGTGCGCGTTGAAAAATAAAAATTAAAAAGTTAAGTTTGACACTTGAGTTGTCAGTTGAATGCCAGGTTGAATAATTGGAGCATTTATTTTTGATTCGTGATTTATGTTTTTAGTATTTGTAGTGAGTAACTGGATTTTATTTGAAGCTGATTTTATGAGAAATTGAGTGTATTCAATAAAAATTATGTCGCACAACAATTAATAAAGGAACACATCATCCTCAACTGAAGCCTTTTCGAAACTATTTTTAAGTCTGCTACCAGTCTAACCGGATGCATATGAATTTTAATACGAGCCTGCCTATCTGATCTCCAAAACTCAGTTACTGGGTAATACGATACCCCTAAGTAAGGCTGGTTATCAGATTTTTTCTCGAAAATCACGTAACGACTGCCAAAGACCGATCAATGACACCCGGGACGTACCTCTGAGTGCTTAAAAAATGTAATAAAGTGAACCGATCAGAAGGAAAATAATTATACTGAACAGCAGAACAAATGACGCAGAGACAGGTAAAACAAGGCATAATGTGTAATAAAAAGTTATTAACGTATACATAGTGATATCATTATTACGTTATGTCATAGTTAATGTTTTCCTTAACTAGCATGAGAAAATGCTGCTAACATCATTTTAAGAACAAAGAATTAAATCTTTAGATGTGCTCCCAACGTTCTTAGGACGGGCGAAAGGTTTTCACAATGAGAAGAGTGATCTATACATCCCGCATGGAACGATAGATACGAATATCAGTATGATAGAGCGAGACAATCTATTCTTCTTCTTCGCTCTCTCTCGATTTTGTACAGCCAGTACGTACTACGTAGCGTAGACTTGGTCAGCTCTGTTTTTTGTCTTATTTATATCCTGGAGGGTAAAATTAGTTGTACGAAACGGGCAGGAGGGAGAGTCGTATCCTGTGGTTGGGGCTCCTTACTCGCATTGTCTTCGAGATTGGTCGATTACCTCATCTAGCCAAATTGGATCTGCAACGGCCAACTTGAGCCGTCTGTTCAAAGATTTCCATATTGGTATCAATACTACATTAAAAAATACAAGGGGAATGGCAACTGTGAAACTAATGGCGCTAGCATAGCTGGTTCCAAGCATCGTCATTGGTTGAAAATCTGTTAATTTCTTTTTATATTTCAATACAGCTTGACGTTATTGGTTGAGACCTAGCTATGGTCGCGACATTTACAATTAGCTTATAACGGTCTTTCCCATTTATCTTATTGTCAACGAATTAAAAACGTAATCACTTCTTGACGCGGTAGGGTGAATCTAATTATTTAAATCTGAGCCTAAGACTACTTAGATTGTAATCGTAATAGTTTATTTAAATATAAAGCTAGGCTCATGTGAAAATACAAGACTTATCTTTGACCTACTATCGAGCTCCTTTGATGTGAGAGCACTTAAGCGATAGCTTTTTACTAAGCGTTTTCTAAGAGATGTGAGGGCTATGAGAAATTCTTTTTGAGGCACTAATTGCTTAAGAATAACTGGAGTTGTGGCAGAAATATTTGCCAGGCAGCAAGGTAGTAGCGGGGCTGGCTACCCAGAGTCAGGGTGTGGCAGACGTATCATCTGCATAGCCTTTTCCCAACTATGTTGGGGTCGGCTTCCAGTCTATACCAGTATTTTACATGGAGCGACTGCCACTCTGACCTCCACAACCCAGTAGGGCCGAGCAATACCCTTGGTAAGACTGGTTGTCAGACTTTTCGGCCACTGACTACCTGTGGCAGACGTATGTACATTAAATTTTTGCATTTTGGGTTAAACGTCATCTGCACTTCATAACTCTTAACATTGAAAATTGCAAGAAAAACTGTTTTTCATGCCTGTAACCACCGTGCCTGTAACAGATCAACGGATTTCGAAAAAAAATTATACAGGTCGACCCAACTCAAGTTTATGTGCTTGGTACGAGTATAGGAAAAGCCTTCAATTTATTTGTTCAGACTTAACGGTGATTGGTCAATGCATTCTACTCGTATTACGGACGTATTTATAGATTAGGTACGTCGACGACGACGCAACTGACGTTAGTTTGACAGCTAGAACGTCACAGTTTGCGATAACGTCAATCAAAAGGCTAGGTTCAAGTATGTTGCTTTTGTATTTCGAACGCTTATCCTATGTTTTCTAGTAAAAGAACTTATATACTCCACTTAAATCTCGATTCAAAACCCCACTATACAAAATCAGCTTGTAACTCCCACAAGTGAGATACAGGTCACACAGACCCGCTCTCTTTGAGAAGGAATGAGCCAAAATCCACCATGTGATTCCAGTGCGGGTTAGTGAACATTTAAAACTTGGCTTGTATGAAATCTGTCGATTTTTGAAACAAGGATGCTTGTGCATCTATCGCGAATACGGGCCTTGATATCAGTATGTTACTCGGAGCAACTGACATCCATTTTGTTTTGACATGACATTCATACCGGTGGTCCAAGGTTAGGTAGGGCCGTAACCGGTGTTTTTAGCTATTAAGGAAATTATAGACATTATTTTAAGCAGCAATAATATGATAATTAGCTCTTATTAAAATTAATTTCGGAGTCCTAAATGGTCGATTCAGATTAGACCAAATAAACAAACGATGGGTGGATTGTGAGAAGAATGATATTTCTAAAAAGGAGATAAGATGAGTAGAAGTAAAGTATTGAAGAAGGAGAAAAATGATGATAAACTGACACCGATTTCAACAGTGTTACACTGTTCAAATCGGTGTCCAATTAAAATTCCTCTACAAATCATAATCTACCTTACTATACGTGAATCATACATACTAAAAACTGTGACGTTTACGATTATATGCGTTTGTTCACTTACGTTTTCTTTTGAAAGCAACGCAAGGCCGCCTGGCCTTTCAATCGGCTAGTATCAGCTGACGTCAGACGCCACATATTATGTGTATGTTGGCAGCATTGTGTATGTGGATTTACGCGCGTTCTTTCATTTAAAACTTGAAAAGTTGACTTATGGCGATGTCATTAATTAGTAGTATTTCTAGAGGATTTGCTTTATACGGATTTAAGATAATATTAGTATTTCCCAATACGTACTTAATTTTATTGTAGAAGACAGATGATGTTTAACTTATCGTAGGTTTAGAAATAATAAATTAAAAGAGAATTAGGACCATTGTGAGAATGGATTCCAACCAGACTTTTCCAGCAGTCCAAGAGTGCACCGGACGTTTTCAGCATTACAGCAACGATGTATTGTCGTTCAAGGAGGCTCCTTTCATGTCTCTTTCTAACTTTCTGAAATATTAGCGACCGTGCCTTGTTGCAACTGGATTGGAGAAGATAGAACTCCGAAACTACTCGTAATAACTAGTTCCAAACATGGTCATACGTAGAATATTTCTTTATGTAATTTTATTTTATTCTCCATTGTGAACAATGGAGAAGAAAATAAAATTAAGCAAGTTCCAAATCTGAAGATTTGGAACTTGCTTTCTTTTCTTTATCGTGTGGTTAGTGCTACACCTGGTGTCAGAGTTTTTATGCCGCCCTTGGGCCTCTGACTTGGCTTTACATGCCGTCGAGAGATATCTCTCAGGCATGCTGGTTTCCTCACGATGTTTTCCTTCACCGACATTCCGAAAAATCAGAGGTGCGTGTTTTGGGTTCCAACTCGAGACCTATGACTGCTGTGTAGCTAACTAGGTATGGACACGCCATCCACAGTGAGCTTTGACTGACCTTCCCCATTAGAATCTACATTTCTAGTGACTCTTTAAGTAAAAGACAGTTCGGGCAGAGGAAAAAACTAAGCCAGAGACACTCCAAGGTCCAATAACCCGCCGTAAAGTTGCATAATACAAAGTATTATAAATATATTTCGTAACAAGTAATCAATGTATGGGATACAAAACATTAGAATTGCAAGACCACGATTTTGTAGACGCCATTGTCGGAACGGAATGTGAGGTGCACACGAACGGCGAATGCATGACGAGACTTAAACATTTAACCTTCTTACAATTTACATGGTGCTTGGAACCGTCGAGATTATCCGAGATAAATTTCCATTGTGGTCATGGAAATTGTACTTTGTAGTGGAATATGTGTAAGGAGCTTACGATTATTTGTTGTGTGGAAAGTGGGTGTTTTTCAAAGTATAGGCGACTCTGATTTATAGCTAGCTGTTGCCCGCGACCTATTTGATTTGGATATTGTTAACAATTTTCAAAATTCGGGTTAATTTATTTTTTGCACGGAATCCTAATCTTGTTTCTTAAATAAAAGTAGCCTAAATAGAAATTACTCCTTATAACATCAGCTATCTGCCAGTAAATGTCCGGTCAAAATCGGTCCTGCTGTTTTGGACATTAAGCGGAACAAACAGACAGACAGAAAAAAATAAAAAAATAAGTTTTTTTGTTATAAGTAGGTACCGTATAAACTTTTTAAATGCATTCAGTAAAAAGCTGTTATTTTGCAATTACAAACGGACATTTCTATTTTATTTATTTGTATACTTATATGTGTTTAGAGTTCTAAGTTGAACAGCTTTGGATGGAGTTAAGACTATTGTTAGTTCAGCTTAGGCTTGCTGAGCGGTGTAGTTTTTTGTTTAAATAGTTAACAATGTGGAGTTGAAATTATACGGGAGAGTGGTCGTGTAAAGGAAATGAAACAATGTATGAGTCAATTAAGTTAAACATTATAACGTAGTTACTGTGCGTTAATGTTAAGTATAACCGGTTTTATTTAGGATTAAACCTACCTAGGCATACCTATTCCTATGAAGAAGAAATGTAAGCAAGGTTAGGCTTAAAAAAATCGTGCTGCTGCAAAATATTATTATTATCGAGAAGACAATTACGAATGTCAGTTCCGTATTTTTGGAAGCTTATGCATACGTTGTCGTTAGTTACTTTGTTTTGATCTATTACAGTATTGTTAGCTGTAAGCCACGCAAACACCATAAAAAAAAAAGTTATGAATTCTAAACATCATCCATCATTCATCAGCATCATTCTCCTGCTCTTATCCCAATTTATTTGTGGTCGGTGCAGCATATCTTCTTCCAAGTATGGAAGATGAAGACGAACAGTAGAGAAGTATATATATTGTCATAAATTCTGTACTTACATCGGCGGTAACAATATGTTGGAAGAATATTAAAATGCCGTCCTCAAAAAACTGACAATAGAATAGAATAGAATATACGAGTACTTTATTGTACACCAAAATTGAAACAGGACGGTTTTACAAAATTGTTAATTTTATGGTTACAATGGCGTTCTTATCGCAGATAGCGATCTCTTCCAGACAACCTTTGGATGGACTGTACGAACATGAAATAGAAAAAGGGCACAAGTGGACAATGTTGAAAATGTATTAGTATTAAATGCATTAACACAATGCATAACTTATTTAAAATTGTTTCTACGAAACATTTATGCAACCATGCATGTCTTGTGTTTTCTTCGTATACTTAACTATTACATTTGTTTAAGTAATCTTTGAGTCAGTGCCCGATAAATAATTGTTTCTCTTCTTTAGTCTTCACGTAGAAGAAGAGAAAGCGTTTTACAAAGAAACGAGAAATAGATATTTTTGAATTTGGACGCCATTACAAAAAATAAAACAAAACATCAAACTTCAACAATCGAATTAAGCACAGCGCTAGACAGGCCGAAACAAAAAAAAAAATGGCAAAGGAAACCTCACAATCGGACAAAGACAGACCACTTAACAATCCGAAAGCAGTTTATAAATCTTATTTCGCAAATTTCTATGAAATCTGAAACTTTGACGTCTAAACGAATCCCTCACCGACAAATGAACTTTAATATTTGAAGCATTTCGTCCAAACGTAGCTAGTTAGTTTAAATTGAAGTTGGACTGGATCGTTAAAGAGTCTACATTACGTTCCAAAATTAAAATTTGAGCAAAATACATCGTAGGGCCCATTTTCAAGGGAACTTTTGCTGGTATATGATATTAAAAAGTTAAAAGCTGTTTTGTTTTTCATCATCAAACTATTGTAGGCTTTTATAAGGCTTTACATTTGCTTTTAAATCTCTTTGTTTTGTGCCATCTAGGAAAGCCAGTCCAAAAAAAAAATACTGACAATAGTTCAAAGTAAATATGATGCCATGTAAAATACTGGTATTCCGCCACATCCGGTTAGACTGGAAGGCGACCCTAAGATAGTTGGGACAAGGCTAGGCTTGTCATCATGTCATCACCTTGCTAAAATGTTTAACTTAATTGACTCATTCACACATTGTTTTCCTTTATACGTCCACTCTCTCGTTTAAATTCAAATTCATATTGCATATCTTTATATTATTCAAACAAACAAAAATGTACGCCACTGAACTAGCCTAATCTGAATTCACAATAGTTTTAACTCTATCCTAAGCTCATGTAACTTAGAACCCTAAACACGTAGGTTTAAAGTTAAAAGTTCGATGTTTAGAAAGCGGAGGTCATACGTATGCATATTCAGCAAGAAACGACCATACTGGGAACAAGGGATTAATATTTAAACGGTTGGTAGCATTGGAGAGGGTTGCCAGTTTTAAAATGTTTCGTTGTAAATTGAATTTTTATTTGGGTCAATTTGAATTTGGCTGACGTTTATATTTTAAGATAGCTAAGTATAGATAGAGAATTTAAATTATGTTTAATAATGACTACATAGTACTTTGAGACGATTTAACACCTCGGCTAGTACTAACAACCTACGCTTGAGTTGTTATTACCCGAAAATGCCTCTATGAGGACCATTATTTTCAAAGTTGCAGATTTCTCTTTTTCCGTAGTTTGACATGACATTTATGTACCAGAAAATTTAAGTCTCAAAATGTTGTCTAAGTATAGATAGTTTGTTCCACCACTTCATATAGCTTCTTAAGTTAAACATAGGAAGTGGCGAAGGGCAGGTGTTTTTGGCTTTAAAGTTAAGTAAAATTTATTATACATAGATTGAATAGCCCCACCATATACTTATGGTGGGTCAATATTGTTTTGCCATCTGACGTACTAAAACTAAGGCGATTTCACATGATACCGTTCCTCCGCACGGTCAGGCGGATGTGGCCAAGCAAATGTATTGGCGGAGAGGCGTTGAGCGCCGCTAGTCCGCGCGGTCGGGCGGTGTACGTATGTCAGGCATCAACGGATCTCATACAACGGATACAAACCAATGCGATGACGCGACGCGACCGGCGTGACATGCGCTATACTGAATAAACTAACAGAATCTACTTGAACTAATAATATCTTCTGTCAGTTATTTCAAACCGTTCTCTGAAGTAATATTCAATCGGTTTTATTACTGTTGCAACATGTATTATACAGTATAACCCTTGGATTGTTTCCAATGTACAGTATTGATGTTATTTTTTGGCAGCAACTGTTTTAACTCGCCATGCCAAAACCATGAGATTTCTGCGTAAGAATTACGAATTGTACCAATAAAGGGTAGGCAGAGAGATCGACAAAGAGTGAAGTCGGAACACAATCTGGTGGGGTTACAGTGCTACAAAGATCTTTTGGTACTCGAATGATGTTGCCAGAAGCCCCGCTTTCGGTAAACATTTGTGAAAATACTGTTCCGTGAAGTGTATTGATAAAATACGCCGTGTGAATATTGATTGAGAATATTGAAAACCCTCAGCACACGTTTTCAGAGAGTCAGCGGGCCGGGCGCCATGGTAAAATGAACGCGCGTTCGTGAAACGCGCGTCGTCGCGCGCTGGTGCGTATAAAATAGGCCGTGTGAGTAGGCTCTGAAATACGATGGTGGTGATATTTCCGATTTTGGCCAAGCACCTAAAGTTTCTTGTACAGCTTAATATGCTATGGGTATCGATAAAACCCGTTCTGGAATCTAATAACCGGTACCTTTCGTATTTGCCAACGAATTTTAGCGAGGTTACATTTTAGTTATGATGTCATTTTATTTTCCTTTTCAATTCGAAAGCTTATCTAGCGCTTATGATGGAAGATAATTTAGCTAAAATTACCGTGATATTATTTTTCAGTTTTTCAATCTGGACTTGTAATGCAGGGTCTATCTAATTTCTAGATTATAATATTGATAATAAAATTAAGCGTGTCATAAAAAGTCTCAATTAATAACATTGTACCTAAAAAAATATTTTTTGGATAATATGACCTTTTTTGGATATATCATCATTGGTCGTAAATAACATAAAAAAAAACTGAAAACTGTTTGAACTTATTAACATAAAGAGATTCTGATTTTGTGAGTCATACTTTTTGGAGCACAATGCACAAAAAAAAAGTAATCTCGGAATTAAATTATCATCATACTAATAATTAAGTATGATCTATGAATTATGATGACTTACTCTTAGAGTGCTTTGTTCGAATCTAAAAAACCTTTGTTTGAGTATCTTGAGACCGTAATTAAAGTACGATAGTCTAGCCGTCTACCCATTACGAGTATAAAGTGCTTTCAATTTGCGAAGTCATACCATTTTTCTTAATGCAACGAGTCGTGCAAAGAATGTCCAATGCAAGAGGCACTTATCGTGGTCAAAATCATGCACAATGGTGGTTTCTTATTATCTATACTAATATTATATTATAAAGCAAAAGAGTTTGTTTGGTTGAACGCGCTAATCTCAGGAACTACTGGTTCGAATTGAAAAATATTTTAGTGTTGGATAGCCCATTTATCCAGGAAGGCTATAGGCTATATAACATCAATAAAAAATGTTATGCAGACGAAGTTGCGCGAGTCAGCTAGTTCTTAGATAATATAAACAGTTATTTTGGTATCTTAATCTACAATTTCGCCAATTATGTTCGAGTCCCACGTAATAGAAGGCGAGCCTATTGCCATCAACTGGGCACTAATCCAGACTCCATGCTGACGACTAAGAATACATATAATAATACTTATTAAAAGTAAGATAAATGTAATCAATTAATTAAATGATTATCTATTTAAAATCCTAGACATAAATAATCCTTGACTAAGATGCCTATATTGTCTACCATTGACCAAGTAACACCAATAACCATGGTAATTGTAACCATTTCAAAACTAGTTTGTTGTTATTTGTTTTAAAATATGCACTATGTATGTAGCAGTTGGCAACATTCCTTAGAAATAGTGATGTGCCAATGTTTTTAAAGTTAGGGTTCGACGGTAATATTTACCGGTTTTTAAATGCTACCCCTTCTTTTTCGTCTCTTTTGTCGGCATGGGCTGTAGAAGTTATATCTCAAAATATATAAGTTGTGTTAGTATCGCGGCTGTAATATAATATAGTAATATGGGGGATCTTTTAATCCCTTTTGATCGTCATATGAGAGAAATTCGTCTGTTTCGCAGATAATGTTTATGTCATCTAATGATCTTAGCTGGAAACTATAATCAATTAATCATTACACTTTGCAGAGGAGTTGGTGATCATTGAATGATCTCATTCTTGTTAATATGTTGTGTACTTCTCATCTGTTTAATGTTAGTATATCTTCAGTCATCTCCACATGCGGACTTAGGTATAAGAGTAGAGGAAGAACAAAGAAACGATGGATGGATTGTGTGAAGGATGATATGGCAGGAAGTCTGATGAAATGACAAGTAGTAGAGAAGTATGGAAGAAGAAGCTGCGCCCTGGAGATACTGCGCCGGCTCCAAATAAACTGGAATAAGGGCAGGAGAATGATGATCTTCTGTCCGTTGGTTCGCCATATTTTATATCCAAGAGTTATACTATAATAATAAAAATTGACACTTGAATCCTAGAGAAGGTAGGGATACTTACGATACGAGAAGATAATATAATAAAGTCGGTGTATGAAGCCATTCAATGTTAAACATTTTCTTACAACTCGGTAGATTTAATGACGGAAATGACTCAATGCATGCTAGTCCCCTAAGAAAGATTACACATCTTGTTAAAAAATAACGTACCCATTGTCTATGGCTGTTTAAAAATGTATAAGCATGCGTGTTACTACTGTCAATGGTCGTTGTTGTAACAAAATATATTGTGCTTTTTTTTAAAGCTTTTTCGTTATGATGACTAAGAGGTTACAGTTTATGTTTGAGGATTCCGGAGAGCTGTAAAAATTAAACTAATAAATTTTGTCACGAATTTCTGTTAATTGTTAGTGTTGTTGTTTGTTCGTAAATTTTTGCTGTTGGTTCTTTGGTCCAGTGATTTCAATCGCGACTGCGGAGGTGGGGCGGGCAAATTGATATTGGGTTTTTTCATCAGGAATTTCTCAGTAGCAGCCACGGAGTCCGGATCTGTGCCCGGTTAGTGGCAATAACTTCTCGCTCTATTACATGTGACTTAAACATAACTGGCGAAATGTGGGTGTTCTATTAGGTACACTTACGCTTAACCCATCGGGGATTACATGCGTGATGTTATGTTATGTTTCTGTTAAGGTTCGGTAAAACCGAAACGGCGAAATTTCAGACGCGGGACACTGATACCGCCATATGTATACTTACTGAAGTATCGGTCAGTGTCCATAGCTGGTCCGCGGTTCGACAAATCCTTTTGCGGCAGAAGCTACTCCAGAAAGATGGCAAAGCAGTAGTTTAAGGATAGGATAGGACATTATCTGGTTACTGTCTTGTCGTCGGTAGTGGTTAGGTTATTTTTAATTCTATTATCTAAACTTTACTTTTTTTTTGTTAGTCAGTACTGTCCCGTTCCTGGGCAAAGACCTCCCCACATTCGTTACACTTTTCTCGATTTGCGCATCTTCGCGCCAATTAACGAGAAACCCATCCAAATCTACTAACTAGACTTTACTTTTTTTTTGGACTGATTTATTTCATAGTGCTTTCAGCTAAGGCAGTTGATTTATGTGCGTTGGACTGGCCATTTTGCTGATTCATCGCCACTCGGCTTACTAAGAACTAAGTAACTGAAGCTGGAAATTAGAGTCGAATTGTCGATACACTTGAATTTTGCATGTCTTACTGCAGCAACGACAGTTGAACACTTTTCACTCTTATGACCTGAGTAATAAGATTGATTTTACATTCATGGAAAATAAAATCTTAATTTTTTTTTTTTTTTTATTACGGGACAATAAACAGCTACAATATGATATGTTCACAATGACAATAATATAAGTTCTTAAGTAGTCTAATCTTAAAATACATTCTGTTCATAAATACCTAATTAAAATAAAATAACTTGAAAGCATAAAAGGAGTGGCTTGCTGTTGAACTTTTGGTGTCATATTTGCCATTTATTTTCGTAATATAAACTTTATCTTTGCCCTCACAAGGTCGATTTTAGAATAAGCATGTTAACGATCTAGGCGCGGCCTCGCTATGTTTACGATTTGAAAATGGAATTCAACATTTGACATTTCGCATTATGTATTTTGGAACGCGCGAAGATTATTGTTTTTTTCTCGGTTTGGGTTAAGATGTCATCGGTAAAATGCGGTTCTTTATTAGTTTTACGGTTGTTTGGAACGCTTTGAATAAATAAATTGTTATTTAAATTGATAAAAAATAAATAATCATTAATTTATGTATTCAAAACGATGCACACTCAAAAATGAACAGTTCAAAGTAGAATCCGAAATAAAACAAACAACTGTGACCTTAATGACAGTTGAACTTGACCGCCATTTTTAAAATGATGACCTGTCATTGAGAACAACACTAGAATAAAAGAAAACTGAGAAAATTATCTATTTTTCCACGCGCACTTTGACACCATGCTCAATCTTGATCTTACGCACATAGAAATAAGGCTCACATTACAGAACATCAGGAAGTTTATATTTTATAGTTGTTCTGTTATTTAACACAGATCAGGGACGTGGGAGTTGTTTTTTGTTCCGTTTAGAAACCGCTATGTGATTGCAACCTCTTTTTATTAGTTTTTTTACAGACTTATAAAATCTGCACGTCGGTATTTACCAAGTTCGAAATTACCGTTAAATAGAAGGTATTTGAAGTAGGTGTTAAATTGAACTGTTATTTCCAAAAGCGGTTAAGAGATTAATAGGATGTGTTTATCATAATTATACATATTCATACATTTTATTACTTCTGCGGCGAAGATTTTATCAGTTAAATTGTATCCCGCCTACAAACAACGTATTATTTGCCAAGTGACAGAATTAGGCCAACATAATTAAAACGTAAACGAATCAAGACGGTTTTAATAAACTGTAGAGTAACAGTACAAATAGGCGACTACAATAATAAATTTCCTCAAATTACTATGTCCACCACAGTAGCCAACATTAAACTCGGTCAAACAGAATAATTTTCCAGTTAACAGTAGATTTAACAAACATTTTATATTTCACGAGATTTAACTCGACATATTCCTCCATAATTTGACACAAAACGTTTAAAATGACAAGTGTTCCACAGATTATACAAATAACCAGAGACAAGCACATGACACGCGTGTAAAAGAGCAAAGGAAAGTGGTATAAATCCTCGGCCGTCACGCCCGGTTTTACGCTTCCGCAATTTCTGTTGTGCTTTATCTAAATAATCATCTTTTAATGTACAGTCGTCAACTTAAGTGTAATAATATAACACAATTTCACTGCGAAATAAGTGGGAGACATTAAGCCGATGGTTTTAGCCAATTAAAGCTAGAAAACAAACGCTTCAAACATTTTGGCTGTATTTCTAGGACAGCATGTTGGCCTTTTCAAAAGACAGTATGATATGTGCAAAAACGGCCTCAAACTAGTCTAGAAACGTGTTTAATAATGTGAATTTGAGGACATTCCCATTTATAAATAGCTGTGAACTTTAAATATGTACTTCACAAGCGTAATGTACTATTTATTGCAACTGGTGAGGAAAAACCCTCTTCTGTTGACTGTGCCAATAATATTGTATTGTATCTTTAAAGATATTTCGTGTAAGAAAATATAGATGTTCTGTACTAATTATTATTTCCTTTATTAATTTATTTTTCTTACTTATTTATTACAATTTTCCCATATTAAAAAATAAATTGAAAATATAAAAAATAGTAGCGCACCGGTATCGGGAACAGGGTCCAAGCTACCGGGGCGGTCAGGGCTCCAGAGAGAGGAACCTACTAACAATACGAGCCGTGTCCAGGAATGTACTA
Organism: Standfussiana lucernea; assembly: GCA_964057025.1. Taxonomy (NCBI): domain Eukaryota; kingdom Metazoa; phylum Arthropoda; class Insecta; order Lepidoptera; family Noctuidae; genus Standfussiana; species Standfussiana lucernea. The sequence continues at coordinate 2,421,110 of OZ059810.1, forward strand.
ATAATTATTGTAAAGTTAAAGAGTTTGACTTTTGGTTGAACGCGCTAAACAGAACGAATTTGAAAGAAGATTTATGCATTTGATAGCCTAATTCTTTAGGATCCTTAAGTGACGCGCAAAAAGAAAAATCGTCAGAAACTGCGGGTGAACCCGCGAGGTACACCTAGTATTGTAATACAAACTAACAATCCGCGGAAGTAATACATGTTTAATGTTTTATCCGAAAGTTCAAGGCGTCACATCGCAGAGGTCATGTCATTTAAGACTTGACTTTTAGTGTTAATAAAATTCCCAATTCATGTTAATTTGAAGAGATAAAAAATATTGACAAAGATTACGATGCAGACACATATTCATGCCGTTTGTTTTATGCATAAAAATAAAAATAAAAACAATTTAAATAAAATTGACCTCCTTTCGGTAAACCACTTGCAAAAAACCGTAAACCAAAAAACTTTTGTCATCACTAGTACGGTTGACTCATAGTTCCCGCTAGAAATTCGAATCGAACCGTAACGCCTATTAACAATTATACTCTAAAATAGAAATAAAAACTCTATTAGCGTACTCTTGCTAAACTTTACTCAAACATGAAATAATTTCATTAGAACTCTTTCCTTTGTCGATTTTTTACGAGTCTATTTGATTCGACTATTTTGGTTAGGCAGTGTAAGCCATTGACCGTTGTTTAAAGTCATAAATGAAATGGAGAGGGAGATAATTTTCATTATGGTAGGTACATACAGTGTACAATGTGACGTTGACAAGGGGCAACTGTAAGTAAAATTCGTGATTATTGTTTTGTGAATGTGTTGAAAAAATATTGTAGGTAGGTAGGTATGTCATGTCATCGTGTTTTTTTTTAGTTGAAAATACATGATGACGGTATTTTTCCAATTTTGGCTACGCACCTGAAGATAAAGAAAGAAAGAATAGTATTCAAGATTCTACTGAAATGAGTGGTTTTTAAAATCATGTTAACTCTATGGCTTGTTGTCTATACAGGGTGGAATGGACAGCGACGTTAAACCAGTAACCACATATTCAGTACATCATACTGAACCCCCCCCATAGACATTTTTCGAAGGTTATAAAAAAAAAATCTGCTGTTTCCTACAAAACAACAATACCTACACGTCAAAATGTACTGAACAGATGTTTTTTTTTTAAATAACCGACGAAAAATTTCTATGTGGGGGGGTTCAGAATGATTTACTGAACACTTGGTTACCGGCTTAGCGTCGCTGTCCCGTACACCCTGTATAAGAGTAGACAGAAGTAATTACCATTGATATTTCAACAATATCATGTTGATATTGTATAATTCCGCTCAAAAAGACGGAAAGTTTTTAAGCATTTCGAAAGTATAATTTTACCCGACTGCGTTGTAAAAGAAGGGTAATGGTTTTATTATAAAAAAGAGAAGGGGCATCGTTGCTATCGCTGTAATTTTATACAAAATTCCACATACATACAAGTTATTATTTCTTGTTATTTTCAATACAACGCGTACTTTATTTAATATTCAAATTATGTAACTACCAGCACGCAATCGGCGTTCGACCTACAATAGTTGATTTAATTTTTTGCTGTTCATGATACCTAAGCGATTAACTTTCAACAAGTGTTTTTTTACGTTATTTTGAACATTACCTGACATTAGGTATGTGAAATCTTTTACCGCCTATTACAGACTTAGCAAAGATAAAAGAGTATTTTTTTAATGTAATTTTAGGTTACTGGCCAGCATATATGAAATTTGGAAGATACTTACTACAGAATTTCAAGTCCGAAAGTCTTGCTTGCAACCAGTTTTTCGAAGGGGTGTCATATTGCCCAGTAACAGGGTTGTGGAAGTCAGACAGGCAGTCGCTCCATGTAAAATGGTGGTTTCCAGCTGCATCCTTGTCAGACTTGAAGTCGACCCCAACATAGCTGTGAAAGGTTAGCCTACCGAATTTCATCAGAGGTTTTAGCTGCTATAATGTATGTCTAACTTAACTGTTGTATAATCAAAAGAAGTAAATAAATCGCAGTAGGTAGGTAGAAGCTAACTCATTTCAACATTGATACACGGCATCTTTTGACTCCCGAAACGGCATTTAGAGGGCGCTGTTGGTAAACATTTTTAATTTTTTTTTGTGAAAAATATTGCACGAAACAAAATGTCAGTTAGTTTCGATTTATGCTACGCGGCAAAAGTATCCTTGAAAAATTTTATGGTACTAAAAGCTAGTAATAGCAGTTTGGTACTTACCTAATAAAAAAGCAGCGATGAAAGAGACCTACTAATCGGTAATGATCTCCAATTCATTTTGATTGTTTTCATTCGTCACGAAAATTTACGACGAGAACTGACTGGAATAATAAAAGTTATACATAATTCAAATAAAAAAAACACAAAATAACCAAAAAAAAAACTCAATCTTTTTTCGAATTCGAAAGTTCTCGAACGTAAAAAATTTGAACATCCAATATGGAACATGTGTTGCCATTTACATGCAATATTAGGGTTCGGCTACACGGCCTCGGGCGAGTGTGGGAGGGATGGTAAAATTAAGCTAATTTAACTTTTGGCTAATGACTTATCCAAGGCTGTTTGCGTACTTGCCTTGGTCAGTTGAAAGTTGTTACTTTTTATGAAGATTATTTAGAAATGTTCGAATGATCTTTGGGCGAGTTTCATCCTGCGTATTATGGAACAAATATTTTTAATATTAATATTATGTATTCCCAAATGTCTCTATTGTATTAGCAGGCTGTACGATAAACGTAGAGGATCTAAGATTTTGTTGAAAGTGACATTATTTATTTAGAAGCTAAAATGTAACTATGATTGCTTTGAAGTTTGAAATAACTTTAATTATGTAGATATTCTCTTGGAAGATTTGAATCAAAGATCATCGTCTATGTCTACGTCTATTACTTAAGCTACTTACCGGTGTATTGTCAGAACAGAGACGGCTGAAACAAAGTGCATTTCAACCAAGTTTGACGTATCGATGCATATTTCCTTGACAAGCCTCGCCACCTCGAACTGCGTACTTAAAGTGATCATACTGTGACATTCTATCAGCGATAACGGCGGTGATGGTACAGTAAAAACTGTTGGAATTAGATTGACATAAGCTATCGAAAAGCTTATGTCGATTCTACCGAAAGTCGTTGTAGGAATACGAAAGTTAATAAAACACACTCCGGACTCGTGTTGGTCGAAGCAAGGAAAACCTGCTCAGATGGAGATTCATTGACGTCTCTGCCCTGGAGTGTAAACGTGGTGCTCTTCCACAAACAATGGAGCGTCTAATTTCCTGCGAGTCCTGTTGTCTGTTTGTTATAGGGACTGATCGACGCTAAAGAAGTCGCCAAACCCGTAGACTAGTTTTGGGCCGACTCAATTTAGATGGTCATAGACACGCTAAGAAGAAGAATACGGAAACGCTCTCAAAGTTTCTCAAAGCGTTGAGGTGAATAGGTCAAATCACTTTCGATGAATCCAACTCGACCTGAACTAAATTCTTAACAAGGATATCAAAGCCAAGACCCCAAAAATAGCTGAACCATGAGTCAAACGAACCTGAAATTGTGACGGAAGTGCGGCCATGTCTTAAACTAGCAGTAAGCTGACACGATTTGACAATAACAATAATGATGCAGGTATCACGCTTAGGCGGTCACGGCAAGAATATTTCACGATGCAAGCGTGTGGGTTGTGGTGCAAGTTATGGGAGATTCGGCCCGAAAGCGGTGACAAGCGGAGCGGCAAAAAGATGTGTGGATTCGACCAATCAACCTTGGTTAAAAACTAACCTATATATTATCTTCTATTTCCTTGTTAAGTTTGACGTTCAGAAGTTACTTTTAATGGCCTCATTGAAAGGTTCGCTTTTGACTTCGCTCAAAATCCACATAGCGTTGCGATGATTTCTCGTATCTACTGCGCAGTCTTATCGAATCTTGCACGTCTCCTCTTAGCTCTATTCGACTCAGCTTTGACTGGTATGTTGTCCTAGTGATTGAGCAAGAGATGAACAACTTAAACTGCATTCAAGATGGGGTGATTGATGTATTTTGTAGAGTGTGAAAGACACGCCGCGCTGACCAAAAAGTTAATTGGGAGACGGACAAGAGTCAATAAATGGAAATTGTTCGGTCTACGGAAAAAAATAATGTTTATTGCTTCGGCGTATTGAATTTTTAAGACATCTAGAACATGTAGTAAAATTGCGGCAGAGCTTCATTTGCACATTGTCATATCTTTATCTATAGAGCGAATATGAACCTTATTTGTATAAAGTTTATGTTCTTACTCGTATGATACGGTTGATCACAGTCGCTTGTAGGAATATGCACATTAACTTTACATTGATAAAAGTTTTACTTTCGGATAAAGCGCGATTGAGCTAAGTCTGAGTTAGCTCTAAAGATTCCATAGACTCAGGCCGCCTCTCTGTCAGTTGTGCTGAGGATATGACAAATTCAAAGATTTTACGCGACTCGCGGGCTTAGTTTGCATTGTCACGAGATAAATCTAACCCATTTTGACTCGGTAGATAACTGAAATATAGTCGTGAAGATTGTATCATCTTCTCTACCAACGCCAATTAAGCAACAAAACCTCATAATCACAAATCCCAATTAGGTAGCTATAGACTTAGCCAAAAAAAAAACAGCGAATACAAACAAAGTTACGCAACTTTACCATTTATGAAGATGACATAATTATTTATTTTGCGCGGGAGTAGTATCACACTTCTATATTAAAAGTCAATAAAAAGACTATTTAGGAATCGACTATATGATTAGTTTGTCCTACTAGTCGATTTGCATGTTTGACACAATCGTTTATGGTACTTTTTGTCTATGGCTTCGCTCGTGTGGCTGGTGGAAAATATCTCACGGGATCAATCCTACGCATCATCATCTTCCTGCCCTTGTCCCATATTACTTAGTATCGCCGCAACACTTTCTTCCATTCTTCCCTGTTAGCCGTCATGCTATCTATCATACACTCCTTTTTCTTTCAAATCATTATTCAGAGGATCCAAACTATACATCCACAGGGAACATAATCATCATCGCCATCATTCACAGCCCGACTTCACACACTGCTGTGTATATCTTGCCTGTCTTTGCTTGTGCCAAGCTCCCTGTTCTTGTGTCAGCCTCATCCACGGGAACATACTATCTGGATAAGATGTATACTCTCTCCTATAAACCTGTCATAGTCTACCTGTGTGTGCTTACATCGAAATCCATTCAGCCCTTTAGGCCTGAAAAGCCAACAAAGAAACATAGACAGACAAAGTTACTGTCGCTTTTTAAATATAATTGTAATTAGGTTACAGACAAATATGGCTAACACATTTTTGCACAAAATGTGGGCCAGACGGACGCTCCTATTTAGGCGTCAGAAACAGATGTCTATCACGTACTCATAAATTATAAACACTACCAACTCCTTTGTTTGAGTAGTAAACATAGTTTTATAAAACATTTAAGTAAGCTTTTGTTGTTGAATTTAATGAATACATTAATTATGCGGTCTGTTATTCACCCATTGTTGATGTTCGGTTTTATTTTTAGCGGTTTTAATTTCCGCGAATTGTTTTGTAATGTGTCAATGTTTACTTTTTTTTTGTCCATAAACAGTTCCAGTGTTAAGGACTCGCATTCGGTAACCATTGAATTTAACCAACGAACAGCTCTTTAAATATGCTGTTTGTGCGTGCAATGTTTTTTTTTTTTTACAAGTCCTGTCTCAGATTGGGTGAAAGAAACCAAATTCTAAAAACAGGTGACAAGCCCAAATTGAGATCATGCTTAGTTTTGTGAAATATTTTTACAAATCATTCCCCGTTTTCTAAAAATATATTTACAACAATTCCTTTGATTAAACGCCTTTAACTTAGACCAAATCGCCGCGTAGGGGCAATCTAATGTTACCTGCACCTGTTGCTGACGTCACTTCCCGTCATTGTCACTACCGGCCCTTTGTCCCTTTTAAAACAATATATTTTACATTTTATGTTACTACTGTTTTGCGTAAACTTTACATAATTTTCGCAAAACATTTACATTTTCCGCTTAAAGTTAAATAAAAAATATTTTGACACTCGTAGATTTTCCCGCGTAACTAAACGTCAAAAAATAACCACCACATAAAAAAGTATAATGAATCATGGTCTATCTTGTTTATGGTGAGCAATGAAATCGCAAAGGAGGTATCATTATTTACAATTAAACTCAAAAGCAGATGACATAACGTCGAAGGCCAAGTTCAGATAAGCACAAAAGAATCTTGACTTGACTTGCCATTTTTGGTCAAGAGGTGTGATTCATTCAGATTGTGAGTCATGATCAATGTAGCACATGACATCATACCGTGGTCATTGCTTTATTTGTAAACCGTAAATTGTGAGATGAAGATGGCAGTGATTTTCTAGATGAATCGATTGAATAATCGATTAAATTAGTCTCCAATAAATCGATAAAATTTATTAACTGCGAATACATATGAGTTTAGAGACGTTATAAATAAATACTGGAATAGTCATAAAGTTACCAGTTTATGGTAACGATGTGATTGTTTTATAGTAAATCGTCTATTTCAATAAAAATTGACTCGAGAAATAGTAGATTATAAAATGGCAGTAAATCTTTCTGTTTTAGTCACAAAACTTAATGGTTTTGTTAATTAAGTTGTTCTCGTAATGTTTGTTTAAAAATTGGGATTTTTATCTTAGAATACGGAAGTCATTGTTGACAATGTTAATTGTTTATACATACTTTTAAGCTTTTTCCCAGCTATGTTTTGGTTAGATTCTAGCCTGTAAATCTAATATATTCCTATGTGTAAAAGTGTATGTTTGTTACTCAATCACCCAAAAACGTCTGAACGGATTTAATGAATTTTGCCACACAGATAGTTTTATAATTTTTCTTTCTTTTTATCCCGGTAAATGACGAATTCTGAAGTCCACGCAAACGGTATCGCGGGCAGATGCTGGTTTAAATAAAAAAATGATGTTCAAAATAAGAACTGAATTTAAAACTATGCTGGTTTTAACTTCGAAAGACCTCGAGGATGCAAAAGCCAAGTCAAGGCGAAGACGACTAAATTGAAACCAGACCTCAATACAATGGAACCGGGGTTGCCTTGGCCAGCCTATTACCGAAGCCTTCTTATTTTAAAGTAGTTATTCTATTAAGGATTCAGCCAACGATCAAGACTAGGGTCTGAAGTTACTTTCTGAAACCTTGTGCTATTACCCCAAAAGTGCATAGAAAGTTAATACTTTTGGAACGCGTTTTAACTGTAAAAGCGTAAAATACGCAATTTGGACGTTAGTTGTCGATTGCGGACACTAGACCGATAACATAACATCACGCCTGTCCTTCCCGCAGGGTTAGACAGAGGTGTACCTAATATTACACCCACGTTTCGCCAATTATGTATGTTTAAATTCAATATAATAGGGCGAGTCTATTTCAATCAAGCGGGTACAAATCCAAACTCTGTGGCAGCTACTAAGAAATCCTTGTTGGAAAAACTCAATAACACTTCCCGACCTGAGAATCAAACCCGGGGAAACTGGTAAAAAAGAGGGATAAACTACCCTTTAATTTAACGACTTAACACGCAAGTACAATTTCCGACAATCAGGGATATAATATTCTTTTTTTAACAGGTTCAACAAACCGCCCTTTTCCGATTTAAGGTTAATTTTTTGAAGGCTGTAAAAATCAGACTGCAAGTCAATTTCGCGTTAATTAATTAATATTGAACGAAACCACCTTTAAACAATTTGCTCATAATGGTCATCTCAACTAAAACTTCTAAACTAGTTGCCATTTCTGATTAAATTATTTCTTAACCTCTGTTCGAAAAGTCTAGAATTTCAGCGGTGTTGTCTGGAATTTCAGTTAGATCTCGTTTACTGTGACAACGACCGTTCGGTCTAACTTTCACTTAACCTTGTGGCGTCTGTGACCAAAACTTCGCCTAAACGGTCCGTGTCATATCGACACAGATAAAACAGTCATAATGTTACCATATATGTGACAGGTTGGAGGATTTATAGCACTACCGATATTGTTTGGGCTATTTTTGTATTACAAACGTTGCGATTTGGTAAATGAATCATTGCAGTTTATTTCGCGGTTATTAGCAGATTACTGAAGTAGCAGATTTTCGCATATTGTTAGTAATTTCAAAAACTTGCAAGACTTTGGTAATCACCTTTGCGTATTTGAATGTTTATGAAGGTTAACATCATTATTTCTGTCTTAATTTTCTCTCTTTAGAATGTTATGAAGTCCAGTTTAAGTTTTCTTCGAAATAGTAGCGTGCTTAGTTCACTTTTCAGTCTATAAATGTGGCTAAACGAAACATTTTTCCCAACATAAACGTAAATTCTAACCTGTTTACTACTACGTAGTAACTAAGCAAAGTTCAGCATACCGTAAAGTCTGCTTACAAAAAGGTTTATTTATTTTCCAGCATTCTTAACTATGACTCAATCGTCTTAACACAAAACAGACAGAAACCAAACCAGAACGGGTAAACAAAGAGAGCAGCGGTTTATAATTAATTATAATGTATTAATCACGCTGTTACGGGTCCGCGGTTTTAAAACTAGGTGGGTATTTGAAATAAATTAAGTTTAAATCGGTCACACTAGCTAAAGTTTATGATTCACTAGCTTACTCGTAATAAACAATGTGTGAATAAAGTAGCTAAAAATCTCCTAAGAGGGAACCTACACAAATCAGCTGTTCCGTACGTTTCGTCGAGTTATGTGAATATAAATGTATAGAAGCCGATTTTTTAAAATGAAGATACAATTAGATTTCGTTTACAAAGAAGAAGCTTAGACCGTTGGCGTGAATAGGCATAATATTTTTAGCTTATCTATGTTGCGCGTCAAGAACTCAAGACCCTACATGTGACCCGCGTTGGGCGCCAAAAACCTTACAGTAGCCCCACGTCGGGCGCCAATCCAAGACAAGGTTCCTGGCGCCCAACGTAAATTATTTACAGATACCCGCATATATGAATGGCCTTCCTTCAGAGTGGCACGCAGTTCTTATATTCTTTAACGCGCCAGAAACCCTACAGTACTGCTTTATTGGGGTCTAACATAGGGAATTTAGCATAATAGTCTAGCGATAACATTGTATCATTGAAATGTCTTGATTTTATAGACATTGTTGTGCTTATCTAATTTTCGATGATTTTCATAGAAGTAAAAGTCAATCCTTCTGGTTTACACATTTTCCTATGTGTATCTTTTTTCGACCACATTCATCGTCAGCAAAAGTCGTTAGGTGTAAACTGTAAACCTGCATACTAAAAACGTGACGGTAACTAAATTATGTACGACAATAATGGTAAAGTAATTACAACTTCCACGACCGGAATACTTAGTACCTAAGTAATAATAATAAGTTACATTTAAACACGTCCATAATATTTATATTAGTTTGCAATAAATTACTTAGTAATCTAGTGAATGACCGTTACCGTTTCGTACGTGCTTTTAGCAAGTTCTCTGTTAGTCGATTTGTTTTATCTGTCAATCACGTTGACGTTTGTTTGTTTTTAAACAATGCCCGCATGTTCCAGTTTCTTATCAACAGGCAGTAGTTTCGTAAATTTTTAAAACGGAAATCGTATATTGTTTTATGGTGGGGCAAAATTATTACAGAGACGAAGGACTCCTTTCCGATAAAAAAATATTTATTTACAGGCTTTTACCTTACAATGGTACGTCAGCCTCATCATACCCTAAAACATTGAATTTTTAAATTGTGTTTTCAACGAGTGCCAGTGGCTTGAAGCAGAAATATTTCCACATTGCTGTATTGATTTAATTCATAAAAGAATCGGTGTCAAACCCTTGAGTCTCATTTCATTCTTAAAATCATAGCAATTACTGTGATTTGGACTTGTGGAAGATGTGGATCTGGGTTATGAACGTCAGATAGGCAGTCGCTCCATGTAAAATGCTGGTATTCTCCTGCATCCGGTAAGACTAGAAGCCGATGATGATGAGTGCCTACCTACTGTGATTTTGATTCTGTATAAAGTTGATAAACTGAATGCAATGAGCATAATATGTAAAATTATTTGCAAGGCTGATAAAATAAGGTCAAAATATAGTTTTTATGAGATTCGGAAATATGAAATTAGAAATCTTCTGTTGTCTGGCTGTTGTAAGATTGTAACTGAAGACGCGCTAATTTCAGCCTGGAATTAGTTACGTTGGCGTTAGTCTCAAAATATAACTGGACACGAAGAGATTTTAACTGGAGCATATTATGTATTTCGTTGCAGTTAAGAGCGTTTACGCCGTCCATGCGCTGTTTGACTCCAAAACAGTACTTTTCAAACCCTTTAATACCATCAACCCTTTATTTTACAAAAATGATAATTACTAATAACTTTAGGAAATTTCGTTGTCTCAATAGTTGGGGAGAAAAATATTTCAATTAATAGAGTATTGGTAAATTGTATCAAGATAACTCAACAGAGGTTTTCTTAATTTCCCTTTTAGCGTCAGTTTCGACGCTCTAATTATAGGAAACCACTGGCAAACCTAATTAGATTTTTTTTTTTACCTATTGCTAAGATCCTAAGGAATATAGTTGGAGAAGAAAATTTTTTGATTTAGGTTTCTTTATATAAGAAATTAAAGTTCAAACAATGTAAAATATTAAGGAATTAAAATGATTTTTTCACCGATATATCTTACTTGATTTAATATAATAATAGCATAATATAATAGAAGAACATATGCTTTAAAACATCCAATTTAAAATTTCAAATAATTTACAGTGATTATTTTTCTATAAATATTTGAAAACTACTATAAATCACTGCGCGCGAGCAATTTCAAATCAGACCGCCGCGAGGCTTTCTAGAGAGAGGACATGTCGCTCGGCGCTCTGCCTGACCCGAGTTGACCTTAGTCGTACTTGGAAGGATAGCGGACGTTTATAGTGTGATTAAAAAATCTTGGTACTTTGATGATTAAATTTTTTTATTATTATTTTTGATGACTGACAATATTTTTAGTGACAACCAATATCTACCCAATTTTTTTACATACGAATTTTATTTATTAAAACTTTTACTTATTTTTTTGTAAATAAGAACATAAATTGTTTTTAAAGTTAACGCCAACCTATTGTATTTCCCTCATAAGAGGTGTCACTAAGAGGAACATCGCGTCAGGTTAAAATATAATATAAAATAAACGTAAGTAAATCCGTATAAAGTGATTTATTTGAATAGAATAAGAAATATTTATTAATCAGTCACAAATCAATAATAATTAACGAAGTTCGGTTTCTTTCTAAAGTTTAGATCAACAAATTCATGTTTGAATAACTAAAAAACGACTTTAATATTAATCATAATTATAGCTATACTTGCAATATATTATTGAATACTTATTTTATGCACTCGTACTTTAGTAATCCGTGTACGTTCAAATTCAAATTCAAATTAAATTTTACTACAACAATTGCACTCGAACGGATCATAGTGGGTTAGTTTGACTATAGCGCGCGAGAGCGCGCCAGCGCTATACACACAGGCACGCGCGCTTCTGTGTGTGTAAAAAATGCATTGAATTACCTAAACTTGACTTCGCGCGATAGACGTAAACGCTCTTAAAGTAACATAACATTAAGGTACCTGATGAAATGATTACATCAATGAAATTTTATAGAAAATTCTAGAAACAGACTGATATTCTCGGATCGTTATTTCTTAACAAAAGATCGTTTAAAGTAGAAAAGTATTTTATTGTTCTTTATTTGAGTCAAAATAAACTCGTTAGCGTTTGTATATTTACTATATATTTTTTTAAACTTAAAGTTTTGTATCAATTTTATAAATAGGAGAAAAAAAAACAGTGAAGAGCAACCAAGTTTGTCTTATAGCATAGAGCGTAACTTTAATACATAAGTATATGAGCTACCTATTTACCTCACATATCACTATTATTTCCCGCCTCGTCGTAATGCTTAAGTAACAAAGTTTGTCTATGATAAATATAGTTTTTATTCTCACAACACACCACATAGATCTGAACGAATGAGGTCCGTTTAGGCGCGTTGCATTCCAACATACCAGCACGTAACGGACTTTCACTTTTAAAATATGTTTTCATTTTTATTCGCGATGCGGATTATAGCTATATCTTTGTCTGATGGGTGCAAAAAATAGATTGAGTTGCTCGTCGGATGGGTAAATAGTTTTGTTTCTTCCGTAGTGTTGGTGAAGCCGCAGTTGAATGGTCGTTAAATTCTCTTTGATTTCCGAGTTTTTTTTTTATGATTTGAGCATCAGCTTGATTTAATCGCCTTGTCTATGATTGGGATACGAGTCTTTGAACTTACTAATGAAGTGAAGAGTCTTCCCCTGCGGAATCTGACGAAATTATAGTAACCTTTACCCTTTGGTATGCAAACGCGGATCCGCGAACTAAAGTTATCTAAAAACAACCGCGTGACGTCGTGGATCCGCGGTCCGGCAGTATAACGAGATTGCGGGTATACACGTTCCGGATACGAAAGGTTAATAAGGGGATCATTAGATTACATGATCAATGATAACGTTTGTTAGCTCAAGTCCTGTTTAGTAAAAGACGAGCCCTATTATAAATGATAGCATACCATAAATTATTATGTGTCTATAAAGATCTCACTATTCGATCACAGCTTTCCTGTCTTTGAGAAAGAACGGACCGTAACGTACAACGCTGGCCGAGTGCAGGTGGCCATGACGTCTCGAAGAAGTATTGTTTTAATCTTGTTCCAGAGTGGGAAAGAGATGGCGCTAGATGTCCTCTATGGCTCCGTCTCTTTCATACACTGGAGTGACATAAGGCATCATGGTAACTCCCCGGGTCAGTGTTGTCACATACCTTCGAATGTTTTGGTTGTATGACATGCTGGTTTCCTTATAATGTTTTCCTTCACCGTAATGAGATGTTATGATAACAAGAATAAGCAGTGATAGTCTAGGATGATATGGTAGCCTAGGTCTCGAGTTCGAACCCAAGCCACGCACCTCTGATTTTTCCGAATGGGGGCTATCGCGCATGAATTCGCCGCTAGAGGCGTTCGTGTAGAGTAAGGTCTTCAGAAATGTCAGATGTTATAGAGCGTTCCCGCGTTGCGCGCTTTTTCATCTCGTAGTTTTATTAATATTCACGAGTGTGGTCAAGATTGAGCTACTCCTGATTAATTATGATTTTAATATTGTAGGTAGCAAGTTGGGAGTTCTAATTTGTTAGTACTTGAAGAAGGAATGATTTAATTTTTTTTGAAAGATTTTTTAAATCGTTCATCGTTTATTGGACTCAGTAAAAATATAGCCTAATACAATTTTGTCTACTTATGTCTAAACCTACAAAAAGGCTGCTAACTTCGAAACTAGGTAGAGAACCTGTATCTCGGAAATCAGTTCACTTCCATGGACAAAACTAAAATTTTAGGGTCAATATTGTAAATATGTACCTTAAGTTTACACTATGTTGTTAAACGTAATTCAATAAACTTTTTATGAAGCTATTAGTACTAAAGTATAAAATAGAATTAATGACAGGACCTTACTCAACAGTGGCGCCATCTGGTGAGTATAATTATCACTTGCTTCGGTGAAGGAAAACATCGTGAGGAAACCAGCATGTCTGAGAGATATTTCTCGACGGCATGTAAAGCCAAGTCAGAGGCCCATGGGCGACATAAAAACTCGGACACCAGGTTAAGCAGTAACCACAGGATAAAGAAGATTACAAGAATTATGCTACTGTCTGTGTAACTATCATAACAATGACTATGTCGTTTTATCTATTATGTAACCGCACATGCTGGGTCATAAGATCACGGTCTTGCATGATGCGGTTGCAGGTTGCTAGTTCATTGATTCGTTGCATTATGTCTTATGTCATACTTCTTATGGCGCGGTTTGTTACTTAAACGGCTTAAAAAAAAAGGAGGTTCTCAATTCCGTTGTATTTTTTTTGTTTGTTACCTCATATCTTCGTCATTTATGGACCGATTTGAAAAATTCTTCTTTTATCTGAAAGGTCTTCCCGATTGGTCCCATAGAAATGTTATCAAAATCGGTTTAGTAGTTTGGTTTTTAAATCAGAATAACTGGAAAAAAATATGTCATCCAAGTAAAAGAAATTGATACTTGGTCAGGATTTGTGTGTTACGATAACTAAAACGGGTAATTGTTTTTTTTTTGCATAAAAATTATCGACTTCCAAAAAAAGTGGGAAGTAACTTTACTTTAGGAAGTCGGTGCAATGAAACAAACAATAGTCCACTTCCGAAAGTAAAGTTATTTTCCACATTTTTCTGTTTTTTTTGTACAACAATTCAAAACACTGACGTTGATTATTAGAACGTGGTTTTCTACAATTGTTTTCCTGTAGCTACGTAGCAACAACCAACAGTCGACGTTGCTAACCTGTCTTAAGTTACCAGTTACACATAATATGTATAGTCGATATGTGAGTTGCACATACTAATGTTCTGCTGCCTGCCTCGTTGATCTAGCAGTCGTAAGCGCTACTGCTAAGCAAGAGGACCTGGGTTTCGATTCCCGGGATGGGCAATGTGTTATTGAGTTTTTCCATCAGGAATTTCTCAGTTGCAGTCACGGAGTCTGGATCTGTGCCCGGTTGATGGCAAAGGGCTCTATAACTGGCGAAATGTGGGTGTACTATTAGGCACACCTCTACCTCACCGTTCGGTGATTACAAGCGTGATGTTATGATATGTTATATTAACCCATCAAACAAAGATAAACATCATTAGCCTGCTAGGATTTGATTCAAGTCATATGTACAGCGAGTGGGAATTGATCTCACGATCTTTCGTTTGCCATCCATCACGTTTAATACATAGTTGTGCCATTGCCGCTTCCATGCGTTCATATTGTTATGTAGTTGTGATACATAGTGTAATTTCGTAAGTTACATAAAGTTAAATTGGATTGCTTCTTTATACGCGCTTCTGTCTTGATGATGCAAAGATTATAATATTTTGGCAGAAGCGACGTTTATTATATAAAATAATTTTTGAATGTCGTTTTTTGATGTAAAAATAAGTATAAAATTAAAATTCAACTTCATATTGGCTATAATAGTACCACTGTAAGGTAAATAGTTCTTTTTGCATCTATGTACGTTTGACGATTTTAGATATTTTTCAGGTGGGTAAATTGTCAACACCGCATTCCCAATACTATTCATTTTGTCAATTAAACAACATTCATTGCGTCTTTTACAACGGCGAGCAGAAGATTTTCTCTAACATATATAGCAATGTATTCCGATTTTCTTAAAAATCCTTCGAAATGCGATAAGAAAATGATGCATGTTATTTTCTTTTACCGTTACATTTTAACAGCTATCACACAGATTTCGTAATCCGAATTCTTTATGAAACAGTTTGTCGCGTCTCCATTCACATCATTTCGTGACCATCGTGATTTGTCGTGTCTTGCATTCGTTCAGAACCTGGTCTCTCTGTGACCTACCTCACGAAAATAACACATTAATAAGTGGGTCGTGTGATTCGCGCCAGATCGTCTTTTATTTGCTGCTACGTGTTACGTCACTATCGCAATGCAGAATTTGCAGTGTAGCCGTGAAGCTCAAAAGTTTATTTGTCGCTGGACAGGGCTCGGGGTTCTTTCCTTAAAAATAAAAGCATATTTTTCAATGACTTTATGCTGCCATGCCCAGTGGCACACTTTTCTATGACGAACGAATGAAAGGATCTTGTGATGAGATGAAGATAATTTACGAATTTCCGAAAAACATAACACAACGTCTTGTCTAAAAAGTTAGAATAGAATATACTTTATTGTACATCAAAATTGAAACAGAACGGTTTTACAAAATACACATGTTAGGTAGAGGTGTACCTAACAAGTACACCCACATTTCGCCAGTAATGTTTTAAGTCCTTTTTAATAGGGGGCGAGCCTATTGCCATCAACCGGGCACAAATTCAGAATCCGTGGCTGCTATATAATAATGAAATAATACTTTGAAAATATCCTTTACTCGATAATGTAAATAACCCAATGAATATCAATGAACTATCAATATGCAATAGCAATTACCGCGACGGTTTTTGAAAGACACAAAGAAATGTATACTATATTTTACAGACCAAATAATGCGATAGATAAGGTCCCTTTTATAGTGCAAAATTTCACCATAGCCAGCCAGGCCAGGTGACACAATTTTGTAACAATCTAATCTAGGTTTCCTCAGTCTCTCTGTTTGATTTAACAGATAAATAAAAACTTGACCTGTTTTTATAGAATTGCAGTTAATATTAATACGCCCAAAACTGATTAGTACAGATATAACTAAAATTTTATGACAATTTCGTTATCTTATCATTTGTTTTTGCCATAAATATGGTTTATCGAAATTATTAAGTTCCAAAGGAGAGGAAGAATAAAAAGCTGCCGAGTAAATAATCGCGATATTATCTTTATGATATGTTTTCAATTTTTTGTCTGGGTGAACAATCGAACTGCGACAATATCTTCTAGCCTCACTAAATGCAACAAAATCTTAACACGTGACAACAACGGACTTACATAACTCAAATAGACAATCTAATACGAACAATAACACAGTTCATGCCGAAAGCTTCGCGTCCTCTCAGAGGTAAAAACAACCAAAGAAAGAAACGTCACATCTGCAATCATTTTCCAACTCTTTGCCAGCAATATCTTAACTTTGAACTCAAACAATGGGTGTTAAAAGCGATAATAACTCAAACGTAGCTATTGTTTAGCCTGCCATATCTCACTGCAGTTTAAACCTGATTGTTGTGATCATCTTGACAACGGTTTCTAAGTAAAACATGCGGAAAAACGACACTTTGTTTCTTTGTTAGTTGCGCTTTTCTTTCATTATTGTTTTTAAGTTTATCATTTCATTGTCATGTCCTTGTGTGTATCGCTTATATGTCATTATCATTCATTTCATCATCTGCCTGCGTTTTCCCAACTCTGTTGGAGTCGGCTTTCAGTCTTATCGGTTGCAGCTGAATACCAGTATTTTACATGGAGCGACTGCCTATCTGACCTCCACAATCCAGTTAGTACTGGGCAATACGATAAGACTGGTTGTCGGACTTTAGGGCTACGTGTAACGACTGTCAAAGATCTACAAATGACAGCCGGGACCAACGGTTAACGTGCTTTCCGATTCATTTATTATGGTTAAAAGGAAGATACATAATGTCATGTTGGGCATTTCTTATGATAACTTTGAGATAGCATGGTCCTTGGATAGTTTCATCGACGCATATTTGATTCAAGCTTAGTATATAACGATTTAACTGCTATTTGGTAGTGAACACTCTTACCAAATGTTTCTTGGCAGAAATAGGCTCCTGTCCTCTTTAATCATTGCTTTGGTGCATTCAAAGATCCTGTTGAGTCATACGGGGTGGAAGAGATACTGACGCGAAAACGGAAACCAGCAGAATTTTTTACCGACGAAAAATGTCCCCGAGGTTCAGAATGATGCACTGAGTGTGTGGTTTCCGTCTTCGCGTCGGTGTCCCTTCCACCCCGTATATGCTTCTAAAGAGCTGTATGCTATATATTTAAAAAAAAAACATTTCCACACAAATGTTATCTGTCAACCAGTTGGTGAAATTATAACTCCTTGGGGGGTCTAATAACTTCCAAGTTATGTCGAAACTACTGGAAACACACAGGTGTTGTCAGGGCGATGCATATGCACGGAATTTCTGCCGTGGGCTTGTCAGGGTCACTTGCATGACACGTTAATTATACTAATGGCTTTCCAAGCGAAAGTTTAGTTAGGTATTCGGATTGTCACCTTGACCATGACTCCTGTTAAATGTACTGTCCCATGTCAGCTTTATGACACGTTTGATCATGAAACTACATCGTTTCTTCTTTAAATTCTAAGAAAGCTTGTAACCTTTACGGAAATGAATCTTACGAGGATAATCCTGCGAATAAATATCTATAATAGTTTAACAAATATTGACTACCATTACGCTGGAATCTAATATTTAAATAAGTAAAAGGTATTTGCCCGATTTTATGTAACGTTCGAACAACATTTGAACATCATCTTTCTCTTGTTACAGGACCTCATCCCCGCTCAAGACACGGAATCGTACCTCCAAAAAACGCAAAACGCGATCACTAACCTCCAAGCGAAGCTCCAGGCTTCAAGAACGAACAACTTCAGTAACATTCCTTCTGCACTTACCTCTAGTCTCATCAGCGAGAAGACTGCGATCTCCCGGCTCCCAATCTCACAGTTAAGCCGCTCCAACTCACTTAACTACAGACTCAGGAAGAAAGACCACTCTAATGACAGCAGTCCTTTAAGAAGTCCTGGACATTACGTCATCACTGGTTCCACTAAAGTCCCCGGAACCACGAAAATACTTCTAAATTCCGCTTCAAGATCTTTAGATACGGATAGAAGACATGATTTGAATATGAACAGCCCGTCCTCTGATAGAGGGTTGTTAAGTAACAGTTCTGATGACAAAACACTATCGAATAGACCTCCCTATGATGTAGAGGCAATTCTATCTCCTCATAGAAAGACACACACGCGAAACAGAGCGTTTGAAAGCCAAGCTAATGACGTTTGCAACGCTAACCCGACAGTATGCCTCAAGACCGTCTTGAAAAACAACGCCTTGGAGTCGAAATACCCTCGTATCGAACCAACACGTTGTCAAGGAGACAAGAAAAGCCACCAGAGAGTACTTAGCGACGGTCTCAAGTACAAATCAAATAACATCGGTTTCGGGTCATCGATTAAGAGATCGAGTTCCTTCAACACTGTTAACAAGAACAATAATTATATCGATGCTAGAATTACATCGAGAAGATCGAGTGGACATTCGGAAGAGTATAAAGATTATTCGGATGAATCCGATAATGGGTCTTACGATAAATCGCAAGAGTCTAGGTATAAGAGACAGATAATAAACAGAGGTAGAATTGATTCTCCAGATTTAAAATCGATAGCACCTGCCAATTCGCCAAGAAGATGTCCAAATACACCTGAAATGCATAGGAAATTCGGGCCGGGATTGACAAGGAATTCCGTCAGAGTGACCAATAAGGAACGGTTGATGAGTCCGAGGGTTTCTGAGCAGCCAATCGTGAGAGAGGAGAGAGTGAAACCCACCAATCACCAGAGCAGGAGGTCAGCGGAACCTAGACAGACGACGTTAAATAGGCTGACCAAATCTAGGTCTTCGACGCGGGAAGTCCAGCCTCTAAAACATCTTGATAAAGGTTAGTGCTACATCTATTGTTTGTAAGTAGGTTACGATTCGATGACAATGATTGAATGATTAGGCAAGATGATAACCGATTTGCGTGTCGGCAGCGCGCAGCGGAATCAGTAGCAGAACATTTCGTTTGAAAAAGGGTCGCTGCCTTCCCAATGTCGGCTGCTTAACTGGGAAATCTTTAGAAAAAAGGATTTATCGAGCGTAGTCTCTGTCACTAAAATGTATGTGATAGTTCTATAAGTCATATTCACGTTGCTGACCCCAGTAAACCCTTTTTGTTGGACTTCCTTCCAGTCTAGTTTATTCCTGTATGGATGACTTACGCCAGGAAAATTAACTGCTATTTCCGGCTTGCTGCAAGGCACATCATAGCTAAACTAATTTGTAAACCTAAGCCTCTAGTATCAATGGCATGGATGTTCATTTTTAACAGACTTCAAAAAGGAGGAGGTTCTCAATTCGTCGGAACTTTTTTTTTATGTATGTTCCCCGATTACTCGAAGATGGCTGGACCGATTTGGATTTTTTTTTTGTTTGAAAGGGTGATACTTCCCAGGTGGTCCCATGATCATCAAGTCAGGATCTGATGATGGGATCCTGGAGAAATAGAGAGAACTCTTCAAATTTTATAGGCGATTTGGGTAGTTTTTGGAAGAGTACTTTTATTGGGGATAAGCCTGTAACCATGGCATGCATTGTTAACAATGAAAAATAAATGCACAGCAAATATTTGCATAAGATATTACAACTAAAAATGGAAAAATAAAAAACTTTTTTGCAAAAAAGAAAACCGACTTCAAAACACAAAAAGTGAAAAATAACTTTAACTTCAGAAGTCGGTGGCAAAAAAACGGAATCAATCAAACAAGTCACCGACTTCTGAAGCTAAAGTTATTTTTCACTTTTTGTGTTTTGAAGTCGGTTTTCTTTTTATTCAATCATTAACTTTAATACCGTTCATTATACAAGCAATGCACCTTTTGTAGTTCAAAACAACTTATTCATCAACTATTTATAGAAGTAGTGAAAGGCAAAGGCACCTTTGACATTCGTTCTTGTTAACATAAATTGTTGTTTATTAAGTTTTTTCAGTCACAGTCCCGTTGTAATCTAGCAAAAAATTGTTTGACAAAGTTGTACCTATGTAATTTAAGTTACTTTCAGAATTTGTGTCACCACGGTAGCGTCTTCCTATTACATCAAGTAAATAGGCATCCGAGCCAGCTGTAATTCATAGGTTATTCGCAATGTCGTCTATTCAACCGACATGGTACCATTATATCAGTAAATAGGCTAGTACCATGGCAATTTCATTGTGCATACGTAACAGTGCGAAGCATATAATCTACCATCATAAAATTTAGAAATATTTACATAATTATGTATTTGAACTTTTATTTTACCTATCTTTGCAATTTAACTAAGTGTGTCCCAGACCGCATATCGGCAAGCACGTAAATAGTGTCTTCATGGACCGACAACCTTAAAATGGTGGATGGTCCAGCAATGGCCGAGTCGATAAATTGATATAATTGCAATTTGTGTTCACAGTTTTTTTTGTTACTGTTTGCGAAATGATAATTTGTTCTTTTTATTCTCATTATTAGAAATATGCAAACAATGAATTTCCACAGATTTAAATTCAACATTGTTTAACATCCTACCTAATGCTTACACAATAAGGCCCAATAACAATACAACCTTTGCCCTTTTAGAACAGATAGAGGAAGCGAAATCAAAGGAGGTTGAGTTTCAAAACCTTCATTGACTAATTTCACGAGTAAAAATACAATTGATCATAATTTCTATTTAACACACATACCGTTACTAATAGAGAATCGAGTTATCCTTGAATTGTGGTTGTTAGGCTGTAGTACTTACCGATTCGTCATGCTTGCGACACGGCGGCCATCATGGATTGGAATGCAATTTGGCGCCAAATTACGCTTTGATTTTGATAGATTGTTTTTGGTCTGGATTTTGATTTGATTTAAGATTGGAGAGATTTGCTTCCCTTTCTTTTGGTTTCCGTTATGAAAGATTGGTAATTTTGTTATCGAAATGAATGAATTTATTTATTCAGATAAAACAAATTTTTAGATGCTGCTTATTTTTTGTAGAATATGGAAGTTACCATAATGCCACAATTAAATGGAAAGTTGATCTACTTACTTAATCTAATCTTGATTTAATTTATCAATTTTAATCGAATGTGACTACGTAATAGTTATAGAACGTGTATTATAGGCATTCATAGGCTACATATGACCATTACTGATTACCGGAACGAATGCATGGTGTAACAGATACTGATTACAATTACAACATCATATTATCGATAAAATACTTCAATGACACACGTTGATTCGATTCGTTCCAAACTGCTAAATCGCTGTCAGCATGATTCTTTTAGCGCGTGGTCATAGTCAGAACTTACGCCGCCAATATTTTTTTTCAATACGATTTCCATAGACAATTTCATAAATTTTTACCAACAGCGTCCTCCTGAGAATGCCATTCCACAATATTCAGTCATCATTCTCCTGCCCTTATCCCAATTTATTTGGGGTCGGCGCAGCATGTCTTCTTCTTCCATACTTCTCTAATACTCGTCATCTCAGCAGTCACCTCCTTTCTAGCCATATCATCCTTGGTACAGTCTATCCATCGTTTCTTTGGTCTTTCCTCTACTCTTATAGCCGTCTACATCCATTCTACTATATTCTATTTGAATTTAAAATTTGTTTTAAATCAGATTCTAAATTGAATATCGTAGCGCGACAGTGCCTTGTCCGTTTCCGCTAGGAGGAATCACTGATTCGATTATATGTATTCCCTTTCTCTGCTGCAGTGCCACAAAATGTAAAGGAAATTGCATTTGGCCGCGTTCATTTTCTATGAAATGAAACGACGCGAAAACGGTTACCACGTACTCAGCACATCATTCTGAACCGGGGGAGTTTCATATAGATTTTGGTTCCATTTGACCGTGTAGTCTTCTTTCTTTATCGTGTGGTTAGTGCCTAACCTGGTGTCAGAGTTTTTATGCCGCCCAAGGGCCTCTGACTTGGCTTTTACATGCCATTGAGAAATATCTCTCAGGCATGCTGGTTTCCTCACGATGTTTTCCTTCACCGAAGCAAGTGATAATTATAGGTCCAATACGCACATAATTCCGAAAAATCAGAGGAGCGTGACCGTGTAGTAGGTATTGCACTTTTGTAGGAAACAGCAGATTTTTTTGTATCCTGTATGAAAGATACTCTAGAAGGATTTTTTTATAGATCATATGCTCAAATTCCTTGTGTTTAAGCCCCGTATTTAAAAACATGAGGCAGTTAGAAGTTCTCTTACAAAATTCACAAAGATTTTTTTAGCGCTAATACAAACACAATCTTCTTCGTGTCTAGCGTATCAATGTCAACCTTCATTATATCGGTCCAATATTTGGTGACGAGTTTGGCACCTTCAGCAGCATCCAAAAACACTTTTACCCACTCTCCTACATTTCTTTCCCCAGGTCCAAAGAAGCCAAGTCAGCATCGCTCGTCGTCAGCTCTAGCCACCAAAGAGATCGAGTTCTCCAACTGGAAGAAGCGATCCTCATATGACCCAATGAAGGCGGCTCAAGAGGACAAGAGAAGAAAGCAGATGGCTAAGAGGCAAGATTTTAATAAGGATGATCTGAGCTCGCCCAGGTAAATCAAATCGAAACCATCTTGTTCTGTGACTTGTATATTTAGTAGGGAATTGAAGGATCCCAGTTTCATGCGTATCGAATTGGGTATTCTATCATGCAGAGAAGACTTCCATACATGAGTTCTCAGTGTTGGGTTTAGTTAGATGAGACAGGAATAGTAATGAAGGAAAAGCAGGAAAAGAAAAGAAACGAGTTTCTAGAAAAACAGAAGCAAAATCAAAAGTCATTTATTCAAACTATGCTGATAATCAGCACTTTTTGAACGTCAACGTTTAAAAGAGACAGTCCCCCAAAACGCCCTTCGCCACTTCCTAGTGTTATAGCTGGGAAGAAGAAGTGGCGGAACAAACTCCCCAGCAACACATCTGTCTGTTAGTTTAGAAGAAAAGCCTATTGGTATTCCATAAAACCAATTTTAAAACAGCATTTCTCAATTCCAGCCACTCCTCACCCGTCCACCGCTCCCAATCCTTCCACACCACCAACATAGCAGACCTGGAGACGTTGGACTACTCCTCAGAAGAGACGGAAGACGACCAGCTCCTGGTCACGCTGCCGGTGGACCCGATGATCACGTCTACTCACTCGGACATACTGGACCTCCGGCCGAAGGACTATGGCAACTTGAGGAGACAGGCCATGACTAATGATGTGGTACTGTCCAGGGATTATGTCACTAATTTCCAGGTAATTAAATTATTTATTTATTTTATTTTATTATTTTCGGAAAACTTACAGCTAGGCAGACACAATAGTTTCGTTAATAACAAAAATATGGCCAACTAAAAGTTTCCACAAATAACTACACAATCGTTAAATAAAACAAAAAGAATTGAACTAAAAGACAGTGGTAAGGGTTAGTACTCATAAAAATATTCAAAAAAAAAAGAACACAAATTGACACAATACAATGGTTATGGGTTGTCGAAAAGTGGTTGCAAAGAGTCTTCTTCAATTAATTAGACATGCTTGTATTAAAGATGTCGATGACAACCTCTTGGCAAACAGCATTGTGCTTACGGCTCGCCCTAGTCCTGTACGAGTTTTGTGTGTAATTAGTCCTTGTCGTTGGTGAGTGCAACAAATGAGAATTACGCAGAAACGAACAATTAAGTATTATTATTATTTGGTTTTGTCTTTTAGGAATTGTCAAAAATGAGTGACTTCTATACAAACTTTTACATATTTAACCTCTTAAGGGACTGATTTTGCAAATATCCTTGCTTATTGCGCCTTCTTTACAATCAGTGGGATTGTTAGACTGCGCGTTGTTAGTCAGATTTTATTTATTAAAAGATCATAGATCCCACTTTGAAATTTCTTTACAAATAAATCATACGTATATCATTCGTGTAAATAAGGTTCATATTTTTATGAAAAGCGTCATACAAATATAAACGCACACGTTTGCTCATACAAATAACTTGAAAATTATTCGCCAATACTACATCTAATAAAAAAAAATGTATTCTTGTTTTTTTCCACGTTTAAAAAGAGTGTGATTGCATACTCTGTTTAAACTGCAAGCTTTGCAGATAATCTGAGTTAAAAAACAAATGTATGATGCACTTATTAAATACAATCTTACAAATTCAAAAATACATTACAGGTAAACCAATCAACACACGAAAAGAAACGCCGCGACGCCCGAGAAGCGGACAAAAGAAAAACCTTCATCATAGACGACATCACCCCAACCAAAGAGAACATAGACTTCCTAACAAAGACAAGAGAGGACTCTGTCACAGACAAGCGAAAGACGTTTATTCTCGACAGTGATACTAATTCTACAACGAATGGCAGTAGTCCCAGGAACTCGTCTATATTCAGCCATGAGAAGAATTCTTTGACTACTGGAACAAGTGATACGGAGGGGGAGAGTGGAACTGAGAGTGCTCCTGTTGTGATGAGGCATCAGGGAGGGAAGAGGAGTGCCCCTGTGCAGGCTAAACAGAGGTGTGTTGAACATCTTACAATTCCTATAGACTTTATTTTGACCTCTGAGTTCATATCAGAGAAGTCGACTACAAAGAAAACACTTGACTCATTTAGTTAAAAAAAAAAATGTTATTTTCTCGTCGAATAATGCACATTTCTTTCTATAGGCTAACATCTTTTTAAGGACTTAATAATAGATTATCACCTAGTGCATTCTGTGATGTCATATTATGTCCTCAATGGCTTGTAGGGTTGCACTTACAATTTCTGGTGCCTTACCTTCACGTTACCATTCGCAACCTCTGGTCGTTATTCGGACTAAACTCATCAGATGACTAATCATTGAAAATACAATCTCAAGTACTGTGTCGACTCCAAGTAACATTGGAATAGTGCAAAAATCCCTAATATTGTAATCATACAACTCGAAACAAATAAAAACGATAAAGGCGTTTGTTCTACACATAACAACACATAACAGAAATAAAAATTCAAGTGTCCAAATCATCCCATTCTAGGTACAGCGGTGACTACTCAATGTCATCGTCAACGACCTCGATCAGCCAGCGCAAGCCGACAGTCCAGCCCCGGTACATGGATATCTCCAAGTACAAGAACGAGCAGTCCCCGAAAAACTTTCTGCGCCGGGACCCGAGCAAGACTTACGTGGGCGTACTCAACACCGACAAGGCTGTCAGCAAAGGGAGCGCTCAGCATTATGAAATGGGTAAGCGAAATAATCCTCTTCATAACATAGGCATAAAAATTCTTCCATTTTCGGAATTTCATCTAGCACTTAGTTGTAATATTAAGTCCGACTCTGTACATTTATATGTTTGATGTGTAAAATGAATTATAAATTATGAGAGAAGCTCATGTTCTGGTAAAATAGGAAGGTTTAAAATAATATTGCAAAATGTTAACCTGGGTAAGGCATTTGATACGGTAAAACACAAGGTAAGCTAGTTATCACAATTTACTGCACAAAATTTAGGTATTCTCAGTAATGGAAAACGAACTGTTGAAATAACACGTATTACAGATCCTGTAAGGTAGGTAGGATAAAATAAAACGAGTGAGTGTTGAATCTGTTTTCGGATACCTCAAGGCACTATTTTTGGCCCGTTACTCATCTTGACTCCCACACATGCTTCACGTTGTTTCTTTCTTACTTTTGAAATTAACTGAAGTGAGGGATATGGTTCTTTACTGAAAGGGAAATACTAATCAAAACTTTTATGTTCCAGAACAAAAGAAACAAGAGTTAGAGAAGTGGAAACGAAGGGCTTCGTACGACCCGAGGAAGGCGGCTGCTCTCGGAAAGTCTAACAAGACGCCGTCAAAGACCGCTAGGTAAGTTCCCTATTTTTTTTAATAAGTATTTGTAGTCTATGGTAGGCTGTTTGGGTACTTACGTTGGCCAGTGTTGGCTCGACAAAATAGTAAAATTGATCAACGGGGGTCGTTTTGTTTAACAAGTAGTAAATTTTTTGAAATGACTGTTTTGGTGATGTGTTCGACTGATGAGAGACAAAGTCAAAACAATGTTTAATATAATATACCTACCTAAAGTTAACAGTTACTATAGAACATGACTGGTAATTGGGATAAGCTAACGTTTCATAACAGAAGCAGTTTTTCGTAATGTAAAAAGTGGTCGAAAGGAGTACATCAGTTTTTAACATATTGTTTTGTTTGCCTTATCTAATATAACCTTTTGTTTTCGTAAAGTATCTATCTTTTATTTGTAAATATTTTTGTTTTAACATTTCTTTTCTTTTAACATTAAGTAAATTAGGTACAGTAATATATTAAAACGTAATTTATTGTAAATTTTAGAGCGTGACAAAACTCAAAATGCATGCAATTCCGTGTAAGTGACATGATGGCCGCCATCTTGACGTGTAAGGTTAGTCAAATGTCAAAACTGACAGCTGTGGCGATCGCGGGTTTTCGAATTGACAGCTGTCAAAATTATTGGCACTTGGTGTATTTCTTTTTGCTTCAAGAGCTTGACACGACCATGCTGCTAAAATACTTGGTTTTTCATGTCCGTTGAATTTTATTTTTGTTGATGTTTCTGAGATTTTTAATTTTTTAATATCTATTTATTTTGTATGAAGAATCAAGAT
This sequence comes from Standfussiana lucernea, assembly GCA_964057025.1. Taxonomy (NCBI): domain Eukaryota; kingdom Metazoa; phylum Arthropoda; class Insecta; order Lepidoptera; family Noctuidae; genus Standfussiana; species Standfussiana lucernea. The sequence goes on from OZ059810.1 coordinate 2,448,236, forward strand.
GTCTGCTTTACTAATGCTTTGTCTACTCCCAATTAGAAAGAAAAAAAAAACCAAAATTCTATCGTTTCTATTGGCTGGTTACATAGGAACTCTTTGGCGCAATGTGTAAATATAGTTCTTGTTTACTGGCAATACTTTTAACGCTTAATATGTGTGGTTCTGGGTCTCCATTACACTTTAGTAGACCTTTATTTCTATGTTTTAAGGATTTGCGTTTTCTTTTATTGGTGTTTATAAAGCTAAGCTAATTAACCCTTTTAATATTCATCTCCAAACTGCTCAATTTTTTTGTGTGATGTCTTGAGATTTTATTCTTGATGTTATGTAGAATAATAATATGAACGTTAACTTTTCATGTGAAGATTATTTATTTAATGCCTTGTAGTGGAGTGCAATAGCATAATTTATTTATAAGTCACCCCACTCACAACCACGAAATATAAAACGATTAGAAAAACACGAAATACTCAAAAAACGTCGAAGAAATCTAACCAAGCTGCTTTAAACACTGTTCTAACACGAAGCAATAAAACAAGGCACAATTCAGCCTACAGACAAAAATATAACCAGTTTTTTTTTCCTCTAGCGTGCTCCGCTCACAATCCTTCCATGGCCCGGTGACGGCATACCCAGGGCTTCGCCCCTTGCCCCCGGACCAGATCTGCGAGACGTATGACGCTTCTAGCGACAACGATTTTTAACGACACTGTCGAATACGACTTGTGATATAACCGTGTTTGTATTTGAGATAGACTAGTCTTTGTTGTGGTACGTAACTCATTAACTCGTTGAAATAAGCCTCGTTTAGATGAAGAGAATTGCTTGACTGTAGTGAGGCGACATTCTTAGGTGACCACCAATAGCATGTGTTATTATCTACTCGTCTTTAGAAGTGACGGTCGAGTAACTCTCTTCGTTTGAACGCGCCACAATATCGTGTAATTTGACATCAGCTGTCAAAATGATCTCTCGTTTTTTGAGAGTTAATGGTTTTTGTATCAAACAAAATAGGGATACAGCGCAGTGTGTTCATACTAATTGTTAGTATTATATTAGAGTTTGGTGTCGATGGAATATTACATGTTCTGTATAACTTCGGCGATGGAAATTTTAAATGTCGTAAGCGCCACTGAGCGCTGTTGGATTTGCAACATTCGGCTCAGCGCCAAAAGCTGAAAATCCAACAGCACGCTCTTCCATGTCGCTTAGGTTATTTCAAATTTCCACCGTCGTTTTGCGTCGACACAAACTGCGGACAAGACCAGTTAGTAGTGTGATGTGCAATGTGATGCATAATGTTGCTGGGGCTCTAAACTGATCATAGTCACACGGTAAAATTGTTTCGAACAAGTCCCTTTTATTTATTTGTTGTAATATGTTAAGGATGTTACAATATCGCGTAATTTAACGCTCGATTAGCTTTTATTTAGCCTGTAAAGTGATTGCCTTCAATCCGCCGTCTCCTTAGAACTCCACAGTTTTAACGATTTTATTTATATTATTGTCGTTTAATACTTTTTTTTCTTAAGTACTACGAGTATCGTAGATTTGTACGGTATTTGTTGGGTTAATCAACGAAGTCCTGAGGAAAAGGCTAGAAGTACATAATTTAGTTAATTTTTAATCGGTGATAAATTATTATTTTCGATTAAGTAAGCTTTATTAAAAACCGATATTGTGACATCCTGGTTTCATTTCTGTATTTGGGGATCAAAAAGATATCTTCTTAGAAATAACGAAAAAAAAAAATGAAATAATTAGTAAAATTAATATTAAAAAAAAACGTTATTTTATTAGTTAGTAAAATGGAATGAAATAGAAAACACTTTAGTCGTAGCAATGCATTTAGAGGTAGAAAAATTAGTCAAATATCAACGAAATGATTATTTAAAGAAAAAAACATTAAATAAAAAGAATTTGAATAAGTAGTTTTATTTAAATTAACTTATCAATGAAATGCTTTTAGTATTTATGCGTTGTTGATTTTCTGTTTTACAGAATAAAAGTCGTTCAAATGACACCAACTTGATTGCCCGCCAAATACAGAATTGATCCTGTTTTTTTTTCTGCAAATCTGTATGTGATTAGCAAAAATTTAAAGTCATGATTTTTATCAACCTGACGATTAAAAATTAAAATATTCATTGTTTGGGAGCGATGCAATTTTTTATTTCTATTTTAAGTTATCCCGCACAAATGGAAATTATTTTCTACCGCAAAAAAAGTGCATCGCTGTTTATTTTAATTATTATTTTTATACTGAAGTACTTGATATATCTTCTTTTTTGTAAAATATTATTTTCTCGTTAAAGTTAAGGATTAAATTAAGGAAACATATTAAATAATAATTAAATGTGATTTAATTAATAATGCCTACAGTATCTTGGATTGGCTATTATTATTTACCACTTAAAGTGTGTATGAGATTAGATTTTTTTCTCTAAATGTCCGTTTAAAATAAATGTAGAATAAAAATATTTGCTGAACTTATATCATATTAAAATATCCCTTTAAATTGCTCATATCATTCATACATCGATGTATTTTAGAAATATTTAACCCTTTTTAGTTTTAGTCATTTTTGTATAGTGCAATACCACATCACATTTATTACCAGCTTAAAATATGAACAAATGTTTTCGTTAATGATATTTTTGTATTTTTTGAGTATTAAATATGTATTATTGGTCTTAATACTCAAGTTAATGAAAGAAAAAGTTATTTTCATGTTTATTGTTTTTTTTTTCACAGCACTGGAGTAGTAGAGCACAGTATTTTTTTCGTATTTTTCATAGACGTGTGAAAAATATGAGAGAAATGTCCTAAGAACGTTGCATTGTTGGTTTAGTTCTGCCAGGCTATACAAATCTCACTTTATGAAGCTTTATGCGAAATATTATAAATACCTACCTAACTGTATTGCTAAATAAAATATAAAACAAACATCTTTTTACTGAAAAATAATACTTAGTTTTTTTCCTATTAGAATGTTTTTAATTTTGAGTACAATAACGTTGTTTTTTATGTTTACAATTAAATGCAAATAAAAAGTACTTATTTTGATTTTAATTTCTTAGTATTTTTTTGCGTAATATTTTGAAGTAAAGAGAATGCAAATCTAAATCATAACTCAAAAAAGTCTGCTGAAATGTTTTCTAAAATAAATTCTAAGGTGTTACATATGATTTGACCACAAAGATAAGACATTTTTTTCTTTCGGAATAAATTCAAATTGGCAAATTTTTGTGGTAATGTCATATGTTATTTATCTCAATTTTGAGTAGTGATTTACTATAATAATTAGTAGTAAGCCTGGCTTAATTTCTATAAATGCGAAACAGTACCATAGACGCTGCAAGCGTTAATATTTGTAAAACATAAATTGATGTTTAGAGTTTTGTAAAAATATTATTTAAATAGGAAACAAATAAAAAAAACGTTAAAAATTACTGATCTTGTTTTATTTCGATCTTTTTCGTACTACTTCTGACGTGACTTGAGAAGCAAATTCGAAAATGTAACACATTTTCTTTTATACTTAGATTGAATCTTCTGCGATAAAAGATAGAACATCCCCGAAGGGCTAGGCAGAGGTGTACCTAATAGTACACCCACATTTCGCCAGTTATGTTTTAGTCCCAGTTAATAGGGGGTGAGCCTATTGCTATCAACCGGGCACAAATCAAGACTCCGTGGCTGCTACTGAGAAATTTCTAATGGAAATACTCAATAACACTTTGCCCGACCTGGGAATCGAACCCAGGACCCCATGCTTCGCAATCGCGCTTGCGACCACTAAACCAACGAGACAGGAACATAAAAATAGTTGAACTGAAAAACGTTAGATCTATTGTACGAAAAAAAAAACCTGTATTCAGCCAAATACTGATATTATGTCAAATACTGATATTATGCCATACTGATATTTGGCATAATCATAATGCTAAATGATTCACAATTCGTCACATTATCTCCGGGTGTTCTCGTCTAGCTAACGGTGAGTACTTGCATAGACACAACCTTGTAGCCAGGATTATCCATCAGCAACTTGCTCTAAAATACAACCTTGTGGAATCGGAAGTGCCATACTATAGGTATGTGCCCGACCCAGTTCTCGAAAATGGCAATATCACACTGTACTGGGATCAATCCATCATCACTGACAGGACTATTGTGGCCAACAAGCCTGATATAGTGGTGGTGGATCGATCAGAGCGGCGCGCAATGATTGTTGACATAACGGTCCCGCATGATGGGAACCTCGTGAAAGCCGAGAAAGATAAACAAATCAAGTATCTTGACTTGGCTCGCGAGGTTGTCGACATGTGGGAAGTGGACACGGCGATCATTGTGCCGATAGTAGTTTCAGCCCATGGCTTAATTGCCAAGAGCCTCGACCAATACCTGAGGAGGCTCTCGTTAGGCGGCTGGATCAAGGGCTTGATTCAGAAAGCGGTACTCCTGGACACGGCTCGTATTGTTAGGAGGTTCCTCTCTCTGGAGCCCTGACCGCCGGTAGCTTGGACCCTGTTCCCGATACCGGTGGGCTACTATTTTTTATATTTTTAAATGTTTTTTTTTTTATAGGTATATTTAAAAATGTAATTAGTAAGTAAGAGAAATAAATAAAGGAAATAATAATGATTCAAATAAATATGTAGGAAACGACATTTATTATACAGGGTGTTTTTTTTAGGTATCGGTTATGGCTGGTGTTTTGTTACGGGATTTAGTTCAGCATGACGGGTAGAATCATTCCTTTACCTTGACGGATGCGAGTGACTAAATCGCCACCCTTAAAGAGTGCTCTAAGTAGTGTATTTTCAAAATGGTAGGGGTAAAAAATCAAACAAGATATACATTTATTATAATATTGATTTTATCTTTGAATATCAATTACACTTTTTTTGTTTTATTGTTATTTTATAAACTTTACATATTCATTTCGTATTTTATATACCATATAATATATAAAGTTTCATTACTAATTATTTTAGCATTACATTACCTAATACAAGAGGGATTAGAAAACATAAATAAATACTGCATCTCATGAAGTAAATAAAAACTCCTGTTTTAATGTTAAACAATTTCTTTTTCGTTGTTTTACACCAGTACACAACACTTAATTTTTATAACTAAAAGTTATGAGGAATAACATTTCAAAGTCACTCGATTTTTTTTTCAATAAAAAGGAACTCTTTACATCGCTCTTTCTCTTGTTCATCCGTAACCTACTTACTTCACAACCACATTACAATTTTTTTTATTAAAAAAAGGTTTAAAAAGATTCATTACTAGTTCAAAAGTAATTTCTAAATTGAGCAAAGTTAGAAGTGACCATAAAACGTTATTCGTCAAGAAATATTTCGGGTCTTTAATATTTAGAGTCGTATTTACGACTACGATTGACGTTCTCATAATTCCGAATTGTTCATTTAAATTATTAACAGGAATTTATATACTAATGCTAAAGAATGACAACTAAAATATAAAAAAATGGCTTAACTCATCACGACAATCCTTCAAGTTTTTTTTTTTAATGTTACCTAATACAATTATACATCGCAGAAAAATACAAAAAACAACATTTGTATCTGTACATCCTTTTTACAATATTAAATATAGTTAAAACTATTTTAAATATCCTTAGTAAACTGGTATAGTTTGAAGTAATTTTGAGTGTCCCTACTTCCTCAAATATTTTATCGAAAAACGAACTGAAAATCTAATGTGAGTATAATTCAGCATAGCTTTAATTTCAAATACTTAGCTTAGTTCCGATCGAGGTCATATTAAAAAGAATACAGGTTGGTAAGTCACCATAACTTCATGGTCAGAAAAGGAGGTTGATGCTCAAATCGATCAGAAACTAAGCTTCAATATCCAAATCTACACAATGATTTCAGTTTTACATAACGAAGTCAAGATTTGGCACAAGAGAAACATTTAATTATTTTTGAAAGGAGATTCTCATAGCACGAACTAAACTGCTTCTATCCTTCTCTGTCAGGTATTGCGAGAAAGAGAAGGCAGTATTTGTCCAAAATAAGTGACTTATGCCAGTTTTTAGTAACAGCAACACCTAAATGTATGCATGAATATTATTTTACTTTTGAATTTTATTGAAGCGTTCATTTAAGAGGATGGCGCCAGGCTAGCCCGCGAAATTAAATTTTTCTGAAGTTTTTCTGCAATTTATGACTTTGATGAAAAAAACATTCAATGTGATTAAATGAACTTAGAGGGTTGTATTTGGAGATTTTAAGGATTATAGCTCTGTAAAGCCATATTTGTTACGGTCACAAATCATATTTTAATCAACAAACTACATTGCACTCGGTCTGCAAATTGCAAAAAACGTATTAAAATTTGAACTTCGCGGGCTGTCCTGGCGCTTCCAATTTAAGTGTTACTTGGTGGTAATGAAAACTGTCAGCAATGTCCTGGCGGGTTACCATGATATGTTAGTGCAAGAATGCCCATTCTTCTCCATAGAGATCTACGCTTTCGAATGGGCAACTACAGTACTTTCACAAGTTATTATGCCCTGTGACTGGGACTGTAGCTTAGTTTTTTTTGTGTTTTGACATTCAAAAGTGCCTGTAATGGTCTAATTGAAATAAATGCTTTGAGTTTGAATGTTTTAGTATTATTCTGAGAGTGGGTAAGAGATGGCGCTAGACAGCTGTCTAGCGCTGTCACTTTCCCTCTCGGTATAGTCCTAAAACATTCTTGCACTAACAGATCATGGTAACCCCCCTGAGCTCTTTTGACAGGTCAATCCGAGCCATTGACAAGTCACCATCGCGACCTCGTTCTTTTTTTTTTTAAATGGAAACTTCATATTAAGTTTAGTCAGTGCCCAAGAGAATTCGTACCTTAACAGAAGAAAAGATTTGATGGATTTTTGAAACGGAAGAGAAAGAAAATATACCATGATACCCTGTAATTTCATGCCTAATACGTAACTAAATGCACATCCAAGTAGGCAGTAACTAAAACAAATGGCACTACTACGAGTGAACATAACGAAATCTTTATCTTAAACTATCTTACAGTAATTAAAGCATTCATGTGAAATTACACATTTTTAATTTCATATATATAATAAATCTATTTTTTTTTTAATATCTTCTAAGTGTATATTTATATATTATGGCAAATCTAACAACACTAAGAGCGGGTTTCACCAATGGAACAACGGAGAACTTTAAACAGCGTTCAAGGGCTTGCAGAGTATATATTCCAGCAAGAATAATATTCAAGAAAGAAGGACAACACGCTGGCAGCTCCTAAACGCGTTTAAGATGTGCTGACCACGTTCAGTTCGATCGGTGAAATTCGCCCTAAAAGAAAACTCCAGAAAATCTAAGTTAACATCACATAAAGTTTATAAAAACGAAATACAGTTTTCTTGTACATCTACGTGAAACGTTATATATTTCAGATTTTTTTAATTTAAAGGGCGGATGTACATAGATACCTACATTTTTATTATTATTTACAAACATTTTAAGCGTCTACGGTGACTATTTTTATTCTAGGAATGAGAAAAAGGCCTTTCGTGATTTTTTTTTCTTGTATATTGAAAAAATAATGACATATTTTTTATGAATAAAGGTAACAATGAGACTGACATTGTATGTTATGATTCATTTAATAATTATAAAAAATCCACGAAAGGCCCTGAAAGTTTAACAAAAAAGACAGAATCGTATAATTCGTTTCCGTGGCCTTAATTTAATTTTTAAATATTCAAGAAGCAATATAATTTGCGCCTGTGCGTTCGTTTTTCAAAATATGTAAAGTTTAACACATTTTCAGAAGATGTTTAGTCTCAAATCATTATACAAATGTATCACCGGGTGTAGATTTGATTAAAATTTTGTATAAAATTGGGTCTAGTTCACAAACATTTGTATGAATGTTTGATACCAAACATACGTCTGAAGTTATTATAATTTAATTCGGCGGAAATAATTATACAAAATTTTATAAAATAAACAGCTACGAAGCCCAGTTTATTTACAAAAAGTTTTTATTTAAAATTACACAACTGATTTTCCGATAAAATATCTAAGTAGAAAAACTAACTGCCTTTATTCCATCTAGGTAATATTTTGTTCGCAAAACATTGAGCTAATTGAGCAACAATAAACTATGACTAAAGCATCGAGGAAGCCATCTTGTCAAATAAACTACTATCCGTAACGGAAATAAAAAACATTTTTTTTGTACACGTACGATAAAAATACAAAAATTTCAAAATAAATATTTTATTATTAATGTCTTGTCTCCATCATCACAAAGTCTATTTATCTTTAAAAATATTTACAACTAACTAGTAATATGTAACATTGCACTGAGTGTCTTGGTGGCACAGTTTCAACACAACCACTGTCACTGGCGCCATCTATCGTCTAACAGCTAATCTCGGAGTCGCCGACATATTCGCCATTACTACCCTGTTTGTTCACTATATTCCTATCATCGAACTTCTTGCTGATCTGGTTACTGCTAGAACTAGAGGACGCGTTGTCACTGTCAGCGTAGGGCACGTCCGTCATCGGACCGTTGAGCAAGCTCGCCGCCGAGTTCGATTGCTTCAATTTCCCCTTTTCCTCTTTCGGCTCGGTTTCCTTCGGCAAGTCGTCTATCACCGCCTTCTTAGGGTCTATTTGAATGGTCTTTGATTCTGATAACTTGTTTGGGGTCACAACGTTGATGTATGGCGGTAGAATGTTCATGTTCATCGTTGTCAAGTTGACTGATCCGCTATTTTTCTTCAACGCGTTTAGGTTTTGTTCTAATTGTGCCGCATCGAGGCACAGAGGCTTCGGTTTGGGAGTGTATTTTACTGTTTCTTTGGTCCAAGCGTTGATTCTTGGTGGATCTGGGGACGCAATGGGTGCCGTTTTCCTTTCTGGCATTAATGCATTCTTGTGATTAGTTTTGTCTATGACATTTGTCTCTATGGCTTTTGTGAGGGCGTTTTCAGGCGGTTTGGGTGAGGTCGGGGTTATGCTTATTAGTTTTTCGACCTGTAAGGTAAATTTCATTAAAATAAAGTTCGATCATAACGATGATCCATCTCTAAACTGTTACCTATCATATGTATAAACAGAGTAGGGCAGCAGATTTAAGGATTCCGTCTGTCTGAAAATAGTATTAACAGTCAGAACTCCCTGTTAGTGATGACTCGTACTTTGAAAACGTGAATATAAAGAGTAAAAATAAACGGCTTTACGTGCTTTCCGGAGAAAGCGGTGTCATACATACCACCAACTTCTAAACTCCGGGCTAATACTGAGAAATTCCTGATGGAAAATCCAATAACACTCTTACCGACCCGGGGATCGAACCCAGGACCTCGGCAGTTGCGCTTGCGAACGAGAGACCAGGACCAGAGGGTATGAGAGTGAGGGAAGAAACTGCTCTATAATATCAACTGCGTCGATGACTAGCCTCAGCAATGACTGAAAACTGTCAGGTGTACTAATACAGATAGTTTGTGCATCTGACCTTATGCTTTTGAGCATAAGGGAGGATATTCAAATACAGAGAGTTTACACATCCGGCCTTATGTTTCTGATGGAGGAGCTCGTGGCTAAATAATAAGAGCCCCACGGGTGGATCTTCAAGGGTAAGCCGTGCTTGCCGAGGTTGGTCCGTGGACGGGTGACCCATCATTACATACCTACCAAGTTTCCTCCGTGCCTCGGAAAGCACGTTAAGCCGTTGGCCCCGGCTGTCAATTGTAGATCTTTGACAGTCGTTACAAGTAGTCAGAGGCTGAAAGTCTGACATCCAGTCTTACCAAGGGGTATCGTATTACCCAGTTATTGGACTGTGGAGATCAGACAGGCAGTCGCTTCATATAAAATACTGATACTCAGCTGCATCCGGTTAGACTGGAAGCCGTCCCCAACATAATTTGTGAAAAGGCTAGCTATGTGAAAGCTGATGATGATTAGTCATCGGATCGGAGGCAGCTGATACTCACGGCAGGTCCATTGTCGATGCTCTGGCGCGGCTCGGCGAGGCGCGGCGGCTCGGTGAACGACGTCTCCCAGATGACAGGCTTGTCGCCACACTCCGAGGTTATGTCGTCCAGTGACGGACCCTCCACTGAGCTTAACAATCTAGAAATTGTGGACAGAGTTGGAATTAGCCATTGAAATACATCACAGGCTCATCAGCACCATCAAGCCCCCATCCAGGGTAAGCTTTTACCTTCCAAATTCCCGCTACGCGTGGTGACTGACAGTTAACATTAGTGACAGTTACCAGACTAATTGTGGCTATAGGCCCTTCTTCCATTACGATACACACATCGACTAGTATCCTACGGGAGTCTCGTAGACTGGTCCCCGCGGAGTATCTCACATATATTTAAATGGAGAATCGCACACTACGCTACCAGTATCCAACGCGTCCGCGACTAGTCTCGCGATACACGCCGTGCAGTCTCCTATGAATCTTATCAAAATGACAGCGGAAACAAATATTATTTGTGCAAGAAATTGAAAAATATCCGTGTTTAAATAACTTGAAATTTCCTGATTACATGAAAAAACAAACGACTGAGAGGGCTTGGGATGAAATTTGAAAAAAAAAAAACAATTCACATTCTTTTAATCAGAAGTGTGTGCTGCAAATGATAAAATTACTTTAGTTTCAGTAGCGCAATATGCGAACCATGAGTCGCGAACATGTATCCAACTGGTATTCGACTCAAGTATTGTATCTTACGAGTTGCCTCCCTTCCTTGTGTATCTGTCTTTTGCAATTTGGGCCCATCCTTCAGGAAGTAGCAGTAGTCTTAACTAATTTTATTTTAAAATAAAAAAAAACTTGCCTATCTGTTGAGTTAGACGGCAGAAACTTTGTTGTGGTCCTTGTCTCGACGCCGGAGGTAACGCAAACATCGCGTCTTGCTGGCGCTGCATTTGCGCCGATCCGGGACGCCGTTTGAATGTTGCCATATTCTTGTGATGCTGGAAAACAAACTAACTGTTGAAATGCGTACGGGCAAAGCTATTCACCATGTACCAGAAAGGTGTGGTCATAAATGGTGCAAACAGACCCTAAACGAAGGCGAAAGGTACTTGTTCTTCCTGTCATTCTGTTCATTGTTTTGTTCTGGAACATACCTGGGAACTTTCAAGTTATGGAGAATTGGAGATATTGAAGGTCAAAGTTCCAACTTTTTCACAAGTATTTTTTTAATACCAGTTTTTAAGGTTAGTTTTTGTTACTACTTTTTGAATACTACTTTACTGTAAACACTTCCATGACCTGTTTACTATTCAAGCATGAATGCATCCATCAGTACGATGTTTTGAGTGCGTTACATTAAGTTTTACTATAAAACGTGATCATTCACCCCAAAAAAAGTCGTTTCCCTGCAATAATTTTTGCGTCGGCTTACTTAGTTTGATGTACGGAATGCTTGGTTGACGGCTTCGTGAAGGGTCCGTTTACACCTTGTATTTAAGGGTTTGGTACTGACCACCAAATTGAACAACTTTCCCATGAGATCAACACCGTAATCGCGAAAAAATAATCAGCTGTTCCATACATTTCAGTCGATCGTATTGAAGTTTTGAATGGGAAGTCCCACACTGAAAGGTTTTCCAGTTTGATGGTCCAACACCAACACCTGGTCCATGGTGTAGAGAAATGCTGTCTTAGATACTACACGATGCACTTAACATTAAGGACAATTGGTTTCCATTCATGGTCGAAAGATAGGTGTGGTAGACTCGAGCAAGGTTTCATTCGGTTCACATAACAGGGGTTGTCGTTCCTGAATAACCAGTAAAACGTTACCTGAAGAACCTTGGTCGACTGTTTGACAAGTTGAGGAGTAGCTTTAAAGAGAACATTGCATAGAATTAGAAGGTATAGAAGCGAAACTCTGGAACTAATAAAATGACGCTAGTTGACTACAGTTTTAATGCGTGAGCACTCAATTGCGCGACACACGTATCACAGTCTGAAGGATTTCGAAGGAAATTACTGTCTTATCTACTTCTTCATTTGAGTGATAACTCATAAAGTACCGAACTAAAATTATATATTATGGTACCACCGTGCTAGCTTTTTCAAAGAAATGAAAAAATAATCGCATAAATCGCATCAGTAATCACGGAGACATCGGTGAAAATACACAAAAATGCTGGTGGAATTCACAACCACGTCCTTTTCTTAGAAGTTTGTTAATAAACGGCATTGGGAATGCTAGTGGGACACCCTTCTTTTTTTTTTGGGTGGGAAATCATCAAATGACCTCTCCCGCTCTGGGTGGAGCGGGAGGGCGTGTCAGTCTCTTACTGACTAAAACCCACCCGTGTTCCTTCACTTGCCTGTGCCAAGGTGCCAAGGTTCACGGTAACTTTTTCGAACAAATCCGCAACCCTGGCAGGCATCGGTCCTAATGGACCCCGTCAGTTTGTGCTGACATCTCTTTGAGGCGCGTGTGGAACACAACGCGCCATCGACCCGGGCCTGGGAGTGGGACACCATGCCGATACATTCTTTGACGAGAACGCATCTTGGCGATTAAGCAGAAAAGAAACGATAAATAAGTTTCGCTCCTACGCACATTTCTTATTCTACAACCAAAATACCTTTCAGAAGAGGTGGATATTGTGAATCCTCCGTTTCTGGTTGATCCTGCACCACCGTTGGCGATTTGCTATGAGGGACCAGCGGTTCCGTTGGGCTATAACAAGTTGCTTGCATTGATATAGGGTTTAGACAGACTGGGGTGGAACATTGACTGTGCAATTGACAAGCTTTGTAAAATTGTGATTGTTTTTGCCTAGTTGCTTGGATTGGATGTTTAAAGGGACATATCATTGGGTGTAGAAGGTTTAAAACATTTATCAAAAGACGGTGTAAACGATCTTATTTAATTTAGCTTCAAGGCTAAGCGCCAGCGTAGCCTGCGAGTCAAATTTTCTTACGTTTTTTGCAATTTGCAAGTCAGTGTCAGGTTGTATGTTGATTAAAATATGATTTGCGACCGTAACACGTATGAAGTTACTGAATTATAACCATTCAAATCATCAATACAACACTCTAGGATCAATTAATCACAATGAATTTCATCATTTTCTTCATTCAATGTGATTAAATGAACTTAGGGGGTTGTATTTGGTGATTTTAATGATTATAGCTCTGTAAAGCCATATTTGTTACGTTCGTAAATCATATTTTAAGTACCTATGACTGATTTTAATGTATTTTTTATGTAATTTTAATTTTTATAATTTTAATGAATGTGTGAAACACTATTATGGATCTTTTAGATATCTGAAATAAATGATTTTATTTATTATATTTAACGAACAAACAACCCGAAACTGTTCTGCAATTGCAAAAAAGAAAACGTAAGAAAATTTGGAATTCGCGGCCCTCCCTTAAAGTGCTGCTAAAGTTACATATTCTATCTTTGTGTGCTAACCATACTGAGAAAAGTGTAGATCAATAATCTTTCTTGAAGTTGAAAATTTCATCGTGTAATACACTGTTTCAGTTCGGTATCAAAGCAACTGGCATAGTACGGGGTGGATGGCACAACGACGCGAAAACGGTTACCACGTACCTACTCAGTACGTCATTCTGAACCCTCCACATAGAAATTTTTCATCGTTATTTTTTTTTAATCAGCTGTTCCATAAGTTTTGACCGTGCAGGTATTACACCTTTGTAGGAAACAGCAGATTTTTTTTTTAATTAACGATGAAAACACCGACTTTCGCTTCGATGTCCCTTCCACCCCGTATAAAAAAAAACGTCTAGAATCCTGCTGGCAATAGATTTAAATATAGCATATTATTTTATTGTTTATCATATTCGCTGTTTAAATTAGAAACATCGGCTGGTGAGGAAAGTTCAGCGTCTATCGCATGCTGCCACTGCTCAGTCTTACTAAAGCAGTTTGATACTTTGTTACTGCTCGCTTTTATGACGAAATTTTCTCAAATAAATACAATAACAAAGTGAAAAACATTCGTCTTCACAAAAAAGGCATTCTTCGCATTGTGTATTTAGCGTATTGGAATTAGCCCTACTGGGCAAATGTAAATGTCTAGTCTGTTACTGCATAAATAAATTGAATTTGAGAAAATTTTGACATACAAAAGTAATTTGACAGTTGTAAAGTATGTTACTATACAACATCGAATTGTGAAAGGAGGTGCCACGTATAAGTTAGATTTTAGAAGTAGCTCAGTAATTAGTACTTGAGGACACTGGCAGGTGTTGTATTAATATTTTTTTTTTAAATCCACTGTCAACTATCATGGTATCCTCGATACGACCAGGCCTCCATGACGTCTTAATGCAGGAATGTTATAGTTCTATTCCAGTGTGGGAAAGAGATGGCGCTAGACATCTTGTATAACTCTGTCTCTTTCTCACACTGGAATAGAACTTAAAACATTTCTGCATTAAGACGTCATGATAGGGCCACAGGGCTTATCATCGAGTAGATACGAGTTTTCATTTTTTTTTGTTATTGTATAAACTTGACGATACTTTTCATAATATCTTAAATGTATTTTTTCGACTTCAGTTGAATATTTTAAATGTAGAAACTTAATAAAATCCGCCATCTTGATGATGGCATGGAAATTGTTCGTCTAGATGACACTATCAACTTATATTCAGTCACTATGTATATTAACGATATTTAACTCCAGTAACAATTCTTAAAATAATTTACAGTCGATATTGAAATAAGCTCTATGTTATCTTTAGTCCATCTTACGATGTTTTCTCGAAATGGACATATCACGCTTGTAATCCCTGAAAGGTTAGACAGAGGTGTACCTAATAGTACACCCACATTTCGCCAGTTATGTTTGAAATCCCATGTAATAGGGGGCGAGCCTATTGCCATCAAAATCAAATCTATTGCTCTTAACGGAGCCTAAATATTTTCAGCCACTTTTTTCATTCCTAACTCCATGGCTTTTGTCGACCTGCCAGCACCCTCAGATATAAAAAGGCGTTACCTATTGCTGGTCGGCGGGTTGTCCTGTGGCGACATCGGCACGAGGTAGTCGCACGCCGGTGGTCGCTGCCAACATGCCACGCTCAATACACGCACACGACCACAGGGAGATTTTACGTAAGAGCTTTCCGATATCTTTTGTTTAGTTCATTGAATACTATAATAACATCACGCCGGTAAACCCCGAAGGGTTAGGCAGAGGTGTACCTAATAGTACACCCATATTTAGCCAGTTATGTTTAAGTCCCAGGTAATACGAGGCGAGCCTATTGCCATCAACCGGGCACAGATCCAGACTCCGTGAGTTCATTGAATATAAAACCCTAAATGCCATTTGTTGTGTTGTATCTGCGTTATGGCTTTGACTGTCTTGTTTTTACTAGTTTTGGTCTTTTCGAAAATTATTTGTTTGCACCAATGTCTGTTTATAATTATACTTGATGCCAGTCAGCCTTGCCTTTTCCCAACTATGTTGGGGTCGGCTTCCAGTCTAATCGGATGCAGCTGTGCCTTTATATGGTCTGTCGAGCTATCCGATACGACTGTCAGAGATTTATAAATGACAGCCACGACCAACTGCTTTACTTAGTTTTTTATTGTATTCATTGCGACCATAATGACAAAAATGTACAAGTCTTGATTGTGACTTCACAGTTTTATTTGGTAGATGTTCGTTTGATTAACTTCAGTTAAAAAATAATTTGATTAGCGGCCGAATTTTTTCTCAAAAAATTGCGGAAAAGCTTTAATCGATTTCATTGATATTGTTACTGTTTATAATCTCCCCGTGTTTCACTTTTAATTCTACGCGTGCATACCACTGTGTTTTGTAAAAACTTCAAAACAAAACAAAATAAAATAATGTACATTGAACTTTATGTTATAAAACTAAAGATTGGTTTTACAAAACCCAGAGGCAGGGACAAAGGTAATAAAAGAAAATAGATATATAGGTAATAGATTTCCGCTATAGCTACTAGGCAAGTAAACACCCAAGTCTCTGGAATAACCGATCTTAGAGATTCTTTGAAATGTAAGCAATAATGATGGCGACGAAGAAAATTAATAAATAATCAAATGAAACTGAATCATGTTATGGACAAACATGCGATTATTTTGATGATACTTTATTACTTTCCAATGAATCTCTGGACTAAACTACAGGGGATCTAGTTTTCTACGCGAATTTCATTCAAGGAGTGGGCGGGTAGTTTTAGAAAATAAAAAAAAAATGGAGGTAGTCATGCGAACTCTTAGCACGGGCTCTTATAAGGACCGCTAACACCGAATTAGAAAATAAAATGTATTATGTTTTTATTAATAAAAAAATCCATTTACTTGCTGCTAGTAGCCAGAGCGAAAACATTTGGAAAAAAAATGTAATACGCATTAGTATTTTTGATTTTATTAGTTATTTTTTTGGTTTTTTAATCAGTAGGTGGGCTATACACTCATAAATGTGAAAGGGATATTTTACAGTTTCTGTTTATGAGAGTTTTCTATTTTATCAGAGGCGTTGTTCCGTTGTCAATAATATTTTCTAAACGTGGTCTTTTAATCTAAGAAATAAATAGAGGTATCTTATAATATTTTTTGAATATCGTTACTAAAAATAATTCAGTAAACTAAAGTCGGGGTAAATCTACAAAAGTGTATACAGGGTGTCAGTGAAACTACTGAAATTATTTCGCTAATAACTTTACTGTGGCAAAAACAATATATTTACAAATAAAACGACCACATCACTGCTAACAATGAAAACTACCCACATACAAGTTTTCACATTGCTTCTATCTTAAAACTATTTTTATATTTTTTTTTTTTATTTCATTATTTTTCGTAAAGTTTTTTTGATTGTTTTTTTTTCGGAACATCGCCTCTTGTTTCTTAATCGATTATTATAATAAGACCAACTCGATTACTCACCTGCGGTCCGTTGGCGTTGGTTGGCATCTCAGTATGCGGCGGTAAGAGCGACCGCACTATTGGTAGCGGCGCACTTACTATCGCAGGGTCCTGGGACAGAAAGGCAGGTAGGATGAGGAAATGTTGCATGTACTATGCAGGTTTTCATTAGCTAAATAAAATCGCAGTGGATACGCAGACTGGTCATACAATGTGTAGTTTTGCATCCTCGTCAAATTCAAGGAGGTAACTATGCTAACGATCCTCGACCCGATATCGTCAATAATAAAATGGGAAGGTAATTTTTATTTTTTTTTCTTAATACCGGAAATCGCTAAGTGTACACCACCCGTATTAAAACGCGGCCCGTCTAATACTAGCCCAATAACCGCGCAGACGATTATTCGATAAACGAGGATTCTCTTTTGAGCAGGGCTTCATTCTGAAATAGTGTCGAATTAAAACAATTAGAAAAAGCAACGTTTATTATTATTGAGCAGGTACCGTAATTTATATTGATTATTTACGTCTTCTATGACAACCTCCTGAATTTTGACGAGGATGCAAAACTACACCTTGTAGAAGCGTAGGCAAGCCAGGACCAGGTGGCAGAGTATGAGCCAGGAGTTGGATGCGGAAGCCCCGAAACGAGGAAGAGGCGTGCAATGGAGGAGACCCACCTAGCTTTGGGTGGTTATAACCGTGTTTGCCTTCCTTGCCTATAAGTAGCCCGGAGACGTATTCTAGGCAGGTTTACGGTCTTTCTTCAGCTCAGTTTTGGTTGACGTTGGACGAAATATGTTTTAGCTGATTATAAAGGGTGTAAATAGAACCTTAACGAAGCGGAAAGCCACTTGTTCTCCCCTTTATTGCGATCATTTTTTCGTTCTGGACCACACCTGGGAACCTTCTAGTTACGGAGATATTGGAGGTCAAAGTTTCAACTTTCTCACAACTTTTTTTAAATAATAGTTTTTAAGGTTATAACATTAAATACATTCATAACCCGTTTAGTCTTCATTACATCCATCAGCACAAGTTTTTGAGTGCGTTACATTGAATTTTACCGTAAAAAGGATTTTTAACGCCAAAACAGAAGTTGTTTCCCAGGATTAATTTATGCGCAGGGTTACTTAGTTTGATGTACAGAATGCTTGGTTGACGGCTTCGTGAAGGGTCCGTTAACACCTTTTATTTCACATTAGCAAGTTGGCTAAAAAGGATGGGACAATATGCTAGGGTAACGTTATTCTTGACGCACATACCTGCACAAACCGTTGCATCCTCTCATACATGTGCGCGAAGGAAGGCCTCTCGGTCGGCGTCGGGTTCCAACACTCGCACATCAGCCTGTATATCTCTTGTGGACACCCTGTATACGAAAAAATGTAAAATTAAACATTTCCTCATATTCTTTGAAGTAGAAGACACAATTTCCGTCAATGCACAATGAATAAGTTGAACTTTTGAACATTTTTCCTTATCCATTAGTCTATTGCTCATAAGTAATTACAATTTTCTTCTTAATACCAGTGACGAAGCTAAGTATCCATAAAAGGAGTAGCAACGCATTATAGAGCCATCTGTCAGGGATAAACACACGAAGACCCCGACATTCACCTGAGCCAAGTTTAGGGGTATGAAGAACATGGTGTAGAGTTCTTCATGCCCATAAAAAAGGCAGGATCCTCCGACCAGATGGGTGTAGTGTCTGGTGAGCAAACGCGCAACAGTTGTTGTCGGGATTTTTACATAGTCTTAAGTCGCGGATAACTTTGCTTGCGCGATTTAGGAATTGGATGTTAGTTCTTCATATTTGTCGTAGATAGCGCTGTTAGTACTTTTTGTTCTATGTTTCTGTAGTACTTTTTGTAGTGCCGCTACACAATATTGGCATCTATCCACCTATAGTTCACATGAAAAAAACTGTCAATTATTAAAAAAAAAAAAACAATACATGTTTTGTTTAATAGACATATAGACTTACCATAAGGTTTCTCCAGCCGTCCTCCTCCGGAGACCATCTCCATGACCTCTCTGTTCGCGCAGCCGGTGTACGGCATCACGCCCAGTGAGAACACCTCCCATAGAAGCACTCCGAAGGACCTGCGAGTGAAAAATGTAATATATCACCTGGTAACGATCTGGGAAAACAAACAGAAAAGATCTTACAGAATTCGTCCAACATTTTTCAACGACAAGAATTAAAAACTTATTACGCTAAATAGCGAATGATGGCAGTAATTATGTTCAGTCGCTGTTGGTTCTAGCTTATGACACGTTTCATTCTACAGTACTGTTTCATGATACGAGTACAGTCGTTTCATTGTACAGTTCTGTACAGCTTCGGAATTATTTAGCTCATATCATAATTTTGACGTGAAATTATTTTGAAAATACTGTAGGATGGCAAACATAAGGAAGGGTTCTTATCGACTACATGTATGTATAACTGATTGTTATAATTTTCCCAAAATCTTACTAAGCTTTGCGTCCAGCTCACCAAAATAACCTATAATAGCTTGAAAATTAAAAAAAAAACGGCGACGTGTGGGCTTTTTTGCCTCTGTCCGTAATGTCGATGTCATTCCAAACGCGTTGAAAAGTTTTGATCCCGACACTTACCAAACGTCAGTTTTAATAGTAAAAACTCCATCGATGTAAGCCTCCGGCGGCATCCACTTGATGGGCAGCATGGCTTTGCCGCCCTTCTTATAGTAGTCGGCGCGGTAGATGTCTCGCGCCATGCCGAAGTCCGCGATCTTCACGACGCGGCCCGGACCCCGGGACGTCAGCAGGCAGTTCCGGGCTGCTATGTCCCTGGGGGGTTGAGATGTCATTTTTTAAGTACCGATTTTGAGATGGAAATATCACTCATGCAATTACTTGAGAGTCGTTACAGGTAGTCAGTGGCCCAAAAGTCTGACAACCAGTCTTACCAAGGGGTACCGTATTGCCCAGTAACTGGGTTGTGGAGATCAGATAGGCAGTCGCTCCATGTAAAATACTGGTATTCAGCTGCATCCGGTAAGACTGGAAGCTGACCCCAATAAAGTTGGGAAAAACGCTAGGCAGAAGATGATCATCCCAGCACATGTGGGTGTCTTCCTTTATGACGTTTACCTTTCGGGTCCTTCCACGAATACGAAGAGGATCCTTACCTGTGTATAAACCTCTTGCTCTCCAGATACCGGCATCCCTTGCAGATATCGATGGAACACAGCAGTAGGTCCTTCATAGTGAGCGCACTGGCTCGCTCGGGCTTCGGTCTACTTTCGCGGAGGAAGTTCTTCAGGTCTCCGCCCGCTAAAAGTTCCAGGACTATAAACCTGTAGGAGGAATTGTGGTTAGGATAGATTGGATTAGATCGTGGGTTTAATCAGAATATCTTAAGATCGTCTACGCCGTACGGCATTTCATACAAATTTTCAAGTCCTTATTTTTTGATATGACGGCACCGATTTTAGTGAAACTTCATACCCATAAGCAGGATACATAGGTCTAAAAAGTTTGTGAAAAACATTTTCGAAATGTCTTATTTAAAACGATAATTGGAAATTTCTGTTTCTATGGAAAATTTAAAATCGGTCTAATTTAACTGTAACACATTTTGCGAAAATGTTTTTCGCTAACTTTTTAAACCTATGTATCCTGCTTATGGGTATGAAGTTCCATTAAAATCGGTTCAGTCATATCGACAAATAAGGACTTGAAAATTTGTATGAAATGCCGTACGGCGTACACGCTCTTAAAGAATGGTAAACGAGTACTTAAAACCGTTTCCTGGGATTATGTAAAAAAAAAAAACAAAATTCTCGTGTGGTTTGGTTCACAATGATGTATTAAATACGTGGTAACCGTTTTAGCGTTGGTGTACATACCTTCAACCCTGTGTAACCCTCGAGTGTTTGTTACAAGTTCCTACATAATCAACCTTTAAATTAATTATGTTTTTAACCGACTTCAAAAAAAGGAGGAGGTTCTCAATTCGGTTGTATGTATTTTTTTTTTTTTGTGTTTGTTACCTCATATCTCCGTCATTTCTGAGCCGATTTGAAAAATTATTCTTTTATCTGAATGGATCTACTTCTCGATTGGTCCCATAGAAATTTCATCAAAATCGGTTCAGCAGTTTGGTTTTGAAATCAAAATAACTGGAAAAAATGTCATCCAAGTGAAAGAAATTGCGAAATCGATACTTGACAAGGATTTGTGTGTGATACGATAACTAAAAAGGGTAAAATAAAAACTTTTTTGCAAAAAAAAACCGACTTCCAAAAAAAAACACTAAAAAAGTGGAAAATAACTTTACTTTCGGAAGTCGGTGGCAAAAAAGTCAATGAAACAAACAATAGTCACCGACTTCCGAAAGTAAAGTTATTTTCCACTTTTTAGTGTTTTTTTTTTGGAAGTCGGTTTTTTTTTGCAGGCAAAATACCGTCTGTGTGAGGGATTTTCCGCATTTAGCAAAATTCAATAAATATTAATTTTACTGTTTTTAAATTTTTCCATAAATCTAAACACCAACCTCGGGTGCCTATCAAAGCACACTCCAATAAGATGCACGATGTTAGGGTGACTGAACTTGGCCATGATAGCAGCTTCCATCAGGAAGTCGGACTCGGCCTGTCCGGTTGACAGCTCTGGTAACGTCTTGACGGCCACCGGCATTTCTACCGTGTCTCCGGTGCGGTGACGGTAGAGGCCTTGGTAGACCTCGCCGAAAGCGCCTTGGCCGAGAGCTCTGAGAAGAGAAGAATAGTGTAAAAAATCTTGCCAGACATAATATTTGACTAGTGTCTAGTCTAGTGGTCGTCTTGGGTGTGATTCCCAGGTCGGGTAAAGTGTTATTGGGTTTTTCCATCAGGGATTTATCAGTAGCAGCCGCTGAGTCTGGTTTTCTGGGCAATAGGCTTGCCCTCTATAACATGGGATTTAAACAAAACGCCTCTGCCTAACCCTTCGGGGGTTCCTGACTGATTGACCAGAGAAGGCAAAACACAGAGAGAGTTGGAAAGGACTGGGGGGCCTTTGCCCAGTGGTGGCACAATTCTGTCCCACTGCACTGCTGTAGCCTATTCAGGCAAAAAGAAAATGGTAACAAAAAAAGCGGTTTTGATCTGACTGGCTAGGCATAAACATAGTGATGATATGAACTAACTTGACGAGCTTGAGGCTCTCGCGCGAGACCTGCGGCAGGCCGCGCACGTCGATGCCCTGCGGCAGGATGCTCTCGCTGCCGTAGTGCGGGTTGAAGGCCATGGTCAGGTTGTCGCTGCCGCCCGGAGCCGCGCGCAGGCGCTGCAGCTGCACGTCCTGCTCCAGCAGACGCTTCTGCTGCTGCTCGGCTTCCTTCTTGCGTTGGTATGTGTTGTCTGGTGGGGGAACAATTGTTTTGCTTCAAGGTTTCTTTCTTTGGACTAAAATTTCTTATATGTAGATTTGAAGCTACAGGTGAGTTACCATGATCTCTTAGACAACTCTAGCACCATCTCTTTCCCACTCTCGAAATAGAACCAAAACATTCCTGCGTTAAAAGATCATGGTAACCCACCGTCCTACTCCTAAATGAACTAAACACCTTTAACACCTTTGCGCTGCCACCGACGACGCGGTGGAAGTGGCGCAGTTCTGGGCTAACACGGTAAAACAAATGTTCTGCCAGCGACACGAAGAAGAAGAAGACTCTTAAATGAAAGAAATGTAATCTTTTTTGTAACAATACCACCGTCCAATCCAATATCATGAATTTTAAGTGGTTGAATAACTTCACAGCGAATCACTACATAAACAAACGCTTCCCGCTGTCTGTCTGTCCTTATGTATGCTTGGATCTTTAAAACTACGCAACGGATTTTGATGAGGTTTTTTTGTAATAGATAGAGTGATTCAAGAGGAAGGTTTAGGTATGCGATTTGTCGAGATTTTGTTTAAATTCGTTGAAATATGACGATAATTGTTGGAAATGTCGGAAAAAGTCAAGCCGCCTTATTTGCTCTACTACCCGTGCGAAGCCGGGGCGGGTCGCTAGTTTTATACAAAACTCTGCATTTCATGGCGTAACAAATAAAGTGGGAGAAGATTTCGTTATGAACAACTTTAATTGATTATAGCAATATGTTAAGACGGCGGTAATCTTGGAAATGCTTATCCAGTAGAGCGTGTTTTTGATGTATTTGAAACAGATAAAGGTGAAGTAAATGTCTCTAACTCCATTACACATAAATAATTCGGTGAACATGATAAAATACTCACACAGATACAAACAAACGCATAGAACAGCGAGCGCACACACGAACACAGCAACTGACAGCACTATGATCACCACCCATGGTGTGCGAGGCCAGGCATCTTCCACTGGAACATACAACAATGTTAAACTGGAAGGGCATGATCTTCATTACCTTGTGAAAGTTGAAGTGCGTTTCGGCTTCGTTAAGGGTACTTTTCACGCAACAGTAAAAGAGCACACAATAAACTTACATATACACTTGGTAGGATCGTGAGCATCAGTGGTCCAAGTTGCGGGGCAGTAGCACTTCACGTCGCTGCGGTATTCGTTGAGAGCCACGCAGCGGTAGTCGCAGTCACAATCCTGGGAATGATTGAAAAATGTTCTGTAAAATTGGACACAAAGTACTGTTACAGCGATCCGTTCACACGAGGACGATTCGTTTTTGTTTATGTATCGTCTTTTTTCACGATCCTTCAATTTTTTTGACGGCGGAGATGTTTTTTATATGCCCGTGTTCAAACGCATCACAATCGTGAAAAATTACGGACACGTCTTAAATCACGTATCGTCTTTTAAAAAACACGAATCGTGATGCGCTCGCTCCCGAAAAATTACGAAACTAATGTGAACATCAATTTGTTTTTTTTGCCGGATCGTGATAAAACCAGATTCCGTATGCGTCCATCCGTAATGACGTATCGTGTTTTATGACTGATCGTCAATGACGGAAGCCGTGTGAATGAGCCCTTATGTATAAGAGCTAAGAGGGTTACTAAAGAGAATTACAACAACGAAACAGGGGGGTTACATAACTTACTTAACTGGGAGTGAGAGATGGCGCTAGGCTCGAAATAGAACTAAAGGCCGTCATGGTAGGGCCACTGAACGCAATCAGCCCATCTAAATCGGGTTCAAGAGCTGTCACTGTCATAATTGCTGTGAAATAATGAAACTGATAGCTCTTGAACGCCACTAGATGTGTTTTCGCGTGCAGTTTCATTGGTAACATGCATTCGTCATTCCCACTCACATATTGTCTAAAACAACCACAACCCACGCTCCCAAAGCCAGTAATTTCGTTGGGAGACTTTTTGCTGCTGTGGTGGCCTTGCAGCATAAGAATGAAGGTTGGACTGCCGCGAACTTACCTTTCTTGAATTTACTTAGTTAAACTACACACATCAAAAGTGTCTAGGGATCAAGCATTTTTATGCGGATTTCTTGAGATTGAGATGTGGCTTTGTAATAAATTTATGATTTTATAAATTTATATGGATCCTTTTTGGTGCATTTCATAATTTGAATCAGGAACTCTCAATCAAATTCGAGTAAAAGATGAAAATAAGCTGTCAATATTTTCCCTATAAAAACATACAACGCATTGAAGACATTATTAGTGCTACTGTTTCCCTACTACTGATTAAAACCAACGTTATTATGGAGCGGCGACGTCATTTAAGCAGGGAAGAAATACTCAGAGCCGTGGGAATGATAGAAGCTGGTTCCCGGCAACGTACTGTGGCTTTAGCTCTGAATACAAGTCAGAGTGTTATCAGTCGACTTTGGACACGTTACCGAAGCACTGGTACCGTGGCTGAGCGCCATGGAGGACGGTATCGCTGCACCACACGGAGACAAGACCGATACATTCAAATCTTAACTCGAAGAGCTCCAACAATAACCGCCATGATGTTAGCCGTGAGGCTTCATCACTCTTCAGGGAACTTAATTAGCGACCAAACAGTCAGAAACCGCTTGCATGAAGTGAACCTTCATTCCCGAAGACCGCTACGGGTACCACCTATAGCAATGCACAATCGTAGGATTCGATATCAATGGGCTCTTGAACACAGAAATTGGGCAGAAGAACAATGGCGTTTCGTGTGCTTTTCTGATGAGTCTCGTTTTGGTATGAGACCGGATACAAGACGTATACGACACTGGAGAACCCCTGGACGCCAACAGCGATTAAAATCCTGCCAGGAAGTCCATCCTTATAGTGGTGGAACCATCATGGTTTGGGCGGGTATTTGGATCGGCGGAAGAACTGAGTTGATTTGGATCAGAGGCAACCTCAACGCTCAAATTTATGCTGAGACGATTGTATCAGACGTCATAAGTGCAAATCGGTCCCTTATTTCAGTTAATGCATGATAATGCACGACCGCACACCGCAAGAGTTGTAAGACAGACTCTCGCCGCAGCTAACATCAATGTCCTGCCCTGGCCTGCTCAGTCGCCAGACTTGAACCCGATTGAGCATGCATGGGATATGCTACAGAGAAGAGCTCTGCCGAATATGGAGGGTATCCAGTCGCAAGAAGACCTTTTTTTGTTGTTGCAACGAACATGGGCGGCCATTCCACAGCGTGATTTGGATGAACTCATTTTGAGTATGCCAAACCGATGTTCTTGTGTTGTTAGTGTTCGCGGTAGAAACACGGATTATTAATTGTTTAAGTTACCCAATAAAATTTTAAAGAAAACTGTTATTTCAGTCTTTTTTTCGAACTTTAATGTTAGTGGTTCAAATGTCAAAAATCCCTTTATTAGGAAAATGGCAAATTTCTTTATTAATGCAAAGGTGACTTGGTTTATCGTTACTGTGACAAACGAAAACACTTTATTTGATGAATCCTTAAAGAAAATTTTAATTAATATCAATCAGGAGAAAAGTTATTGCAAAAATATATGTTGATCCCTAGATACTTTTGTGTGTGTATATCCTTAGTTTTCCGCGTCATCATCTTCCTGCCCTTGTCCCATGTTACTTGGGCTCGGTGCATCACCTTTTCTCCTTTCATTCTCCCTGTCAGCCAAATTTTGCACCAAGTGAGCCTATAAAGCCAATACTCACATGTATAGCTGGAAATATAAGCAGTTCTCCGGGGCCAGTCCTGGGCGCAACATTGGCGTCGCTATAGTCTCTGACAGCTCGACTGGCTGCTACGTACGACCAGCCGCCGCCGCCGTGGGTTCCACCATTGTCGTTGGTGTTGCCACCTGCATGCGAGAATCGTTGGTTGTAACTATTGTTGCAAGACTCATTTGTAAAGTTAAGAGGATCAGCGGCATAGTAAGTCTGTTCCACGAACCATTTTATCATCATCAGTTACAGAAGTCCACTGCTAGAGATTGGCATTGCCATACATTATTGCGTACATTATTGAATTCGATCTTACTCGATCGGTTACTCGATAAGAGCTGCCATCAAGAATTGCTGCTCCATCTATCCTAAGAGCCTACCTTACATTTACGGATTCAACATCGGTTGTATGGCCTATACAGCCAAATACCACTTCAGCTTGCTTATTTTGTCGATTACAAAGGATCTCTGTCAAACCTCATTTGTCGTCTTAAAGAAGTCTACTTAGAGATTTCCAAGTCGGCCACGGTAACACGTGCCCGGCTCTCAGATAATTTAATATCTTTGCGAACTTCTTCGTACTACGACTATGTAGATAGTGACTCACCAAGCCAGCCCCCTCCCCCGCCTCCCCTCAGACAGCCGCCCCCACCGCCGCCGAAGCCCCCGTGCGCGCCCCCCGCACAGGCGGCACCTCCCGCCCCCCCCTCATGCAGCGCGGCCCCCCGCACGAGCTCGAAGCCGGGGGTCATGGGGCCCGAGCGCGCGAGCCAGCCGCCGCCGGCGCCTGGGGCAAGGAACAGGTGTTATGTGACATGTCGAAGTCTGTAGATAGACTTCAGACCCAGGTTGATCGCAGCAAGGAAAACCTGCTCTGGTGGAGTTTATTAAAGACTCTGCTCTGGAGTGTTAATGTGGTGCTGTTCCACAAACGATGGGACAATTAATATCGTGTCCTGCGCGATGCGTCTTGTTGTTTGTTTATTACAGGAACTGATGGACGTTATTAAAGGCGCCAAACTTGTGACCTTTTAACATACCTATATTTGCAGTTCTCTAGGTAAAAAAACAAATGCAACTGATGCTCTTTATTCCAATACCGACTTCCAAATGTTATCAGGTAGGTTTCCAGAGGTTTTTCAACTTATCTAATATAGCGTTCCAGCACAAACAAAACAACATATACCTGTAATTGCACCCTTACCTGAAGTCTTCCCCGGCTGCCCGTACATATACCCTGACTCCGGAGTAGCGTTGGTCAGGGGCCTCGCGTGCTGGGACCCATCATCCCTAAAGCTGCCCACTGATATGCCGCCCCCTCCGCCCGCTACTAACAGAGGGAAGGCTTGGCCGTCTTTGTCGAGCTGAGGAAATAGATAATAATGTTAGAAATTGCTAGCTTCTATTATTTTGTACAGAGAGGCTTATCATCAAAATCAGGCTATACTGTTGGTTGTTGGGTCATAAGCCTCCCCTCTGTGAAAGGATGCGAGCCATGAACTACCACGCGGACCCGGTGCGGGTTTGTGGATATCACGTGTTTTTGAGAAAGCCTTGTGACAACTAGCAACCACAATATCTAAACCATCTAAATAATATACATCTTTATCTGTTCTGTGGATCTTTCGATATGCTTTGGCTTGTTAATACATATATATTATACAATACACTTGGTTTCTCCTCCCATTCGATAGTTTTAGTTGAGGGTTCATAACATCGAAGAGGAGCTTTCAGAAGTTCAGTTATTGGACACCAGTATAACAGACTCCAATCACATCATCAAAAGGGATGACGTTATAAGAACAGCGGGTACTTCTTAGATGAGACAAGAGCATAAGCGAACACAATGGAAAGCCCTAGAGGAGGCCTATGCTGGAAAGCAAGGCAAACTTGAATTACCGATGTCAAATTAAATGAATATAAATTTATTGTAATAGATGAAGTACAAAAAAAACACAAAAAAGTGGAAAATAACTTTACTTTCGGAAGTCGGTAACTATTGTCTGTTTCATTGACTTCTTTGCCACCGAAACTAAAGTTATTTTCCACTTTTTTGTGTTTTTTTTTTAGGAAGTCAGTTATTTTTTTGCAAAAAAGTTTTTATTTTACCCTTTTTAGCTACCGTATCACACACAAATCCTTGTCAAGTATCAATTTCACAATTTCTCTTACTTGGATGACATATTTTTTCCAGCTATTTTGATTTAAAAACCAAACCACTAAACCGATTTTGATGAAATTTCTTTGGGACCAATCGGAGAGTATATCCTTTCAGATAAAAGAAGAATTTTTCAAATCGGTTCATAAATGACGAAGATATGAGGTAACAAACACAAAAAAAAAGACAACGGAATTGAGAACCTACTTCTTTATTGAAGTCGGTTAATAACTAGTATAAGATTGCTAAAGGCCATAAATAAAAATTAGAAGAAGATTACATCATCAAGGTTTTCGATAACGGTTTGGCAGTCTACACTTACCAGGAATACATAAGTAGCCCCGCCGCCGCCGCCGCCGCCATCATTGACCTGCATGCTCCTCACTTCGTGCGTCTTGCTGGTGAATACCTGGCCGGAGGTCTCGTTGAACCGGCGGGAGCACTCGAGGTTGGCGTCTTGAGCTGACAGTGTCTGCGGGTAGATGAGAAGTGATAAGATACAAATAGTGTTTGTAGTTTTGACGACCCGAATGGCGCAGCGGTAGTGAGGCTGCCTTACGTTCATAGGGTTCCGGGTTCGAATCCCGGTAGGAGCAAGTGTTTGTGTGATTAAGCATGGACATTTGTTACCGAGTCATGGATGTTTATATGTATAATAAGTATGTATTTACAAACAAAAAGTATCTATGTAGTATATCAACTCTCTAGTGTCCACGACACAAGCCTCGTTGCTTAGTGTGGCACTAGATGGCGCTGTGTGTAATGTCTAGCGATATTTTATATGTTTTTTATATATGTTTAGTGTAAGGCCCCTAGCACCCGGCCTATTTTAAACGCGCAGACGACGCGCAGATGACGAGCGTATACGCGCTTCAAACGAGATTTGAACGCAACCTTGTAACCTAAGCACACGGGGCGATCATGAAACGCGCGTCTACTGCGCATTTACGCGCAGATACAGCGATACAGACCCGCTGTAGTCGCTCGTAGCTTTCGCGTTTTGGTCAGAGACTCCTCGTCAGTTGTACAATGGCGTCAGTTGTGACAACACTGCTTACGCTGGCTTTAGTACTGCTTTTAAAAAGAAAAAATCTTAAAAATAAGCAAATCTATTGGATAGATCCATTTACGAGTGAAAGAAGATTGTGTGGTCATTATCATACAACGTTTACAAAATTGGTAAAACATAGAAGATGGGATTTTTTTTCTAAATGAAATCGAATGTCATATTCGTCATTCCAAGAACTTACATATTTTGATTCTAAAACCTCCTCTACCGCTCCTTCGACCCTTTGTGCCCGCTTCAAACGAGTTTCGAACGCGCTTCACACGCGCGTTTGTATCGTATTTTACTCGCGTTTGAATCTATAAAAACACAAAAAACGGCATCTACGTCGCAGAAAACGCGCGTTGTCTGCGCGTTTATAATACGCCGTGTGCTAGGGGCCTAAGGCGTATGGTAATTGCACAAGTGGATTAATGAATGTAGTTTCCACAGTTTAAAATAATTTATGGATGTTGATGTCTTGTAACATTTTGCTAAACCTTGAAATTTTGCATGCTATGTTTTATCTTAGCTAAACATGTTTGAACCATTCTAATTTTATTTGACATCATTGTATACTATGTTTTATGCAAATAAATGATTTTATGTGTATGTAATCTTGCTCGTGCTTAGAACCTTGTCATATTTTGAAATGCAAATTTAGTTATAGACAGGCGATGAAGATAGCACATGAAGTTTAGTATGACAGAATCCTAAAGTCAAGCCAATATCTCCGTAACTAGAAGGTGTGTTCCAGAAACAGAAAAAAATCACAATGCCAGGAAGAGCAAGTGTGCTTTTCCGTTTCGTTAAGGGCGTTTTCACAAATTTCTTGCATCTTCCCGGATTAGCTGGTTCCCAAAAAGTTCGGCTACTGCCCTTACCTTCTTACAAGCGCTGGTCCCCTGCTGTCCCACGAGGATGTAGACCCGTTCACTCTTGTGCAGCTCGACGAGCGCTCGCACTGACGCGGCGTGAGACACTCCCGCCCAGGCCGAGCCCAGCCCGCCACTCGCGCCTGTTGCGATCAACCTGGGATGGGAAGGTACATTGAAATAATTTAGGATGAAATATAAACTTCCATAACACTAGCGATAGCTTAGTGGTGTGACCGTTGGACTGCTAAGTCATAGGTCTCCAGTTCGAACCCAACATACGCAACTCTGGTTTTTGCGGAATCATGTGCGTATTGTATAATTATCACTCGCTTCGGTGAAGAAAACATCGTGAGGAAACCGGCGTGCCTGCGAGATATTTCTCGACGGCATGTAAAGCCAAGTCAGAGGCCCTTGGGCGGCATAAAAGCTCTGACATCAGGTTAAGCAGTTAACCACACGATAAAGAAATAAGAAGATAACATAATTTTCATCAGTTGCAGTACCTACATTGAAAATTCCAACCATTAAAACTTTTTTGCAAAAAAAAACCGACTTCCAAAAAAAAACACAAAAAAAGTGGAAAATAACTTTACTTTCGGAAGTCGGTGACTATTGTTTGTTTCATTGACTTTTTTGCCACCGACTTCCGAAAGTAAAGTTATTTTCCACTTTTTTTGTGTTTTTTTTTTGGAAGTCGGTTTTTTTTTGCAAAAAAGTTTTTTTTTTACCCTTTTTAGTTATCGTATCACACACAAATCCTTGTCAAGTATCAATTTCGCAATTTCTTTTACTTGGATGACATTTTTTCCAGCTATTTTGATTTCAAAACCAAACTGCTGTACCGATTTTGATGAAATTTCTATGGGACCAATCGGGAAGTAGATCCATTCAGATAAAAGAAGAATTTTTCAAATCGGTTCATAAATGACGGAGATATGAGGTAATAAAGACAAAAAAAAACAAAAAAAAAACATACAACCGAATTGAGAACCTCCTCCTTTTTTTGAAGTCGGTTAATAACTAGAAACCTAGAAGGCAGTCGCAGTTTCACAGCTTCACATCACACATAAAATTTTACAAGATACTTGTCTATTTGGTACGTGCACCCTGTTAGGGCACTGCAATAAACATTTAATCAGTCCACAGTTAGCAAAGGACATAGGCCTCTCCAATAACACATCACCGAGCAAGATCCTTGGCATTTTTCATCCATCCCTTGCCTTATGGTTTCATCAACCTAAATCCATTTACGAACATTTTATTGTATTTTTAACCGACTTCAAAAAAAGGAGGAGGTTCTCAATTCGGTTGAATGTTTTTTTTTTTTTTGTGTTTGTTACCTCATATCTCCGTCATTTATGAACGGATTTGAAAAATTCTTCTTTTATCTGAATGGATCTACTTCCCGATTGGTCCCATAGAAATTTCATCAAAATCGGTTCAGCAGTTTGGTTTTGAAATCAAAATAGCTGGAAAAAATTTCATCCAAGTAGTGTAAGTGTTTTTTTGGAAGTTGGTTTTTTTTTGCAAAAAAGTTTTTAACAACTTGCATGAAATAATTATGCTAAAATTTTAAAACTCATCTGAAGCGTTAAGACGATTTACAATGAGTTCAATTCCCATAAAACTGTAAGTATAGTAGAGAATCTTTTCATGGAGTTCCCCAGGTATCACACTTAGGACCAGGAGTTTATGTTGTGTGATGAGGGTAACTTACGTATACAACAACACTTAGCAGGGACCTCCCGAAGCTGGATGTAGTGACAAGGGGGACTCTGTCTGACACCAGAGACTAGCGTGTTGTCATAGTAATGTAAGCTTTATAGCTGTATACTTACGTGTACAATCCCTCAGCAGGAACCTCCCACAGCTGGATGCCTTGGTAGGGAGGGCTCTGTATAACGCTGACGGAGACTGGAGTGTTGTTGTAGGCAGCATCGCACATCGTCTGGTTCGGACCGAAGCGCCCGTTCGCTCCGCAGGTTGTGAAGCGGTAGACTGGGGAAAGAATTTGTAGGATTAGAAAACCTATTACATTTGTAAACTTTAATGTTTGTAAACATTAACATTTATAAACTTTAAGAACTTTTTGCAGAAAATATTGTGTCTCGGAGATCACGACCAACGAAAAACTTTACGGTAAATGTCAGCGGGGTTCCCTTACGCCAAGAACCTTCCTTTTTTAATCAGAATACTCTGTAATTTGGACAGCAAAATATTGCAAAGGGTTTTGCATAATGGCGTGCACAAAACAAACTGCAAACAGTCTGATGATTCGAGGGAAAATTTTCTTTGAAATCACAATATTATATAAGAAAGAAGAAAGAAACGTCACTTTGCAAGTTTTAAAAGTGATTTTCTCCTACTGTTCTGATTAAAATTTCATGTTCTTACGAACGTAGAATTTTGGAACTCATGTTTTTATGAAATAGATCCTATCACCAAGATACAATCCTTATTTCTCGCAAAAATTGCTTTTAAACTTAGGAAAGTGTGTACATATTGGTGCTCGTGAACTGTACACCCACATTTCATCAGTTATAGTAACAATTGTTATACGGCATTTCGCCAGTTACGTTTAAGCGTCATGTTATGGGAGGCAGGCCTATAACCATCAATCGGGTGCAATTTGTTACCGACCTAATAATGTAAAACAATTCTGGGTTCAAGGTTGTCAGTTAATATAAAGCATGTAGTAAACTCACAAGGCTTCTCAGCAAACGCAGGATGCGGTGTGGTCTGCTCCTCAAACGAAGGGTCGTAATAGTTGTAGTCCCCGAGCTCGTTGGGATCCATGTTGAGGCCGAAACACTCGGGAGCCATCGAGAAGTCATCTATCGCTGAGTCCGAGTATATCCGCATGCCCATTCGGGTTTTGAACTCGAGGAAGTATCTGGAAGAAAGACGTTTTTACCCGTTAGCTTTTCACTAAGATACCAGTAATGCAAAAACTATTGATGCTTTATTACGAAGTTCACTATTGACAACAGGGCGTGGCTTGTGTCTTTTTGACACATTATTACCCATTGCAGCGTTATGCACTTGTGGATCCTTGTGGAATTCGATAATTGTCCCACGCGATAAAAAGTATCCTAAGTAAGTTTTGAGTATGAATGTATAAGAGCAGAGGAAGACCATAGAAACGATGGATGGACTGTGTGAAGGATGATGTGACTAAAAAGAGGTAACTGCTGAGATAACGAGGAAAAGAGAAGTATGGTTGAAGAAGACGTGCTGCGCCGACCCCAAATAAATTGGGATAGGTAAGGGCAGGAGAATGATGGGAAAAAAGTATCGTAAGATGTGTTAATCAAGGCTATAAACTATCTGTGTGTCAATTTTCATGCAAACCCGTCCTATAGTTTTTGCGTGAAAGAGTAACAAATATCCTCACGAACTTTCACATTTATAACAGAAGTAGAAAATGATGGATATTAATGTTAATGGGTGGAGATGGAGAGGAAGGTCAAAGAAAAGATGGACGGATTGTGTGAGGTATGATATGAAAGAGAAAGGAGTAAATGATGCCGTGACGTCTGATAGGGGAGAATGGAAGAAGAAAACGTGTTGCGCCGACCCCAAGTAGTATGGGATAAGGTCAGGAAGATGATGAAGAAGTAAGAAAATGATAATGATAGATTCAGGCACATTGCTTACCTCCTAGTAACATTCGGCAAGAAGATCGAAGCCCTGTACCAGGGCTGGCCCATGTCCTTGGTACTGAACCAGACGGACGTGGAGATATTGCCGCGTTTCGTCAGCTCGACCACGTTCACGCTCAACGAGCCGAAGTTGCGCCCGTACTGGGTGTAGTAGAAACGTATCTGTGGACGGGAAGGGTGGTTAGTGTCGGAGTAGGTTTTTTCTGAAGTTTCGCCCGCACGAGTCCCACGAGAATTGGATAATAGTACCTATCTTGTGTCCTAATCCTTGTCATCGTCTACCTGTGTATAAAACATCGAAATACGTTCAGCCTGCAAAAGCACAGACAGACCGAGTTACTTTCAGATTTACGGAGTTATGACTAACAAATTAACAAACTGTAGACATTCCCCATCAAAGGCAGAGGGTAAATCCACGTAGTTTAATTCTGTTTGGCCTACTTCATATTTTGGATATTTCTGTTGTTTTCATGCTGTTTTAATTTGTTCTCATTCTATTTTTTTGTTTTTTTTTTTTTGATGTTACACTGGCTGTTTAGGCGCATAATATAGTGCACGTAGTGCTCTTCTTTAAGTGATGGGGCCCTTAGACTTAAGTTTGAAATGTTATCCTATTTTGATGTAATAGTGTACTCATTGTTGAGGAGCGTAATTAAATAAATAAATAAAACAAAACATAACTAGTGAATTGTGGAACTACGCTTACATTTCGCCAGTTATGGAGTCTAGCCTAAAGTCATAAAAGGGCACAAATCTAGACCGAACTCAACAGCAACAGCTCAGAAATACCTAGGGAAAAACCCCAGTATCTAACGCTTCTTGTGCTGAGAATCGAACTCAAGATCTGATAGCACCAACGAGGTCGCAGTAGGCTTTGTTTCTTGTCATCATATCCGCCAGCTCTTCGAAGAAATACATAACCACGCCTGCAATCTCCGAAGTATTAGGTAGAGTTACTTACACCTTATACAACGTCTAGTTTTGCATCCTCGTCAAAATTCAGAAGGTTGTCATAGAAGACGTAAATAATACGATACCTAGTCAATTTGAAAAAATTTGACACTATTTCAGAATGAAGCCCTTCTCAAAAGAGGAGAATCACTCGTTTATCGAATAAACGTCTGCGTTTGTTTGTGAATTTGACGAGGATGCAAAACTACACCTTGAAGATCACCCACATTTCGGCTGTTATGTTTAAGTCCCATGTAGTAAGGGGGTGAATTTAGCAGCAGATAGAAAAACCCCAAATACTCACCATACAACAATTATAATATCTCGACGTAATATTCCCATGGACCTTCGGGGGTGGATTAAAGACCACGGTCCTCATGACAGCTGTCGAAGCGAAGTCAGCCTTCTTCTGATTAGGACCCGTCACGTTCATGTTTACGAAGAAATAGTATCCAACGCAGGTCTGGTTCAAGTGTGCTGGGTAGAGGAGCGGAACCATCATGGTCGGGTGTGGTTGCTGGTCTCCACAAGTGTGGTCGTTGTCGGGGCCAGTCTTGTCTGTGGGCGTCGGGCCGTTGTGGCGGGACCAGCGGAGTATTGGTCTGTGGGGAAAAGATACAAGGATATAGGTAAATTCACGTTTTTTTGCCCCTGGTACGGGAAGCCCTATTGGTAGGCAGAAACTACTCAATGCCACTTACTACGATCCTCACATACTCCTTTTGCTTCGTCGTGTTGCTTGTGTGACTGTTCCTAAATTACCCTAGGCTGATAAAATTTTCGTTTTTCCTAATTCATGGTAATATTAGTATGAAAGTCGGTTTCCCTGAGGAGGAAAGGGACGCGCCCCGCCTTCCGCGCGCCCCTGTGAGGTTCGTCCGCCTGACTGGATTTCCTCCCCACCGGTATAAGAAAGTGGACTGAATTCCCAATTTGGGGCTGCCCTGTCCCGACTTTGAAAGCTAAGGGACAGGGAGGGGACACAAGGTGAAGTTAGTATTGGGAATTCACTGTTAAGACACATACATGAATAATATCAAATCATATAAAATCAAACAATAATAAAATGTGACTCTAATAAGACGAGAGGGCGCAAAATATGATATATTGTAGTAAAGGTGGTAATGGGAACGTTGCGCTTGTGCTTTAGAAAATATTTATTTGTCCTTTACGTTACTTTATTTGATTCCAATGTACTAGATGCCGCTTTGCAAACGCAAACGGTTCCATGTCACAACATGGAACCATTTTACAACGTCTGCCCGGCCTACGTGTACTGTTAGACCTAGGTACATAGTCCTACTAAGGACGCTGTTATGAACTCTAACAGACCACGCTCCCTAAGCTCTACTTACATGTCTTTCCCAATCCTAAGGCAGTGGGTTGTGAGGCCACTGCCATTGAGGAAGACACGTTTTCAGTGTTTATAATTACACGCGAACTCATGTCAACGACACTCTTACGGCAGGCTTACCCCTTTTAAACTCAACTTGCACAAGAGCACCGTAGGCTCAGTCTGTAGCAGAACATATTGCGATTGTTATTGTTGGACGCCGAAGTGGTAATACTTTCGTCACTTCACATTTCCTTACTCTGCCCCATGTCGAGGTTGCGTGTCTCGCTAAATAGTGTCGATTCAGTATTTGGCGTACCATATGCCAGGGTTTATTTTAACAAGACACAGTCCCTAGCGTTCCTTAGAACGTAGCTATCAATTTAGGCTGGAATACTTGGTGAAGCCTAACCCCGCTCCCGGAAATGTGCGCCATCAGTCTCAACGCAATGTTTCTGAGCTAGACCTTTATAGGAAGCAGTATTCATCAGCAGCGTTTGGTTGTTTTGTACCCCAAGTACAAGTAGGAAAAACAACATTATCTGTTTTAATCAATTATGAATATTACGGTGTTGCCTACACCATTGAACAATATTATTTGTTCTAATCGTAATGCGAATATTACGGTTCGGCCTCCCTTTTGTGGTGCGTCAGGTAAAAGTCTCATCGTCAATAGTCGGGTGTATTATTGTACAATGTAATGTATGCATTGAGGTGAATGTAGAGTAGTGGGAGGTTTTCGCCGGTTCCTTATAACCAAACGCAAATGACGGATATTTGCCAAAGGTACGGAAAGTGGATATATAACACATGAGATAATAGTATACATTGTGATACAATATAGAAGCTGCTCCGTCCGCTGGAATGAATGATTATTAACAGTTCTTCTACACTACCGTCAGACTGCTACTATGAGCTATTAGTTAAATACAATTAACACTTACCATGTGTTCATTGAAACTAGTCACAATTCACTTACAGAATACTGCACACATTACCAGTTTTGCCTCCGCCACACCTTATCTCCTTCCACTTTCATACACTGATTTTAACTAGATTTATTACTACTACTTATATTTAACTTATAAAATATTAATCGCTCTCTTACAACAGTCCACTGGGACATGTGCATCTTGGTACCAAGACTACGCTAATTTCACTAGCCTAACCTAGGACGTCCTAGAACTTTGTGGTCTTAAATTCACCACCTTGACTTATTTTGACCGAACCCTATAGCGGTCTCAGACCGACTGCCTCGAGTCTCCTTCTTTCCTTTCAAACACTCTAAAAATACCACGCCTGCCTAACGCCCGTTTTTGCCATTGTTTTAAAGGTTCTCTTCGGTTCAGCCTCTAAACGTGGCTCCCAGATGTGCACTCCTATTGAAGAATGCACTTACAAACCGAATATTTTTTATCGTTTCTTAGGAATTTGTGGAAATATTAGTTTTGACCTGTCAGCCCGGCATTCATCCCTAACTCGCTTCCCATTAAATAAAGAATTTATGCGCTTACGAGTGGCTTATATTATTTTGCAATTCTAAGAAGGGACGGAACGCCTTGTTAATAATTACGGTAACTTGTCAGGCCGTCAAGCCAAATGTGCTTGTAAGTGTCCCGATAAGGTGCGATGATGTTGAAATAAATATGGATATTTGCTTAATAATTAAGAGAACGTGACAGACAGTCACACTTGTGTTTTTTTGGGATAAGAGTCAGTACTTGTTGCTGAGTAGGTCACACTCGCCTTGGATGTTAGCTTGAAATGATAGTCACGGATAGCCAAAGATGATGGTTTGTTACCTGATTTAACTCCCTCGTAACTTCAATAGTTTTCAAATTAATAATGAAGGTAACAATGTGTCGATTAACCTACGTTTTCGAGTCACTGCCGAGCGATTGGCATTCAACGTGGCAAAATTTGCTAGTCTTTGGCCACGTGGATACATTACGCCCTTTGTAAGTCCCTGTCCTTTATCTTAGATAGAGTAGCGAGCTGTCAGTGCCTTGCACATTACCTGACTCCATTTTCTCTTCTTTTTCTTTATAATAGGGCCAGTTATTATAGGACACTGACCGTACATGTTTCTTTATCATACTTGATCCCATAGCAGCAGATGTTACTATAACTATTGTCTACTTACTGAGGAACGTTCTCAAAGCCACACGCATCTTGCTCGAAGTTGCAGTACGAACCGTACGGCATTTTGTCTGAAACAAAAACGAGTAATTTTTAAACACTAGCCCATAAACACTCAGGACTCTATGGCCATTCGTTATCTATGTTGCAGCCGAATCGAACCGCAGTGTCCAAAATTAAACAGACATCAGATTGGAAAACTAAACGGGCCAGTGCGGTCCGCCTAATGTAATAACTCAACTATATCTTTAACATTTTGACACAAAGCACGAAATCGCTGCACCTACCTCAACCGTGCGTTTTGTAGGTTTTTGCAATTCATAGCACGTTACGGCATGGCCTAAACAAATGTGCTACAGCTTTAAACTCACCACAGTTTCTTGATTCATCGCTTCCATCATCACAGTCTTTGACCAGGTCACAGACTTGTTGCAGTTTGATGCACGAATCGTTCTGAAAAAGGAGAGATTTAAATTAGCTTGTGCACATAACATTATTCATTTCCCGAAATCTGTGTTGGGGTCGGCTTCCAGTCTAACCGGATGTAGCTAAATACTACTATTTTACTTCGAGCGACTGCCTATCTGACCTCCACTTGCCAGTTAGTACTGGGTAATACGATACCCCTTGGTAAAACTGGTTGTCAGACTTTCGGGCCACTGAATTATATATGTAACGACTGTCAAATATCTACAAATTACTGGTCAGCCATCCACGGATCATCCCAGGCAAGCGTGGCTTAACCTAAAGATCGACTCGAACGGCTGTTATTATTTAGCCTTAACTCACATTCATAATCTTGCACTTCAGCTG
The DNA here is from genome assembly GCA_964057025.1 of Standfussiana lucernea. Lineage (NCBI taxonomy): Eukaryota > Metazoa > Arthropoda > Insecta > Lepidoptera > Noctuidae > Standfussiana > Standfussiana lucernea. The sequence goes on from OZ059810.1 coordinate 2,487,249, forward strand.
TCCCGGCACACACTTCCCGCCATAGACGGGAGGTTCCGGGCCGCAGTCCATCATGCGGATATTGTCTATGGCGATATGCGGCAAAGGCTGCGAGAGGCTCACGTAGGCCGGGCGGGTGATCTCTATGATGATGCGGACCTCTTGGAGGACCTTGCCAATCATGACGCGCCAGGGTTGCCAACTGAAATGGGAGACGGGGGGATTCAGAATTATGACGTAGATAATGAGTCTAGAATAAGTCTGATTCTTAGCAGTGGACACAATCTGAACAATTTCTAAGGCCTCGATAATGGTCCCACATTCCTATTCTATTTGTGTGTGTTTATTTTTTATGTTTTTTTTTTTTGTATGCACGTAATGTCCCCTGCGAGAAATAAATATTATGTTTCTTTCTCCTTCCTATTACTGGGAATGAGACCTTCTCTCTGCAACCACGTACAGAATTCTGATTTTCAGCAGTCCAGAGTGGTGGGCCCAGTTACTGTTGTTGCTCCTAGCTCCTACATTATGTTAGATGCACGATTTTTTCCTCACCGTTTTAAGAGCATTTATGGGGATATGGATGTGGAGAAATAGATGCTCATTCTCAAATAAATTAAGATTAAGGCGAGACAATTTTGATCGGTCTACACTCTAATATAATGAACCTTTAAGGAAGCCGAAAGGCACGTCCTTCCCGTTATTGCGATCATCTTTTGTTCTAGACCATACCTTTACCTTCTAGTTACGGAGACATTGGAAGACAAAGTTCCAACTTTTATTCCTCTCTTCTTTTAATACAAGTTTTTAGTGTTATAACTACTTTTAATTTCCCCATGACCCCTGAACTATTCAATGCAGCCATCAGCACAACGATTTGAGTGCGTATCATTGAGCCGCTAGCTACCTTAAACCGTGATTTTTCACCGCAAAAAAATCGTTTCCCAGTAATAATTTTAGCGTAGAACTTAATTTGATGTACAGAATTCTTGGTTGATGGCTTCGTGAAGTGTCCGTTTACACTCAAGAAGAAAGCTTAAAAAGGGTGTGACTGACTACCAAGACGACAGCTGAAAGAGATACATGTATGAAAGAAAAAGCAATCAGATGGAACAAAGAGCAAGTGTTTGGGTGTCAAGCTCCAGTTGCGATGCTGGTGGCCTCGACTAAATGAAGCTACTGCTCTTCAATATGAAGATTGTAAAATATTGACTGGGAAGATTAACAAAAATGGCCGATGTATGCGCACGGTAAGTGACGGCGAGCGAGTGTCCTCTGGTATGGTCGAGGGCCTAGCGTTACGATGACGCAGAACCGCATGACGCGATCCCACTGGCCTGTGCGATGTGATGGTCTAGTACAGCAAGATCATGATGATAGTGGTGTTTACTCACACATCAAAGTTGTTGCCAGTGATCTCCCCAGCGATCCATTGCACCTCTGTCGTCGTGGACTCCGACACGAGCTTGATGCTTGCGTTCTGCATCTTGCTTTGGTGGAGATTGGCTTCCAGCTGTTGGAGAAAAACATTACGCATGTCAAGACCTGTTGAATGACAATTTATAACTCTATCTCAATGTATGACTCTTGATGTTGTGTTCTGATGAAGCCCTTTGTAAGGGCAGACGGGCACAGGAAACCCTCAATACGCCAGTTATAGTCAAGTTCACGTTCTTGCTGGGGAGTTTTTTCCGCCACTTCTTCTTCCCAGCTAACACTAGGAAGTGGCGAAGGGCCGGCGTTTTGGGGACTGTCTCTTGTAAACTTTGACGATCATAAAGTACTGATTGTCAGTCTAATTTGAATAAATGACTTTTGATATTGTACGTGGAGCCTGATACCGTTTATTTAATAGGCTGCCCGCCAAGCCAGTAGGTCCATCATTATCAGCCTACAGCAGTCTACTGCTGGACATAGGCCTCCTCAATCGCACGCTACTCAACTCGATTTTCGGCGACTCTCATCTAGTTGCTACCAACCACCCTGCGGAGATCGTCACTCCACCTGAGGGCGCCCCAACTAACGCTTGCCGATTCGCGGTCTCCACTCAAGAACACGTAGCCAGTAGGTTATCGAATCCAAAGTTCCACGATATACGAAAGAATACTGTACCTGGCAGAACTCCCACAGTCCTCTGAAGGGCGGTGACTTTATGACCATGTTCTCCATAGTCGGGTCCACAGCCAAGTACAGGAAGTGACCTGCAACAACAAATTATACATCTTGTCAATGCCAACTAAAAACAGTAGACATACAGCATGGGCCAATCAGTGGGATTCACCCTACTGCGGCGTAGAGTGGCATACTCGGCAGCTCCAAATATAAACTGCCTGAGAAACATTGCATCACACCTGTTATCCGCGAAGGGTTAAGCAGAGGTGTATCTAATAGTATACCAAAAATTCCGCCAGTTATGTTTAAGTCCCATGTAATAGGGAGCGAGCCTTTTTTTTTTTTTTTTTTTTTTTTTTCGGATGGGAAATCATCAAATGACTTCTCCCGCTCTGGGCTGAGCGGGAGGGAGTGTCAGACTTTTACTGACTAAAACCCATCCATGTTCCTTCATCGCCCTTTGTGTTCCGGGGCCGCGGTATCTCTTTCGAACAACCCGCAGCACCCGGCAGGCATCGGCCCTTGCGGGCCCCTTCCCTATGCTGACATCTCTTTGAGGCGCGCGTGGAACACGAACGCGCCGTCGACACGGCCTGTCGTCCTAAGACGGAGGGACGGCGAGCTAATAGGGAGCGAGCCTATTGCCATCAACTGGGCAGAAACACAGACTGCGTGGCTCCTACTAAGAAATTCTAGATGGAAACACCCAATAACACTTTGCCCGAGCCGGGCATCGAACCTAGGACCGCATGATCAGCAATCGCGCTTTAGACCAACGTTTCAGTCGACCGATGAGCCAGTGTACAGGTAAGTATAAATTGATGAAATGTATGGTCTGGGTATTTCTGAGGAAGCAGCAACCTGTATGTTACTAAATCAAGCTATCGAGCGCTATCACACACATTCGGCACACGTCAACAGCTCCTTGTAGTTTTAAACGCGTGAAATTATTATAAAATATTACTTCCGTATTTGAATCGGATTTTTTTGACAGTTACAATTTTTTTTTTCACGCAATCCTAATCCTATTTCTAAAATAAAAGTAGCCTAACTTACTCCTCATAACATCAGCTATCTACCAGTAACAGTCCTTTCAAGATAGGTCCAGCCTTTTTGATGATTTGCCGGAACAAACAGTCAGACACAAATTAAAAAAAAAGTTTTTTGTCATAAGTACCGTATATAGGTACTTTCATATGCATTGAGTAAAAAGCTGTTATTTTGAAATTACAAACAGACACTTCAATTTTATTTATTTGTATAAGATACAAGGGGAGGGTATGATTTTAGAAGAAAATTGGCTGGTGGTAAACGGTTGGGGACCACTGTCGTTACAGTATAGCAAAAACATATTACTTTGGAACAGCTGTCTGTACGCCAATCAAAATAATGGTTCCGTACAGTGTGAACTGTAGACTTAACCAACAGATCAAAGGGCGAAACCTGTTCAGGTGGAGATTCATACATGACTCTACCCTGGAGTGTAAATGTGGTGTTGCCCCACGAACGATGGGACACTTGATATCGTGTCCTGCCTGTCCTGTTGTCTGCACATCACAGGAGCTGATGGTCGCTGTTGAAAGTGCCAAATTCGTCGCCAAATTTTGGGCTGACTCAATTTGAATTCGTCAAGCATCATCATCATCGACACGCCAAGAAGAACAAGAAGATGAGCAAAAGATAGACCAACAAATTAAAACTCGCGTCATCATAATTAGCAAGTAACGAGATACTAGCCCACTACTTTTTAACAGACTTCTAAAAAAGGAGGAGGTTCTCAATTCGTTTGTATTTTTTTTGTGTTTGTTATCTCATATCTTCGTCATTTATGAACCGATTTGAAATATTCTTCTTTTATCTGAAAGGATATACTTCCCGATTGGCCTAATAGAAATTTCATCAAAATCAGTTTAGTAGTTTGGTTTTTAAATCAAAATATCTGGGATAAATATGTCATCCAAGTAAAAGAAATTGCGTAATTGATAATTGACAAGGATTTGTGTGTGTGATACGACAACTAAAAAGGGTAAAATAAAAACTTTTTTGCAAAAAAACAAACCGACACCGGAAAAACTTTACTTTCGGAAGTCGGTGGCAAAAAAGTCAATGAAACAAACAATAGTCACTGCTTTTGTTGGACGAAGACCTAAGATCCTAAGAACTAAGCCACCCTACTCATTACATCGCTTCGCCTAACCTGAGGATATACAGACCTAACATTAGTACATTCGCATATTCGCAGTCTCATTCAAGTACACCTCGACCCGGTCATAGCAATCCCCGCTCTCCATAAGTCCATAAACACACTGTATTTATTTGAACAATTTAATTAGCTCTATAACATATTATTCCAGTGTTCAAACGATGCAGAGGGAACATTTTACGTTCACCACGTGGGCGATGAAATGGCCGCGTAGGACTAACATAACATTACGCAGAGAAATGTGCAGAAGGTTTACTTGAAGGAATTTGTAAGATTCTGTGTAACAACACGTGGGTGTGGGTACACATCTATCATGCATGCCATAGAACATAGAAGGTTAAGGTGGCAGCCCCAAGCTAGCCCGCGAAATTCAATTTCTTTTACGTTTTTTTGCAATTTTGTTGGTCAGTGTCAAGCTGTACATTGAACAAAAAAGGTGTGATTCGCAGCCGAAATTCGTATGTTTTTACAGAATTAAAATCATTAAAACAACCCTCTATGTTAATTTTACTCCGTTGAATGACTATTTCATGAAAAAGTCATTCAATGGGGTTAAATGAACTTTGAGGGTTGCGTTGATGATTTGAATGATTATAATTCAGTAAAGCTTTATTAGTTACGGTCGCGAATCATATTTTAATCAACACACAATCCGACACTGACCTGCAGATTGCAAAAAACGCAAAACAAAATGGATTTCGCGGGCTACCCTGGCGCCTTCCATAAGAGCTGTCAGTCCGCCTATTCACCCCGAAAATATCGTCACACAAGCGGCCTGTTGCATTATATATTTAAAGTCCCAACTGGTCCCATAGAGCAATATTTTATACTGATAAGCTTTACTTACACTATCACTTACGGGATATATTCCGCGATTATTGTTTATAATGAGCTCCCGATACCATACCAAGGTTGGCAAGAGAAGCCTATTGAAATATCAAAACACAAAAATTTCAATCGAGAATGGGCTTCAAATTGTCAAGTACGTGGAATCCATTATTGGGTATGCTCAAAAGTAACAGCCGGCGTCGGGACCAGGACTCCACAAAACTGTGTTTTGCCGTGACTTTGTACCGAGTTCCAGTAGTGCGCGTAGCAAAAGACAAAGAAAGAGAGTAAACAGATTTGTCTGCTCCTAACAAGTTTTTACCATCCACCCGCATTCTCCAGTCATCTCGTGATCATGGTGCTTGCAACAGCGTCGAAATATCGGGAGCTCAATTTAAACAATAATCTATCTAGATATATAAATATATCCCGTAAGTGATAGTGTAAGTCCAGTTATAAACCGTGAAAGCTTAAAACAGTGTCTGATAAATTTTGTCTGTATACATCTAATTTTATGATTGGTCCACAATCATGTGGCAAAGTGAGCTACTGCCAAGTTAAAAGGAAAGAGAAAATTGACAGTAAATTATTTTTTCCAGGACACGAAACTTTGCGTTCAAGGTTGATAGAAAAACCTTTTTCAGTTGAATAAAATCTTGTTTAAAAAAATGCTGACAATTAGCACATGTACAGACGCTCATATGGGACATCTCGCACTGCATGGTCCATCCACTGCGGTGTAAGCAGATCAAATGACCCATCGCTTTGTACGTTAATGATTTAAATGGCGCGGAGAAGAACGGATGCGACACAGACGAGCCGTGATACATTGAAAGTGAAAGAATAACAAGCTCCGTTAGTCAAATGAGAGGGGTTATATAGTATTACATATTTAAAAAAAAAACCTAACATTAGGTACCCTTGACTTACTGAATTGACATTTCGATGAATGTACATTTATGTTTTATAAAAAAAACTAGCGACCCGCCCCGGCTTCGCACGGGTGCAATGCTGATACTAAATATACATATAAACCTTCCTCTTGAATCACTCTATCTATTAAAAAAACGCATCAAAATCCGTTGCGTAGTTTTATAGATCTAAGCGTACATAGGGACAGACAGACAGCGGGAAGCGACTTTGTTTTATACTATGTAGTGAAAATGTATTTGGATTTTCTCTATAAAGCGTTTTTTGAGCAATTTACATAGGTATTTAATGCAACTTTCATTTTTTATTAAAGTTTGTATCATAATTATTTTTATTCAGCAGCTGAGCAGAAAAATTACTTACAATATTTTTTATGCGCCTAGCTGTTGCCCGCGACCTTTGATCTCGTGAAATTATAAAAAAAAATACTTCCTTATTTGAATCGGATATTGTTAACAATTTCAAATAATCCTTTTTCTGAAATAAAAGTAATCGGTCCAGCCGTTTCGGAGATTAGCTGGCTCAAACAGTCAGATAGTCACACAGACAGACCGACCGACAGAAAGCCGAAATAAAAAAACATGTTTTTTGTTTTTGTTTAAAGTACCATATTATAATATGCATATGCATTCAGTATAAAGCTCATATTTTGATACTACAAACAAATCCTTGAATTTTATTTAATTGTGTAGATTGCACATCTGTTGCTCAGGTGGGAAAGAGACAGCGCTAGACAGCTGTCTAGCGCCATCTTTTACCCACTCTCGGAATAATACTAAAACATGCCTGCACTAACAAATCATGGTAACTCCCCAGATCAGGAGCCCGAAAATGTTGTACAGTTAAACTTCTACAACATACCTGCAAAGTGTAGTAGGGACATCTGTCCGGTGGGCGGGAAAGCGATCAATTTAGATAATAAAACATAAAGTGACTGAATTTGGCCTAATTGAAACATGATCGCGTTTCACTATGGGGGAAGGGAGCTCAGTTGAAGCGGGAAACAAATAACGGCGGTTTGTAAAAAATGGTTTAAGTGCAAGGCGGCACTACCCACGCTATTGTTTTGGCGGTAAAAAAAAAATCAAAATCAAAGCATTTATTTCACGTAGGCCAATTACAGGCACTTTTGAATTGTCGAAACAAAGCCAGCAATAACAAAATGAAGCTGCAGTCCCAGTCACAAGACATAATAACTGGAAGAAGAAAGTAAAGTCGGAAGAAGTCAGTGGTTTATTTAGTTGTGTTTTGCAACACACAGAGAATGAGAGGTGATATTAGTATGAATCAATTTATAAACTAACCTAGAAAAAATCTGCATTTATTTAGTAAAAGAGGCGACAGACACCACTATAATACTAGAACCAGGGACCAACTAGTTCAGCCAGATTTCAGGCGAGCTAAAGTAGACTCATCTTTCATGGGGTACTGTTTAAAATGTTACAATAAAATACCTCCCCGCATTCTACAACTGAATGAGACGAAGTTCAAATCTTGTATAAAACGCACACTATGTAGGCAAGCATACTATAAGTTGGGAGATTATATTGATGATAAAAATGCTTGGCTCAATGCTGGTCCTGCTCCACAACCATAGGGGCAAACTAATTGATTACTTTGTGAAGTTATTGTGGAAGCTGCAGAAGATTGTAAACATATCTTTGCATTGTATAGATTCAGTCTCTTAGTATTATATAATTGCATAGCACATGTGTGAGTTCTATGTACGATAAAGCTACCATTTACATCTTTTACTGACTCGAATTTGCCCTGGCGGTTGAGAGAATGTCATGCTCACTCAAATGTCTCGCTGATGGTGGCGCGTGTGTCGGGTCGTTTAGCTCCCTCCAAAATGGTTGAGTTGAATGATGGCTGATCCATGCGTCATGTTCGTGAACGGGCGCTGTCAGTTGTGACTGGTCATCTCGCAGCTGCCATGGATTATTGTATTTTTGAATTGTTAATTTTATTTTTATTCTGGACGCTCTTACTCGCACGTCTTTCTACATCGTTCTCACATATATGTTTAATCTCGACATGAATGATGTAACCGAGACTTTGTAACAACATAATGATTTAGAAGAGTGTCCATGGAGTTTCTTGCCCATTCTTCTCCATAGAGATCTACGCTTTCGAATGGGCAACTACAGTACTTTCACAAGTTATTATGCCCTGTGACTGGGACTGTAGCTTAGTTTATTTTTTGTGTTTTGACATTCAAAAGTGCCTGTAATGGTTTAATTGAAATAAATGCTTTGAGTTTGAGTTGAGTTTGAGTTTGAGTTTGAACCCAATATGCAACTGATCCTACAAAAAATCTATTTTTTTTGGATTTTTTATTTCTTTGTTTTGCCGTTTTTAGTTGTGGGATCTCACACAAATCCTTGTCAAGTATCAATTTGTGACATGTCAGCTAGCACACACCAATAATAAAATAAAACATTAACATATATATATATATTATAAATATATATATACTCAAGCAGAAATTAATCCACCAGGCATGAAGGACGTGCCCGCTTACACGTGCAATGTTGGGTTATACATATAGCAGTAACATGAAGTCACAAATGATAAACTAGGACCATAGTGCAAAAAACGAAAATAAAAAAGAATTACTAATAACAGTAACAAAAACCTGGTCAACAAGACGACCAGTCACCACAGGCAGCACCCGTTCACGAGCATAACGCAAAGACCAGCCATCACCCCCTTCGCCATATTTGAGGGTAGGAGGAGGAGGTAACCCGACCCCCGACGCTACCGCAAGCAAAGACATCAAGACATAAGGGAGCATGACGAACTTGCTCCCGGTTTAAGAGGCAAAAGAAAAAAAGCTATAGTCGAGGTCGCTATACATAACCCCCTTCTTTTTTAGAAGTCGATTAAAAAGCAATTAATTTTGAGTGTTATGCACAACCTTTATCTAGCAATTCGACTTAAAAATGTAATGCAATTAAGACACATGCAGTCATACGGTGTTTCCTGGCTCAGAAAATGAAAATATCTAAATTATATTATGTCCTAGCTATTCCTGTACCTCGCTGTCTGGCTATATTTATCATAACATGAGCTATTCTCATGTAGTCTGTATCGATGGAAAAATTTGAGCTAAAATTGATACCGCCCACTCTAAGTTACATACGAGTATAATAAACACTGCTACCTATTTCCAAAGGTTTATGTCCGTTTTGACTAACACTTAAAGGCATATAATAAGCAGCCTATATTATTCCCATAGCTGTGACACAGGCATCTCTGGTGGATTGATTCGTGGATTTCACAATATGTCTTCTTGGCCTCGATGACAATCTAAATTGATTCAGTCGAAAATTTAGCGACGAGTTTGGCACTTTCAATAGGTAGTGTCTATCAGCTCCTGTGATATGCAAACAACAGGTCTGGCAGGACACGATATCAAGTGTACCATCGTTTGTAGAACAACACCATATTTACAGATCTCCAGAGCAGAGTCATCTATGAATCTCCACCTGAACAGGACAAGAACTGAACATGTCTTCGAGTTGTTGGTTTTAGAACATGCCGGTTTCCTCACGATGTTTTCCTTCACGGTTGGAACATTTAGATAAAGCGCCTGCCTGCGTTCGGACCTCGGACCCACCCGTAAGTCGGGGGGATACCGATATCTATGTACGTCACCATTGCAAATATCTAGTCTGAGACGCATTAGCATAAAATAAACAGCCTATTCTTAATATTCCCACTGACTGTAAAAAAGTAAAGTTATGTAGTAATCGTTTGGCTTGGTATAGGCATGTGAGGCAGAGAAATGAGGATGAGGAAAGTTTTGAGTACGAATGTGGATGGGTAAAAGAGTGGAGAAAGACCTAAGAAACAATGGATGAACTGTGTGAAGGATGATATGGCTAGAAAATGGGGTGTCTGATGAGATGATGAGTAATAGAGATGTTTGGAAGGAGAAGACTGGCTGCACCAACCCCAAATAAATTGGTATAAGGGCAGGAGAATGATGACTTAATATTCCCACAGCTGGGCCTCAGGCCTCCTCTCAATGAGAGGGAATGGGCTAGGCTGTAATCCACCACGCGAACCGCGGTGGTGGTTAGATGTCACATAATCTTTTCAAAGTTCGATATCAAGTGGAAGGCACACCGACGCTGAAACGGGTACCAAGGATTCAAAAACATAGACATTTTTTCGTCGGTTATACAAATAAAAACAGCTGTTTCTCACAAAACTGCAATACCTACATGGTCAAAATGTATGGAACAGCATGATGTACTAAATACGTGACGTGGTAACCGTTTTAGCGTCGGCGTGTTCTTTCTTTGTCTATTCTGAGCCAAGGCACAAAGTTAGTCTCTCTTGGACTTTCACCAGTTCTTTTTCGGATTAAAGCTAAATGTTTGAATGCTTTGTTCAACTTGTAGCTTAGCGACGCCCACTCCTTGTATAATGTTGTGCGTCTAACTGAAGTGGCAAGAGTTTAAAACTATTATTAGAGCGTCTTCGTCTCGACGCTGCATCCAAAATAATTGCTTAGCAAATGGCGGAATACGTGACGTCGAGCAGGGACGGACTTTTGTCTACTTCGGCAATTTTTTGTCAATCCTACCATAACCTATCACAATTTGAAATGCTGCTGCCGATTTTCGAAATACCAGAGTGAAAAACTGGGATAACAAAAGAGTACCAAGACTGCGTGGATTGGCATTTTATTTCTCGTATTCTACTTAGCAAAACCTTTAATTTGATACCCATATGATGGGAATTTTTATTTAATTATTATTTTATGTTTGGGAGTCCACCATATTGGATTTAGAATGACATCCCTTAGGTAACCATTCATTGTCATCCAAGCCTAATCGTAAACCGGGTCGTGGCCGTGGGTCAAATTTAACTTCTAAGATTTTTTTACATATTTAATAACAGGTTAAGCTAATAAAGGCGTGGAAGGTGTAGGTATGGTGCGCCCCAGTTTTTAGTTCCACAATTGATCAGCAACCCAACTTCCACTCACGTTTTCGACCTCGGATCTCTTCAACGCCCGCTGGGCAGTGCCGCTGTCCAAATTGTAGCTTTATAGGTCATTTCCTTTTAAAATAGTCGCAGTCGCAGTCACGTGTTTGTCAATGTTGTACCTATACGTGTTTATTTACGAATTTCAAGGCGGCTTTGTGCACAAATATAAAGATACAGATTTAGTGCGTAGCATGGTTTTTTCTGTGGATTTTTTTCCTGGTGGTTTTGGAATTTTATCGAGTGATACTAGGATTGACCCCAAATCGAGTGAAATTGACATACGATTCGGCAATTTATTTAAAGAAACCTTTAAACCTTCCTTTTTTTGATTCCCACATCGGTGCAGACATAATATTTTGACTGGTTTTCCCACATGTTATAGAAAAGGTGTCAAAAATATAAATTCTATAATTAGGTATGGCTAGACGATACGTCATAATGCCTTGAGAGAAGTACGAAAACAGGATGATAAAACTGTCTGCTGTGCAGTTCAGACGTACCTAGTCTCTAAAAGGTGGGAATGATTTAGGGAGATGTCGTTCAATAGAATTAAATAAGTAAAAATTACAGTATTAGGTAGTCTTTCAGGGTTAAAACATGTACCGTAAGGCGGAAATGCGATGTGAACGTAACGAAAATTGGAACGATTATTTGTTTTAGTTGAATCGATCGTTTCGGAGATAATATTTAAAAAATAGGTAACTAGGCTTGTCGCATACGTTTAAACAAAATGCTTGATAGTATATAGTGTAGTAGAAATAATAATATCAAGGTATTGAAATTTCAACTGACTAACTTCTTACCCTCTACGTTTTGTAATGATAAAAATAATAAGAGCCTCGACTCGGTTGGATTAAGAGCCTTATTCAGAAGGCAGTACTCCTCGATGCGGCTCGCATTATGAAGAGGTTCCGTTCTTTGGACCCCTAACCAAAGGGGAGCTTGAACCCTGCTTCCGACACCGGCGAACCGGTTTATTTTTTATATTTTTAAATGATTTTTAAGAATTATTGAAAAATGTTAATAATGTAAATAAAAGTTACATTAATAAAAAAAAAACAAAGTTATATTAATAAAATAATAAGTAGACCATTAAAAGTTCTTTAAAGGTGTGTCCAGATCTGGCGAATGCGCCGCTCGCGAGCCACTTGCGACCAGGGGGTCTAAAATGGCCAATTTAGCAGAACATAATAGGATAATAATATGAATCACATTAAAATTCTCAAAATGGTCACAGACACAGTTAAATGATCAGTTTGTGACCTTTTTACGAATTGTAACGTAATTCATATTATTATCTTATCATATTATGTTCTGCTAAAGTGGCCATTTTAGGCCCCCTGCACGCGTGCATTTAGAGGCGCACCAAACGTAGGCAGTAAACGCACGCGAGCAGCGGGACACACCTTAACAAATAAGCATTACATCGACCCCAAACCCTTGCCTGTGGGTATAATTAAATGCACACAACAAAGGGACGCTAAAAATATCCCCGTATAAATGCAAGCGTCAGTCTGTCAGCTTAGACTTCAGTGCTAATGCTTTTCATGAAAGGGGTTGAACATATATGTACATAGATAGTGTGTTTGTGTGTTACATGTCTTTAGAATTCAGTTTCGTTTGGTCATAAAGATAGGAAAATCTTTATTTCTGTTTGATGTACGTCTTATTTTTAAGTTATTAACATCAAATAACTAATTAACTTTCATACGAATAGTTTTGTTTTATTGTTAATTTTAATCAAGTATTTTGTTTTGCCCTGTGCGCGTCAAATAAATACTTCTTCTTTATTTCAAATCAAGTGTTGTCATATGAATCATTTAGGCTAGGTAGTCCAAAGACCATAATCATAACATCACGCTTTTAATCCCTGAAGGGATAGGCAGAGGTTTACCCAATACACCACAATAGCACACCCACATTTCGCCCAGTTAAGTTTAAGTCCTATGTAATAGGGGGCAAGCCTATTGCCATGAACCGGACACAAATCCAGACTCCATGGCTACTACTGAGAAATTGCTGATGGAAAGACATATTGCCCGACCCGGGAAACGAACCCAGGAGGCAGGACCTCATGTTCAGTAGTCGCGCTTGCGACAACTCGACCAATTAGGTAGTCCGAAACCGACTTTTTGTCAAATGAAAAACTTTGAAATTGTTTTTAGAAGAAAATAAACACATACATGTCGCCCGCAAATTAAAAAAAAAACACCACTTTAAACTACTCTAGCTCATGAATAAGATATGTATATGCTTTAAAAGGTGTCTAGAGTTCTATTTTTAGTCACCGCAGCTCTAAAAACATCTTCTGAAAATAGGACACACCCATTGACCATAACTGTCACTGCAACTAACCTATAAATTTTATTTTACGACTAGCATTTGTCCAGGGCTTCGCCCGCGATGATGTAGGAGTGACAGACCACGGGAATGATCTAGCGGATAAAAGGTTCCCATTGGCAGTATCCAGTGAATATTTAGTGTAAAAAAAATAACCTTTCCAAAGATCTTTGATGAGATATTCAATGACTTAATACCGACACATCTATGTTTAGCTGATTGTAAAAATAGTACACACACATTGGTCATAACTGTCACTGCAGCTAACGTATAACTTTGATTTATTTTATAACTAGATTTTGCCCGTGTCTTTGCCCGCGTGGAGGTCGAATGTTATTCCATGGGAAAACACTACCGGTATAAATATTAAGTATCTAGCTTATATAAAATGTCCTACACCCAGGTCATGTCCTGTCTGTGAGTCAAACATCGAAAACTGTTCAGTCTCAGGCGTAAAAAGATTACAGACCGACAGTGTCACTTTGGCATTAATTATGGATTCTTATGGTTACTGACTAATTGGTCTAGCTGCGGATCATGAGTTCCTGGGTTCAATTTCGAGGTCGAGCAAAGTGTTATTAGGTTTTGCCAAACAGGAATTGCTCAGTAGCCGGTTGATGGCTGTAGGCTCGCCCCGTATTACATGGGACTTGAACATAACTGGCGTAATGTGGGTGTACTATTAGGTACACCTCTGCCTAACCCTTCACGGATTACAGGCATGATGTTCATATCGATACCGTATCTATTCCCAAATCCCTGCCTGTCGCTGTATTTTAAATACACATTACAAAGGGAAGCTAAGAATATCTGACGTTTAAATGTTTCGTTAGTTTAGCAAGCTACCCAAGACTTGTGTATCTTTTTGTGGCATTGTAAGCAGATGGGTGGACGTTTTAATGTCACTTAATGCCTGTTTTTTTTAACTAGGCGACAAATTTGCGAAACGGTGGAAGTTCAGCGTCGACAGATGAAATTCCAGCTGTGCTGCTCAAATACGTCCTATCTTGACTATTCTGGATTATTGCACTGATTTATTTTTTTCTTCTCAAGGGGTCGTCCTTTAATCACGTGAGGTTTGAACAGGGGAGGGGCTTAGAAGAAAATCACGAATAATCACGATTGTGATGTGAGAATCGCGTGTATTTTTTCGTGGGACGAATAATATGAATTTAATGTGTGACATGTAAAATATTATTTACCAATAATGAATTAAAAACCCGAGCAAGCTATTTTTTCAATAAAATATCCGATATTTTTTATTTAAACAGTTTCTGAACCTATCTGTCTTTTCAATGATAAAAATACACGTGATGCTGGGAGGGGTAGCTGTAAACCTCACGACGGGGGAGGAGATCACCAAAGGAGAGGTGGGGCTATAAAAGTGTCCTAAAAACTTCACGTGATTAAAGGACGGCCCCTAATCTAGGTTTTGTGTTCATCTCTGGTCAAAAAGGAGGAACACCGTTGTTAATAACTTTTATCTTATTTTTATTATGTAATCTGTCGTATCTGACCGTGACATCTATTGGGCCCTATCGGAATATCAGCGCAGTGACATTTTTATATCATTTTGGCCTCGTACAGGACCATTTTAGTTAAATGTACCTACATGTCTTCTTTTTTTTGTTTTACTTTTAATTAAATTTTAACCGACTTCAAAAAAGGAGGAGGTTCTCAATTCGTCGGAATCTTTTTTTTATGTTTTATTGTTTTGTCCTGTGCGAGTCCAATAAATATTTAGTCTTTCTTTCTATCTTCGTCATAATATTAACAATTAAACTGTACTCAAATCAACCCAGTTCTTCTCAGAGTAGTCGGACCAACCTCATCTTTTTAATTTTTTTGACGTTTAAAACCAATTAACGAAATAAACATCATTAGGTATAGCATCATAGTCATTAAGAGCTCGTGGCTAAATAATAACAGCCGCACGGGTCGCTCTTCAAGGTTAAGCCGCGCTTGCCAAGGTCGGTCTGTGGATGGGTGACCATCAACATACCGAGTTTCCTCCGTGCCTCGGAAAGCACGTTAAGCTGTTGGTCCCGGCTGTCATTTGCAGATCATTGACAGTCGTTACTGGTAGTCAGTGGCCCGAAAGTCTGGCAACCAATCTCACCAGGGGTACCGTATTAACCAGGAATAAATGGGTTGTGGAGGTCAGATAGGCAGCCGCTCCATGTAAAATACTGGTATTCCGCTGCGTCCGGTAAGACTAAGACTGTAAGCCGACACAAAAAAAGTTGGGAAAAAGCTAGGCAGACGATAATATCATCGTCATCGAACTTCCCAAGAAAAGCTTGTTTAGCAGTAAAAATATTAGCTGGCCATCAAGGTGGTAGCGAGTCTGAATAGCCCGGGTGCTCGGAAAGTATTGTGGAGGCTCGGGCTATTTTTATGCACCCCATGCAAGCCCGCACACGCGTCATAGTTCACCTGTGACCTTTTTGAAAGATGCAGCTACTCTATACTACAGGACGTGACAGTGACCCTAAGCCCATAACCACGTACATCATTCAATAATAAGTACTCATATTTCCATTACATTCTGAGTTTTATTTTCTAAAACCTCATTTTGTACTGAGGATTCATTTAAAATTACCTTTACAGCATACAATGCCAAATATGACAATTCATTTCAGTCGCCTTTACTGCAATGCATGTTATGCCATTTATGTCAAATTAGTTTTAGTTGCATTTTTACTGCATACAATGCCATATATGGGAAAAACAAGTTTTTTATCATATTTCTAAAAGTAATCTGATTTTGGGAAACTGTCAGAACTAACTGAATAATATTTTTTTTTTTGGAAAAAAATAAAAATACATACGGTAAGGGGTTAAAATAAAAATCAGCTGTTCCATACAAAACTGCAATACCAACACGTCAAAATGTACTGAATGAACAGCTGTTGTAACCGACGAAAATTTTCTACGTGGGGGTGTTCAGAATGGTGTACTGAACAGTTGGCTTAGCGTAGTTGTCCCATCCATCCTGTATGTACATCTTCTTACTTCTAAGAACCAATGTGTTTTTGGGAATATTACTAATACCACCAGCTTGTGTAGCAACCACTGATAACTATGTGTTAGTAAATTGGGATCTTCATACTTGGTCTACTAAACCACAATTACGAAGTTTTTCTTCTCGATTGTTAAAATGATGACACGGATATTCAGGCGTTTTGTAATATTCTCTGCTTTAACATACTTTATAATATAATAATTTAATTTTTTGATGCCCTTTTATAGTTTGTAGTTAGTTTATTTTAGTTATTTTAATTCTTTCTAATTTCCAAAAACTCAATGTTTGTTGACATGTTTGGAAACAAAATTGTGAACGTACGTTAAATTAAGTAGTTTTTTGACCCTAAATCAGCCACTGTTGGGTCACCGAGGAAGGATTCATTTCTTGTCTCATTGGCTAGCCTTTACCCAACTGTGTTAGGATCAACTACAAGTCTAACATAGAGTTCCCTGATCTATAAAAGATAGGATCCAGATGGGATGCAGCTGAATGCCAGTATTTCACAGGCAACGACTGCCGATCTGCCCTCCACACTCCAGTAACGGGGTATACGATACCCCTTCTTAAGACAGGTTATCAGAACTTTAGGCTTCTACCCGTAATGACTGTCAAAGATCTACAAATCCATGATTTTCTAATCCATCCAGTTTATTTCGCCTAAGCAGACATCTAACAGATAGGTACTTAAAGTTTACCACGCCCTTACTAATGTTATTGTTTATTATCGAAAATCATGACCTTAACTATATTACGAGTACTTCTCTAGTAACTTTCAGACAACCCCACTCCTCGTGTTTAGACAAAATATACAATATTCTTTGTAGTTTGACAGCCAAGAGACAAGACCTCAATAAAATGGACGAAATTCGTCATCTATTTAAACCAGCTTGGACTACCTTAATTTTTTTATGACGGTTTTCAAAGTCTAAAAAACCAAAACAAAATTAATTCATTCATTTTATGAATAACGAATTGTTGAATTTGTTTAAATAAAATTTAAGGTGAGCAACTCTTACTTACCAATCATCTTCCGAAAAATTGAAGACATATACCTTTCGATGTTGGTAAGACAGAAATCATCGAAAATGAGCACAATTAGGTAACTCTTGAGATACCCAAAAGGAAACCAAGCAATTACCATAACACAGAATTCAAAAATTCAAGACTTTGAAAGACCTGAGACTATCAGTCCCGACCCCCATGAAAGTTAAAATCAACTCTATGGAAACGCTGTGCGTTATAAAAGTCCCTAAAATTTAAAGAATAAAAAAAAAAAAACTCTATGGAACTCGATTTTTGCAACAACAAAAAAACCACCTCAATTCTAACCCACCAAATAAAGGCTGTTGCTGACAATTATTTATGACTTTACCAAATTGCCCATTTCCCGTTATCCCCATATATCTAAGCCTTAACACGTGTAGGTGTAACAATAGTGCGTCGGCAGGGATTCGAACCTGTGACCTTTCGGCAGCCAACACCCTGTAGGCTATTAAGCCAATTATAAATAAACACGAGTTAGCTTTGTCAAAAGATACCCCCACTCGAGTAGTGGGTGTTATGATCATTATTAAATAATGGAATGGTATTGCAGGAGGTTGGGGGTTGCAGGATTTTATTTTTGACCTAACACAACTTAATGGAAACGACGGATGGACTGCGATGAAGATGATATGGTTAGAAAAGCATCCTCTTTCTCATTCATTTGATGACGACTAACAGAACAAACGAACGAGAGCATGGAAGAAGAAGAATGCTGCGCCAACCACAAATAAATTGCGATAAGGTCAAGATTATGATGATGCTTTGTTTAATGCTTAGCCTGAAAACACAACTTCGCTGTGACTTTTTTAATGTTACAGCACCATGCTGAGATAGGGGCCTTTTGGCCTCGTACAGGACCAGTTTAGTTAGTTTTATTTTAATTTGTTCTTAAGTTTACTTTTTTTAAATCTTGTTTTATTATCAAGTTACCATTTTTTTTTGTCCATAGCGAGACTAATAAATACTTTTTCTTTCTTTCTTTTCTTTAAAAGATCAGTCTTACCAAAGGATATCGTGCTACCTAACAAATACGTTGTGGAGAACGGATAAACTGTCACTGCATGTAAAGAAGGCTGTGGTGCAAAACTTTGCCCAGACGTGGTAAAAATCTGACCGGAAAATCGTGACGGATAAATCGTGGCAACTTCGTTGCATATTGTGCGTTTTTTTGCTCTATGTCCCATGGCATGCGGTTTTGGATATTTAGATTTACGTCGATGGAGTGGAATGATGCGAGTGATTTTGGTGCGTTATTCCTCGTAACTTAAAGATTGTCCATTACTTGCCTTACACTCAAAATCAATGCTTATTGTTCAAATCCTTTATTAACGTTCTACGTATTTTCACAATAGTATATATTGATCGAAATACGAGGAGTAGGGCAAATACACACACTTCACAGTGAATCAAGTTGTATTTCAAGTCTCTTTCTTTATCGTGTGGCTAGTGCCTAACCTGGTGTCAGAGTTTTTATGCCGCCCATGGGCCTCTGACTTGGCTTTACATACCTTCGAGAAATATCTCTCGGGTATGCTGATTTCCTCACGATGTTTTCCTTCACCGAAACAAGTGATAATTAGTTTATATATTTCAAGTATAACTATTGAATTACGATAAAAAGCTAGAGAATCGTAAGAACGTAAGTAGGATGCAAAAACGAGCGAAACGCTCAAAGATTTGAGTATCCCGCCTGGGACAAGTTAAGTTTCTTTTGACGGCCACTAGCTATGATACTTACAGGAACTTGGAGCCCCTTGGAACTTGGGGCCCTGGCCACTTGCTTAGAGTGCGCAATGGAAAAGATGGCTCTGATATTATTATTTATTTACGTGTTGCGCCGACCCCAAGTAGAATGGGACAAGGGCAGGAAGATGAAGATGATTTATTTATTTACCACCAACAACAATATTACAGACAATTACATTTTATATAGCAACATTACAAGACTCGTTCAATACGATTCTGTAAGTCACAAACTACAAGAACATAAAATACAAAACGAGTAAAATTACACTTGTAGCACTACCTTTAAATATTTTTTCGTGAAAACGCATCTTAGAACTGGCAACACCGCCCACGACTCCAAGACGCGCCAAGCCAACCGCTAGTGGACTCTAAATCGTGAGTGCTGAAGTCAGGCACGCGAAACGCTCTCAGCTAAAGTTATTATTCTTTCATTATTGTTTACCTGTTTGTGCCATACACTGTGTTTTACCGTTTACATTATATACTGTTTACCGTTTAACGTTGTGAACTTTATTGAAAAAGCCCAAATACAACCCCTGAGCAAACACTTCTTACAGTGACGCCCAACTCGTGGCCAACGTTAACTCAGTGAAAATTCGTAAAAACTATAACAGTGACTAAAAGTGCTTATTACTATCGTGCTAACACAAACTGTGAACCCTTTCCGATAGTGATAAATCTCCAAACAGTGCAAAAACAAACTGCAAAACTTTGGGCGAGTCCATTCTTCCCGCCAACATTGTAACCGACGCGCGACGCGCGGGAAAGTACCTACGCCGCGCACAGTGTTTTGGCGCGAATAATACCCAAGCTCAACGGTTCGAGTTGTACAACGAGAATTAACGAATACGTATTTCGTTACTCTCGTACCGTCCATATAACCATCACCCGTGTTGATCTGGTTGTTCGAGCGAGAAACAGACGAGCTAGTGCCCTGTTACTATGCCGCCGAAGCAACCCAGAAAACCAACAGGAAGAGATGCTGGATCGGAATCTGACACGGACGCGGAAGTGAACAGGTCGGTGGTACGTGTACCATCATCACCGAATATCATCATGTCTGAAGAGATGCTTCAGACCCTTGTGTGCAACATCACGAGAAGCCAAGCGGAAGCAAATCGCATTTTAATAGAAAGCGTATTGACGAACAGAGATCATGAACCATGCACTTCACCTCCACGGGTACCTGACACGCGTGATAATACCACGCGGCGCGCGGGCAATTTCGCAAAGTGCACGGCGCGCTTTGACGGATTTTCAAAGAACGCGGAGGAGCTCGAAGCATTCATCGACGCTATTGAAGTGTACCGCGACTGCACCAACATCAGCGACGAGCGCGCGCTGCGGGGACTGCCTATGCTGTTAGTCGACGAGGCCGCCATCTGGTGGCAGGGAGTGAAGTCGTCGATAACGTCGTGGTCCGGCGCGCTGCAACGTCTTCGAGGCATGTACGGAGTGCCGCGACCGGGTTACAAATTGTTTCGCGACATTTTTCGTACAGAACAAGATAGTGAACGGGCCGACGTATTCATTTGTAAAGTGCGCGCTTTAATCTCTAAATTGCCATATGTCGTGCCGGAAGTGATGGTAATAGACATTGTTTACGGATTGTTACACCGTAGGATAAGGAAGCGAGTGTCTCGCGACGAGGTGAACGATTTGGAACAGCTATTAGCGAAGGCCAGGTTTGTCGAGGAGTCGTTGGCGGAGGTAAGTGCTTCTATCCCTATCCCTGATAACAACGTAAACATCGTTAAGTCCGAATCCGTTAAAAAAAATAACGATAGCGATGGGAAAAAGCGCGCTAGACCGAAATGTACTTATTGCCGGTTTTTCGGTCATTCCGTTGAAAATTGCCGTAACAAAGCGAAGGAGGGCAAGGTCATCGACCCTCCTGATAAATCGAGCAAAAGTTCCGAGTTGCGTTGTTACGGATGTGGTCAGCTGGGAGTGGTACGTTCGAAATGCAGTAACTGCAAAGATGCGACGTCTTCAAAAAAGTCGGATTTTTGTAGCGCTCGGGTAGCCGACGGTGACGATCCGCGGCCACTGGTGGAAATTCAGGTCGTGAATCGCAAGGGAGTTGCTATCTTGGACACTGGGGCTACTCATTCTATTGCGGGACCCATGCTTTACAATTTACTTTTGAAAGCCGGCGTTATTTTTAAGGAAAATTCACGCACCATAGGGCTTGCTGACGGATCGCAGCAAGTAGGTACTGTGCTCGAGTGCACCACTGACGTAATATTACAGGGACGCGTCGTATCTACTATGTTCATTGTATTACCAGACGCGCAAACCCGTACATTATTAGGCAGGGACTTTATTCTGAAAGCGGGGATCATGTTAGATTTACCTCAGAGCAGCTGGTGTTTTAACAACAACCCGGGATGCTGGCATCCTTTCATTACTAGTTTCGACTTATCTACCGGCGGCCAAATGGAGCTGATGAAGGTGGAAGCTTCGAACCTTGTGCTGCGGGATGATGAAGGCACCAAGTTGACAGCTGATCAAAGGATACAACTGAATGCGTTTCTGTTGAAGAGGTCCGACCGCTTTGAAAGGGGTGGGCCACCAACAGAATACGCCACGCACCGGTTGAAGATTGACCCACATCAGGAACCCATCGCCTCACCACCTTACCGGATGTCTCCTGGTAAGAGAGCTCTGCTGGAACAGGAGTTGCAGAAGTTGCTAGATACTGATGTAATAGAAGAATGCGAGTCTCCTTGGGCCGCCAACGTGGTCCTCGTGACGAAGAAAGATGGAGGGGTTCGGCTTTGTGTAGATTACAGGAAGCTGAATGCTGTAACTGAGCCTGATCGCTACCCACTTCCGCGCATCGAAGATGTTCTCCACGCAGCTAAGAACACCAGTTTTATGACAACCTGCGACCTGCGATCAGGTTACTTTCAAATCGCTGTGGAACCGGACGACCGCGATAAGACTGCGTCCGTAAGCCCGCTCGGTTGTTTTAGGTTCAAAAGGATGCCAATGGGTTTGAGGAATTCAGGAGCGACTTTCCAGCGGCTTATGGACCGATTTAGATCTGGCAAGGAATTGGCCGATGTTTGCATGCTAACGTATTTAGATGACGTCATCGTCCTGTCCGAGTCGTTTCCCAAGCACCTGGAAGACCTGAATGCTATCTTCAACCGGCTAGAGATGTACAACCTACGAGTGAACCGTGAAAAAAGTTGCTTTGCTCGCGAATCTGTTAAGTTTTGGGCCACGTTATCGTGCCAGGCGGGGTGAAGGCAGACCCTGATAAGACAGCAGCTATCGCTAACATGTCCCCTCCTGAGAACGCGAAACACGTGAAGACATTTTTGCAGACGTCAAGTTGGTTCCGGCGCTTCATTCCCAATTACGCCGATGTTGCTAAACCTCTGACGGATCTCCTCAAAAAGGATAGCAAATGGACCTGGACCTCGAAGCAACAAGATGCCTTCGATTGCATCAAGAGAAAGTTAATCTCCGCTCCAATTCTGCGTCAGGCTGACGAATCGATGCCGTTTTCGTTGAGGACCGACAGCAGCGGATATGGCCTCGGAGCTGTACTGATGCAGGGGGAGGGGCCCGAGGAAAGACCAGTGGAATACGCCAGCCGTTTGTTGAATAGTGCTGAAAAGAACTATAACACAACGGAAAGAGAGGCGCTAGCAGTTGTGTGGGCGGTTACAAAGTTCCGCGCATACATCGAAGGATCAGAGGTTGTGATAAAGAGTGACCACCAACCTTTGCGATGGCTCATGACTGTCAAATCACCAAGTGGTCGTTTGGCAAGGTGGGCCCTTACCCTCCAGGAGTACAACCTCCGTATAGAGTATACACCCGGCAAGTCAAACGTCATCGCCGATACACTCTCGCGACCACCTTGTGCTGAGGAAACGGATAGCGATATTCGCTACGCCGAGGTGGATTTCCCATCGAGAAGCCCAAAAGACGTTCGTGAGAATCAGCTAAAGGACCCTGACGTGCGAAAGATCATCGAAGACCTTGAATCAGCCGACGATCCGTTTAGGGGGAGAAGTTGGTCTGACCGCGGCTTTACCATGTCAGACGGTGTTCTATATAGATACGGACCTGACGAATGTGAAGAAGAGACGGGATGTCTTGTTATACCGGAGCACGAACGCGATAAAGTCATGGCAGAATATCACGACGCACCGACGGCTGGACATTGCGGAGTAGAGCGCACACTGGATCGAATGAAGTCGAAGTATTACTGGCCTGGTATGCGGCAATACATCGTTGGATACTTGAAAAAGTGTGTAGACTGTCAGAGATACAAAGCCGATAATAGGAAACCGGCCGGACTACTGCAGACTCCCGCAACTAATCGCCGTTTCGAAGTGATTGCCGTGGACCTTTTCGGTCCGTTACCGGAGACCGCTGATAAGAACAAGTGGATTCTTATCGTAGAAGACACCTGCTCACGATGGGTAGAGCTGTTTGCCCTACAGGATGCTACAAGCTTGAACTGTTCCAAGATCCTGATCTCAGAGGTTTTCCTGAGATATGGTGTACCTAGACGGGTCTTGAGTGACAATGGTGTACAGTTCATAAGCGAAGTAATGCAGCAAGCTTGCCATTCGTTTGGCATTACTCAGTCGCTCACACCAGTATACCATCCTCAAGCGAACCCGGTGGAAAGGAAGAACCGCGATCTCAAACCGCAACTTGCTATTCTGGTAGGGAAGGATCACAACACCTGGGACACCCACTTATCCGCGATACGCTTCGCGATGAACTCTGCAGTGACCAGCAGCACTGGATTCTCACCGGCTTACCTGACGTTCGGACGAGAGATGCGTGCACCGGCCGACGTCATCGCTGATATGCGCACCATTGTAGAGAGCGACAACGTCGTGACGAGCCTTACCCCTTACCTTCAGAGGATGTCAACCGTTCTATTTAAAGCTAGAGATGTGCATGAAAAGGTACAAGCGAATCAGAAACGCTACGCCGACGAGGGGCGTAACCCTGCGCCTGATTACTCGATCGGTGATCTGGTGCTTTTGAAGACCCAAGGGAGTAACGACACGACACACGGGCAAACGCCAAAGTTCATACCGAGGAGAGATGGCCCATACCGTGTTAAGGAGCCCTTAAGTGCAACGACTTATTTGTTGGAAAGGGTTAGTAGCGGTGAAACGTTAGGAAAGTACCACGTCTCTCAGTTGACCCCATTCGTAGGCGACGTAGCGCCAGTCCCAGTCAATGAAAAGCGCCGGCGCGGTAGACCTAAACGTTATCTTGACTGACTCAGACGCGTGGGCGCATGTCTGGGTCAGAGGGGGAGGATGTAGCACTACCTTTAAATATTTTTTTGTGAAAACGCATCTTAGAACTGGCAACACCGCCCACGACTCCAAGACGCGCCAAGCCAACCGCTAGTGGACTCTAAATCGTGAGTGCTGAAGTCAGGCACGCGAAACGCTCTCAGCTAAAGTTATTATTCTTTCATTATTGTTTACCTGTTTGTGCCATACACTGTGTTTTACCGTTTACATTATATACTGTTTACCGTTTAACGTTGTGAACTTTATTGAAAAAGCCCAAATACAACCCCTGAGCAAACACTTCTTACACACTCAATAAAATATATTAATGGTCATATTAATTAAACACGACAGTGTTTATAGTTGCCCACCTCTTTCAATTATGATTTGTGTCCTTTGAACAAATCTCGGCAGGTTTTGCCCAAATTATATCTTACGATACCGTTATAATATTGATAATAAGTACGTGCGGCTCGCGACATAAGGGTCAACTTGACTATTTATTGATAAGGGTTATCACGACGTAATGTCAGGGTATTGATACGGTCAGCAACTAAACAATATCGGTTTTGTCACTTCTGAATTTCCCAGCGTCCCAAAGATGAATAACTACCATTATTAACTGAACGGTTATACACAGGAAAAGCAAACAGTGCCTAGAGCCTGTAAGCTGGTCAAATGTAATGTGGTAAAGAAGGCCTTACCGTTTTTCTGACTGAAAATTCAAGCAACAAGCTGGATGCAATTTCCTAAAAAATCTAGCCTTTAAGAAATTAGATGGCGACGCCTGTTATATGATAGAAACTATAACTTTAGTTGTTTACCATGTAGGTAACTATAGTTCACCAGGACCAATGTGTCCTTGTACGGTTATGGTGTTTTTTTTTGGGAAACTCGGCACTAATAATGTAATGTAAATGTAATCTCTGGATGGCAAGAAGATAAATAAAATTGCAGCTCATCTTAATGATTGATTTATTAATTTAGCCAAGACAAACTACAAAATAACAAGCCTAAACTCAATAGCCCTGTCACCATAATTAAAAAAGGAAAAAAGTGACTAAAATCAGAGCATTTGTGAAGAAATGTTGTTTAATTACACTATTGATTTTATTGACACTCCTCAGCCTTCAGACGAGAGTGAAGATATTATGGATCACGGATTCATGGAGTTAAATTCCCGCTGTAATTATTATTTACGTGTCTTACTTACATTTTTTTTTCCGACAAAATACCTCTGATATTTTTCTCGTCTATAATATAAACACCAAATCTAAAAGAAATCCTATAGCAACGAAAGGTCTCTTCAAAAACGTAATAAAGGCAAGCAGACGGCAAGTAACAATTTTTTTTTCTGTCCTAATATCCAGCACTTAAACAAAACATAAATTCTCCGACACGCCTTCAAAACAGCATTCCTAGAAACAAAAACACGCACAAAAGAGGTCGAATAACACCCACCTCCTTCATTGCCGTCCGCATCAGACGTAGGTCCGGAGAACTTCAGGCCTCTGGTGGACTGGTTCATGGCTACTACATCTGTCGCAGTCACCACCTTGAACCCAAGCCCGTGGCTCGAAACTGTGGAATTCCATTGCCACATGCACATATTCACAGGATTCTCCGGCCCATTTTTCTCGAAAGAGCAGTAGACTCCAGTTGCTTTGGAAATGAAAGGATTCTTGTTGACCGCCTCATACATCGGCCCGTACGGTCGCAAAATCTTCATTTTGTCAGTCAATGAGAAGGTGTCATTGTCGGGGCTTGTTTTCTGGTTGATCGCTATCGCCCCCTCATTGTCATTCATCATGCCGTTGTTGTACTTTTTGTTCAACCGCAACAGTTTGTCGACTGACGACTTGTCTCCCCTTCGGTTCTGACGTCGGTCTTCCGTTCGATTCATCAACGTCGTCAATTTGTGAAAGGAACCCTTCTCCTTCCCTGGACTAGCAGTTCGGTACTTTTGTTGCGTCTCCGCCGCCAAGGTTTTCTTTGCTTTATTCTCTTTTTCAACCTCATGGTCGCCAAAGACTATGGCTACCACGACCAGCACAGAAAGAAGCTTCCCAAACGCCATTTAGTGATCTCGTTTTGTTTTTAGATGATATGTCCGCACTGAGCGGTCGGTACAGCGGGCATTATGCGTGCTAACACTCATAACAATAGTTTAAACCAGAGTTTAGTGCGAAATCGTCCGTGATTATCTCGTTAAGCGTGTAGGCTCGGGCGATCGCCGACGACGCGGGTTTGGAAAACAGCCAGCCGTGCTCTCGGCGCGGTCGATTCACTCCCGAACAAATACATGTTGCAAAAACACTCATTGGTTTCACTACATCTAGCCTATAAACTCATATAATCCAACGCACTGGGAAATTTTCCGTTTTATTTCGCACACCCTACACTGCCTCTGGAAAATCGTTTCTAATGGAGGACACCGATCGTACAAGCTAACATCGTGATACGCCCAGACACATCAACTTATACATTTCTATACACTGCCACACAACACGGTTTTTCATATTTCACTTAAATATATTTTAACACGTAATTTATCAATTTACAATACAGTTAATACGTTTTAAAATCCATATAACGAGGTACGTATTCGCGGTCGGACTCCCGTGCACAGCGCCACCGCGGGAGTATGCGGAACTAAACGCCCGCGGACAGAAATAATCATTACTTTTCGCGAGATGTGATCTTGGAGCGGCGTCTGTGGGGATGCTGCGCAGGTGTCGTCCCGCCCCGGATCGTTCCCGGGCTTTTCGCGCAGGATGTAGTCGCATCGCTCGCCGGATATTGCATTGGCTCAATTAGGATCAGTGCTAACGTAAGAATGCTCCGATTGGCCATACCTACAGGTGGCCCATCGTGATAGGTCGGCGGTGGAAATGCCGCGAAAATGTTCCAATCGTGAGCCGTACCGGATATTGCATGAAGAAAATTTCCTCAGAGATTTGTTTACGCGAACGGCGGGTGGTCGTCGGGTTTTTGCCGACTGCGGATATCAATTTAGTGTTTTTATCGGCTCCATGGCAGTTTGTTTCACGAGAAAAATGTCATTACGATCTGTGCGGAGGGGTTGATTGAAATCTCATTTGTAACAAACGCGACCGACGCGTTCCATTTATAAAAGTGATCGATAAGGACTTCCATTGTTTATTGTTGAATAAAAATATTGTTCCCATGAAATAGATAGCTTACAGTTTTTGTTTTTATGGGAATAACAAGATACAATCACTATGTGAGTGATATTTGTTAACATAAACAAATGAAGATTTTAAATTAGTGCATAATGTGAGTGACAGATTACCGCAATTAAAATGAACATTCCGAATCACGTAACTGTTCTGCAACATAATATTGCTAAGAAAACTAATTCACAATATAAATAACTAGGTAATAAAGACAGTTGACATGTTTAAACATCTATAAATAAATGCTCAGTCTTTAAAGCGTCCATAATCATAACATTTAGGAAAACTATAAATAATTTGACAGATAAAAAAGTATCACGTCTGTTCTCTGTTTCCGAACGAACGAAGACACAATCTTGCAGTACGTACCACTCCTTGCGTTGTGGATGTATACTATTTTGGTCTGAAATAGCTAAATTTTTACAACTAATTAAACACTAATTTATTTATCTTACAGAATTTGTGAGAAACTAATTCTTAAAAATATGTGGTGCCCATGAAGTGACGTCGGTAATCTCACAGTGGGATAGAAATCTATTGTTTATGTTATACGGTGAGTGTCTTAACAGTACCTCTGCCCTTATTTTGAAAAAAAGTAGAAAAGGTTATCAATGCTTTGTGTTCTGATTATGAAAATGCTTTTTTATCTTTGTTTAGTGCAATAATACAAAAAGTTCATTGCATTTATTCCAGTTGGTTTCCCGAATCTAGTTCAGCATGAATCATAATTTAAATGATTTGTTTTCATTGTTAATCTTATCAAATTCATAGTAATTACTGGATTAGATCGAGATTATAAATGGTTTTGATTAAAATTTTTACTCGTCATTTATTTCAACTGGTTCCCACCATGTAGCAGGTAAATATTTCCAGTCCATTATAATATTTTTTTGTTATTTCATAATTTCATTCTTTCCTTGTTTTAATCATGTTGAAATAATTATATAATATAAATACATAAAACTAAGGCATACAAAAATAGCAGTTATTTTAACAACTTCAAATACCATGACAATGCATCTAAAGTAGTTATCACAAAAACTATCAAGTTTTTCTCACAGCGGTCCTTGAACTATTTTAATAATGTTTCATGTGAGTTCTATAAAGTTTTTTATCAATTTTTAAAATTATAATGAATATGAAATAATATGTTGTGTTTTTAAAATAAGATTTTAATAATGAAAGTGCCTTGTTGGTCAAATTGTCTCAAAGCACTAAGTAAAAATTCATCATCTTTCTAGCCTTTTGCCAACTATGTTATGGTCCGCTTCCAGCCTAACTGGATGCAGCTGTATACATACATATAATGTATATTTTACATGGAGTGACTGCCTATCTGATCTCCACAACCCAGTTGGCACTGAGTAAAAAGTCTTGGAATGAATTTCAGATTGGGCAAAGCGTTATTGGGGTTTTCCATCAGGAATTTCTCAGTAGCAGCCCATAGTCTAGATTTGTGAATAGTTGAAGGCACCTGCTAATTTAATGAGCCTCAAACACGAATTGCAAAATATGGGTGTACTGTTACGTACATCTTGGCCAAATTATTCAGGCATTATAGTGGTGATGTTATGTTACCAATGTAACATTTCACCAAGTTTTGTCCAAGTTTCAGCAAATACTAAATTGCTGTTAAATACTTGTAATTGTCTTTTGTTTTTTGTTGAATAGGTACAACATCTAACATGCAATGCAATTTGACAACGGCGTTTTTTATCAGACTTGAATCTGGTTTTTAGAAATAATAATTAAATCCTTTTTATGGTATGGTCAGACCTTTATTAATTTAACCTATGAAGCCATGACTAATGTTAGTTAGACCCATTCTCTATTGTTACATAATCCTCGAGGGTTCCAATCAACAATAAGTTTATTCAAAAAGAAACCTCTTGACATTTGCTACGGTCATTTTATTTTGTCCGATTTCAGAGTTTTATTCCCAAAAAATAGTATCTTGACATTTTTGGCCATATTTTATCTTGTCGTTGCACGATTTAATTTATGTTATATTTGGTCAAACATAACAACTATGCTGACCAAATTCACCAGTCTTATCTCAAAATTACAAGGAAATTCCTGGTTATTTCTCACAGTAGTGAAATACTTGTGAGTCACTTGCGTAACCACATTAATTCATAGGATGAACTTAATAAAACAGTAAGACAAGTCATTTTACTAGGAAATGTTTATAGGCTTACATACAAATGTAAACAATTGTTTAGTTCTTTTAGTTAAGTAATTACTATTGTTTATATAAACAAGGAGCTTAAGGCCAAATAATAACATCGACTCGGGTCGATCTTCCGGTTAAGCTGCGCTTGCCTAACTTGATCTTTGGATGGATGACCACCGATGGATACCGAGTTTCCTCCGTGCCTCGGAAAGCACGTTAAGCCATTGGTCCCCCGGTTGTCATTTGTAGATATTTGACAGTTGTTACAGGTAGTCAGTGACCTGAAAGACAACCAGTCTTATCAAGGGGTATTTCTAGTACTAATTGGGTTGTGAAAGTCAAATAGGCATTTGCTCTATGTAAAATACTGATATTCAGCTGTATCCGGTTAAACTGGAAGCTGACCCCAACAAAGTTGGGAAAACCTAGGCAGATGATAGAATAGAATAGAATACTCGTATACTGGTGTTGTACACCAAAATTGAAACGGAACGGTTTTACAAAATTGTTAATTTTATGGTTACAATGGTGGTCTTATCGCTGATAGCGATATCGTCCAGACAACCTTTGGATGGACTGTACGAACATGAAATAGAAAAGGGCAAGGGGGTAGTCAGTGGTGTACTGCTAATACTATACAAAATTTCAAATAATACAAGTTATTCACTACTTATTATGATATTGTTATTATAAAGAATGGACTCATTTTAATTGCTAAATATCTTGCTGCATGTTGCCCTGGATGTATTTTCATTTATAATGTGAAATAAAGAAAATGAGAACAAAAATACAGTGTGCAACTGGCTGGTTTTTGCAGCCAATAACCATGCTTCCATAAATACCACACAATGAAAATTTTCCTGATTTATTTAGGTTTAATAACTACTGCACATATTTCGTAACTAAAATTAACTTAAGCTGTATCTACCGATAAATGTCAATAAAATTGTTTACTAAAATTAAATCCTATAACATATTTTAATAAATGATAATGTAATAGGTGCCATAATCATTCCGCAAATGTAACATAACGAGCAAGCCACCTAATTCAGATGCTATTGATTCGCAAATGAAAAATTACTCAAACTGGTAATCAAACTTGTTGCTGTAGTTGTGCTCTAGATACTTGATCAACGAAGCAGTTATTATCCAAAAAGTAATATTAAATGCTTACAATTCCAGATGATCTGAAAACATGTCAGGCGGTAACTCCAAGAACAAGGCTCGCTCCAAGAAGCAGGAAGGATGGGAGGAAGCCGGGGGGGAGTTCTATCAAGAGTTGTACCCTGGAGGAGAGCAGGAACTGTTTGATAACCTACAGCGAGCTGATGCTGCTAAGCTGGCTACGTTGCTGCCTTCGAAGCAGGCGAGGAATAGTAAGTTAATATTCTTAAGTTATATACTCCAAAAGGAGACTGTAATTTTTCCACTGCTGGTCACAGCCACACAGGCCTCCTGTCTATGTGAAAGAGTGGTCCGCAATCTACCACACGGGCTCCTGCAGGTTGATGGGTGGGTTGGAATCTTGTTATTTTGCATTGCCAACAATCAAAGTGGAATCTAGTCATTTTACATTGCTAACCAACAACCCGGAATCTTGATATTTTTCATTGTATTGCTTGTGAATTAGAATACAGCCAAAAACTATATCAAAATTAATAGTTCAATTCCAAGAATAAATTGTTTTTCGTCAGCAAACAAATGACGACATCTCTTGTTTCCTATAACTTTTACGGTAGATTATTAGTAGGTATTCTTATTATTTATCTTATCACTGTAATGAGAATCGGGTCTTTGGCTTCCGATAATCGGCAGTTAATATATTTTATGACTACTTAGTCCGTGATAAAGGATTTAAAAAACCATTAGAACGTGATTTCTTGATAATTTCGATACAGTATGGCCACTTTAAAGGTTCGAAGTGGCGCTGCTTGTCATGAAAATATGCTTCGATATGTCAAACTTGGTACATTTATTTTAGTGTTATTTACTCTTTCACCCATAACCTACTGAACGGATTTTCATGAAACTTGGCATACAGATAGTTACATAACCTGGATTAACACATAGGCTACTTTTTATCCCGGGCCGAACTCTGTGAACTGGGAACTGCGGGCGAAGTCGCGGGCATAAGCAAGTGTTGCATAAATTGCAAAGAAGCCATAAATCCAGTCCACACCCTATGCATTTGTCTTTTAGGAAATATCTGGGACACGGCTACTGGTCTACATTAATTTGCCCATTAGTCTTATATTCTAGTTTCAAAAAAAATAATCATAAGCCACTTCTTTGAACTCGTAACGCAATTAAAAATGAAATAAAGTTATCAAACTCCTACATATTAGATTTAGTTGTCGACCAAATAAAATTAAACAATTTTGTAATGCTCTTACATTTCCATAACCACTTTTTCTGTTGTTGGCGTAGTACCGTTACTAATTCCGGGCTCTGTCAAGGTCTTGTGAAATGTAATCATTACAGAACCTGTTTATTTACTTACTTACTTTGTTTGTTGATTACTTTATCTTTAACCGACTTCAAAAAAAGTAGGAGGTTCTCAATACGGTTGCATTTTTTTTTGTGTGTTTGTTACCTCATATCTTCGTCATTTATGAAACGATTTGAAAAATTCTTTTATCTGAAAGGATATACTTTCCGATTGGTCCCATAGAAATTTCATCAGAATCGATTGAGTAGTTTGGTTTTTAAATCAAAATAGCTGGAAAAAGGCTTGGCTTTCAAACTATCGTACTGTCCTTGATCTGTTTGTTTTAGCTGTAAGTCTCCCATATTTAAATCAATTAAATTAACAATATGTCATCCAAGTAAAAGAAATTGCGAAATTGAAACTTTGTAAAGTTTTTGTGCGTGAAAGTAAAGTTTTATTTTCCACTTTTGTTGTCTTTTTTTTTGGGAGTCGGTTATTTTTTTACAAAAATAGTTTTTTATGAAACTCTACATTAAAGATCGGTAGATAACACTGGGCGTGGGCCCTTTTCATAAATAGACGAATGATAAAAAACTAAATAATCTCCATTTATTGCATCCCGCTTTGAAATGGTACCTCCGCCTCCACGATTCTTAAATATACAAGGTGTAAACGGATCCTTCACGAAGCCGTCAACCAAGCATTCTGTACATCAAACTAAGTAAGTCTATCCAAAAATTATTGCTGGGTAACGACTTTTCTTTTTGGGGTGAAAAATAACGGTTTAAGGTATGACTCAAACGCAATGTAACGCACTCAAAACAATGTGCTGATGGATGCATTGAATAGTACGGGAGTCGTGGAGGTATTAGGAGCAAAGTTTTAACATTAAAGTTTCTAATTTTACTTTAAATACCTTCATGACCCGTTTACTATTCAATGCTGGATGTCAGAAAAATGTTTTGGGTGCGTTACATTGAGTTTTACCGTAAAACGTGATGTTTCACCCACAAAAAAGCGTTTCCCAGCGATAAATTTTACGTCGAGTTAATTTGATGTACAGAATGCTTGGTCAACGGCTTCGTGAAGGGTCCGTTTACACCTTGTATTAAAAAAACATCCGGTCATTTTTCCTGTAATCTTAATCGGAAATAGATCAATACAAAATATCAATTCAAATATACCTGATAATAGGCGATAAGGAAAACTTTGTTTTCTAATTATTGTCCTTATCTGTCAATAGTATAATCTCTTTATTAGAGGTAATCACAGTGATATTTATTATATCTATTCTACTGACAACAATATGTACAGAGTAAATCGGCATTAAATCTTCCTAATTGCTTCATTACATATAGGTCCGAAACGGATGGCTATTGCGTATTTCTCTAATGGACAAAAAATGTGAGTGACATTTCAATTAATCTTTTTTTTCTTAGCCTATATTGTCCCACTGCTGGGCAAAGACCTCTCCTATAGCCTTCCAGTCTTCTCTCTCTCTCTCTCTTCAGTTTACCTACTTACCTCATAATAATATCCTCTTGATCGCTTTGCAGCCACGGTGGCCAATCCCAACGGAGACTAGCTAAGTACTCAGGTGATAATATAGTGCACAACTGTATCACAGCGCAGACACAGGTGCACTTTTTACTCTCATAGTCCGAGTATGTGTCGTCACACACATTTTTTTTCCATTAGGGTAATGCGTAACAGCCAGCCAGATCAACCTGGTGCCTGATCTCCCCCGGCTGAAGTATGCCCATTAGAGCCCCCATCAGTATTTACCAGAACTAGCTAAAATATTGATGGGTGCTCAAATGGGAATATCTTTGGTTTTCTAAGCATTGGTGCTCTTTAAATCGGTGCTCAAGTGGGGAATACTTTCGTGTATGATTGCCGTTTTGAAACAACAAACAAGTGACTGCACAATGATAAGATACAAGCACTTAAGCAAATAATTAAAAACATAATGAACCACTGCTGCATAGTGATGGACGATTCCGAGATGTTTTAACAATCGAAAGAATCGGAGTCGTTGAAATAAACCATCGAGTCAACCATCGACTCGCCGTTCTACAAAACAATCGAGATGTTTTTCGATTGTTTCGAGTCAGCTGAATCGACCGTTAGTTTTCGATTGGTCGAATCAGTCACTCTCACTCACCGAGTCTCGCTCGATCACCCGGGTCAGTCCACAGATTATTAATATGTAGCAAGCAGTAGAATGAACGCGCCATGCGCCAGTCGCAATCAAACAGACCGAGTCGGACGCGAGTCCAAGTCGAAACAATCGAAAACCATCGAGATGTTTGAACAATCGAAACAATCGAATAAAACCTCTCGCCATCGCGCATCGCTACTGCTACATGATTCACGTGCTGCCTAATGTCGTGATATTATTCTAATGTTAGAATGTTCTTTTAATTTTGTCTGTCCATTATAATTTCAAATCTGTTAAATATTAATGTATAATTGTCAATTTGAATTGTAATGTAATTGTAATTCTTTAATCTGATTAATAATTTTTTGAAATGTTATGATTAGAGATCGGATATTCGGGCGCATATTTACCTAAAGTTTGAGGTTGACTAGGATGGAGTGCGCGTCATTACGTGAAAAGTCCCAGTTTATTTCAATGAATAGTATTTTTTTTTTTCATTTTAGTGTCTGACAGGGCATAATTCGTTTGAATTATCAAACGAATTATGCCCTGTCATATTTACCATTTTGTCCTAATCAATATTTCAGCAGCAACATTTGAGTTCAAATATTTGTAGTAATTTTAACTTGTTCTGTTCAACAAATTTCTGGCCTGGTTTTATATAGATTATAAATATTCGTTATAGGTACTTGTGAGTTCTACTTTTAATAAACACAAAAAAATATGATATTCCGCGATCCCGGGATAAAAATTGGCATTTTAAGAATCTGCTTCCATACTTTTCCAGCCTTTGCGGGGAAAAAACGTACTTTAGGTAAATATGCGCCCGAATATCCGATCTCTAGTTATGATCCAAAGCTGATTAAAAAAAAAATACGTTTTAGTACCTGACGAAGTTGATTAGCTATCTTTCCATTGACCACATCCTTCTAAACATTTGGGGAAAACTGAAATGCAAATTCCCATCACAACAATACAACAATTAATACATATGTTTTCCTGTACAATTTATTAATACTTACCTAGTTTCTGCCTGCTGTGTCACTCGCGTTTATGTCGGAAAAACAATGGCACATAAAACGGTTTTTTATGTTAGCCTATTGAGTGTCCCACTGTTGGGCAATGGCCTCCCCTTTGTCTTTTCAAACCTCTCTACCCTATGGAATATCTTGGGGTCTAAAATGGCCACTTTAGCAGAACATAATATGATAATAATATGAATTACGTTACAATTCGTAAAATGGTCACAAACTGATAGTTCAACATATTTACTGTGTCTGCGATTATTTTAAGAATTTGAATGTGATTCATATTATTATCCTACATATTATGTTCTGCTAAAGTGGCCATTTTAGGCCCCTGGCCATGTTCGCCTCGTAAACACGATCAAAACGACATTACTTTAGGCAAACCACAGCTCGATTTCCTCTTGTCACAACTGCTCTGAAACGACGTAAAAATCCAGTTACTTACATAATTTAACTACTAAGAGATAAATTATACCTTCTTAGGTCGAGTATCGCGTAAAAAAAATCTGCAGTTCAGTACATTTTGACGATTTAGGCGAACAAAAATGTAGTGAACAGCTAATTTTTTTTTCGCGATTTCAGGGTTGGTCCCATAGTAAAAGTTGTTCGTTATAATGAGTACAATGACCCCTTACGAGGATTAAAACGACTTAACTTTAACCATGTATAGTTTTTAACACTTAAGTCCTGGAATCGGTGTTTTAGTGAATGTAAACAGAGAGTATAGCCGTATTAAAATGGTCATTTTTATGGGTATAATGAAATTAAGACTACGAGTATTTTTATGATATTTTAATAGAAAAAGACATATGAACAAATTAAAATTAATAACGAGTTTGCGACCTCCCCTTGCAGCGATTACTGCATGTGCATGTTGACAAAGGATTTCTGTTATGCACCTTTGCGCATTTAGTGAGCCATTTTCAATGAATACTATCTCGGTACGATAGCTGGAAGTTACGCCCGCCCAAAACATAACAGACCCTCCACCATAAGGGGTGATTTCTTCAAAACACACGTCGGTATAGCGTTCCCCTGGTCTTAGTAACAATAGCCGACGTCGGTCCTCATCATTCAGAAAAATTCGAGCCTCATCAGCAATCCGGTGCTCACGGAGTAACTTGGGGGCCCGCGCTGGTCGTCGACTGCGTATATCAGCCGCTTAAAGCCTCCTCCTCACTGTCCATAGGCTAACTTGTGCTCCTCGTACCTCTTCAAGGTTTCTTTTGAGGTAACTGCATTTGCGGTTGCTCAGCGCCTGTGTCACTAAAAAGCGGTCGTCTCGTGGTTGTGTGCACCGTTTTCCCCAGAACTTTGCCTTCTCTGAACGGAACCTGTCCCTTGGTATCGAGTCCAGGTTGTTTGGACGGTTGAACGACTCACGTTTAACCGCTGTGAGACGTAACATTGGCTACACCCCTCTTCCAGCAGCGCTATAATTTTACTAGCTCTTATTGCTTTTTCTGCCATTACAATCGACATAAAGATATCTGTTTTAAGTCACAATAAGACAGGATTATGCGACAAACATTAATAATTATTCTACTAAAAATAACGAGAAGTTAGTTTTAGTTACCTGATAACCCTTTAACCGCGAAAAGTAAGTAAAAAATCACAAACTGAAAAAGGGATTATTATTTAAAAACACAGAAGTTTCGAATTTGGAATTAACTTTTTTTCATACCCAGATTAAGTGCCAGTAACATAGTTTGGCTATTAAAACCTCTTTAGAACTAAATGATTTCCACACCATACCATAATAATGTAGAAAAATCAAATCGTCCGTTTTTTTTGCAAAGGGGTTTATGTGTATGAAACACAAAAACAGTTTCCACCTAGTCCGTTATAGACTTTGAAACCATCCAACCGATGTGCCCCATACCATTTCATAAGAAAGGCAATAATGCGAAGATGGTTTTAGACCACTAAAACAATGCATTAGGCACTATAGCGTAGTAGCACACGCCGGGTATCCGCTAGTAAACTATAAACTAACAATGAATCATTTCTCCACAGCGACAACAGTGAAGCGCGCACGGTCACAGAATGAACGGCGACAATCGACGTACGCACGGACGACGCAGAGCAGGGATATACACCTGTCCATGTTGCCGGATTTATCGGGTTAGTTACATACAGTGTTATTATAATTTCTTCTATTTATTTTTTATTTTGGCTAAATAATAACAGCCACACAGCTCAACCTTCAAGGTTAAGCCGCGCTTGCCATGATCGAACCGTGGATGGGTGACCATACATTACATACCGAGTTTTCTTCGTGCCTCGGAAAACACGTTTAGCCGTTGGACCCGGCTGTCATATGTAGATCTTTGACAGTTGTTACTGGTAGTCAGTGGCCCGAAAGTTTGACAACCTGACAGCCCATTCACACGATTCGGTATTTTTTGACGAATCGTCTTTTTTCACGATCCGTAATTTTTTTGGACGGCTGCAATGTTTTTTAATACTCGTGTTTACACATATCACGAATCGTGAAAAATTACGGACACGTCATAAATCACGTATCATCTTTAAAAATCAGGTTCTTACGTCAAAAAACACGAATCGTGAATTTTTTGTGACGGATTCGCTGATGCGCTTGCTCCCGAAAAATCACAGAAGTAACGTGACCACCAATTCGTTTTTTTTTTGCTGGATCGTGATAAAACACGATTCCGTATGCAATGTGAACGTCGATCCGTCATGACGTATCATATTTTATAACGGATCGTCAATGACGGAAGCCGTGTGAATGAGCTCTGACTTACGAAAGGGTACTGTATTACCTAGTACTAACTGGGTTGTGGAGGCCAGATAGGCAGTCGCTCCAAGTAAAATACTGATCAGATTAGACAGGAAGCCGAACTCAACAGGTTGGGAAAAGGCTGGGCAGATGACGATGACTTGCTTTTGGCCTTAGCTTCAGCCTCAGCGGGCGGTAGTCAGAAATTATCCCACGGGAACCTATGTCTTAAACTAGGCTTTCCAGGTCAGAAAACATCGAAGCATAGGTCCAGGCAGACAGCTACAAACGGCTTCGCTTGCGCGGTGGTCGGTAATAAATAAACCCTTGTAAAACCTGTTCCATCAATAATTACACCAGGGACCGTACAACCCCGGTTAAGAGATAAGCCTTTCGAAGGGGTAAGCCGTTTATGAGGTTACCTCTATCTTTATGTAACCCCTAGAATGGTTTCTATACTAGAAACCCTTTGAAAGGGTAACATGAAAACCCATTGAACGGGTTCTATACTAGAAACCCAGTGAAAGAGTTACATGATAACCCATTGAATGGGTTTTATACTAGAAGCCCAGTGAAAGGGTTACCCCTTCATTATAATAACCCATACATTATGAGGGTTTTGTTCGGGTTACCATGCTGGTTATTCAATAAACTTGTGCTAGGTCGGTGGTATGGGGATGGCGGCCTGGCGCTCATTGTCTATAATTCACTAGACGGTATTATACAAATAGCGAGAGTAGGTACGAACGAGAGCTCGAATAACTATATATTATTTGAGTATTTTGAGTTTTTGAGGCGCCGACCGCATTCTTTGATCTATCCGCGCCGAAAGTAGCGTGCAGAATTTTTTTTAACAATTGGATTCGCGTTTGCGTGTTTCAAGCTAATTCATTTATAAGGTCCACACTTCAAAATGAGCAAAGGTAATTACTTAGTTCTTTCTTGAATATTAAAGTACTTTGTAGATAGTCTGAGTTTTTGTTTGTAGATAGTGTGTAGGCAATAGTATTGCCTACAAATAGGCTCACTCGCCCCCTATTACATGGGATTTAAAAACATAACTGACGAATGTGGGTGTACTATTAGCCTATTAGGTACACCTCTTCGGGGCATACAGGCGTGACGTTATGTGATATTTGTAGATAGTTTATGCTCAAAATCCATCCAAGTGCTAAGATTTCTTTGCTAACTCGCACGAAGTTACGCAAAAGATGGTAGGTAAGTACCTACTTCATAGAAACTCTGTTGGTCGTTTGTTATTTATTAGGTTTCAAAATTATAAAAACGAATGTTGGGGGCCGGATGCCTTGTATCATTTTATTATACTCAATCATTTTATATTAAATTTGGTTGTAGAAAATATTACTAGACTATCAGAGAGTGAAGGAAGTTCTGGTGACGAATCTCAACACGTCAATCTGATCCATGACAAATTGCCAAAAACATCAGCAGGAATGTCTTTGTCACCTACATTAGATCTAGATGCTTTTACGCCTGATTTATTTCTGTTATAGCTTATGCTATAGCTTAAATTTTAAAGCTCCCTTGGGCTTTCAAGTTCCAGCTCGCTTCGCTCGCACTTGCGTTCTCTTCATCTTGGAACTCATAAACATCTCAGGGGCCGGGTCGTAGGTCGGGTTTTGAGGTTCAAACCCGGGAGGGGTTTTGACATCTAAATCCACCCCTAATACATACCCGCTAATTTACGGGACGGGAAAGGACGGGATAGGATTGGGGTGCTTGGTCAGAAGTCCTCCTCGTGTGCCTGATGGCTGTCGGTCCCTCTCGATAAGTCTGGAGGGAACAGCAGCTGCTGGGCCGGTGCTCCCTGGGTGCGGGCAGTGGTCTTCCCCGAGGAATGGGAAGTGATAAAACGGGATAGGACGGGAGAAAACGGGATAAAACAGGATATGACGGGATAGAACGGGATGAAATAGGATAGGACGGGATAGGCTGGGATAAAACGGGATAGGATGTGATAAAACGGGATAAAATGGGATAGGCCGGGATAAAACGGGATAGGACGGGATAGAACGGAATAAAACGGGATAGGATGGGATAAAACGGGATAGGACGGGATAGTACGGAGTAAAACGGGATAGGATGGGATAAAACGGGATAGGACGGGATAAAACGGGATAGGATGGGATAAAACGGGATAGGACGGGATAGAACGGGATAGGACGGGATAAAACGGGATAAAACGAGATGGAACGGGATTAAACGGGATGAAACGGGATAAAACGGAATAAAACGGGATAAAACAGGATAAAACGCGATAGGACGGAATAAAACGGGATAGAACGGGATAAAACAGAATAGGACGGGATGAAACGGGATAAGACGAGATAGAACGGGATAAGACGAGATAGAACGGGATAAACCGGGATAGACCGGGATAAAATGGGATAGGATGGGATATAACCGGATAAAACGGGATAGAACGGGATAAAACAGAATAGGACGGGATAAAACGCGATAGGACGGGATAAAACGAGATGGAACGGGATTAAACGGGATAGGACGGGATAAAACAGGATAGGACAGGATAAAACGGGATAGAACGGGATAAAACATGATAAAACGGGATAGGCCGGGATAAAACGGGATAGGCCGGGATAAAATGGTATAGGACGGGATAAACCGGGATAGACCGGTATAAAACGGGATAGGACAAGATAAAACGGGATAAAACGAAATGGAACGGGATTAAACGGGATAGGACGGGATAAAACAGGATAGGACAGGATAAAACGGGATAGAACGGGTTAAAACATGATAAAACGGGATAGGCCGGGATAAAACGGGATAGGCCGGGATAAAATGGTATAGGACGGGATAAACCGGGATAGACCGGTATAAAACGGGATAGGACAAGATAAAACGGGATAAAACGAGATGGAACGGGATTAAACGGGATAGGACGGGATAAAACAGGATAGGACAGGATAAAACGGGATAGAACGGGATAAAACATGATAGGACGGGATGAAACGGGATAAAACGGGATAAGATGAGATAGAACGGGATAAGACGAGATAGAACGGGATAAACCGGGATAAAATGGGATATGACGGGATAGGACGGGATAAAACGGGATAGGATGGGATAAAACAGGATAGGACGGGATAAAACGGGATAGGACGGTATAAAACGGAATAGGACGGGATGAAACGGGATAAAACGGGATAAGACGAGATAGAACGGGATAAGACGAGATAGAACGGGATAAACCGGGATAAAATGGGATATGACGGGATAAAACGGGATAGGATGGGATATAACCGGATGAAACGGGATAGAACGGTATAAAATGGGATAGGACGGGATAAAACAGGATAGGACGGGATAAAACGGGATAAGAACGTTAATTGTTAAATGTTATGTATTTACGTGTGTTTTACTTGCGTCAGACGTATTTTCTAGCTATAAAATTAGACGCATACGTTGTAACGTGTTACGACTTGCACGCTCTCAACAACATCATCATCATCCGACTATTTCACGAATAGTCATTCAATAGGGTTATCATCATTCAAATCATTCAATCATTAAAATCATCAATACAACTGTCTAAGTTCATATAAATGAACTTAGACAGTTGTATTGATGATTTTAATGATTATAACTGTTTAATACCAAATTTGTAACGTGCGCGAATCATATTTATTCAACTTACAACCCTAAAGTGACCTGCAAAAAACCCAAGAATATTTGAATTTCGCAGCCTACGTTGACACTTGTTTTAGCCAAAGGTCATAAGTGCTCCAAAGGCCAATAAAGAAAGAAAAAGTATTTATTAGTCTCGCACTGGACAAAACAAAGTGGTATTTTGACAATCAAACGAAGATTAAAAAAAAGAAAACTTAAGAACAGATTAAAATAAAACTGACTAAACTAAGCGATAACCAACCAATAAGTGTTGACTTACAACGTGGCAACGCCGCCAGTCTCTTGGGCACATTACCAGCAGCTGACAGCATTGAGGAAGAGTATTTTGATGCCCTTTTGTAGTTTGTGGTTGGTTTATTCAATCGTTTTTAATTGTATTAATATAAATATGGGGTGGAAGGGACACCGACACGAAAACGGAAACCACATACTCAGTACGTCATTCTGAACCCCCTGACATAGAAATTTATCGTCGGTTATTTAAAAAAAACCAGCTGTTCCAAACATTTTCACCGTGTAGGTATTGCACTTTTGTAGGAAACAGCTGTTTATTTTTAATAACCGACGAAAACTTTATATATACCGACGAAAAGTATATACTCAGTGTACATATATACTTTCCGTTTTTGCGTCGGTCTCGCTTCCACCCCGTATAGTTAGTTGTCTTATTGCAAAAAAAATGTGCACCTAATAAGGTTCAAAATCAAATAAAAAAAACATTGCCACTATCAAACTTCAACCAGCTAGATTTTCCTACAACATCTGACACACAGAAACACCACAATTGTGACTACCCAATTACCGGCACAGTTACGAAAACTCATGGGAATGAACTTGCCCAATTAACGCGTTTGAACAACGGGTCAGGGTTTTATCCTATCATCATTATCAGTTGAATTTTTACTGTTATTCCGACAACGTGTCTAGTTGTGTTTTTTTTTTTTCAAGTTAAAAGTGCGTCTTGTTTGGGCATTCTGTGTCTAAGTGAGTCTTGGCTCATAAAATATCCACATTTTAAACCTTCGAGTGGTCTTGCCAAGTAGTTTCTAGTTACCTAGTAGCCAGCTACTTTGTTCTGGAGGTCAGATAGGCAGTCATCATCATCCACAGCCTGAATTCACACACTGCTGGGTATAGGCCTCTCTTTTCTTGTGCCAATCTCCAGATAGGCAGTCGCTCCATGTAAAATACTGGTGATCGGCTGCATTCGGTTAGACTGGATTGCCGACCTCAAAGATAAGCAATGATGACTATAGTGTCATTAAATTCGTCGCTTTGGCATGTTTTTGTGACTAAACTAACGAAACGATTTTGATGAGGTTTCACAAATGGCGAGATATATAAGGCACAAAAAATTTGTTCGTATCGCAACTACGCACTTGAAAGTTGATTTCCCAGCAAGAACAAAAAACGGTGAGTGGCACGTCTGAATCATTTAGGTCTGTTAGGAATTCCATGATATATTTCAAGTGTATAGGTACTCGTTGATCCTCCGTAATGGCAATAGGCAAATACTTGGCGTCTGGCGCGCCCTGTGCAATCAACTTTTCTAGTACATTGCTGACTTTCATCATAACATTCTCTTCCCCCTTAACACTTTCGGTGCTAAGCACCCAGAATATGGGTCGAACAATAATTCATTCGTATGCGCACAACCCGCCTCCCGAGTCGTCGCTATACGCAGCTATAAATGACACGCATACTAGTATAAATGGATTATTTGAGCTTAGCAGCGAAAGTATTCATAAAATTTGGAGTTATGCTAAAATTAACACCTTAATAAAATGCTATTAATCATTTCACTTGTTTGTATACTTTCAGAGAACCTATCAAATGAAGAGCGAACATGGGAAGAGATCATGCAGATCAAAGCCATGCCAGTACCCATGAACCAAAAACGAGAACTCAAGGCCAGATTACAGGTAAACATAGAATTTACGATAACCTAAGCAGGAAAATTCCCTAAGGTTCACTGAATTAAGGTCTGTATCAGTATTGCCTTTAAGAATAAAATTCGACGCAGGCAATGCGTCTGCTTGCGCGTGCTTAGGATACGCGAACGCCCAATTTTGTACTAATACACTCCTTTATACAGTGACATAAAAGAATCCGCTTAGTGGAAACAGACCCTAAGTGGCCGTAGATAACCGAATTCTAAACTATAAAGAATAACAAAAAATCCTAATTTCGATTATAAAACATAATTATGAGATTTTAAGTGTGGAAAGTTCACCCTGTACA
The DNA here is from genome assembly GCA_964057025.1 of Standfussiana lucernea. Taxonomy (NCBI): domain Eukaryota; kingdom Metazoa; phylum Arthropoda; class Insecta; order Lepidoptera; family Noctuidae; genus Standfussiana; species Standfussiana lucernea. The sequence goes on from OZ059810.1 coordinate 2,531,391, forward strand.
AAAATCTGCTGTTTCCTTCAAAACGGTCAAAATGTATGAAACAGTTGTTTTTTTTTAAATAATCCATGAAAAATTTCTATGTGGGGGTTCAGAATGATGTACCTACTGAGTACGTGGTTACCGTTTTCGCGTCGGTATCCCTTACACCTTGTACAGAGATAAAAAAAACATTGCTCCACAGAACGCCACAAAACTCCGTCTGCAAGGCTTCGAGCAACTCCAATGGCGACAACGCAAGGTCTGGCACCGCTTCCGAATACGATTCTCGGAAATAGTCGGCAAGCTAGAACTCTGGCAGTCCCCCATGAGGGAGATCGAAGGCAAGTTCGGCACCGGCGTAGTCTCATACTTCCTCTTCCTAAGATGGCTGCTATTCTTAAACATTGCCATATCGATGCTGATTATATTGTTCATGATATTGCCAAAAACTTTGCTAACCGAACCGGCGTCTAAGTGCGACGATACTGAGCTGAATACTACATCAGATTGCTGCTCGCATTTCTATTTAACGAAGAATTTGTCCGATTCCAATGTGTTTTTAGACGTCATTCAAGGCACGGGGTGGATGGAGAGGACGATACTGTTCTATGGAGTATATTCAAATGAAATATACGAGTACTATGTCAAAAATTTGTTCCAAAGTAAGCTTTATTACAATATGCCTATGGCGTACATTCTTGTGGCTATTTCTTGGGTTCTTTTATCTCTGATAGCCATAGTGAAAACTGCTGCCAAAGGTTTTAAAGAAAGACTAGTCGAAAATGAAGGACAGTTTTACAAATATTGTAATTTGGTCTTCGGAGGATGGGATTTCTGTATACACAATGACAAATCAGCTAAAATTAAACACAAGGCGTTATATAACGAAATAAAAGGATATTTGGAAGAAGAAAAATATAATGAAGAAAGACAGTTAAGGACCAGAGAGTCTCAAATCATAATTTATTTCAAAAGATTATTAATTAATGTTATAGTTTTTATCATTCTTATAGCTTCGGGCGTACTCATATATTTCACATTTAACTATTCAACAGATAAATTGGGTCAAATTCCTGAAGAGAATGATGTAATAAACAATAATTTTGAAAATTCAATTGTTAACGTAACGCAACCCGAAAAATTCACGTTGAGGTTATATAAAGGCGAGATGTTCTTCGGGCAGCTAGAAAACACTTTACTCGAATTTCTTCCCTTCATATGTATAGTAGTTTTAAACGTAATAGTTCCAGAGATATTTAGCTATTTAATACCATTCGAGAGTTACACTCCTGCGCATGTTTTAATCATCAGTTTGCTTAGGACTGTGTTGCTTAGGCTGTCTTCTTTAGCCGTTTTGTTAAGTCAAATGTATACGTATGTAAGGGACAATGGATCCATCTGCTCCATTGATAATGCAAGCGATGAGGCATCATCCAAATTAGATTGCTGGGAGACCTACGTCGGCCAACAACTGTACAAGTTAATCCTAACTGATTTTGCTGTACAATTTGTGACCACGTTCTTCATTAACTTGCCAAGAGCGTTTCTGGCGAGGCATACAAACAGTCGATGTTTCAAAATTATCGGGGAGCAAGACTTTTATTTACCAAAGCACGTATTGGACATAGTTTACACGCAAACTATTATTTGGATGGGCTCGTTCTTTTGTCCGTTCCTTCCCATAATTGGTACCATATTTTATTTCCTTATTTTCTACATAAAAAAATTCACGTGTCTGACGAATTGCACGCCCTCACCAGTTGTATATAAAGCGTCGAAATCAAAGTCCCTATTCATGTCGGTGTTGCTTCTAGGTTTTATAGCTTCAATTGCTCCTGTAGCCTATTCTGTTGCCGAAATATTCCCATCGTTCAATTGTGGCCCATACAGAGGCAAACAAAATGTATGGGACTTCGTCGTCGAGACCTTTGACGGATTCCCTTATCTTATAAGAGAGTTCATATTCCGTATGGGGACCTCTACCTTTGCTGTACCAGCTTTTGCTGTGTTATTATTCTGTCTGTATTATTACTGGGCAGTAGCTGCGGCTAATAGGCATATGGTGACGGTTCTGAAGAACCAGCTAGTCCTAGAAGGCCATGATAAGCAGTTCCTTCTGAATAGGCTCAGTGCGTTTATCAGGCAACATCAGAAACGGTGCGAAAGGAGGAATCGAGCTAGTTTTGCGGATGATGACTCAATTAGACAGAGTTCTAGGTAAAGTATTCTATTATGGTTTTTTAAGATAGTTTAAATGTTTGGGTTCATACTATAGTGCAGTTTTGTTATCGCTCGCTATTGTTGTAAAAACAATTTAGTTCTGTGGCCCAAATATGATGATGGCGCTAAACGTACTGTATAGCTTTGTTTTTTTCCCACATTGGAATAGAACCAAAATATTCCTGCATTAAGACGTCATAGTAGGGCCACTGTTTTGAGTTATATGCCCTTTATATACAGATAGTTTGCGTACGAATCATCATGATTGGTTCCCTTGAATGTTGGGAGTTAGTTAGTTTATCTCAATTTAGAATTCGCTTTATTTCGTAAAGATCTCGTTTCGTAATTTTTCGACGAGATTTTAGTAGCAAGTAATGATTTTTGATATTTAAAATGTTTTAGCTATGTCAAAAGTAACAAAGCTAGATTAGATTATTCTCCATTTAATTAAGAAAATTAAGCATAGGTTTAGTTATTATACAAAGATTATGTACAGATATCGGTACCTAAAAAAACAACCGGCGATAATACATTTTAATATCCTATTGCTTTTTTTTTTAATTCTTTGATATGTCTTATCGGAGTCTGAAATACTAGCGAGTCGATAACTGAACTATAGTATGAACTTAACATAAAAAGTTAATTAGCTAATAATTTTATAAGTGACTATAAAGTAATGTATAGTATCTTAATATTTCTTTGAGATTCCCATTATGTATGCCCATTTTCACTAAACATATACTTAAAATTAAAGCCTAAATAAACACCTAGTTGGATTTTCACCACTCGGTTCAGGCACCAAGAGTTGAAATTCCAACGATGCAGTACTATTTAGGCAGTAATTTAGTTAATGAATACGGGCATATAAAGTAATGTAAAGCGTCTTAGCATTTCTGTGAGATTTCCAAATATTTATTCATGAAACTAGTATTTAATTTAATTCTATAAGTTAACTACATTGATCTAAAATATTGCTCCTCTTATAAACCTAAATACATTAAGAGGGTGCGCTCTGAAAGTTGTTCAAGTGACCAGCAGCCGTCATCCCCTTGAACAGCTGTAGGTTTCGCCAACCACGTCTGTGAAGTTTCCCCAGTGTACATTTCTACCTACCCCTTTCGGGAACACAGCCGTGTGATATTGTTGTTTATAAGAGGTGTTTTACACGATGTATGTTTTAGCCATTTTCCGTGCTATAGAACTTAAGTGTAAAGCTCAAATAATTTCCAAAGTCGTGAATTTCAGCTGAAAAGATTAGATCTGAAAAGTGTCTGAAACGTATTGTTTATACTGCGATTTTTCGATTATTTTTAACACTGCGACAGTTAAAGGTTTTTCTTTTAAACAAGTTACCAAGTTACCAAGGGCAAAGTGTTATTGGGTTTTTAACCGACTTCAAAAAAGGAGGAGGTTCTCAATTCGGTTGTATGTTTTTTTTTGTGTTTGTTACCTCATATTTTCGTCATTAATTAACCGATTTCAAAAATTCTTCTTTTATCTGAATGAACTCCCCGATTGGTCCCATAGAAATTTCATCGAAATCGGTTCAGCAGTTTGGTTTTGAAATCAAAATAGCTGGAAATATGTCATCCAAGTAAAAGAAATTGCGAAATTGATACTTGACAAGGATTTGTGTGTGATGCGATAACTAAAAAGGGTAAAATAAAAACTTTTTTGTAAAGTTATTTTCCACTTTTTTAGTGTTTGTTTTTTTGGAAGTCGGTTTTTTTTTGCAAAAAAGTTTTTACATCAGGAATTTCTCAGTAGTAGCTACGGACTCAGAATTTTGCCCAGCTGATGACAAAAGACTCGCTCCCTACTATTAGGTACACCTCTGCCTAACCCTTCAGGAGATTACAGGCGTTATATTACGGTTTATTCATACAACTAAAACAAAGAAGATCTAATACTAATTATTTACTAAAACTTATACAAAAGCTCATTTAAATTCGCCATTATATTGTGCCATAAGTAAGAAGGTACAATATTCTTCCTATCCTGTAAAGATTGTATGAATAAGTAAAGTTTATAATCTTAGTTTTCTTTGCCTTTTCAACTACTTACATTCCTTTAACTACTCACTAATAATCTTTTAGAATGCCAGAGTTAAGACTGACAAAACTAGTAATAATTTTGTGAAAAATAACATGGAAAGATTTGATAACATTAATCGCCGAGGTATACGCGAGGTGACTTGCGATGCGATGGTACTGAGGCCCAATTTACATTGATCAAGGACAGTGGTGAGTAGCGACTACAAGTACAGTGGCGAGTGGCGCGCTCCTAGACAGTGACTGTTTGCTCGCTACTGTTCGATCGGTTTACACCACTGTCTTTACATACCGCGGTGATGTAGTGATATGTCATTTACCCCGAAAGGGCGGTTAAACTCTGAGGTGGAGTTGCGTTGATTATGTCGATGTCCTTACGCACTATACTTATCTACTTTGCTAATCCATGACCAATGTAAATCGGGTTGACTGACGCGCGCGTCGCTAGACTCAAGTCGTATCGTCCGAGGTCGTGCCCGTTCACGCCGAGGGCAGGGGTGCGTGTGGGTAGTTCAATATCGCAACAGTTGGTTCATTCCCTTATTATTGCCATTCTTCTTCTAAATATAAAACGATCAAGAAAGATAAACACACAACAAGAAGAAACATTTTTTTTTTTTAGAATAAACTGCTTTTTCTTTCTTTCTAATTTTCTTATGTCGATGCAAGGCACAAATACTAAAATTCTAAATTGTCACAAAATTATTAACGAACGAAATTATTTAGTATTTAAAACGAAAATTTTATGATTATGTATATTTTATCTTTTTAAGGTTGCGTCAAACCTGTACGGACAAATGCGGACGCGGGTACGGCTCGTATCTACTAACTCATGTACTTACGCGCCACATTTTGCACTTCGAAAAATCGAACGCGCGTACACGCGCTTATTCCGGCGTTTCCGTGGACGAGGCGTCTTCTCTCGTACGTCGTTCGTCGTCATTCTGTACTTGCGCGTGAGGCAAAAGGCGCGCCTACATGCGCTACTAAAACAATCTTATACGAATATACGCAAATCTGATTAAAACCGTGAATCTGATTAAATCCGCGAATCTGATTAAAACCGCTCTTACTAAGTAAGTACATCTGCCAATGTACACTATCTTTAGCAGGTCCGCAAAGTGTCCGTACTATTTTGACGAATCCTTTAGTTAAATATGACTAAAGTAAGCACACTATGTATAAATATTAGGACAATATTACGAAGTTTTTATTTAAATTATGTGGATACCTTAACTTGTGTCAAAATTAAAGACTGTTTTGTAAAATTGTTTATTTATTACAAATCTACGTCTTGCTCAACTGAGTCTGACTTATTGTATGTTATTTAGATGATTTTTAGAGTCTTTTCTCACTTAATGCTCATTATAGCATTTTTTTTAATCTATTTATTAATGTTTTATTCTTATGTCAGCTTGCACTACAAATGACTAAATAAAAAACGAATTTTAAAACATTGTTCTGTTTGTGTCTAACGTTTGAAATGAAGACTGTCGGAATAATATTTGAAACCTCCTAAGCGTCGTAGTGATGTTATATAGCCTTAACCTATAGCTACATATATCCCTTTTGAAGAATCTGGCAATCAATGTTTTTTTTTTCAAATCCGTTAGTTCCTGAGATTAGCACGTTCAAACAAACGCACAAACTCCAGGTTTATTATATTAGAGTTTAGTCATTTGTAGTGCAAGCGGGCCTTAAACTCGTAAATGAGGCTCTCTTTTGTAAATCTGTACATACATAAATAGCATTTATTAGTATATAAGTACATAGATTTTTTAGTGATCTCAATATAGAATCATTGTATGGTAAGTAGGCCCGTGAAATATAGTTTTATTAAGCTTGTCGCATTTATAAAACATTGATTGTCCCATAGATGCGTCACTTATGCCGTTTTCACTACCACACCTAAATATCCTGGTACCTGCCTAGTTGGAATTTCAACTTTCAGCAATTGAGCAAAGTGTTTATAATCTATGAATACGCTTTCATTTAATTAGTGGTAGTGAAATCAGTAATATTCTTTTACTTTTGAGTACAATTCAATTAAATAACAATTTAACAATTTTATTTTCATGTGTATAAAATATATTATATTACAACCAATGCAACACATATTCAAGATGTGTAATATCTAGTCTACCATCACCGAAGCATTTAAATACAGTGATACTGAACTTTTTCCTAAAAAAAAACCAGAGATGCAGTTTAAAACTGTAAGTATGTAAAGCTCTGGTCAAATTGAGGCGAATCCCGCGCGAGATTTGGGACAATAACGATCGCGCTGATTGTGTCAACTAACCTTAATGATCAACCTGGCGTGAAAAGTCTTGTGTCTTCCTGATAGTAAAAACAATAGACACACTGAGTTGCCCCCTCAACCCTTGCCCGAGCCAGCCCGCGATGCTGAGCTTTAACTTCGCCCCTAAATCCGATCCAGTCTGTCCCTTGCTGTCCTCCGCAGCGAAACCCCCCTAAGGGCTCGTTACCTGCAGGGCGTACCCTTAGCGTGTAGTAGCTTATATATTAAGTTTTTATGCCTCTGACTGGAGACCTTACGACAAGATGATATGGCACTCAAGGCAGCCACGGGATAATCCGGTTAAGCAGACCACAACTTCACATGTTGAATTTCGAAATGCCATTCACAATAAAAAGCGCTCAGTTGAGTTGGGATTCGCCCTAGTGTGGTCAGAGCTTTAATAAGGCAGGTTATCACTGGACTCTCGAAACTGTAGTAAAACGTAAATGTTGTTAATAAAATAACCTATTTTAATTTTCCTTAGGCAATTATATAGTTTTATAATCATTTTGTGTTGTAACCAAGAATCTGTATCGCAAGCTAGTTTTTTTTATACTTAGGTTAGTTAATATTTGGTATTTAAATAAGTTGGTAATATTATAAATTCTAATAACAAAAAAAAATGTATATAATTAAATCAGTGTGTGTAAATTTTGGTATATTAACATTTTATTTATATTGTAAATTAAATGAAATTAAGTACACTTCTTATATTTATTAGTATTTATCTGATTTTTTATAAATTCGTCTTCCTTTTTGTGCAATGTTTAGAAACACAAGCGAAGTCGCGGGTTCTAGCGAGTATTGTAATTTTAATAAATAAGAACTAAAAATGTTACCATAACACACTGCCATAAACATCTAAATATTTATTCAAAATAATGATTATTAACATTATTATGGAAATAAACAATTGTACACTTTTTATGTATTTTTCTTACTATACCTTATTCATCATCGTCATACATACTACTTTTTTTTCCCGGCATATCTTACGCCCGGAAACTGTAAGTTAGGTCTATATGGCCCTTTTTTGTAATATTAATAATTTCGCATACTATTGTATGAACTTACAATTATTTTAACTAAACAGACAGATGTGTTACTGGGGACTTTGTTCCGCCACTTCTTCTCTCCAGATAAAACACTAGGAAGTGGCGAAAGGCGGGCGTTTTGGGAGTTCAACAAGCTTATATATAGTAGAAAAACATTTCTAAAAACAAGTTTTTAAATATAAGTGTGACGTAAGTTTTTCGTATTCTTCTCAGTAAACTTTTTTAATTGAGACCCATATCATGGGGGTGGATAAAAATTACTAGTGCACCATATTGGACTGGTTGGATTGGTTTACACGTTTAGTTTGGATTTTCATCCAAACTAAACGTGTAAACTATGCAAAATTTCAGCTCAATCGGTTGGGAATAACTGTTTTAAAATTCAGTTGCAAGATTTGAGCCAAACAAACATTATAGGTAACTACAATAAAATCATATAATATTATAAAAAGTGCGTTTTCTTAACTTTATGCCACAAAAACTGGTTGGGTAAAAAGTGGGGCGACTTAATAAGAATAAATAAAACCCCAAAGTACATAACATAACTTTTATTATCAATATTATCTTGCAGTACACAAAATACAAAACTAAATTATTCTATTTCGATATATTTTTGCTTTTTTCTATGTCTAAATATATATATTACTATACTTTATATTCTATTGGACTCATTTATACAATACGTTTTGTATAAAGTAACCTAACCCTTTAAATGCCCGCGTCATTTTATGTCAAACAAAATATTTCAAAACGAATTATCATACATTATATTCTTTATAGTTAAAGTACAGAGTGTAAGGAAAATGGTCGCGCAACAACCTAATACTATGTACTCAGTATACGATTCAAGCGAAAAACTTAAGGCCTTTATGGTTTTAAGAAAAAAATTCGCGTCGATGCCCAAAAACACCCTACATTTATTTCATCAGTACAGTCTGACGAAAACCTTTTCCGTATTTTTTTTCCTCTTGGCTCTTAGTAAAGAGTTATGGTATAGTAATAAATCTTCTATAATGTGGATAATCAGACTTTGTATCCGCTTAGACTGGAAGCCGACCCCAACATGGTTGGCAAAGGGCTAGGCAGATAATGTGGATAAATCATACACAAATAAGCAGAATGTTTTCTGAAATCACGTCAGTTTATTTGTCAGATTCCTGTGTGTTATTTTACCATACCACCCCATATTTTCTCAGTCATTAAATTATTTTGACAAATATAAATAATCAGGATCTCAATCTATACATATAATAAATCTGTAGCCGTGGCGTTTCTGTACATTGAAAATATTTAGAAAAAAAAAATTGTAGGGGTGTTAAAGGATAACGAACACAACCCATTTCTACTATTTTTTGAATTTTTGTCTGTATGTCTGCAGTCTGTGAGTCTTTCACCTAATAAAAATCAAATTGACTGATTAGGCGGGTCATAAGAGTTACAAACTAAATTGTGTCTGTCTGGAATAAGGGCATCGAAGCCCGGTTTCGCATGCCTCTGCCTATCTGGGATGTCTTGGGCTCAATAAAAAGGTCAGTTCTTAAAATACTTCTAATGACAACTCCAGGTGTCAAATTATGCCAAGCAGCATACATTACATACCCATACATTTACTTCTATTAATCATTCATATCCAAAAATTTAAATAGTTAGACATTCCCTCGGTCGCGGAGAAGAATGAGCTCACACATACTTCATGGAAGGACAGATATGATCACCAGTATGCGTGGGCGAGATAAGAATGTTCAACTGTAAGAAACGGGACCATTTTTTGACGCAGATGGGTGACTCTATTAATTTAAATCTTTGTTCAATTCAAAGTTCTAAAATGATGTGGACATTAACTTAAAGAGTCAATATTTTATATTATTATACTAATGGGGTGTATCGCTCAGTAAAGTATTAAAACTGGAGCACCTTGCCATATTATCTATACCCTGTGTTAATATATTATTTGCTTACTATAAAACTACTACATAGAAGTCTAAATATATTGTACTGTGACTGTATCAATTTCACGTTTTGTATACCTGTAACAAAGAAATAATGTCATGGTAAGTTTATAAATTCGTGACACACATTTTCAAAGAAAATCCTTTCCAAAGCTGTCATTTTCAAGTAAAAATTAACATTATGGTGCCTAACATTTTCATTTCTTTATTGTACAAGGAAACCCTGCCGTCTTTATTTTGCTCAATAAGCAGTTCAATCACAAAACACAAATTACTGACGTAGCTCAAAAAGCCGCTAAGCTGAGTTGGGACTGGGCTGGCCACGTCTGCCGCATGACCAACCAGCTGTGGGCCAAAATGACCACTTTGTGAAGCCCCGTTACAGCCAGAAGGCGTCGCGGCAGACCTCGTAGAAGATGGCGAAGAGCTGGATAAAACCAACGACCAGTGTGGCACCACATTACGCCTGAATCTAAAAAACTGAAAGTCGTGGAGAGGCCTTTGCCCAGCAGTGGGATGACGCAGGCCAACAGTAACAGCAGTCAATCGCAATGATTTAGCTAGAGTGTCAGTTTCCCCAAAATGGCCAAAAACATTTGTACATTTACCGCGCTCAGTTGATAGTTGCTGAATGTTCGAAGTCCCCCTTGTCGAGATGTCGTTGGGGCGCCTTCGACGGCTCGTAGATTAGCATGGACATGCGCTCCGGACTGGTCTTGTTACGTTGCATGTCTGGAATGAAACGCTGTATAAGTATGACTGGAGAATCTTAAAACAATCACGTATAAACCATGGGTCACCCCTTAAACTAGGTGGAGCGAGGATCTTCGCAGAGTGGCTGGTATCAGCAGGGGCTGCGTCGAGAATTAAATAAACCAGATTTAGTTTGAAGGTGACCATGTCCGTGCAAACGCCAGAAAAGGATGCTCTAGAAGGACATATGTACACTGACCTTATTGGTGATGCTCTTCGGAGAGTTCAGGTGCGTAGTAGTTGCGTGCGTGTATGAGCGTGGGTGAAGCAAAACGAATGCGAACCGATCGGAGTAGCGATAGCGTTCTGTAATTCTACCCCCGGCGTGAGTATGTACTTAAATCTCACACTCAGGCGCCGCTTGTATCGTTCGGTCAGTTCAAGCTGCCTCCGCAGTAGCTGCGAGGCGGATGCAGGTCTAGGACTCTGCAGCTGCAGGGTACTACTGCAACCTGGTGCTGTACTTACATCTCAGACTAAGGCGTCGCTTGTGTTGTCCGGATAGCTCCAGCTGTCTCCGCACTAGCTGCGAGGCGGATGCAGGTCTAGGACTCAGCGGCAGAGTGGCTGGCTGCAGGGTTACCTCTGAATATGCTGTCTTGCTTGTGTAGTCTGCGAAAGAAACCCTTGGTTAAAAACCGGGCTAAGGCCACGAGGGGCAAGGGAATATAACAAGAAAATCACGGCACGATAACTTGGGAGTGTTTGTAGATCGTCAGAAAAGGCAATGCAGAAGAAGTCTACAGAAGAGAAGATGCTCCAATTTTGGGTTGCGTCTTTGCAAGTTTTATATAATTTCCTAACTCTATTTAACAGGTAATTTACATATATGAATCGCTGTCATCATCAATCTGAGTTTTACAGAAAACACCTGCTGTTCTCTGTCAAGAATAATCACATAAAACTTACGACTTCATTGTCAATGTAATCTTAGGTCAGAAGGCTACAAGTCTTGGCAAAGAGGGTCAGTATGACCGCGAAAATCCAACTAGCAATTGACCCGTTCTTAAGAGCTATTCACTCAGATATAAGCAAGTTTAAATGGAATTCTGCTCTAAACCCACCTCTCTCATTGAGCACAATCTCGCGATGCATCTGCGACAGCTCAGCATCATTGATCTGGATCTTGTGCTTCTTCTCCAAGCCGTCCCAAGAGCGGTTGCGGTCTCCAATGGTAACGGTCATGTCCCCGTCGTGTTTCAGATCTTCGTCTTGGAATGATGTGTTCTTGCTTAGAGGCTCCACCTGGGCGTATGAGAAAAATACTTTAGAACGTGAATCACGGAACTTAAAGCACATCTAAACTGTGTTTAAGAGCTGTCATAATCTCTTGAACCGCTGTTTAGATGTGCTAACCGCGAACTTCACGCCTAGTATGGTGGATCTTTTTCATCTAGGAAAGTACTATCACCAAATCTATTACTTCTGCGAAGCAGCGTTGCTGTGTTTTGGTTTTAAAATGATTAAGAGGATGTTTCTCATGCGTGGGTGTAATTCTGTAAAATTTACCGGCCCTTGAGAAATTACAGCTTATTTGTAGGATGGCAACATATTTGTGACTCTTATGATATTACAGATGTTTATAGGCTGCGTTGACCCAGTATATGAACCGTCTGCTTGGCTCCAAAAACTTATAAAATACTAAAGGCAAACTATAATATTCCTTACCTTGATCTTCCTCTTCAAAGTAGGACTGGACTGGGGTCTATTCTTAAAATCAATATGCTGATTCTTGTCACTCTTATTCCTGATAATCGGCGATAATTTTCTATATTCGCTCCTCGGTTCCAACTCTATCCGAACAGTTTCCACCGTCGAGTTACTGGCCCTGCCGAAGAGAGGGGACAGTTTCGGCTTTGGTCCACTAGTCACATCCGATTCGTCAACACTCTCGATCGTAATAGTGGAATCGATACTGTTCGGATTATGCTTAATCGGTTTGACGATAATCAGTCCTTTCTGAACGTCTTCATCGTCAAGTTTAGACGATTTTTCTAGATCGTAATTCGGGTTCTCGAAGCCCGTTTGCGTGGCTATATCGTCGCTCACTCCTGTGAAAGTCTGAGAGTTAGTATTCGATGCCTTGTTCAGCATTCGTTTACGTCTTTCCAAGTCTGCGTGTATGTCTGTCTGAACGCGTAAGTTGATGTCCCCGTAGCGTCGAACGATGTAGTTTAGGAGCCATTGGTAGCCTTTGCGGAGGCCGGGGTCGAGTTTTGGCTTTTTGGATTTTGGGTGGTCACCGTACGCGCTGTAGGATTCTACTAGGGTTGGACAGCGGTACCTGTGAAATGAGAATAGGAAGAGTATTTAGCTACAAGATCCTGATGGTAATAACCTTTGCAAGCTTAAAATACTTAGGCCTCCGGGACAAATCTAGAGAACGATTAAAACAAGAAAAGTCTGTCTCCTGTTGGTATTCTTGATATGTGTATGAGATGTTCTTTTGGTAGAAATGACCGTCGACGACCAGTAGAGCAAACGAGTCCTGTAATGGAGACCGTCTGCAGCACGCGTATTGTAGGACGCCCCACAGCTAGTTGAACCAACGTCCTTATGAATGTGGCTGCGACAGACTAGACGCGGAGGCTGATAGACAGTTTTGTGGCGCCGCTTGGGAGGCCTCTGTCAGCAGTGGACTGCGTAGAATGAGTTCATTGATTGATTTACCTACAAATAGTAGCAGCCCGGATTCTAAATTTGTGCGTTGTTGTTCTTCTTAGTAATTGGCTCGCTTCCTATGGGACTTTCAACTGGCGAAATGAGGGTGTGCAATCGGTACAATTCTGCATAATCCTTCGTGGAAACACGCGTAATGATTTGTTACAGAAAAGTGAGTTATGTTTTAATACTTTTAATATACGTACTTATTAACCAGGGGCTCTATGTTAAGCTTGTCAACCACATCGATGTCGTCCAGGGCTCCATGCTTGTCCTGTTTGTTTGCGAGCACCAGCACTGGTTTACCTGGTAAAGTTAAACCTCCATGCTTTAGAAATGTGGTATAGTATAATCAGCCCATAAAGTTCCCACTGCAGCTGCTGGGACACAGGCCTCCTCTCCAGAGGGAACGGGCTGTAATCCACCACACTGGTCCAGTGCTGGTTGGTAGCTATGTCACATATCTTCGAATTTTTGGGTCTAGGACACGCCGGTTTCCGCACAATGTTTTCCTTCACCTTTTTTGAGAGCAGTGGTGAATAAAAGTGGTGTAATAAAAGTAAAGAAAAATATATTATGGGGTGTTTTTTTTTTAGTCTGTTTAAAACGCTTATAATAATGTATGAAACCGCTGTTTTTTAAGCGATACTTTACCGAATATCGGACGGACGAGGTAGTGGAGGTGGAGCTGCGCAATTGTGCACAGAAAGAATAGTTTTTCTACTTTTCCTGATTCAAATTAAAAACATACCAACACTACTAAGAAGTTTATTGACACCTAATCGTCTACCGAAAAGAATTATACTGTGCTAACTAACGAATTAAAAGAGTGACGCACATAACTTGAGTCACGCCAGCACAAGGCCAAGGAATTTCTTACTAAATGAAGTAGGAATTTATTTGAAATTCTTTAGACACGAAGTAAACGATAGTAGTTTTATTCGAAGACTAGCTGATCGGCGCAACTTCGTCTGCGTAACATTTTTGATTAATGCTTCTATTGGTTGCAGCGTGATGTTTTATAGCCTATAGCCTTCCTCGATAAATGGGCTAACACCTCCAACACTAAAACATTTTTTCAATTCGAACCAGTAGTTCCTGAGATTAGCGCGTTCAACCAAACAAACTCTGTAGCTTTATAATATTAAGTATAGATTTATTTAGTAGGCCTCGCTTTGAAAGGATCGTTATTCTCATTCCTACGGATGGCATTCAGAAGTTCACAGGCTAGGGGCCGGACTCCACCGAAGCGAAGACGAGAAAAGAGGACAGGAAATGATTGTGTTGTAAACCACCAATAGAATTTCGTTATTTACACTTCTCGTCTCCGCTTAGCTTTAGTGGAAACGGTTGAGCAGAGAGAAGAGATGTCTGGTAATTGTTTAGGCTAGCGGAGACGAGAAGAGACGTGATCGGTGTGCGGTGACCAGTGTGCTGTGTGTGGCGTTCGGCGAGCGGTGTGCTGTGTGCGGCGAGCGGTGTGCTGTGTGCGGCGTGCGATGAGCTGTGTGCGGCGTATGCTTAAGTGGCGCAAGGCGGATATGATGAAGATGTACGGAATAATATGTATTTCTACTGCCAACTAAACTTGCATTGGAATGCAAACAATGCCTTAGAATAAATCCCCGTAATTTACTATACCCCTAGGTCTAAAGTATTATTCAGCAAAATTAGGTTGTGTTAGAGTTCACCAGGTAACACAGGTTGCAGACTATCCAGGGTGTAACATAATAAACGGCAAGACCTGTCGTGTCGTGTCTCAGACCATGGGTGGAAGTGATGGAACTGCACAACTTTCGTTCAATGTTTGGAAAAACTTTTTTTTTTAGTTTTACCACATGTTGAGCATGAGGAGCTCGTGACTAAATAATAACAGCCGCTCCGGTTGATCTTCAGGTTAAGCCGTGCTTACCTAATTTGGTCCGTGGATGGGTGAACACCCATTCTACATCGAGTTTCGTCCGTGTCTAGGAAAGCACGTTAAGCCATTGGTACCGGCTGTCATTTTTAGATCTTTGACAGTCGTTACAGGTAGTCAGTGGCCCGAAAGTACCTATGACAACCAGTCTTACCCAGGGGTATCGTATTACCCAGTAATGACTGGGTTGTGGAGGTCAGATAGGCAGTCGCTCCATGTAAAATACTGGCATTCAGCTGAATCCGGTTAGACTGGAAGCCGACCCCAATATAGTTGGGAAAAGGTTAGGCAGATGATGACCACATGTTGATCAGCTGATCACGTTAGTTCCTATAGAAAGTCCTTTTCTTGTGAATTTCAAGAACTCGTAGTTACAAAAGTTGTTCAGTTTCAAAGTCCGAAAAACCACACGGGAGGTCTTGCGTTTATTATGTTTGTTACACCTTGTCTAAAAATCCGAACGTAAGTTATAAAAAGCTTGGAAAGTCAGGAGAACTTTTGCCCAATACGGTGAAACAATACTCAGACATTAAAGAAAGACGGCATTTACCTACATCTATTTTTCAAAGAGGTAAACAAAGCGATCGACTTCAAACAGTGATTCACAGAGCAAAGTGGTCAACAAATATATAATTCAAAGGGCAATTGCTGGCTGTCAGCTAATACCAGGTCATTATATACCACCTTAAAGCCTTGCCCGGCGGAATACCAGTGTGACTGTTACCTTGAACTCTTTTCAGGTTAAAGAAAATATGAAATAAAAAAATAATATGACGCATGAGGAGCTGACAAAAAAAAAGAAAATATTGAATGTCCGCCTACCCACTTTAAAAATGTTTTCTTTGGAATTTTCAAATATCAAACCTTTTATGCCGGCTGTTACTGCTAATGGGCACTATTTTCAGGAAATATTCGTTGCAAATACCGGGCGAGCGTCACATGATTGCAATTTCATAGCATAAAGTTTATTGTGTTGAGGGTTCCGTGTAGTAAAGAGTCTGAAAGTCTGTCAGTCAGTTTTATCAAGGGGTCATCGTGTGTAAATGGGTCGTGGAGGTCAGATACGCAGTCGCTCCATGTAAATATTGGTATCAGCTGCATGCTCCATCTCATTAGACTGGAAACCGACCCAAAAACATTTGTGAAAAAACCGCCATACCAGGTTTAAATTGCAGTGACTGACGCGCTACTAAAAAAGCATCAAGTCCTGGTTTCGATTCCCGGGTCGGGCAAAGTGATATTGGCTTTTTCCATCAGAAATTTCTCAGTAGCAGCCACGGAGTCTGGATTTGTCCCCGGTTGATGGCAATAATATCCGCCTATTACATGGGAATTAAACATAACTGGCGAAATGTGGGTGTACTTGATAGGTATACCTCTGCTTGACCCTTCGGGGATTACAAGGCATGATGTTATGATGATTTTTTATATATTAAGAAAATGTGTCGATTGTAGTACTTGTAGCCCGCTTAGTAGGTAAGTACCTACATGAATTAAGTGGTACACTCGTACATACGTACGTAATATGTGCGTACCGTGTGTATTTACGATATTAACCACGGCAACGGACACGGTTCAGTAGCACGATAAATAGTTTACTACCTAGGTACCCGCCATTTTCACTGTTACTGATAAGCATTTTAATTAAAACTGCCTGAGAGTGCTTGTATCATAATTATGAGCGTTACATACGCTATTAGGTAAGTAAGTAAGTATTTTGCTGTTTCTGACATTACACCAGACACAACTTATCATATTCCTTTGCTCTTATACCCATTTAATGGCGTCGGTAATGTATGTCATCACTTTTAAGGTGGAAACATACAAATAAAACGCAACGCGACGTGTCGTGTCGACACCCGGTGCTAATCGTGCACACATACAACACGCCACGTGATGCTACAACATGTTTCTCTAGTATCATAGCTTCGCAAAGGACGGAAGTGTATTGACGTGGCCATGGATTTACTATTTAAAGACGAGCAGGATGAAGATTTTGAAGCTCCTGGGAATAAAAGTTTTAGTACCTATTATCTATATATATAAAAATGAATTGCTGTTCGTTAGTCTCGCTAAAACTCGAGAACGGCTGAACGGATTTATCTTATCTTGGTTTTGAAATGTTCGTGGAGGTCTAGGGAAGGTTTAAAAGTTGAGAAAAATTAGAATAATTGCCGTGAAAACCCTTAAAACAGCCCTTTTCTATTTCCCATACAAACGTTTTCTAAATAAAATGGAGAGTCAATTTGTAATTTATTACCGCTGCATAAAGTTCAAATTCGCGTGCGCGTTGGAGGATCTAATGTCGCGTTACGAAACTCAACAAAAGTGAATCACGAACGCGACAAAATTGTAGGTAGGTACTAGGAGAGTAGAATATGGAGATAGGTACTAGGAGGGTAGGATAGGTAGGTAGGTACTAGGAGAGTAAGATAGGTAGGCAGGTACTAGGAGAGTAGGATAGGTAGATAGGTACTAGGACAGTAGGATAGTCAGGTAGGTACTAGGAGAATAGGATATGTAGATAGGTACTAGGAGAGTAGGATAGGTAGGTAGGGTACTAGGAGAGTAGGATAGGTAGATAGGTACTACGAGAGTAGGATAGGTGGGTAGGTACTAGGAGAATAGGATATGTGGATAGGTACTACGAGAGTAGGATAGGTAGATAGGTAGGGAGGGTAGGTAGATAGGGTAGGTAGGGTAGGAGGGTTAGGTAGGATGGGTAGAGTAGGTGGGGCAGGTAGGGTAGGTGGGGTAGGATTCATTGACTGTTAGGCGGTACGAAGTTCGCCGGGACAGCTAGTAATTAATATAAAAATCTTTCACACTTGTTTCTTCAGTTTCTTTTTCAATTTCTTGAGTCTCATCCTTTACCTTTACTCTTTCGACTGACGCGTGACGTCGGGTGTTAACTAGAAACACACTACGTGTGATGCGTCGGGTGCCGTGTGTGCCCCCACTCCCAGCAACACGCCGATCAAGATCGACTGGATGTTAATGCGTGAGAATGCGTTGGATCACGTGACGTGTTTTCTATATGTCTCTGGCCATAGTAAATGTATGGGATTGATTAGTACTGACATGCGTCGGATGGCGTGGCGTGGTGTCGCGTTTTAGTAGTATGTTTCCACCTTTATCTAGCTACTCATCTGCCTAGCCTTCAACTTTGTGGGGGTGTGCTTCCAGAGTAACCGGAAGGACTTGAATACCATTATATATTTTGGATTGAGCGACTGCCTGAGTCGTCAGGCTTCTACAACCCAATTAGTGGGAAGCAAGATATAGATTGGTAGGACTAGCTATCGAATCAGACAATCGGGTTCCGATTACCAGTACCTAACGATTATCAACATCATCTTTGCCCTTGTCCCATTGTACTTGGGGTCGGCGCAACACGTTTTCTTCTTCCATTCTACCGAATATCGATTATCAAGGATCTAAAATTAACGGCGTTCATATCTGCCGCAATAAATTACTTAATAATACAAAATTGTATTGTATCGAGAGAAAGAAGAGATTTTTCGCTCGAGTTAATATCGATGCAAGTCGTAAAATTGAACTGAAGGCAGCGGAAATAATTTCAATCATAATAAAATTGGAAAGGCATAACTACATAATTTATTTTTCCCACGTGTTACAAATCTTTCTTACTTTTCATTTAAATAAAAACGGTACCCCACTCCCACGGACATGTCCGCCGTCCCGCCCGGCGCTATGGTCATACATCCACACGTAAGATAAAACTAAGGTATCTGGTTCATTTTTTTTATGCGGAAACATACATTGGTACATCACCTCACTTATTGCAGATATACGACTACCCGTGTCCACTTCACATTCAATGAATTTCTCCTATATCGTGGGTGCGTTTACGAACATTTGTTCCGTGCGGGAATCGAACATGAGACACGCGGCGCAGCAGCCAATCGCCAAGCCGCTGCGCCTACCGTTCCGTCTCGTCTATCCCTGTATGTGTTTTTTCTAGTGTAGTCCGTGGTGGACTAAATTAGAAAAATCAAAACTCCTAAAACATGTGCTAAGGAGGAACCCCTCCCTAAGGGATTATTACACCCAAAGGGAAATCTGCCTCAGCTCTCGAGACTTCACAAAAGTCTGAGAGCATAAAGTTTCCATAAAGGAAGAAGGTTGGGGCCCCTCATAAACTAGCCCACCGAGTTGGCTTGACATCGTAATCCACTAGATTCAAGAAACGCAGGTCCGTTCCTTGCACAGAACATATATACCCTAAAGGGTCCTTGTGGCGAAGCTGCGAGGCCTGCGTCTCGAAATAGACGTATAAGGAAATCCGGGTAAGAAGAACAGGGTGTAAAGTTCTCCATCCCTTATAGACGTATTTCAGCTAAGATGAGGATACCCAGGTTCATGTCCCTCAGAAGAACAGAAAGGCCTATATCCAGCAGTTGACGTTTTTCAACTGAGGTGATGATATGATAAATATCCACTTAGTTCATACAGACAGAAGCATGTAGAAGGGACGTTGGTCATTATACTATGCCTTGGAAAAACTAAGAACTGACTTGACCTAGAACTGTAAGTTGCGTGTAGATTAAGTCGATTGGTGGTAGGTAGTTATTTACGTTTTATGGCGATCTTGTGATAAACGGGAAAATACTGTAGTAATGTTTTACATACCTACCGAAAAAGTGGATTATGACGCAAACCTAAAGATCTAAGGTTACGATACCTTCTAGACCTCTAAAAAAAGGTAGGTGTGAAAACCTGTGAATTCAGAATTTCCCACTTTTTCTTTGTAACAGTGGATGTAGCTTTCTGGTTAGATCAGTATAAAATAGTAAATATTTTGATTCCTTTTAAATAATTATTTCGGCTAAAACAAAACCGATTTATTATGGAAAATTCGCCACTTCAGAATCACATTTTCTGAACGAAATTATTACGACATGAATCAGCCTCAAGTTACCATGACGATAATTGCAAAATATTAATAAAAATCATACCTGATATTTTGTCGTGCGATAAGACCTCCTCAAGAACGGCTCTGCATTCATCCAACCGTGAAAAATCGCTCGAATCGATAACAAATATCACTCCATGGACTTCGCTATAGTATTGAGACCATATCTGACGAAAATGAGGCCCTCCTCCCAAATCATATATCGTCACAGGTGTATCTTTATGCACTAAATTCACAGCTTTAAAACCCACAGTTGGCAAAACCTTGTCATCCTTTTCGCCGGCTAAATTATTCACAGTTTTTGTTTTTCCCGCGTTATCCAGCCCTATTAGTATCAATACGATCTGGCGACGCTGGTTTCGCCGTCGAAAAACACTTCTCAGACAATTACCCATAATAAACACGACTTACAACTAGATTAACGATAAAAAATCACGACTCATATCACAAATACGTGTTTCAAATTTGAATTTGTCACCCGTGGCCATTTGTAAACAAAAAAGTTTTGTTGACACATCGGTTACCAATAGCGATCGAGTTCGATGTGGCCAGTGTTATGCATTGGTTTGTTCTCTTTGCCCATTTTATAAAGATTTTGTTTTCTTCACGGATTAGTTTTACTTAAAATATTGTTTTTTTTTTTATTTTATGTAGTTTGAAAATTACTTCAGTTGCGTATTTTATTATTCCAATTTGCGTAGGTCTACACTGTAAATTATTAATTTATCCCTAATAAAATCATTTATTAATTTTATTTTATCCACTTTCATAAATTAATAACCACCACTGTCGGTAGCGAGCCATCCGATGTAAACTAATAAATTAATGTATCACCACAGCTTGTCTACTCCAAGGCGACAGCTGTATTTGAACAATTCCACATAAATAACGATTGTAAATTAAAGGTTACATCTGTTCCGTTATAATGTCGATGTCCTTGCAATTTGTGTGTTTATCTGGGTAAGCAGAGTGTGTCATTGCCTTTTGCTTATTATTATCACAACACATAGCATATCATAAGAAATAGAATACTCGTACAATAGTGCAAATAGCTTGTTTTATCCCAAAAATCTTTACCTACGATGACCTTTCACCTATAAGGCCTTTAAATAGTATGAACGGCCCTACCTGGCGTGAGCGCGTGCAACGGGTTTTCGTAAAGATGATCTGACAGGATGTCCGTAGCGGGCACCGCATAGCGTAAGAACTCTACGGTTATGACACCCACTTGCTCAGATATATTTACTTACATAATGATAGTGTCCTAGTCCTATTTGTGAGAAAGCAAAGTTCATAATTTAGTAGATAAAGTTTTTTAAGGCTTCGGTTAAAACTCGCGCGGAGGCACGAAGCGGAGGACCACTGTCAAAATGTCCTTGGAAAACCCGCCGTACGCGTCTGCGCCCGCCCGCTACTTAAGAGCGCTGCTATTTTTCAAAACAGACACGCGAGCGTGCACTACAGAGCGAGCGTGCACCCGCGTGTTTTAGCGGACGCCCCTATTGATTGACCTATTTGATTCGAATATCAAATAAAACATGCATATAAAAATACATAATTGAACATTTATTTTGAGAAAATAATATTCACCATAAATACAGGTACAATTTCGAGATAACGTTATTTACAAAGCTCAATAAGTTTTATTAATAAATACATTAAAATGCGCGCCAATTAAAATCAACGGCCATCTTGATTTGTGTTGCCAGTGGAGAAAAATTAAATTTATCTGAATTTCACAAGAATTGTGTCGCCATTTTTGATTGAATAATAGGCGAGATCTTTCATAACGTTGTCGAGACATATTTCTGCGCCTTGCATTTGATCGTCGAGTAAATATAGTGTTGGTGGGCCAGTGTGGACAGCCTTCGGGAACAATCTTTGTGCGAGTGTGACCAGCTTTTGCACAAACATGGAGGATGGGAATTTCTTTTTGAACTGTTTGCCAGTTGCGTCTTTTAGTATAATTTCTAGCAGCTGTGATGTGAGCGTCATGTTTTTCGGTTGTTTCTCTAGCAAGCTGTCCTCTGGGATGCCGTATTCTGAAATTGAAAAACAAAATAGCTTTAATTGGATGCTGTATTATGTTTTAATAGTTGCGAGGTTGGGTTCGAAGCTGACACTCGTATCTATAGTCAAGTTAAAGTAATTACTTGAGCTTAAGTAATTACTCGTGCATTTTTTTAATGCAACAGACAAGAATTTAAACGAAGTTAGAACCGTCAAAGAAAGCAAAGTTAAGAATTCTATCTTTTTACAGTTGTAACTTTAAGCAATTACTAAACTACATAATAAAAATCGGATCGTTAAAAATGACATTTACTCAAGTAAACACTTTGACTTGTTCATAGATACGGGGGTATGTAAGAATATCCGCACAGGTCGATCAATCAACATTAAGATGAGCTTGTCAAGGTCGGTTCATCTATTTATACCGAGATCCTTTGCTTCCGAAAACAGGCTCTCATCATAGTTATCGCAGTGAAGAACCAAAACGCTAGAAAGTCTTACTATAGCGACATACTAAAGCGATATATATTCGACGACCCGAATGGCGCAGCGGTAGTGAGGCTGCGTTACGTTCATAGGGTTCCGGGTTCGAATCCCGGTAGAAGCAAGTGTTTGTATGATGAGCATGGACATTTGTTTCCGAGTCATGGATGTTTATATGTATAATAAGTATGTATTTACAAACAAAAAGTATCTATGTAGTATATCAACTATCTGGTGTCCACGACACAAGCCTCGTTGCTTAGTGTGGCACTAGATGGTGCTGTGTGTAATGTACAGCGGTATTTATAGCCAAGGGGTATTGTGTTTCCCAATAACTGAGTTGCTGAGTCCAGATGACAACAGATCATCATGAAAAATACTGCTACAAAACCGGTTAGACTGAAAGCAGACCCAACATTCAATTCAATTAAACATTTCTATAGTACATAACCAATGGACTCTTATGACATGTCAAAAGCTAGGTGCACGGTTCGTATTTGTCGTTGCCTATGGGGAAAAACTTCATGGTGATTCAAGTTTTTTATAACATAAATAGTTGGGAAAAGGCTAGACACATAATGATGAATAACTAATTACTTTAACGTCACACACACACACTCACACACGTTAAAGAAAGGCTACTTACTGCTGACAAGCTCCGCGAACCGACAGTGCTCTTCATTGAAGGCTCGCTGAGCTATCGGGTCCTTCTGCGCCAGCTTCCATTCCGCTCCGTATCGCTTCATGTAGTCGTACTCCGCGCCACGACGCAGTTCCCGGGTTATCGTGGAGCCGTTTAGTTCCTGGAAAAATAATACAATTTTGTTAGTCTTTGGGACGAAAATCTGGTACAATAGGGCATCGAAACCCGGTTTTGGTCCCATAGTAGGGTCTCGCATGCCCAAGATAACCCGTCTTACCCAGTAGTTGGGTGGTGAAGGTTTGGTAGACAGTCGCTCCATGTAAGATACTGGTATCCAACATCCAGTTGGACCGGCAGCCGATCCCAACAAAGTTGGGAAAAGGCTAGGCAGATGATGACAGCGGATGAGGTTAGCACAGAAACTTGGAGATTGCACAAAACAGAGAAGCCTGTACCCATCAGTGGGTGAATTCGGGCTGTAGATGATGATGAGCCAGTGGCCCGGTAGTCTGACAACCAGTCTCACCAAGGGGTATCGTGTTACCTAATAAATGATATAATAAATGATGTTTATTTTGCAAATAGGTTTTTACAAACACTTTTACACGTCTGCTTTTTTAAAACTAGATGAGGCCGGTGTTTCGTATCTGACTACTCTGAGAAGAAACAGCAGAAACAAACTCAGAGGTCACAGTCTCTTGAGTACTGAGTTGTGGAAGTCGGACAGGCAATCGGTCCGTGTAAAATACTGGTACTCATGCAGATGAATACCAGTATTTTGCACGGAGCGATTACCGGATGCAGATCCGGTTCAACTAGGAGCCAACCCGAATTTAGTTCGGAAAAGGTTAGCCAGATGAAGGCGATTTATTACAAAGAAAACACGAGGCGTTGAATACGTAATAGACCACGTCATTTACCATATTTTTACTGTTTACACTAAGACAAATCACGAGACACGAGCAGAGAAACTAGAGAATATTAGACGCAACACAACATCGCCGCGCGCTTGCGACAGTGAGCGAGGGGTGCGCAGGACTGACACGAGTCGGCTGGCCCCACGGCCGAGGGCGCACACCTGCTGCTGCCCTCCACGCATGGCTGCGCTTGCGTATATTATTATATAACATAACATCACGCCTGTTATCCCGAAGGGTTAGGCAGAGATGTACTTAATAGTACACTCACATTTTGCCAGTTATGTTTAAGTCCCATGTAATAGAGGGCGAGCTTATTGCCATCAACCGGGCACAAATCCAGACTCAGTGGCTGCTACTGAGAAATTCCCGTTGGAAAAAACGCAATAACACTTTGCCCGACCCTGGAATCGAGCCCAGGACCACACGACCGACGAGGCAATCAAAAAGAAAGTTAACGCAAAAAAGAAGGTGGCCCTTACCAGCAATGTTTCAATCTTAGCAATAACAAGTTGTGATCCGGTGTCGTAGTCTTCCGTTTCTTGTATGGGGTTCTTCAGGAAGTACAGTTTCTTCAGGCCGTGCAGTTTGTTCAGTTCGCTTAGTGATCGCCACTGTAAAGTGAAATATTGAGGTTTTAAGCATTATAAGCGTTATACAAGGTGGAGGGTACACCGACGTTAAAACAGTTCCCACGTATTCAGTACATCATTATAAACCCCCCAACATGGAAATTATTCTTCGATAATTAAAAAAAACCAGCTGTTCCATACATTTTGACCGTGTAGGTATTGCAGTTTTGTAGGAAACAGCTGTTATTTTTCAATAACCGACGAATCTATACGTGGGGTGTCCCATTATGAAGTACTGAATACGTTGTATAACCGTTTTAGGGACGGTGTCTATCCACCTTGTATGCGTTTTTTTTGTCTTATTAACGCATTTTACTTTTTTTTCATTGAAAACTTTGACGTAATTCGATTTGGTTCCCTATGTTGTGTCGAAATTATCTTTATGATAAATCTCGAATGAAATTATTAATATGGAATTGAAGTCTACAGGAACGTTAGGAAGTAAATCTACACTAATATTATAAAGCTAAAGAGTTTGTTTGGTTGAACTCGCTAATCTCAAGAACTACTGGTTCGAATTGAAAAAATATTTTAGTTTTGGATAGCCCATTTATCGAGGAAGGCTATAAAACATCACGCTGCGACCAATAGGAGCGGAGCATTAATACAAAATTTTACGCAGACGGAGTTGCGCCGGTCAGCTAGTATTAGTAATATCTCTGTAGGTTTGAGGTCTGAAGTCGCACATTTTTTTTAAATGATATTTTTGTACAAAAACCATTGCCAATAAAACAAACAACAACTAACAGACAAAGGCATATTACAACAACAAAATATTAAAACGATATTTTTAACACATGGCAATACAAAAACAAAATGTTACCATACTCACATTGTTAATACTGTTCCTATTCAAAAACAGAACATCCAACTTCTTAAATACATCCACCTTTTCCTCCGGGTTCTCACTAAACCTTATTTCAGTAAACTGACAGTCGTTCAAACTTAGAACCTTCAAGTTTTTTAAATTCCCAAGGTTCATGATTTCTGACCATTTGTCTAGCGGATTCCCATCTAGTTTTAAAACGGTTAAAGTCCTCAAAGTTACTGATGGTGGTATAATTTTTTTAATTCTGTTATAGGCTGCGATCATTTCGTTTAGTTTTGGCCAAAGGTGTGATAGAGCGAGAATATCCGCCCATTCGTAGTCGCACACTGAAATATTTAGTTTCTCAAGGTTGGCAAAATTGATGGATAGTTGCGCCAATGTTTCTTCTGGCATGTCTATGGCCATGCGGTTTTTGCTGTGGAAAAAGAAACGTGCAATTTAAGTATTTGTTTGAATAAAACATTCGAAAATTGTCCGCAGTGGATGGACGGAGAACCACAATAGGCTGGGATTTTATAGAACATACTGAATCTATTTACATAATATGCCTTGGTTTAACACCAGATGGAGTTATCCGAGTTTTTCGGAATTTACAACAAATTTAAATGATGTTTTTTCAGACATATTCCTTGATTAGCCCAGTATTTCAACACGATCGAAGGCTCTAAAATTATAGAGCTCGGTAGACCCCATCACATCACCAACAAAGATTTAAAGGTATTTACAGACTTGAAGAAGACCATTTAGGTTCTAAAATCGCAAGCAATTACTTTACTGCCAAGATCCAACACCTCAATTCTCTAAAACTACACAAAAAGATAGCTTTTCCAGTTCAAATCTTCTTAAGTATCAAGGAACATTCCAGTCCGTTTCTGGTCATTATAAAAAGGTTTAAGAACATTTTCTTAGCTACATACTTAACGTCCAGCTCCCTGAGGTCCGGCAGCTGCGCGGACAGCTGGATGACCTCGCGCCAGTTGCAGAACAAGTTGCGTGACACGTCCAGGCTGCGCACGGCGGGGCACAGGGAGGCGACGTCGCCAGGCTTCGCTATGTTCTGGTCGTGAACGCACACTTCAAGGAGACGGTCGAATTTTCTGGAAAGAAAGAGACCAAGTTTAGCCCGCCCGTTTTTCGGCTTTTTTAGCCAGAGAGGACGATCGAAGGTAGAGCTATGCTTCCCGAGGTCGATCCATGGTAGATTTGATTTGTATTTGTTCCATTTGTAGGTATCTGACAATCGTTACGAGTAGACAGAGGCTTGAAATGCAGGCAGTCGCCTAATCAACATCTATAGTACATAACATTACGCCTGTAATCCTTAACGGGTTGTGCAGAGGTGTACCTGATAGTACACCCACCTTTCACCAGTTATGTTTAAGTCCCATTTGTGCCTGGCAATAGAGCGCGAGCCTATTGCCAGGCACAAATCCCGACTCCGTGGCTGCTACTGAAAAAGCTGCTCCTGATAGAAAAACCCAATAACACTTTGCCCGACCTGGGAATCGAAACCAAGACCTCATGCTCATCGCTCGGGCTTCCGACTACTAGACCAGCGAGGCAGTCAATCCATTTAAACTAATATTATAAAAAGGTAAAATTTGTTTGTATGTAGATTTTTAGATTTCTAGCAAAAATGTGCCTACATTGGCATCAGTTTTATGCTTTCGGCGAATGGTTTCTGTATGATTCGACGTACAAAAAGTTTTACTAGTAAAGATTTTTGTATGTCGAATCCAACCAAATGACCTTGAATGTGCTACCTAACAATCAAATGGTTGACTGACCCGTTAGTTTAGGGGCGTCATGGGTTATGCACACGCCCAATACTATGTTACACATGCTTTAAAAATCAATATTGCATGTAACTTATGCAGCACCGACCCCTGATAAAAAATGAATTACAATTTTATTTGGGTAGTAACCGAATGGCGCATTTAATAGACGTGCCGAATATAGTAGGTATCGCGTGTTTACAAAGGTTTTTATTGGGCGAATACTTACTGGGGCGGTACTTGAAAGCACGTTAAGCCGTTGGTCCCGGCTGTCATTTGTAGATCTTTGACAGTCGTTACAGGTACTCATTGGCCCGAAAGTCTGACAACCAGTCTTATCAAGGGGTATCGTATTACCCAGTACTAACTGGATTGTGGAGGCCAGATAGGCAGTCGCTCCATGTAAAATACTGGTATACAGCTGCATCCGGTTAGACTGGAAGCCGACCCCAACATAGTTAAAAAAGGCTAGGCAGATGATGATGACTTACTGGGGCGGTCCTCACCGCGAGATCGTCAGTAACACCAAAGCGCTGCAGGCCTTTCTCGGGGAATTGGGATGGATCGAACGATTTTCCCACCCGTACTTAAAATTCGGGCTTTGGACACCAGCCCGTTAATAATACCAGCCTGTAACTGTCCCACTGATGGGCAAAGGCCTCTTCTCAAACAGAGAAGGCACGAGCATTGATCACAACGCTTGCTCAAGATGGCCACCAGCCCGTTATGCAATACAATTGGGCGAATACTGGTACAATACAAGCCTTCTCTTATTGCGACAACGTTAGTTTATAAAGCTCCAGTCTGGCCAGAAAGAAAATCTACAAGCTCAACATAGCATAATCAGCCTGTAATCTTCCTATTGCTCAGCTGGGACAGAGTAGGCGAGTTTTCCTGAGAACGGCGGTGGGCCATAACCCACCACGGTGCGGGTTGGCGAATGTCATATTCTTATAAATAATTCTAATAGTTTGTAAACTTAATTATTTTTCAATTGAATTTATGTTCTTTTGGAATAGCTAACATACTAGCTAGCCTTACTTAGGAAGAGACTGAGACCCCACGTCACAGGGTACCCTAGTGTAGAGACCAGGGAGCATGTAAATATCTAACACATAAGGCTCATTGTTTTTTTTTTGTTACTAGCTTTTTTAATATTGTACCAAGCAGTGATAGTCTAGTGGTGTGATCGTTAGACTGCCAAGTCATAGGTCTCGAGATCGAACCCAAGACACGCACCTCTGATTTTTCGGAATTATGTGCGTATTGTACCTATAATTATCACTTGCTTCTGTGAAGGAAAACACCGTGAGGAAACCGGCATGCCTGAGAGATATTTCTCGACGGCATGTAAAAGCCAAGTCAGAGGCCCATGGGCGGCAAAATACTCTGACACCAGGTTAGGCACTAACCACACGATAAAGAAAGAATATTGTACTATGTTATGTGAACTGAATAAAATTTTATTTATTGATTATTCTTTTATTTTTATCATTCTTCATTGAGCAAACACTAGTAAATACATAACTTCTCTTTGTTGAGGCAAAGTTAGTTTATAACAACCCAGTCTGATCGGAAAGAAAATCTTCGATTTATTCTAATAATCTTCGATTATTTGAACCTACCTACTGGCCACTTCCTATTCAATTCAAATTCTTTATTTCAGACGTGAGTCCATAGTGTGTGTGTGTGTGTGTGTGTGTGTGTATGTGTGTGTGTGTATGTGTGTGTGTGTATGTGTGTGTGTGTGTAGTTCATAGGAACAATATTGGTATAGACCAATCTTGTTCATTTATCTGAAAGTTATCATACAAGGTGGAAGTGACATCGGCGCTAAAACGGGTACCACGAATTCAGTACATCATTCTGAACAACCTAAATGGAAATTTTGCGTCGGTTATTAAAAAAAAAACAGCTCGGTACATTTGACCGTGTAGGTGTTGCAATTTTGTAGGAAACAGCAGATTTTTTTTTAATAACCGACGAAAAATTTCTATGTGGGGATTCAGAATGATGTACTGGTAAAACGGGGTTACTTTGAGAGCTGGGGTAACTTTGATGATAGCTAGACTTGGTATGTTTTTACGAATTTAATGCGTGATGCTGAACGCAGCCAAAATTGTGCTTGTTCTGTTGGTCAGACTGACGGATCGGCCATATTATACCGAAGCGTGGACGAGTAGTTGCTGATAGAACCACTTAATATTATTTGTTAAAGTTTAGTGTTAATAATTTGTAATACCCACTAACAAAATTAATAATATCAATATCAATCTGATCTTGTTTGAGGGGCGAACATGGCCAGATATTGCACAAGATAGAGAGGTTTGGAAGGAGAAAGGGGAGGCCTTTGCCCAGCAGTGGGACACATGACAGGCTAACAAACAAACTCTCAAATTCGCCCCTTGACTCAAAGTAACCGCAAAAATATTCAAAACGCAATATTAACTAAATGATAGTTTCTAAAACAAAACTTTTGGATGGAATTTCGATGGAATAAATACTTTTTATTTATTCCATCGAAAAGACACCCCGATAAACAACGACAAAAATCAAAAAGATTTTTTTTAGGTGTTTGATTTTTAGGGGTAATCAAAGTAGCTCCATTATCAACATAACTTTGATGACCAGAAATTTATTATTTTTTAAAAAAAAAAACCTTTATATTTTTTTGTTGTAAGTAATAATTAATTTAAGCAATGAGTCAACACTACCGTTTTTTTACATTTTTAACATTGAAATTGCGAGCGTGGTATCAATTTGAAGTTTAAAATTATTCAAAGTCACCCAGTTTTACGGTACTGAATTCGTGGTACCCGTTTTAGCGTCGGTGCCCCACCGACGCTAAAACGGGTCCCTTCCACCCCGTATATCACCTCGCATTTTCTTATCATACCAATTCAATTTGAATAACATAAAATACCGTCTGTTATCCCCAAAGAGTTAGGTAAAAGTGTACCTACACCTACCTATTATAGTACACCAACAGCACAAATAATTTGAATGAAGAGAAAAAAACTGTCTTGTTAGTCCAGTGGTCCAAAGCGTGACTGCTGAGCATGAGGTCCTGGCTTCGATTCCCGGGTCGGGCAAAGTATTATTAGGTTTTCCATCAAGAATTTCTCAGTAGCAGCCACAGAGTCTGTTTCTGTGACCAGTTGATGGCAATAGGCTCACCCCCTATTACATGGAACTCCACATGAATGACGGACATTATCCCATGAATACACTGCTATAACTATAAAGCTTTTGACATAAAAAATCTGAAAGCAAAATGGCTTTCATAAGAAAAGTTCAGAAGTACTATTTAAAATCAGACTAAATTGCTTGCAATCTAGTCATAATAACCATTATAAAGTTTCTCATGTTTTGGACTCTTTGTATTATAATAATCAGTTTTTTTTATATGTATTTATAATATATATGGTAACAAAATTATAATATATAAGGTCTATCTATTCATACACGAAATCTCTTAAGGGGACATTGTACTCATCATTATGAACAACTTTTGCTATGGGACCAAACCTGAATCTAAAAAAAAATCAGCTGTTCCATACATTTTGAAGAGTTATGCGAACATAGGGAATTTTTTAGACGTTTTTTTCCTGGGTTTGATTCCCGGGGCGGGCAAAAAGTGCTATTGGGTTTTTCCGCTAGAAATTTCTCAGTAGCCCGAAGTTTGGAAGTTGGCAGTATGATGCCCCTGTGCCTCGGAAAGCACGGTAAGCCGTTGGTCCTGCGCCTGATCTCTCTCCGGTCGTGTCGGATTGCCGTCCCATCGGACTATGAGAGCAAAGGAACAGAGAGTGCACCTGTGTCTGCGCACACACTTGTATACTATAATATCGCCCGCGCCGATTGCTAATCTCCGCTAAGATTGACCACCTTGACCGAAAATGGTCAGGACGACTCTAATAAAATAACACATCCACTCACTGTTTTTGGTGAATTTTCTCAAAGCCAACCATCTCAATGAACGGAGCGCCCATTTCCCGCTTCCACTCATTGATGACCGTTCTACGGTGAGCGGCCACAGTTTCATCCTGGAATAGACAAATTGTTAAGGGTATTAAAAAAAGGAACTTGCGTAACGTCTACGTCTATGGTCCTTCTTGTAACTTCATCGTATTGAGTCATTTGAATGAACTGGAAAGAAGTGAATGATGTTTCTGAGCGACAGAAAGGGTGAAAAAAAAATGGAAATCTGGGAGTATAGTCCAGGACTGGCTCGGCCTGAGTATGTTAGGGTTATAACTGAAACATATTTCTTTTTTTTCTCCTAGACTGCTCTGTCCCACTCCTGGGCAAAGGCGTCCCTCCACTCTTTCCATGTCTCACGAACCCAAGCGTCCTCCTTCCAGTTAGGGGTTCGTCCTGCCATCTTCTTCATGGAATTTGTCTTTAATTTCTTTTAATTTGTCTTTTTGGCTGCTTAATTACTCTTAATAAATCTTTATTACTATAGTATTGCAGGCTTGGAGCTATGTAAGAATATTGCAAGTTAATAATCTGCTAAAAGCTAGAGCAGAACAAACAACTAAGTCATAACTTTTTATTTGTCCATAAACTTAAACAATAAAGCGCATTCTACTCTTTGTTTGTGTTAGCTCTAAAAATGTTCCATTTCAAGTACTAAATTATTTTGTGGACTTTGTGTTGTATTTATAAAGACATTCTGTTTAGATTAATAAGCAATCTAAACAAAAAAACAGCCTTGACATGCAGTGACAGATTAAAAACAAGCATACTACCCACGCAAAAACACTTATTCAGCCAAGTCTTTATGTGGGTGGAATGACCTAATGCTTGTACACCAACAATGGAAATAAGAATATATCATCAGAAAGTTTGGTTTTATTTACAGTTGTTGTTACTCACCTCACGATCTCCGTAGTATTTCCTGATAGCTTCAGCACAAGTTTTAAACGGAGCAATTTTATTCGGACGAATAAAAGAACCTGCGCCAGGTTTGGACGTCTTGAAATACGGCACGTCGTCGACAGAACCGTCGTGTTTACCCCTCAAGGGATCATCCCATTCGACACCGTACCAAACACCTTTATACCCCTGCACTTCACCGATATACTTTACCGTACAAAAATCATCATTATACTTTACGCGACTACCGATATGCACTTGAATTTCGCTGTCATCGGTACCATTGTGACTATCCATGGTACCGTTGCAAAATTTTGGTATTAAGTTAACAGGCATTGCGCCCACCATTATTTTTATGTTTTCGAAAAAGGAACTGTTTATCAAAAGGAAAACAGGCTGACTTTTTCCCCGAAAACTGTTGTCACTTTGCTTGTCCGTTGTAGGGTAGGCAAATTCACTACTTACATATTTAGTTTCATTTTTATATAGTCGATTTTGATAGTCGTGTGTGAAATCGATTTATACGAATCGTGTTGCATGCTTTTGACTAAATGATTTGAGTCATATTTTGGATTCATAAGATGAATTGGGATTAATAATAACTAAAGTATAATAAAAATTTTAGATTAACTAAAAATTATTTTGAACATTCTCTGTCATAGAGAAATAACTTATGGAGGAAGCAAGGAGTGAATAGCCGAACAAAACTTTCTGCCACTTTTTGCTTCCCGCATACTACGGACTTTGTTTCACACACAGAGACATGCATCCTATTATTACAAATGCACACGGAGAAAAACCAAACCACACACACATTGAAAAATTAGCATGTATAAATATAATGATCCTACAAAACCAAACAAAAAATACTAATGATGAAGCACAACCAATAAATGGTATTTCATTCGTCATCCATGAATGAATGAATTTATAAAAATTACAATTTTATTTTACTTTCTTGCTTATGGTTATAGTTTGATTACCTACACAAATAAATAAATTAACAATATGGTAAGTGACCAATGAAACTACGTTGGTCAGTCATAATGATTGTATTTATTTTACTCTATTATTATTTTCATAATTGAAACATTTGGGGCATGTTTTAATATTGTAATGGCCAATTTACTTTGGCTGAGGGATAAGCCCAGTTACGCACGCTTATTATTCCATTTTCTCTGTTGACTACTCTTACATTTTTCCTAACCAACACAACACCTCATAATACAAGCTACGTTATCATATTATGTTATTTAATCGTTCTTTGTAAATATTTTTGATCATAATTAATTAATAAAGTTGACTCTTATTTTGGTTTTAATATTTTTCTCTGAAGCAATATTGTGCCAATGTGAAATGTGTTATGAGGACTCGTGGATGAATAAAAATAAAAACAATTGTATTAACTATTTAAACAGAACTTAATGAGTAATTTAGTTGATTTGTGTTATGTCACTGAATAGTAAGTTTGGTTCATCACTAGAACAAAAAGTGTTGCAAAATTTAAAAAAACGAATAAAGATTTCTTTGTTTACTTTTGAAAACGGCTGCCAATTACAAATCGCGGCTAAAAATGATCAGAATCATAAACAAATTCAAGTCATTCCTTAATATAGCCATTTCAATTTCGTATCGCAATTTTAATTTAAGAAAAAATGGTTAATTTAATCAGTGTTGCCAAGAAAGTTTTTTACACTCCTAGTTCTGCAGTTTGTCAAGAGATGGCAGGACCAGTATCATTTCGAAATGTATTTCTGAATAGTGATTGGTGGGGGCACGGGGATAGGATATTACCCGCCCAAGTATGGAAGAAACACCGAATAAGGACGAGAAATGTAAATTCACGTTCCGATTCGCATACT
This sequence comes from Standfussiana lucernea, assembly GCA_964057025.1. Classification (NCBI taxonomy): domain Eukaryota; kingdom Metazoa; phylum Arthropoda; class Insecta; order Lepidoptera; family Noctuidae; genus Standfussiana; species Standfussiana lucernea. The sequence continues at coordinate 2,565,247 of OZ059810.1, forward strand.
GAAGTTCAAAGCTGCGAGTTTGTCAAGCAGTGAACGTAGGCTTAACGTTTGACGTGGAAGCTTTTGGCGGAAGCTAAGTTGGATGTTGTAATGTGAATCGGACAGTAATATAGTAGGATTCGCGACCGCCCGGTTCAATGTTCCATTTATTTTCATTCGTTGTCTCGGCGCGGCGCTAGCGTCATCTCGCTCACAGCTTTCCGAAATCGGGAATCAGGACGTAAAAAGTGTTTTTTGACAAAAATGGCTACCGAAAGTGTCCCAGACGTGTACACCAGTCGATAATACGGAAATGCTCGTTTGTGTTTGTGGAAATATGCAGTTTATAAGTGAACAATTGTTTCGTGCTGTGCAGTAGTGCATACGGATTTGTCACGACAAAGGATAAGAGCGTCAAAATGAGGTATGTACAATATAACGAGTTCATCGCTCCTCGGAGCTTTCGTTAGCAAAACAAATAAATAATTACAAAGATGATGATGCACGCGTCGATCTATTTACGTCCATGTAGTATTTGCTGCACCGGCGGTCTTCCTTTTCATCGGCAGACTGTTTTTTTCATAGATATTACAACGTAAACATAGCACGGGCGTGCGGTCGTTACGGTTCATCGATTACTTGATTACGATCGTAATTACATACGTTTATGAATGACATCGTAATTAGAGGCTGTAAAAAAGTGTGCCTTGATAATTTCTGCTTGCATTTGTAAAAGATAAATGCGTTTCGGATACATTTATCGATTTTTCTTCGCGTTGCGTTCCCCCACACGATGTATTTTCATGTTATTTTCTGTGAAAGTATTGTAAATAGGAATTTAGCAGTGACCTTGTGAGGGTTCAGAGGTAATTTGTTGAATTGGGGCATGGTTTATCCAATAGGGATGTCCCTTGGCACCATATGCGTAATGTTTCGCCGAATTGGGGTGTACCTATGGGACCCCCAGGAAGGGTGTCTGGTTAAAACGAATGCATATGACTAATAATAAACACTCCACCCCTATTTCTGCGTAAAAATAAATGTCTTTCCTTCTAAATCTTCTAATTGCATTGCAATGTTACTTGATTACTTAAAATTCTAACTTATCACGATTTCTTATCTATCAGATACTGTAGTAATTATTTTTCTGTAAGTTAAGCCAGGTAAATGAACCTGGTGATAATTTTGTTTACACTATTGACTCATAATATAGAGATAGTAGAATTTCGGATATAATTTAATTCATAAAACATTTTTTTCATTGAGTATTTCCTGTGTGACATCAGTATGTAAACAAATTGTTTAATTTCTGTATTATAATAATTAATGAAGTTTTCACTCAATTTGTATGATATTACTTCTAATCATTGAGCATTTCCTAGTAAGTAATTAATTCATGTTAATGAGATTAGAGACTTAATTAACTAAATAACTAAATGAGGTAAATTGAAGGCTTACTGTATTCATGAATGAATTTGTATCTTTGGAAAATTTAACACATTTTCCAAATATGAAATAAGGTAGTAGACCAAAGAGTTCTAGAATAGAAAATGATATCAAACTTTTTGGTAATGAGGTCATCATCTGATTCTATTGACTGCTGAGCAGGTATTTTATCTTTCAAAGTTAAAACATGAAGAAAGACAGGACAAGAAGTTATCTTACTTGATCCTGTGGTATGATATGGCTAAGAAGGGGCTGATGGAAGATGAAAGAAGGCATGCTGCAACATCATTATCATCATTTACATTCCAACTTCACCCACTGCTGGGTATAAGTATCTGTTTGTGCCAATCTCCACACTCTGGCAGTCACAATCTGCCATGGCACCATCATGCGCCTTCATCATCACCCACAGCCCAACTTCACCCACTGCTTGGTATCAGCCTCTGATTGTGCCAATCTCCACGCTCTGGCAGTCACAATCTGCTGTTGCACCATCATGAGCCATCATCATCCACAGCCCAACCCTCTGCTGGGTATACCACCAATCACATATTAATTGGGATAAGGCTGTTAGAATGATAGTTGGACCTGTGCTGATGGATCTTCATAAAAATAAATAATCACATCATAACAGGATGTTAACCGGCTATGTCAGTAAATAATAAAAAAAAAACATGTAGTCCATGTGGGTGGTAGTATTTTTGTATGATAATGAATTATTATCTGGTCATACTAAATCATTCCTAATTTATGAAAGCCTTTATTTAGATTAGCTGCCTAACCTTCTTTTCAGCTGGTTCAATCTTCTTCTTAACATATTAACAGGATTTAGTCCAGATATCTTTGGCTTTCAATTTAACACGTTAAACACCATAATAGAACAACGTTTTTTGTAAAAAAAAATCTTGTAATTTATGTATTTTATCAAGATATGTATGTATACTGTTTTTAATAAGAATCTGGCGTAGGGTTCCATAAATATAACAAAAAAAAACCCTTGATGCCCCCCATGGCGCAATAAAGTAAACCAGATGAGGTCACCAGTGACCCCCATGGCGTTCAACGTGTTAAGTACACACACAGGGCTCCATTCTCCTGCCATTATCCAAATTTTTGTGGGATTGGAGCTGCATGTCTGCTTCTTTCATATCTCTTTATTACTCATCAACTGATCTCTCTCCTCACCTCCATATCATACTTCACACAGTCAATCTATAGTTTCTTTGGTCTTCCTCTTCTCTTATAGCCATCGACATTCATATTCAAAACTTGCCTCACAACGTCTTCTTCATATCTCCGCATCACATGCCCATATCAAGCCTGCCAATTACCACACAACTTGTCAGTATACACAGGGCTCCAATAATATAGATGGCAAAAGATTTAAATTTCTTTCACTTACAATAACGAAATTACCACATGTATGACCAATTCCATTGCTTCAGCCCATAAATGTATTAAAACCTCTTTCAGGTAATATCATATATAATATACAACCTACATTACCTTACATACTCAGCCTTGACATCATTTTTAAATTAATAAAACTAATGGAAACCAGTCAATTACTCAAAATATTCCAAGCAATTTTTATGAATGACACACCAAATATAGGTATAGTTAGGTCAGATTACTTAGAATTAGGAATTTCCTATGACATTTGAATATAGTCATCAGCATTTGTAAGTATTTCAATATTTTAAGTCTTTACCTAGAATTGTATTTAATTAGTAATTATAGCAGTTTTTTTTCTATATATACCAGTTTGATGACCCATATATATAATGCGTCATTAAGTACTAATTAAGTAATGCAATGTTTTTGTGTAATACTTAAAATGAGCTGGCAATCTGTACCTACCTGGTTAGGCTAGTATCCTGTCATTACATCAAATTTCTCATATCTATTTATTTTTAGTTGTTTTTGCCACATATTTATGATCGAGTAAGTTTTAGGCACTAACTAAAGTAAGTAAGTAACTATGAGTCATCATTATCGTCCTGTCCTTCTTAATCCTATTTATTATATTAAAGATTGCATCAGTAAATAAAGAAAGAAATAAAATATTTGGCACATGCCATAGTGCACACAATATAAAACAAAGCTTTAATTTAAACAGGAAAGATAACATTTAGATAAATCTTCTCTAATACATTTTAGGAATAAATACTGAGTAGTGCAACTTGGATAGTCTTCTTAAGCCTAAGACCATCTTTGGATAAAATCCTTCCCTATTATTGGTAGTTGGTATTTAAAAATATGAGGGTGAGACCAAATAATGTTGATCCAATTTTTCCGTTAGCTTTATTACTTACTGAAGAATTGGACCAAGATCGATAAATCATATCAACTTAACACATGTTTTCACAAAGACATGATCTGTCTGTATCTTGTATTTACAGAAGACTAGATGCAGCTGAGTATCAGTTAAAAGACAATAACTCCAGAAAGTTAAAATTTCCGCCAATGATACAGCTGTTTCACATTATCTTTCCCCAATCAACCAAACTTTTCTACAAAATTGCTGTTGCTAAAAAAACTGTGAACTCAGACCCAAGAGACACAGTTGAATAAATTGCAAAATAATTCAGTGTTCGGCCGCTCCTACCTACTAGCCTGTCAACTGTCCATCCCATATTAATGAACTGGTTTGTTCAAGGCGGTTTACAGTTAAAAGTTATTGTTGAAATTTATGATTGTGACATTTTGGTAGTGTGTTGCAACGGTTCTGGCTTTATTATGGGTTTTTTTATCAGTTTTTTTTAGTATTGTGGCAAAAGCATTAGTATATTCAGCCTATAACGTTCCCACTGCTGGGGCACATGTCTCCTTCCGGTGAGAGGGAGTGGGATATAATAACATGGGCAATCCACTAATCTGCAGCGGGCCCACTGCAAATTAGGATTGCAACTAGGCCACCACTGCTCAATAATGATGGTTGATTGGCAAATCCCCTCCAACATGACTATCAGTTATACAAATGTTTTGTGCCATGATGAAAGCAAGTAGGCAAGCCATAATCAGTCATAGTTTTTGACCCACCAAATTAACATCTAACAAGATAGCAAAAAAATATGATTATAATCACCTGACTAATATCGCACTGATTGCATTATAATGTAACAGTTTTTCGAAGGCTTTACATTAATTAATTAGTAATATTTGAAGTTGAGTTGTCTGCATGACTCACCATTTTTATTTCTTGAGTTTTTTTACCTGTACTAACAGTAATTTTGTTAAACTTGTGGTGTAGTTCTCGTCAAATATTCACTCCTCTCTGGATTAACCTTTACGAAGAGGCCTAGACAAGTAGCAATAGCTCTTAAAGCGCATTTATGCATTGCACCCGTTGTTAGAAGCGAAGCCACTATATTCGCTACCCATTGAATTAACTGGAAAGGTGCCACCTTTATAAAAGTTGTACACTCTCGACGAGATACTCCGAGGCAGGACGACCGCTCCTATCTCGGCCCTACCTCGGAGTGTCTTAGCAAGAGTGTACTTTTCACCCTTATGACCTAAGTAATAAGATTGAAAAGTGGTCGACCCTCAATGAACTCGGTAGTACTACCGAGTTCAATGAGGATCGACGAATTTTTATCTACCAAAAGGTTGGCTGTACAACCAACATTACGAATCTCGCAAGACCCAACATAAAGCTACTGTTAAAGCGATGTTTGCCACACTTTCTTCCTTCATCTCCTGTACAGAATCACGTGGTGACATTAAACATACTTACCTAAGAAATACTTAAAAGATTTGTCATGTATTACTACATTGCTAACATATTCCTGAAGTCAAGGTTCTATGCTGTGATTGAGTCACTTTTCTTTGTGTTAGTAGGTAGTGTGTAATTTTAATTACCTATTATAATATTACCTGCCTGTGTTTAAAATAGATGTGATCTATTAATCTGTGATTCTAATACTTTATTGAGCGAACACACATAGGCTTAAGCTGGTCAGATAGAAGCTACTTAATGTCCATTCAATAAAATAAAGACGTCATTTGCCTCGTTTTGGTTCGGACGATACGACTCGACACCCGGACTATTCGCTTTTATCGCATGGACTTTCTGAGCGGCTCAAGTCGATTCTGCGTCGGTAAGCGTGGTTACACTCCAAACTATTCCCTAAACTATAGCTACGTAACTTACTGATCGGCCTAGCAATGTGAGGTTATAAAAATTCTATAGCCATTTCCAATAGGCCGGAAGATCAACCCCATTTGTTTTTAATTTGTTTAAAAGCTTAAGCCGGGTAAACAGTAGGTCAACCCTACCCACTGGGTTATTACCCGCTGGCGTCGTAAATGGCAACTCGTATATAATGTTATGAGGAGGTTGCCTATGTCCAGAAAATTTGTCAATGGGGACTTATGCATGTTTTGCAAAGTACATGTTTACAGTTTCGTACGGACTATGAGTGGGCAAAGACCAAAGAAACGATGGATGGGCTGTGTGAAGGATGATATGGCTACAAAGGCTGACTCTGGTGAGCACTAATAGAGAAGTATGTGAAGAGGAGACATGCGGCGCCAACCCCAAATAAATATAGATAAGGACAGGAGAATTATGATGCATTAGAATATTTATTCATTTATTGAATTAGGTTCACCAACAATTGTCACACCGAATAAAGAGACATAGCACATTCATAAAATTAAATAACAGCGTAACAATTACTTATAGGTAAACACCACATGCACAAAATAATAAATTACAAAGATAAGTTAACTTACTAGGTAATAAGCGCCAATAAATTAAATCAAATTAAATTAACATCACATAATATAGAGAAAAACAGGTAAAATACATAAAATAAAATTAAATACAAACAATTTTCTTAGTGGATTGAATAATTATAAAAAAAAGATCGACATAAAATTAAAATTAATATGGTCTTCCTTTAGCGAAAACCTCACTGATTTACGTTCTATCCTATTATTTGCATAGTATTCCTCTTGGCAATGCACTTCTTTTGTATCAGCGCGCACTAAAAGTAGCTCATCCTGTACTAAAATATTACACAGTCACCAAGGTAGAAAGGACGACTGGAATGCATTACAAAGTATTGACGCTCGTGGAGGCTTATCCACATAGCAGTTTCCTACGGTCTTTCATTACCATCATAATTTTAGCCGGGAATCTCCTACAGCTGGTTAAGTTATAATAGACCACGCTTCTGTGATACCTCACGGAGTTGACACACAAAAACTCGAATGATGACTCTAATTACATCGTTATGTAATGTAAAAACGCGAAACAATGTTATCACCTGCATCAAAAACATGATGATAATGTCCAACATCCTAAAATAACGCTAATGACACGACTTCCTTCCAAATAGACGCGACAATTAGCGTCAATTAATGTTATTGTACATAATTTTAGGGTTACCACGGGCTGTGGTAGAAAATGTAAGTTTTATGTTATATATTATGACACTCGTCGGCGTATATATAGCTTTCTTTATACGAACTACGTAAGACGACGTAACAGAAATCCTAAATTGCATATGCAAAGTTCGCCGCGAAATCTGTGTGTAAAATGATCTACAGCTGTACGATAACCATCGGGTAGTAGCCCACTAGACAACACCCATCTGATCGGAGAATTCTCCTATTTTAATGGGGACACCTTCCACCCGGTTCTTCCATTCTTCAATGTATGTTTCGTCAAACGGGTGTTTAATCCTGTGTTTGGTAAAACATTATCTTTAGATCATTAACTACTTCAAACCATCAATGGTTCTTGCCATTTACCAATATGCGACCTCGGATTTTTTCTTGTATCATTCAAGCAAAGGGCCTCTATTGAATCAAATCGACTGCACATCAAATCAAACAATACAATTAAAACAAATTACATTTTAATCGATTTTTAAATCGATGGTATTTATTTATACCAATGCAATAACTTGCAAGTAGGCCCATAAAAAAACTGAAGGGCCCAATCGATTGTTACTCAAATATGCCAAGGTGAGATGCACGATCGTTTTCTATAGAACTTTATTACTTGATGTCAGCTGATGACCACAAAGCAGCAAAATAAGTAGAAGCGCAATAAAAAAAGTCTTAGCTCATTTGAAGAATTTCATTTTCTGTTCGTCATTATTTATTTATTTAACAATACAGAAATCAAGAAAGGAACAGAAAAGAGAGTACAAAGGTATTGCTTATTTCTAATGAAATCTCTTCCAGCATACCTGCGAAAGGAGATACTAAAAAAAGAGATGTAGACAAAGTGTGTAAAAGAAGAAGAGAAAATGGAATACATAAAACATAAATCAGATAACTATTTTAAATATAATATACAATATAAGAAAATATTTACATACATATAAATACAAAGATACATACAACAATCCTATAAATACAATATAATAAATAATAATAGATACTCATGTCATGTCATTCTTGTTGTTTGTTGACTAGAAAGGGGTGACTACTGAGATGACTTCTAGGATTCTATGTAAAATTATGTTCTTAACAAAACTACTTTAAAACAGCATAATTTTGTTAAAGACCCACAAACTCTTCGCGTTTAGGACTCTCTGCAATGTAGCATAGCATTTATTAATGAAGAAACTTGCTAAACTTCCGCGCATCCGCAAGCGAGGCTCCCAAAAGAAGTTTGCATTTTAAAATTTAGTTTTACGGTTAATCTATGGAAATATTGACCCTATTGAAATGTGGTATTTGATTGGTATGAGTGGTTTGGCTGGCTGAGGTGCCCACATTCATCGTTCAAAAGCTACAGTTAAAAATATATGGGCACTTTGCTCTAAGCTCAGCAATGCATCAGCAATTCATCATAATTCTCCTGCCCTTATCCCAATTTATTTGGGGTCGGCGTAGCATGTCTTCTTCCATACTTCTCTATTACTTGTCATCGCAGCAGTCACCTCCTTTCGTGCCATATCATCCTTCACACAGTCCATCTATCGTTTCTTAGTTTCTTCATCGGTCTTTTTCTAGTTTTATAGCCATCTACATTCAGTCAACCCGTATTTGCTGCATGTATTCATAAACGTTAGTCACGGATTTCGACTTCTTCTTAGCGTGTCGATGACAGTCTAAATATTAATCGGCGCAAAATTACGCGACGAGTTTGGCACTTTCAGTAGCTTCCATCAGCTCCTGTTGTGTGTAAACAACAGGACAGGCAGGACACGATATCAAGTGTCTAATCGTTTGTGCAACAACAACACATTTACATTAACTCGGAGTCTCGGACTTCTGACCAGCAACTGTGTTGCAATATTTTTAAACGGTGCGACCCGAAACGAGCATATCTCTTTGACGAAATATCGTTAACAAGATTTGCTCATGTTGTAATATATTCGAAGGTGTTTAAGTAATACTAATTACTGACAGTAACATTAGGTAGTCATACATAATGGAGTATGTTGATAAACAAAATTGGTCTCCAAGACTAAGATTTCTCAATTCTGCCTGAGACGCTTTCAGAAACAATGCTGAATTCAAAGAGATTTAAAAGGATTATAGAGCGAACGTTGGGAATTAAGTCATAAAAAAATTTGATCCCGAACATTTCCGATTTTGACACACGTATGCTATCTGACAGGCGGGCGTATGACACTAGACAGACCGATTTGTTACTAGGTAGTAACAAGTATTGGATTACGATTGTCTTCGTCTGGTCTCGTCTATCGCTCGTAAATATTTAAATGGGTTTGGCTGAATTAAAAACCGTTGACCAAATCTCAATAAAGAAATACATTTAAAACCAGTTACTGATCAACCTTCATCGTCCCAATGCTGTGCAAAGGCCACCTTCAATGACTTCAAGCTACTGTAATAGTACTTAACAACGAAAGAGACAGCGACATGAGAAGAGAGCAGAGGTGGTCCAGTGGTGCCGACCCTGATTTACTAGTTGGAAGATTGTGAGACCCAAACAGGCACTTCGTGAAATTTACTTCAACATCACTGCTCTCGAAGTGTTGAAGGGAAACGAGCGGAAACTAACATGTCTAGCGAGTCATTCCATGACAGATTTCATGACCATGTCTAAAAACTTTAAGATATCTTTGCGTGTCGATGGCAATCTAAATTGCGTCGGCCCACAACTGAGCCACTAGTTAGGCGCCTTCGGTAGCGTCCATCAGTTCCTGTAATGAACAAACAACAGGACACGCAGGACACGATATTAAAGCCACCCACTTATCCACATGGTGTTCTTACGTGGTGGAAAAAGACCTACTCCCTCTCAAAGATAGGAACCCTGTTTGAAAATTAGGCAGATTATGCTTAAGCAAAAAATAAAACACGCTTTCTCACAATTTACCAATACATTGCTGCGTTTTCATATCGATTATTTTGCAATACACACATGCTATGCAATGCAAAGCGAGACTGCTTGCCTTCTCGGTACAGATTGCATGTAACAGCACTTACTTGTTCTTGCATAATAAGATATTAACATGAAAAACTTACGATTGTTCTCTGTGATGTAGGTAATGATCACTTTTACTTGTGAGCTGTCAGCGGTTTATAAGTTTTGCATACGGCGTGTTTATAGTGCATCGGAGAGTTTGAAATCTGCTGATTTAAAAAATTAGAGGGTTTTTAAATCATGATGATGAGGTCTGATCTTGACTGCTGTTGAAGGTTTTACTATTTAGGTTTTAGCTTAGTGGTACTAAATCGGTGCGTTGTATTCGCAACCAGCGTGCGTTTTTAGTATGAACTTGGCCGAAGCAAATGGAGTCATGGCAGGTGGCGTTTTGCAGTTTCTGCCTATCCTCATGGGAAGAAGGCGTGAATTTATTAATGTAACGCTACTAATTCAAGGCACACACAGAAACCTTTTCTCCGTAAAGAAATCAATATTTGTCGTTGAAAAAACAAAATCCTCACGCTAGGCATGTCTGTGTCGTTGGGTACCCTAGCAGGATTTTTTTCTTTATTCTTTAGTACTAGTTTTGAGAACTAGCAGAACTTACTCATACGAAGGTATGAGTTTCATATCATATAACAAAAAAAAACTGCCTGTACGAACAATACACGAATAGCTCGTGCCGTGGTCAAAATAGTAGCCAGTCAACTAACCAGACGAGGCAAGACCGACTCAGATTCCCCAGGGTAAGCCAAACATGCATTTCGCTATTGCCTCTCGTGAATGCTATTTTAATGCAATCAGAGGTCGACCGATGAATATGCATCGTTTTGTAATAGTCGGCCCGGGGCCTGCATGAATTTTCTTCGAGAAGAGATTTTGCAGATGTCCGGGCAAAGGCCTTCTCCAAGTGTAGTCAGTACAAGAATCTTTTGGCGAGTCGACCAAATTCGAACAAACCGCGCCAACTGCTTTTTCAATATAATATCTCGAAAAAAAAATCACGAATGTTCGACAACAACGCCCTCTATCAGAGCCAATCCAGCGCTAAGAGATCCCGGTAGCTCTGTACTTCAGTTCGCATCAGTACTTGTCAGTTTTGCCATCTTCTGGCCTCTCTACCACAAATATACATTGTTTACCAACCAACACACAATCAATCCACGCTTATCTCTGACAAATACATTGACCGACCTTGCTACCCAGCTGTAGATTACCACATTGCCCTTTGCACCAATGTAGTAAGGAATGCGCCTGATTATACGTTGGAGGTATAAACTAGTACATCCGTAGCTGGATAGCCAGTTCATTGTGCTCACTGCGGAGTACAAGCGAAGAGAAATGGGTTTTGTTAGTTATGATCGTCCTAGTTTTGTTAGGGAAACTGCTGTTGTGTGTTCCTGGCCTTATTGTGGATGTTTTTGCATTGTAAAACGGGTTTTTGTAAGCGGGAAGGATTTTGCTCCATATTTCGGCGACTCGTGACTCGTGCATCTTTCGGAAAAACTTTAGGAGACATCGTTTGTGTCAGCCGTAATTTGATGTTAGATGGGCAATAACTGGAGGGAAGTTTTAGAAATCTATACTATAATATTATAAAGCGGAAGAGTTTGTTTGGTTGAACGCGGTAATCTCAGGAAGAACTGGTTCGAATTGAAAAAAACTTTTAGTGTTGGAGGTGTTAGCCAGTTTATCAAGGAAGGCTATAAGATCATGCTGCGACCATTACAAGCGGAGCAGCAATAAAAAATATTAAGCAGACGAAGTTGCGCGGGTCAGCTAGTAACATATAAACCTCGAGTCTTAGAGTAATTAGTTCCTTTAGTTCTAAAAACACCCACAAAAGGTGTTTTAGTTTGTGTCAAAGTTTGACATCCTAGCCTGAAAGTCTGCCAACTTCTGAAGATTTTTCACTGCTAAAAAGGTTTTGGTAAATTAGTTATATTTTACGAAAAAAACCCTTCATTCGAACATTAGCTCTTATCGGAGCACTACTTTCATAACAAACATCATTTTAGAATGAAAGAGAAAAAAAAATGTTTATTTGTCGCAGGGCCATGACATGCATACAAAATGATAAAAAAATAAACATACAAACCTATTACGAGTTTAACAGTATAAATTAAGTTAAGTGTAACAGTAAGTAAATTCTCCAACAAAAAGCTATTGAAACGAAACGCAGCTGGATACGCCAGTCCGCATCAGATCTAGCCTAGTTTAATATTATATTGTGTTGTACAGCACGGGCGGTTGTTATGTAACAAGTAACTACATGAGGCAGACGATTTGTTAATTGTTTAGAAATTTGTAAAGGTGGGGCTTGAAAGCAGAATAAATAGAGTGGATGAAAATGCGGCTTTATTTTGAATCTTATTGGATAACCTGAATCTTCTGTAGGTCTAAAGTCTTACCAAATCTCTGGGTCTGGGCTGTAGAGGTTAGATGGTCAGTCAGTCTATGTAAAATACTGATATTCAGCTGTACTGGCTTGAGACTAGAGCTGACCCCAATATACAAGGTGTAACATAATAAACACATAACCTGTTGTGGTGTCGCAGACCTTGATACTAAACAACTGTTGTTGTACGAGTTCTTGAAATTCGCAAAAATGTTTGACTTTCTATAGGGATTGACGCAATCAGCTGATCAACACGTAAGCTTGTTTATGGAGCTGGAAGATTATTAACGAGTCGGTAGGAATCCCATATATAAACTCAATATCTTGGAATAATTTTGTGATTTTAACTAATAAAACAAAGTATGGTGAAACTACCACACGAGAAAAATCTCGTGTGGTGTTGTGGCTCAGACCATATTACTGAACAACTTCTGTTCTATGACTTTTGGAAAATCAATTAATTTGGAATATACGCGCAACCGCGCGTTTATTATTTACACCTTGTAGTTGGCGAAAGGGCTAGGCAGATGACGTAGTTGTATTTACTGGAAAGATGGTAAAATGCTTGGGTCACAACTGGTTAAAAATGAAGGGGAGGCTATTCACACCTCCGAGGAACAAATGATTTTTACTGTAAAGTACGATGCATTGAGCATCTCCTGTATCAAATTATGAGTTAAAACAATCAAACTAGATGTAGCTTTGACATGGATTGATTGCCATTTGACCTTCGCCACATAATGACTTGTATTATTGATGTCCTGAAGTTACATGCGGCTGCAGCATTTATATATTTAATACGTATCGATTGCCACTTGACCTTCACAGCCGCGAACTTAGGCTGGGTATCACCTATAGGAAATATCGTGAAGATAGGTGATAGATAGGATAGGATTAAATAGATGCAAAGAAAGAAAGGCGTGTGAATGAGGTGATATGAGAGAACCGGTTTTGCGTTTTGTGGCTGGTAAAGGATTTTTTTAAACTTTTAAACTTTCATGTAACCTAGTTTCCTGCAGGGCCTGGCTGTCATTTGTAGATCTTTTACAGTCGGTCTTACCAAGGGGTATCGTATTACCCAGTACTAACGAACTGGGTTGTGTAGGTCAGATAGGCAGTCGTTCCATGTAAAATATTGGTATTCAACTGCATCCGGTCAGACTGGACGCCGATCGCAACATAGTTGGAAAAATGCTAGGCAGACTTAAGTTTTCATGTAATTATCATCCTGTACGAGTGGCGTGCGTGTATGACCAAATGTATGAACGTGAGCTAAGCAAATATAAGAATCGTAGCAGGTGGTCTTCTGCAGTTTCTGCCTGCCTCCCTTTCCAAAAAGGTTTATATATGTAAGTTATTTAACTAGTAAACCGCTCTTACTAGTGAAACTGTAAAGGTTTTAAAAGATACAGACTTTACAGAGAGAGTTGGCCTGGCGCCAAGTATTGCAATTTATAGGGTTCTTCACTTGTTTTAATTAAAGCAGAAATAATGATCAGGTTGTTTACGCAACTGAGCTTCAAAGAATGGAAACGAAGTGGGCGAATTTTGGCGTCGAACAATCAGTGTATTACCAAATGCTGGGACAAACACGTCCTTTCTCTGAGAATGAGAAAAAATTGGGTGTTTCTGTCGAAAATCGTCTACAAGAATTAATAAGCAGTTACCGATACAGCTAACAGAATATATACATTTGAATTGAATTGCATTCAAACACAATTATAAATAGTACAGGAAGTCAGTGGCCCAAAAGTCTGACAATCAGTCGTACCAAGGGGTATCGTAGGACCCAGGACTAATTGGGTTGAGGAGGTCAGATAGGTAGTCGCTTCACGTAAAATGCTGATATTCAGCTGCATCCGGTTAGACTGGAAGGCGACCCCAACAAGGCGATAGTTGGGAAAAGGCTAGGCAGATGATGATACAAACACAATAGTGAGCTTTCTGCTTCTCAATGGTATGACCGACAGGTCCATAATATTGACATTAACCAAAATCCACCTACCCAGCATTACGTTATAGAATGTAATAAAGAATTCAGTATTGATTTTAATGGATTACGTGAGTAACCAGCATTTCTTTGAAGTTTTCTCCTAACTTGATGCACTTAGAATTTCAAGATTTAAAACTTCATCGCTCAAGTAGTTTCTGATCCCCTTACCCAAGTCTTAACACCTTATTTGTCGTCCAAACTTTTGAAAAGCATACGCGAGAACTTTAAAGCGAGACTTTCGTTCCTTTAAAAGTAACGTAAGCCTAACTCCAAATATTTGCGACATAGCCTCGCAACGAAAGAATCTTCGACCCATTTAAACAGATGCCCTTAAAAACAGCATATACATACAGGCTGCCTTTCCACCGACCACATGTGCTAAGCTGAGCTACAATGGATGATATAAACCAATAGGATTTTTATAACACAGCTTATCTTGGCACAGGACTGTGAAGGTTCCGGGGCCTCGGAAGTCGCATTAGTTCCCGCTGCTCCCCGACGCAAGTGTGCGAGGGAACACCGGTGTGGTTTTAGTCAGTTCGAGTCTGACAGACCCCTCCGCTCCCCACAGGGTGGAGGACGTCCATTAAGGATTTCCAAATTGAGAAAAAAAAAGACCGTAAAGGTTGGCACAGACAAAGAAAAGCCTATATCACAGTTTACGGTAGTGCTTTATGTAAGGCAGCTCAGTCAAAACATTGTGCTAATGGATGCATTGAATAGTTTAGCTCTGGTAGAAATAGACACAGCCTCAACGCTTAGCTTCACCGCTTCTCTCTGATATCCGCTGGAAATCCAGCCTTATACGACATACGTCCAAGCATTGCGATTAATCGCTCCGTCAGTTATTTCCGTCGAGCCAAAGCTTTCGATTGCGTTTTTGTCCGTTTTATTATAACATCGATGCGTCAGTGGCTCAGTCATTATTTTGCATTCCTGCGGAGTGCGCAAGCGCTGGTCGTTATAAATCTGCGGCGTGGTCGTTATTTTATTCTTCATTAGGATGGTTGTTACTTCTTGATTTTTTTGATCTAATTTGGAAAAAAATCCTTCTTGTTTATTCTATTTAATTGATTATGATGACAATTGCTTCTTTTTATCATAAAAGCACACACACATGTTCGGGTAGGCCTGTTTCGGCACAGACCGGCTGGCAAAATCGAATGTATATCTTGCCGCCCGGTTGCGATCTTAATTTCATTGGATGTTGCCACTTTTCTTGACCAAGTCCAGCAGCTGACATGAGATTTGACAGCATAATTACGGACTTGACGATGAGGCAAAAGACTTCTCATTCATCATCGTCATTCATTAGTTTCAAAAAAGAAACGGGCTTAGTAGAATTGCTACTAAGAAAATATTATATTACTCAATCAATTCTTTCTTGACCTTATGTAAAATGATTAAAAAAGAGCACTGTAAAGCTCTTTAATGAACAATCATTCAATTCACTAACAAAAAGAAATGCACACACCACAAAAACTCAATTTGAATACTACCGCATCGTAATGAGACAGTATAAGTAATAAGTTTATTTTTGGACAAGCGCCCAAACAGCTATAATATCAATAACAATGGTTACGTGCATTCACATGTTAATAGTAAAACAAAAAATACAGTATTTCCACTAGAAACAAATGGTTGTAATCGGCTCGAACGCGTTTACGAAAATTCTAAGCATGCTTCAGGTAAGTAACTGATTAGTCGGCAGTAAGTCGGTTCTGTCGCTTCAATACAAGTGGTTACTATACATCTGTGTAGTGCAACGTAACAAAATGTTCACAACACTGACACTCGCGTCTGATCCCACGACGTTTTGTAAAAACTTTTTAAAGAAAAGCGTTTATGATTTTTGGGAAGATCTGTCTGCCCAACTCTGGGCTCATCAGCCAGGCTGCGGTGGTCTGAGTACGAGGTATCATACATAATTGAACGCGTATACAGAATTTCATGTCTGTGCTTTTGACCGTTGAGGAGTTCCCTCATCTGGAGCCAATCCTGGGTGTAGAATCAAGTCATGCTTATCATAAAAATACATTGTCATCGAAACTGAACTAACATGTAAAATTTCAACTCTGTAAGATGAGAGGAGGTTGGTCTAATCCAGCTTGCAAGATTTGATCTTATGCCCAGCCCAGTGAGCGAATCCATTGCTGAACTGGTATGGCAATTGTCTACACTCTACGTTATTCGAGTCTTGTTCAACATTGTTGCGACTAAATTAACCTAACCACGGGAACAACATCTGTTCACAGTATGACGCTTCTACCAGCACTGGATTGGCCGTCAACACGATTCCAGTTGAGCTAGAATCGCGCTGAATTGAGAAGTAGACCGCCAATTCAGTTACTGGACTGGATGTCTCACTGAATCCAGTGCATTTCGATAAAAGTCTAGATTGTTACATTTGCAATCCTACGCTAGATCAGTGGCCCTACCATGAAGTCTTAATGCAGGAATATTTTAGTTCTATTCCAGTCTGGAAAAGAGACAGAGCTCTATGGATGTCTAGCGCCATCTCCACACTGGAATAGAACTAACACATTCCTGCATTAAGACGTCAAGGTAGGGCCACAGGTCACTGGACTGGTCAATAAACATTGCAAGTTAAATAAAAGCTTTTAATAAAAGAGGGCCTAGTTGGTTTACTGGTTATTGTTATACTGTGACAATAGGTACGTGCATTTCATATTAAAATGACAATAAGGCAGGAAGTGTGTTCACTATAGCATCGATTGTTCCGGCCAAATTAAGCATAGGCTTGGTGGAGTCGATTTGTTTAAACGAAGGTTGATAACGATATTTTTGTGATTGGTAGTTGGATTATTGGTTGTGTTTGAGAAAAGGCGTGGGTGGTATCCTGGTTCATCTTGGTTCAATGTGTACCTATTACGGTTTCTTCAAACCTTCCGTATCAGCTGTTATTTTAATTGCGATCTTAAGACTTTCGCTGCTAAGTTTAAATAATCAATTTTTACTAGTATGCGCGTTATCTATAGCTACGTATAAATGCGACGCGGGTCGTGCGCACACGAGCGAATTATTGTTCGATTCATATGTTGGGTGCTTAGCGCCGAAAGTGTTAACTACTACTAAGACAGTGGACCTCTTTGTAGTCTGTTAAATAAAAAAGATTCCCTGGTTACGACATAAATTTGATACTGTGAAAAAGGTCTTCTCATTTACGTTCTAGACAATGTTATCTATGATAAAGTCATTTAAAATTTTCCTTGTTTTGCATCATCTACAAAAAAAATCTAGTATAGACTCATTGATTAACCATGTATTCTAATTCTGATATAATCAGTTGTTACTATTTCGTTCCAACAGTCAAAACATTCAAACAGCAGATTTATTAATTGATCAGACGCTTTAGTTGCAAAATGCATTTAAATTAGCTTATCATCTCTTGCGAGTCTCACAGAATTCGTAGCACAAAAGAGGCCGGATGAATCATTCAGCATGGACATTTTCTGCTAACATTCAACACTTTAACAATTTAAATACAAACTCATCCATCCACAAACTATCGCAAACGCTCACCTTTTCAATCCTTGCTTTACTTTGCTCAACATCGAGAAACCCAACATAAATCACTCTAACAAAAGAATTCCCACCACTTTGTAAGACATGAAAGAAAGCTTTGACATCAAGGGTCAGTATACAAATAAGTCAAAAAACATTACCCTCTTTCTTTCGCCGCGGTCGGGCAAGACATTGTGTTGAAATGAGTAATGACCTGGTCTGAAATACCTAAGTATCTAAAGAAGTATTTTTAGATACAGATAGATAAAAAAGCGATTGGAGTCGAAGTGTTATTCAGTGCTATATTATTTTGGTCAAAGAGATTTTTTTGCTGTCTGATTTTAGTACCGTTGCGAATGCGAACAGTGGTTTGGAAATTAAACTGACCATTGAGATAGGAAATTGGAATATCACTTGCAGGCAAAATTAATTTCTGCGTGTAGACATATTTGCAACTACGGTTGAAATTGTCTCGTTCGAATATAGAAACAGGAAAAAGGCTTTTATGGATGCGATAGACATTTTATTGGATAAAAGTCAAGATATATAAAGAAAAACATTAGTTCTCTTCGCGGAAATCGCAGAAGACTTCCCATCTAGCAAGAATTTGCTGAAACGGGCAGTCGGAACAAGGCTAGCAGATTGAGTCTGCCTATCCTTTTCCTGACTATGTTGGGGTCGGCTTCCAGTATAACCGGATGCAGCTAAATACTAGTTACACGGACTACTACTATTTTACATGGACCGACTGCCTATCCGACCTCCACAACCCAGTTACTTGGTAATACGAACCCCTTGATGAGACTGGTAAAACTAAATTCACAAAAATATAGGACTCCATTCACTTTTAGTGTCCAAAGAAAACTTTACACAAAAGCGAGTTAAACAGGACAGGATATCCGGACTTTTCATCAAAGGAAACTCCAAAATTTAAAATTTCCTGCAAAATCATTAGAAACCTTTGGTAAAGTTTCTTAGGAAGTTTCTTTAAAGAAAGACGGTCATAAAAGTAATCTCGATGAATCCTTATTTTTGTTAGAAGTACACTTGTTGCTTTTAGAGGAGCTCGTGCCTAAATAATAACAGCGGCTCGGGTCGATCGTCAGGTTAAGCCGCGCTTTCCTGGGTTGGTCCGTGGATGAGCGACCACCCATACATACCGAGTTACCTCCGTGCCTCGGAAAGCACTTTAAGCCGTTGATCCAGGCTGTCAATTGTAGATCTTTGACAGTCGTTACAGGTAGTCAGTGACCCGAAAGTCTGACAATCAGTCTTACCAAGGTGTATCGTATTACCCAGTACTAACTGGGTTGTGGAGGTCAGATAGGCAGTCGCTCCACGTAAAATACTGGTATTCAGCTGCATTCGGTTAGACTGGAAGCCGACCCCAACATAGTTGGGAAAAGGCTAGGCAGATAATGATAAAGTACACATAAAGTACACTTGTTGCTTTTCTCTCACCAATAACCCAGGCAGCCGCATCGCTTTGTGTATTTCATCACTGCTCTCAAAACCGACATGCTCTAGAACCAGAACTTCGAAGACATGTGACCATCTACCAAGTCGCACTAGGCCCGCGTGTATTACAGCTCCCTCCCTCTCAAATAGAGGAGTCTGTTTCCCAGCCGTGGGAACATCATAACCTGATAATTATGCTCTTGCTGCTTCTCTTGTATCAACTCTAACTGCATAGCTCTACCCATATTAATTGACCAGACGGCAAGATGCTTTTAAGTCTTCATCATCATCATTCTCCTGCCTCTATCCCAATTAATTTGGGGTCGGCGCAGCATGTCTTCTTCCATTATTATAGCTAGCCCATACTGTCCCACTGCTGGGCAAAGGCCTCCCTCCATTCCTTCCAACGGTCACGATTCCGGGCTACTTCTTTCCAATTCTCAAGGAAGACATCCAGTTCGTTCCGCCATCTCCTTCGTGGTCTGCCGCGACCCCGTGTCACTGTTTCAGGGCACCAATCCTGAGCTTTACGGGCCCACAGCTCGTTCGGCATGCGACAGACATGTCCTGCCCAGTCCCATTTAAGTTGGGCAGCCTTTTGAGCCACGTCAGCGATTTGCGTTTTGGAGCGCAGTGTAGTGTTTCGAACATGATCTGTTAATTTTACACCTAAGATACTGCGCTCCATAGCACGTTTTCTTCCATACTTCTAAGTATTGTATTCTGCTTTTAAGTATCGTCGCTTAAATCTATTTTAAAGCAATACCACAATAATCATCATTCATTGCACACGAAGAATTCCTAACCACTTCCTCCACCATCAAAACAGTAAAATATAAACTCGCTTCCTGGAGTAACGTGAAGAAATTCCTCGCAAGAATGAGTGGGAACGGTCCGTACTTCGTAAGCCTTGCCATCGGTCATACATCATGACGATCCGTCATGGTGCTGTGTTGGCCAGTGATGGCGTGATGGGCGTGTAAATGGGGCTTGGACATGTAACGTTCGTTTATTGTATGAAGTTTTGATGGTTTTGTGCTTTGTTCTAGTGGGTCAGTCATTGATGACTGGTTGGTGGGATCCGGGATGATTCAGTTTTTTTTTAAATCAGGAGTTGCATGGCGACGCAAGTGGAATTGTTTTTTGCCAATTTTCTGGACGTCAAATATTTTTTGTGTTTTAAATAAGTTAAATCTTACACTAGTACGCAGTTGAGTTTAAAAGAAGAATTAAGGTACTGTTAGAGAAACCTTTTGAATTTTAATAGCGGTTGCGACGAAACTCAGGATCAAATCAAATGCCAATCGACCAATCACAGTCCACTAGATAAATAACTTGTTGCTTTGCTGCTCTCAATCGTGAACGGGGGTCTAAAATGGCCACTTTAGCAGAACATAATATGATAATAATATGAATTACGTTACAATTTGTAAAATGGTCACAAACTGATAATTCAAAATATTAACTATGTCTGTGACCATTTTAAGAATTTTAATTTGATTCATATTATATCCTATTATGTTCTGTTAAAGTGGCCATTTTAGACCCCCAGAGTTATATAATGATCCTTCTGCTTGGACTTGAAACAAGTCTAACTCCTGATTAAAGGAAGGCCGTAAATCTGTAATCTACTACGCGAGCCCAGTGCAGCTTGGTGGATACATCACAGGGAAGAATGCATCTCCCTGAAGAATGCGTCTGAACTATCAAAAATCTTCATAAAGAAATTAAAGAAGAGTTGATTCGGCAGATACACAAAACAATGATGGAAGCTAATAGCGTGGCTCATCGTACTAACATCACGCTTGGCCAATTTTTTAGCTGCCACCGTTCAATGCTCGAGTTGAGGCAATTAAGTGTGGGCCTTGTCATATGCGGTAGCGGGGGAATGTAGATTGTTGAGTGAGAGCGTTTTTAGAAGTGGGTTTAGAAGATTTTTTCTGAATTACTGTGAGCTATTAGATTTGGAGTTTTGTGAAGAGACTTTTTAAGTAACATGCTTGCTTACTAATACGCTTTCCTCGCGTACAGGATGGAAAAAAACTCTGTTTGCAGAGCTTTTTGTTTGCGGGTTTAATTAATTAGTCTTAAAATTATTCAATGTTTTCCTAACATCAAAATAACAAAATACTAACTACGGCGCATAATGACGTGTGCTGGCTAGCTCAATCCAGTATCTCTAATTACCATATCGGTAATATAAGTCGTAGTTTTTTAAATGCTGACATGAAATGTGTTAGATCACAACGCCCCTAATGAAGCTAGTAATAGCAGCAGCTTTCATCATTTAGTAAATATGTAGGAATTTATCTTTCACATTACATAGTTACGTAAGTAAGTATTTCGAAGTTACGAACGCTCCTGCCGTCAATATTGTAAAATCCACCAAAAAAATATCAAAGACTTAAATCGCTACCGCTTATCCATGTGCCACAAATTTACAGTTAAGGCCCCTGACCACGTATGATTTAATAGACTCATCCGTCCGGACGTTGTTGTGCCACAATTCGCCGGTGTTACCCGACTGAATTCGGTAACCCATGCGCACGCGCACCTTTAACGATATCGAGGGATTTTCAAACGGCTCGATTTATACACTCTCTCGATATAATGAGGTATTGTGTTTTATGATAATGTAATTGGTTTTAAATTGGATTAGACGTATAATGAGTTATCTTTGCGTTTGTGTGAGCACAAATTGAATGTGAGGAGAAATTATCTCGTAATCAACGAATAGTTTCATTTATAAAAATATTTGTATCGTTTTGGCTGTTTACTTGGATGTCCCTTTTCCCTATTGATGGCTAATTGCCCAATGTCTGCAAACACTATAAATACTAAGCAACACCTAAAGAAATGCCTAAATGCAAAATTAGAATTTCAACTTTCAGCTCTGTTTCATAAATTGAAAATCCCACAAGGCACTTTTATTTAAGTGTCACCTAGTGCTGTGTAACCTAGTGAAAACCAATATTAAACATAACATCACGCCTGTAATCACCGAAGGGTTAGACAGAGGTGTACCTAATTGTACACTCACATTTCGCCAGTTATGTTTAAGTCCCATGTAATAGGGGCCGAGCCTATTGCCATCAATCGGGCACAAATCCAGACTCCGTGGCTGCTACTGAAAAAATCCTGAAGAAAATTCCAATATCAATTTGCGCGATCCGGGAATCGAACTGAATCGATAACATTATCTGCGCGCGCATTTATTGCCAAAAAATACCCATAAGTAACACGCCCTAATACAAAATTAAACTCCCATATTTTATTCCCGATCAACACCTGCTTCTGGAACCAAACATCTCGCCATATTGAGGTGAAATGGCGTGTAAAAGTGAAGACCGCCATGTGCCCCCGATTTTGTTTACAGCGCTTTTACCATGTGGTTCTCGTAACGCACGAAAAAAAGTTGATTCATGGTTTTAACTTTCAAGTTATGAAATATTCAATACTAATAGAGGTAAAATTTGTGTGTACGGGTTAAATTTGTACTACTGATCCGATTCCGAAAATTCTTTTACTAACGAGAAGCTACACTATTTTCGAGTGTCATAGACTAAATTTACAACGTTACCTAACCTAAGTGGCCTAATCTCCGTACATAAAGGGAGCGAAGCCGCGAGCAAAAGCTAGTATCTAATGATAGGCTGTCATTTGTAGATCTTTGACAATCGTAACAGGTATTCATTGGCCTGAAAGTCTGACAGCCAGTCTTGCTAAGGAGGATCGTAATACCAAGTAATCTTTTTCTTTTCAAGCATTCGCCCCATGTTAAATATTGGTATTCAGCTACATCCGGTTAGACTGGAAGCTGACCCTAACATAGTTGGGAAATCAAACCCAGGACCTCATCATTCATCGCGGGCTTGTGGACGGCGAGCAATGGGTAGCTCGCCGTCCGGTAAGGACCCAGGCCCGGGTCGATGGCGCGTTGTGTTCCACGCGCGCCTCAAAGAGATGTCAGCACAAACTGACGGGGTCCATTAGGACCGATGCCTGCCAGGGTTGCGGATTTGTTCGAAAGAGTTACCGTGACCATTGGCACCTTGGCACAGGCAAGTCAAGGAACACGGGTGGGTTTTAGTCAGTAAGAGTCTGACACGCCCTCCTGTTACACCCAGAGCGGGAGAGGTCATTTGATGATTTCCCACCCAAAAAAAAAAGGACCACATCATTCATGCTCAGAAGTAGCGGCAGAGCAACGTCAGAGCAACGAACGAAGCAATGACGACAATATAGCAATATTGGTTAAAAGTTACTTCGACAGGCGCGTGTACCGATATTCCGTATTTATTTATAATTCTTCAATTTCGCGGTAACAATTTATCGGATACCTTTTGATCTCAAATTGTTAGAAGTTTAATGTGATTCTTGGTAAAGATTTGACGTCCGTTTTCACCGTCGATAAAAGCGACTCAGAAGTCATTGTGATCGAATAGCTGTATTCGGTATTCATTATTGAATTTTAATTAATAAGGCTTCATGCTTTTAGACGAAGTTATGTTAGTCAAGAATTAGAGTTACAAATGCTTTTGTGATGAAATGTCATTTAATCCCATTAAATGACTTTGTCTTCATGAAATAGTCATTCAATCGGATTAAATGAACTTAGAGGGTTTTATTGATTATAATTGTAATTAGAGTGATTATAATTTAGTAAAGCCATATTTGTTACGGCCGCAAATCATATTTAAAAAAAAAAACGTAAGAAAATTTGAATTTCGCGGAACATCTGGCGCTTTCGCCTTAAGCTTTTCATTCAAGTTAAATATCTAAATGGCTTAGAGAATTAAATAGACTTCGTTATCTTATAAACTTATAATAAACTGAAGAGTTTGTTTGAACTCGCTAATATTTGGAACTACCAGTCACATTTGGAAAATTATTTGTACATTTTATAGCCCCACTCTTGAGGAAGGTTATAGGTTATTTAACATAACACTAGGACCCTTAGGTGCCGAGCAGTGATCGCAACCGCGGAGCATAACTACACACATCAAAAGTATCTAGGGATCAACATATATTTTTGCAATAACTTTTCTCCTGATTGATATTAATTAAAATTTTCTTTAAGGATTCATCAAATAAAGTGTTTTCGTTTGTCACAGTAACGATAAACCAAGTCACCTTTGCATTAATAAAGAAATTTGCCATTTTCCTAATAAAGGGATTTTTGACATTTGAACCACTAACATTAAAGTTCGAAAAAAAGACTGAAATAACAGTTTTCTTTAAAATTTTATTGGGTAACTTAAACAATTAATAATCCGTGTTTCTACCGCGAACACTAACAACACAAGAACATCGGTTTGGCATACTCAAAATGAGTTCATCCAAATCACGCTGTGGAATGGCCGCCCATGTTCGTTGCAACAACAAAAAAAGGTCTTCTTGCGACTGGATACCCTCCATATTCGGCAGAGCTCTTCTCTGTAGCATATCCCATGCATGCTCAATCGGGTTCAAGTCTGGCGACTGAGCAGGCCAGGGCAGGACATTGATGTTAGCTGCGGCGAGAGTCTGTCTTACAACTCTTGCGGTGTGCCGTCGTGCATTATCATGCATTAACTGAAATAAGGGACCGATTTGCACTTGTAGAGGAACGATGACGTCTGATACAATCGTCTCAGCATAAATTTGAGCGTTGAGGTTGCCTCTGATCCAAATCAACTCAGTTCTTCCGCCGATCCAAATACCCGCCCATACCATGATGGTTCCACCACTATAAGGATGGACTTCCTGGCAGGATTTTAATCGCTGTTGGCGTCCAGGGGTTCTCCAGTGTCGTATACGTCTTGTATCCGGTCTCATACCAAAACGAGACTCATCAGAAAAGCACACGAAACGCCATTGTTCTTCTGCCCAATTTCTGTGTTCAAGAGTCCATTGATATCGAATCCTACGATTGTGCATTGCTATAGGTGGTACCCGTAGCGGTCTTCGGGAATGAAGGTTCACTTCATGCAAGCGGTTTCTGACTGTTTGGTCGCTAATTAAGTTCCCTGAAGAGTGATGAAGCCTCACGGCTAACATCATGGCGGTTATTGTTGGAGCTCTTCGAGTTAAGATTTGAATGTATCGGTCTTGTCTCCGTGTGGTGCAGCGATACCGTCCTCCATGGCGCTCAGCCACGGTACCAGTGCTTCGGTAACGTGTCCAAAGTCGACTGATAACACTCTGACTTGTATTCAGAGCTAAAGCCAGAGTACGTTGCCGGGAACCAGCTTCTATCATTCCCACGGCTCTGAGCATTTCTTCCCTGCTTAAATGACGTCGCCGCTCCATAATAACGTTGGTTTTAATCAGTAGTAGGGAAACAGTAGCACTAATAATGTCTTCAATGCGTTGTATGTTTTTATAGGGAAAATATTGACAGCTTATTTTCATCTTTTACTCGAATTTGATTGAGAGTTCCCGATTCAAATTATGAAATGCACCAAAAAGGATCCATATAAATTTATAAAATCATAAATTTATTACAAAGCCACATCTCAATCTCAAGAAATCCGCATAAAAATGCTTGATCCCTAGACACTTTTGATGTGTGTAGTTTGGGATATTTGGATGCGCCAGGTGGCCTGACATTTGTCCGGATACGATAAATTTTGACGCATATTTGTGGAACAGCTCCGGACTCTTTGCATCCGATGTTTACGGATGTCTTGAGACGTTAATAAATTATTATTTGCATTTCACATCCACGTCGGTCTGTTGAAATTAAACAAGCGTGTGTATCGGCCTAACAGCTGTTTATTATTTTGTTATTGACGGAGACAGAAGGAAGCGGCTGTTTACGGTGGCTTTAGCTGGTCGACAAGCCAAGTCAGAGGCCCATGGGCAGCATAAAAACTGTGACACCAGATTAGGCCCTAACCGCACGAAAAAGAGGAAAGAAAACTGGTCGAATAGACTGTTAGGGAAATATGTAAAAATAAAAAAGATTCCAAAAACCTTGCAAACATTTACACTTCTAGCAGATTCAGGTACAAGAGACTTGATCAGCAACTTCCTCGTAAGTCACACACGCAGCTTGTTAAAATCTTACTGAAGGAAAAGTGTTTGTAATTCAGCTTATGTACTAGTAAAGCTGAATTACAAACAAGTTACCTACAACAAAATTTCCAGGTGTACAAATTCTCAAGTGTGACGCCAGAAGCGCTAATAAATCCCCCACACCATTCATGCCTGAGTTCCACGAACGCTTATCAATGACCGTCTAAAAATAACTCCCAAGCCTACTGAAACTTTAGGCTTCAGTCACAGCACAAATATAACCAGTAATTCAACTAAGACCTTTTTGAGAAATCAAACACCGGTGCTGTCAACACCTGCGTTTCGTAAAAAATAAGATTTTCTAAGTAAATCTATGTTATGTTCACATAAAACGTAACCACTTGTCTCAATGCGACAGTCTCGACTTATTTACGAGTGACCTGTTACTGACTCTTTCTTAGAATTCGTCCTCGTGTAAAAACGCATGTGCACGTGTATGAGCCAATTCCGACCATTTCTTCCTACTTTTGAAATACTGTATTTTATGGAGAATTCGCTAAGTGCGCCTTTTTCATGAAATAGTTATTCAATGGGATTAAATGAACTTAGAGGGTTATATTGATGACTTTAATTATTGTAATTACTAATCATATTTTAATCAACATACAATCTGACTGTCCTGCAAATTGCAATAAACGTGAGAAATTTTCAATTTCACGGGCTACCCTGGCGGTTCCACCTTAATAATAATATGTCTACTGTGCATCAGTAACTGTAAATACTTAGTTTACTAATTTCCACGAATTTTGACAATAATATTGTGTAGGCTAACTCTGCGAGAATTAAGTTTATCGGTGGGTGTCTAATTGACGTCAACGGAATTCTATAAAGAAGTCGGTGGCGATAAGGGCTCTTTGATTTATTGTGGCTAGTGGCATGTACGATGTTTTACGAATAAAAATATTCTTGCTTTTTAGTCATCATGATGAACACGAGCCTGAGTTCTTGCTGTAGTAACTCTACGTAAGCCGAGTGCTAAAAATCGAATGGGCGGTAAGAAAACGGTGTGATAAACGCTCTTGCGAACGAACGTGGAGTAAGAGGATGAGTCCAGTCAGCTGGTTGGTAGCGGAGACAACTATACAGGCTGCGCCGGATATTTATTTATGTCTCTCTGTTTGTGCCCTTTTAAAACAATAAATGGACTTCATTATGTGGCGCCATCTACAACCCGAACTACGCAGCATATCACAGCTAACGTTATGCAAATCGTACTTCGCGCAGTTATCCGCGCAAATAATATATAAATTCAACAGGCCAACAACAACCACTTGGGTGGTAGACGACAGACACACTATCTGTTTGGAGAACTCCCTTTTCTACGAAGGGTTAAGAACACACGTCACCCTGTTTTTCACATAGTTATAAAAAAGTCATTAAAACTGCTTATTGCTAATGTAAACAAAAATAAGCTTCCAACATTCACCAAACCATGTAATTAACTTTTAATTCAAGGAATTAAGATCCCGACTTTAATCTCAAGTCGCGGTAGCAACAAAATGCAATTCCATAAAATAAAATTCATTAAATGCCAAGCGTCTCCGCAAATAAAGCTGTCTTCACACCGTACAATTTTGCAACCCCGTTTCATTGAAAAATCGCTGTGATTTTGCGTCGGAAAGGATTTCAATGTAACTTTTCTGACAATGGGTTTAAAGGAATCCTTATTATAGTAGAATGTATTCATGTTGGTTTTCATCTTGAAGATTTTGCTAGATCCTTTTGATGTTGGTCTGTGTTTTATTTGTCAGAATCGATTCGTTAGCACTTTTGCCTAGCGATATTGACGTACCGTCTATAGGTGTCGCTAAATTGCACTAGTAGATAAATAAGCATAGTATCCTGATACTCACATCATGGCTGATTTCAGTCGTCGTGAAAAGGGTATCAATCCCTACCATCACCTTTTGGTCATGCGAGTTAATGTCTAAGTCACTTGTTCTGGAACTTCTGGTTAACAGGTATGCCATAGTGATGACTTACCGCCTGTTGTCTTCAGTTGCGAAAATAATTTTATGTTTGAAGTAACTTCTGGCTTTGCTCTATTTAATGAATATTGAACTAGACTTTTCTGCATAAAAACCAAACAGGTGACAAATTAGCCCTGTATGTTCTTGGAGATCCTTCCCCATTTTGTTGTTTCGTCCTGTCGCTCCATGTGCAGCCGTCCTAAGGACGCGACGTATCTGGGGCATCGCTCGGGTCGCTCCAATTCTCCGCCGATGCAGCGTTTAATTTCCGCCCCGTGCGTTGGTTGTTTAATGTATAATGCATCGTCTACTCTACTTCATAATATTGGAGTTAAGAGATTGAAGTGCTTTCGGTGTTATTGTTTATTTGAGAAGGTTTATCTAGGTGAGGTTTTAGATGAAGGTACACAAAGGTTTTATTCGTCAATCCAGGAAGGTGTCAGGAGTTTCTCAGTGGCAGTTCGGGTTTTGTGGTGGAGCTTGCAGCAGTGGACTGCAATATGATGAGTTTAATTAATTGAATTCTCTACTCGTAATTTAAAAGCTGGGGTGTGATACCCCCATGCCTCGTAAAGCACGTTAAGTCGTTGGTCCTTCGCTTGAGCTCTCTCTGGTCGTATCGTCCTGTCGGATAAAAATATGAGAGAGAAAAAAGAGACTACATCTGTGTTTGCGCACTATCGTATATCGTATCATTATACTATCACTAAACATATCACTTATTATTTTAGCATTATAAAATCTCTCGCGGATGAGGCTAGCCTCCTCTGAGATTGGCCGGCTTGATCAGAATTTGGTCAGGAAGTCTACAATTCCATCAATAGCTCGAAGAAGAACAAGATATTTAAATAGATCATTAAGCAGCTAATGCATCGATAATTATGTGGCTACAAGTGCTCGTAAATGAATACGACAAATATGTCTAAAAAAAGTTGACGTCAACTTGACCTCAAACCTGAATAAACTAAATCCAATCCCAAAGTGATGACTACCAGTCTATAAACACCAACAGTACACTTAATTACAGAATAAACCGTAAAAGCTTCCATAATTCCCCATCTCCACCAAAAAAAGAAACATATTTAAACCTTAAAACCGCGCCGCAAAGAGTGGGTACTCCACAGGCCGTCCTCAAGACCCACAAAGCATTCTCTAGCGGTAATTGGGAACGTTGCCCGAAGCGCTAGTGAATTCTTTTCAGGCGACAACTATTGTTGCGCTACTGTCGCCGTGTGTGACGATTACTAAAGCGGCCTATTTTTCAGTTAATCGTGTTCTTGGGGTTCAAGTTCTTGTCAATATATCTTCGGCCAAGAGTTTAGATTATTATGGGGATATGAAAAACAGACAGGAACTTGACTGCAACAAACTTATTAGTTAAGCTCAGTGTATTTTATTGGTGATGCTCTTCAGAAAGGTATAGTGAACAGTACTCACAACCGGCGAGTGTATAAAACTAGATGTATGAACGTAGACGAAGCAAAAGGTGTGTGTTCTGAAGTTTTTGCCTAATCCAATAGGTTGTTTCTTTTAATTACTAACATTAGTTATAAGCAGATTTTTTGTTACTAACAACCCTTCTTTGCCTATCGTCGCCTTAAAGTGAAAACCTCGGGAATGCAATTTTGTATTTTTTATTATATTACATTTTTGGAAAAAAAACCTCGCAACGACTTTTTGTGAAACTAGGGCAGACTTTTTCACATAAAGTTTAGAAAATGATATTAAACATAAATACATATCTTATGCATCTGAAAATGTATCCAAATTGCACTCTTAAAACTGTGGTAATAAAGTTTTAAAGAGCGCAGTATTTTCTTCCTCCTGAAAGTTACCTTTTTCGCATATACAAGGTTTTCAATCTAAGGCGACGCTATGGACTTCTATGTCTGAAATAAATGATTTTTATTTTTTTTTTAATAGCAAAATTGCGTGAGTTTTGTCTTATTATATTCCAAGCTTTTATTTGTATTATGATCTAGTGTATCAAGGAAACGATGGCTGGAGTGGGTGAGGAATGATTAAAGAAAAAGGAGTTAACGATTGCGAGACGGTTGACAGGGAGAATGGAAGAAAAAAAGCGTGTTGCGCCGACCCCGAGTAACATGGGCAGGAAGATGATGATGATCATCTGGTGTATCAAAATGAGGTTTCGCGAGACCCCACAGTCTTCAGTCTAAGACTGTTCAACGTTTGTGTATACGGGAGCAGGATAGTCTTTTGTCCCCTTTATAATATATATACTTTCTAAAAAAGCAGTATACAAAATCTCAACTTCGTTAACCATTTTTCCAATCGTGGAAACCTCAAGATTCCAACCGGTGACCCAATTACTGGCTGGAATCTTGATGTAACATTGCCCGGAGCAAGTGAATTCTTTTTATTGTATAAACATGTAGTTGCGCCACAGTCGCGCCACTTTTCTGAATGGGTGGCTATGGCTAAGCGTTCTGGCTCCGTTTCAAAATGCTTGAAATAAGTGGCGTTGTGTATAGTAGATAGTGAGGATTGGGGGATCTTGGATTTTATGACATTTTAAGTGGTCATGTTGAGATTTGGAGAATTGTAGATTTTATTTACTAAAATGATCATTTAAGTTTTGGGTTGTTAGTTGGTTGGTTTCGTTCATAAGCTTTACTTTTAAATATTTAATCATCATAGTCCATCTAGCTCGTGGCTAAATAATAACAGCCGCTCGGGTCGACCTTCAAGTTCAGCAGCGCTTACCTAGTTTGATCCGTGGATGGGCGACCACCCATAACACACCGAGTTTCCTTACTGCATCGGACAGCACGTAAAGCCGTTGGTCTTGGCTGTCATTAATAAGCAGACAGGATTGCCACCTCATGAGCTGAAGTTTTGCACACACCTATGGGTCTGGTGACTATACATTTTTAACCGACTTCAAAAAGGAGGAGGTTCTTAATTCGTCGAAACCTTTTTATGTATGTTCCCCGATTACTCGAAGATGGCTGAACCGATTTGGATTTTTATTTTTTTGTTTGAAAGGGTATACTTCCCGATTTGTCCCATAGATTCATCAAAATCGGTATTTGATTTTTAAATTAAAATATCTGATAAAAATACATTATTCAAGTAAAAGAAATTGCGAAATTGATACTTTACAAGGCTTTGTGTGTGTTGCGATAGCTAAAAAGGGTAAAATAAAAACTTTTTTTGCAAATAAATAACCGAATTTAAAAAAAAAAAACACTAAAAAACATGGAAAAAACTTTACTTTCGGAAGTCGGTAGTGTTTTTTTTGGAAGTCGGTTATTTTTTTGAAAATAATTTTTAATGACATACACTTATACCGAATCAACCTCACCTCCTCAACCAAGTCCTTGAACTTGCCACGATCCAGAAAACCGCAATGCAATCTAGAACTTGACGAGATTAACCAGATATAAAGTAGCTTATTTCTTGTCGAGTAATAGATACTTCGGCCATCTTGGATGTTTGCCCCTGAAGCAGTAGCGAAGCCGCGGTTTGAACCGCGGTCAAACTTGTGGCTTGTTTGAAATTTTCGTCTAGTGCGTGGGATGATGGATTATATTTAAGGTCGAAGATAATAACATAACATAACGCCAGTAATTTCAGAAGGATTAGACAGAGTTGTACCCGTGAAATATGCCAACTATGCCCGTGAAATATGGCAAAGATACCTTGATTGGGAAAGTTGGCATATTTCACGGTACCTAATAATACACCCACGTTTCGCCAGTTATGTTTAAAGTCCCATGTAATGGGGCGCGAACCTATGGCCATCAACCGGGCACAACTCCAGACTCGTTTGCTGCTACTGAGAAATTCCTGATAGAAAAACCCCATACTTAATACTTGGCGTTGGGTAAATAAAGATGTGAGTAGAAATGCCGTAGGCCAAGAAGGATAAACACTGACCTTGTTGGTGATGTTCTTCAGATAGGCGCGTAGTGCTCGCAACAGACGTGCTTGTACGAACATTTGTAAGGACGTGGATGAGGTGAAAAAAGTAGGTTAGCGATGTTTATAGGTTTAAATCTCGGAGATGGCAATGCAAATGTGAATCGTGAGATGCTTGGCATTGTATTTGTCCTTAAAATCGCGATGACCACTTATCTTCAGGTGGCAGCCTGATCAGTTCCCCAATGACCTTCAAAATAAAGGCATACCTGAGCAATGAAAAAAAAAAAACATACCGTCTGAAAATAGCAAAACAGGCACTGTAATCTATCACAATATAATTCAATCGGAAGTTATTGCTAATGGTGCTTATAATAACATTGTCTACGTTTTATCTTTCAAACTAGCTGAGCCGCGCAACTTCGTCTGCGTAACATTTTTGATTGATGCTCCGCTCCATTGGTTACAGCGTGTTGTTATATTAGCCTACAGCCTTCCTCGATAGATGGTCTATCCAACACTAAAATAATTGTTCAATTTGAACTAGTAGTTCCTGAGATTAGCGCGTTCAACCAACCAAACAAACAAACTCTTCAGGTTTATAATATTAGTTAGTAATTACTATAAATACCAGTGCAACTGACTCATCATAATAACTGGAAGCGATCATGTCATCATAATGTAAATAAATATCTTATCGCTTGAAGGCACTTTAGCAATATACCCACCTCATGATTTAGATACTATTAACGCCATCTATGATTCGTAATGGACAAGCTACAATTACTCAAGCCGATACTGATTTGAGTACTGGGCTTTTGGCTACATTTAACTTTTATAGTTTTGATAAAAAATAAAAATAAATTTATCTCTAATATCTTTTAAAACAATATTCTATTATGTTTCAGGTAAAAATCTACTTATATCACCATGATCGTGAATTCGTGAGTAACTTTAATTAAGTTTCAAATGAAAAGTAAGTTCATTAGAACTTCATTATTCAGAATAAGGGTATAAAATGTCCTTTCCACGCGTGCATACGAGCTGCAAAGGGACCAAGTTGATATGCGGTCTACAAAGGTTCCGAAGTCTCTATGTGTTGAACGACCCCAAGGTTTTTTATTGTGTACATAAAACGCTTTAAGTATATTCGACCTATCGCACTCCTTGGGACAGTCGAAGGTTTTCATATTGCCCAGTACGTGACCTCGTTTTCTTATCTTCCTCTTTCTCGATTTACGGTGTGTTAAAAAAGGTCTTTGACTGTTGGTCTTATGTACCTTCGCTTTGGAATGGTTGGCAATAGTTTCATTTTACCCTTTTTAGTTATCACATCACACACAAATCCTTGTCAAGTAGGTATCAATTTCGCAATTTCTTTTACTTGGATGACATATTTTTTCCAGCTATTTTGATTTCAAAACCAAACTGCTGAACCGATTTCGATGAAATTTCTATGGGACCAATCGGGAAGTAGATCCATTGAGATAAAAGAAGAATTTTTCAAATCGGTTCATAAATGACGAAGATATGAGGTAACAAACACAAAAAACACAAAGAAGACGTGTAAAAGTGTTTGTAAAAACCTATTTGCAAAATAAACATCATTTATCATTTAAAAATAAAAAAACATACAACCGAATTGAGAACCTCCTCCTTTTTTTGAAGTCTGTTAAAAATACTGAAATTCTATTGCTACTGGCTAGACAGGAAAGGCTAGGAAGATAATAATAAAAAAAAAAACAAAATCAGACCCTAATCTTCACGCTTATGGTCACAAATTGAGCGTACAGTTTATTATGTAATAGTTTGTGCACTTACCGCATCCAGTATTATCAAGTCGTTGACCTAAATACCTGGTTTGCGATCAAACAAAGAAGAACCATATCAGTACAGGCATAAGAGCTACAGGATAGCATCTGTTTTTTCTCCCTCGACTTTTACTCAAACTTTAAAATCAACTTTATGTTTATTGCAATAAGGGTGAATACTAATTTCAATTAGTTTTTTCACGTAATTACTTATCCCAATGTTTACTTGGGATAGGTTTTTAATGTAGTTTTAATTGCATAAAGATAGTGAGAAGACATTTATATTTCATCTCGGTTAATAGGAAGATGAGTTAATAGTTCTTTAACACTTATTAGTCGAGTTACTGCGTATTTAGTAGCAAGTGCATTGTTCCAGCAACCTGTATTGGGCCCGCGTGGTGGAATACGATCTACTCCCGTTCACAGAGTGGACGTTGGCCACCCAGCCGTGGAAAGTGGGAACGTAATAGGATGATTACCTATGTTTAATAAGGACAAAAGCAGTGATAACCTAATAGTGTGACCGTCGGACTGCCAAAACGCGCACCTCTGATTTTTCGGATTCACGTTCGTATTGTATAATTACCACTCAAACTCAAACTCAAAGCATTTATTTCAATTAGACCATTACAGGCACTTTTGAATGTCAAAACACAAAAAATAAACTAAGCTACAGTCCCAGTCACAGGGCATAATAACTTGTGAAAGTACTGTAGTTCTACTTGCTTCGGTGAAGGAAAACATCGTGAGGAAACCAGCATGCCTGAGAGATATTTCTCGACGGCATGTAAAGCCAAGTCAGAGGCCCATGGGTGGCATAAAAACTCTGACACCAGGTTAGTCACTAACCACACGATGAAGAAAGATTAAGGACTAACCAGCAGGCTGGAAAGGTAATTAAAAAATCTAGCTGTCGAGCGTATTTGTTTAAAGGTGTAATTAATAGTGATGAAGATGAGTTTGACTTGCCTTTTGAGGATGAAAGCCTCCAATAAAATATTAAAAAAAAATACTGATGAACCACAAAAAATAAAGTACTTATTTTTATTGTAATATTAGTTAACGTAAGTACCCTGCAGACGAAACGAAACTTCGATCGTAGGTACACATACATAGATAAATAACAATAAAAAATAGGCGGAACTGTTACTAAAAGCCATATTTAACAGCCAAACCAGAAAAGCTTGACATTTTATTATTAAACAAAATCGCCGATGTGCTCAAAACTCATTTTCGTTTATCTAATTAAACACCGTGCTATCGACATAAGAACTCTCTGAATGGCACAAAAACGGATTTCCGGTACCAATTTTGTCTCACCTGCTTTTCTCGCAAGTCCATCTGTCTTCCCATGCAATCTTACCTGGCTTCTAATTGAAAGGCAACGAGCGTATGACCATCTGTTCCAAATTAACCATCTGCCTTCGTTTGCGAATTCCATTGTTCTTCACGAAGTTACTTTATCTTCATTCGATGGTACTAGTAACGCCATCTAGCGGTGAGCGGCGTAAATTCGAAAGTTTTGTGTTTTTGTACTAAAATTAAATAAGATTCATTCTATAAGTAGGTCACACTTAAAGTAACTGTTTATGCGGTATATAAATGAAAAATAAATAAATCTACAAAATAAAATTGATTGACGACCCGATTGGCGCAGCGGTAGTGAGGCTGCCTTACGTTCATAGGGTTCCGGGTTCGAGTCCCGGTAGGAGCAAGTGTTTGTGTGATGAACAAAGACATTTGTTACCGAGTCATGGATGTTTATATGTATAATAAGTATGTATTTACAAACAAAAAGTATCTATGTAGTATATCAACTATCTGGTGTCCACGACACAAGCCTCGTTGCTTAGTGTGGCACTAGATGGCGCTGTGTGTAATGTCCAGCGATATTTATTTATTTATATTTAAAATTCTTAAATTTATTAATTTTTTGACACGAGGTGACTGCTGAGATGACGAATAATAGAGAAGTATGGAAGAAGAAGACATGCTGCGCCGACCCCAAATAAATTGTGATAAGGGCTGGAGAATGGTGACGAGCCTAAGCCGCTGGGTCTAGAAGTATGCAATTTTAAAGTGACCAGT
Organism: Standfussiana lucernea; assembly: GCA_964057025.1. Lineage (NCBI taxonomy): Eukaryota > Metazoa > Arthropoda > Insecta > Lepidoptera > Noctuidae > Standfussiana > Standfussiana lucernea. Next base: position 2,601,221 of record OZ059810.1, read on the forward strand.
GAGGAATGTAATTGAAAATACGTCTCATAATTGCATTGCGTTAAGAAATAAGGAATCATGCGACAGTGTTATAAAAATGGAAATTGAGCTTTAAAATTATGCGACTAGCATCCAAAACTCCATTTTAAGTTGTCCTCTTGATTCGTTGTTTCTTAACGCCGTTCAATTGGGAATACCTCGTATAGTGGTGCAATAGCGACTGCTGAGCATGGGGTCCTGGATTCGATTTCCACCAGGTCGGGCAAAGTGTTTTTGGGTTTTTCCATCTGGAATTTCTCAGTAGCATTCACGGACCGTAGATATATGCTCGGTTGATGGAAATGGCTCGCCCCCTGTTACATGGAACCTAAACATAACTAGCTAAATGTGGGCTGTACTATAAGCTACTCCTCCGCCTAACCCTTCGGGGATTACAGGTTCTATGTTATGAAAAATCATAATTTTTGTCGAATTAATTTGGAACACTGATAATTATTATTTGTATCACATTCTCAGCCAGCAGTACGTTCTTCTTGTCTCAGTTGCCAAGCTGCGTTATCCATTAGATGTATACCGTAGTATACGGTACCGACGCCAGATAAGCAGCCACCTGGCTAACTAACGAGTTATCTGCTTTATAATCTGCATATGCTCTGAATCTTAATAGGAATGCGGACACTTGGCGGCGTTACAAGTTACAAGGACTATCGTGACAAGACATATCTTGCATGGAATACGAGTAATTAGTGGTACAATTTAATGAGGGCTTTCGTTTTTGAGCTCACCAGATGGCGCCACTGTCAAGTAAGGTCCTGTCATTAATTCTATTTTACACTTTAAAGTACCAATAACTTCATAAAAAGTTTATTTAATTACGTTTAACTGCTTAGTGTAAACTTAAGGTACATATTTACAATGTTGTCCCTCAAATTAGCAAGCATGATACATTTAAAAATCATTCTTCCTTCAAGTACTAACAAATTAGAACTCACAACTTGCTACCTACAATCTTCAAGTCATGATTAATCAGGAATGGCTCAATATTGACCACACTCATGAATATTAATAAAAATAAGCGATAAAAATGCGCGCAACGCAGGAACACTCCATGACATGTGACATTTCTGAAGACCTTACTCTACACGAACGCCTCTAGCGGCGAATTCATGCGCGATAGCCCTCATTAGGCCTTGTTTTAAATATTCTGCCTCATTCTACATGCTTGTCTAGTGGCCGCATGCGCGACTGCTTAACATGAGGTCCCCGGTTAGACCCAGGTCGGGCAAAGTGTTATTGGGTTGTTCCATCAGGAATTTTTCAGTAGCAGCCACGGACACTGGATGTGTGCCCGGTTGATGGCAATGCCGTCCTATCACTAGAAAGCCGTTAACCCTCAAATGGGCAATATTTACTTTTTGATACAACGTGAAAGAGGACAAAATTCTATATCTTTCTGTCTAAGAAATATTTTTGTACTATGAATAGTCCCCGAGATAAAAACTTTGCGGGCCGTTAAGTAATAGAATTTATGAAGATTCCATCACTTGAAAGCGCCTAACTCACACTTCTTCGCGAAATATACGTTTAAACACCTTTACTGCCGGATGTGTCGATTATTTTCTGGTCTTTTATTTTACTACAAATAAGTTATCTGGTTTTTAAGAAACAACGACTCGCGTGTTGTTTGCCAATATTTCGAAAACAACATTTTGGGCTTAACGGGTTTCTAGTGATAGGACGGCAGTGGCTCGCCCCCTATTACATGAGACCTAAAAACATAACTAGCGTAATGTGGGTACACCTCTGCCTAACACTTCGGGGATAACAGGCGTGATGTTATGTTTAAATATTTCTTATTTGATCATTTCGAACAGCCCTGAAGTTGAGTTTAGAAACGTCTTTCTTATTACATGTCTTGACCTCGTCACTCTCACGGAAACGCACTTCCGATATCATTGAGAACCAGAGCAATATCTAAATGGACATCAAAAAATCTGACTTCTGAGTAAATCGTAACCAGCATCACCTTGCTAACTTCAATATTCTTACCCCCGTATCTATAAACAAGTCAAAGTGTTTACTTGAGTAAATGTCATTTTTTAAGATACGATTTTTATTATGTAGTTTAGTAATTGCTTGAAGTTAGAACTGTATAAAGTTAGAATTCTTAGCTTTGCTTTATTTGACGGTTCTTACTTTTTTTTATTAATTTCTTGTCTTTTGCATAAAAAAATTTGCACAAGTAATTGCTTAAGCTAAAGTAATTACTTTGATTTCACTAAAATACGTTACGGGTGTTACTGTTATTTTTTAGTTAGTCCACCAACCCGGCACAGTGCTTCGTGGTGGATTACACCTCATCATTCTCCGTTACAGAAAGGAGGTCTGTGCTTGTAGATAGGGTAGCTTGTGACGTTGCGCTATTTCTGAACAAATTCCTTTAAAAATTGGTATTGAAGAATTTATGAGGTTATGAAGAACTTCGAACGAGTTCTTCATCCCGTATAGAGTGAAAAGAGAATCCGCCGACGAGACGGGCGTTGTCTGGTGGGCTACTGCCCGTCAGTTGTTGCCGGGTTTTTTCAGGTATAGTCTTCAGTCGCGGATAACTTTAACTGCGCGATTTAGGATTCTGATGTTAGTTCTTCATTTGTGTCATAGATGGCGCTGTAGTTTAATTATAGTGCCACTACAAGATGATTAAATAATAGCATCCTTGTGTGCAATAAACGAGTAACTACAATGACTAACACACCTTACAACATCTCATACCGTCTCCTACATTACATACGCTGCCGATCACGTAACTTTACCGAACAATGCAGTAGTGCCGACCGGTATCGGTAAATATTGACGGTAAATATTAACCTACGAATAGTTGTAGCTAGTTTTCGGTAAATTAAGAGCTAGTTCGTTTGCTTGACGGTTGATGAATAGGAGCGGGTTATTTTATTAGTGAGTGGATTCAAACATCCAATACCAAACCGCAATGGGCTGGCGTGGTGGATTACGAACAGCTGCACATACCTCCTGTCTGTGAGATTCCTCCCACATATAGGAGGCTTGAGTCCCAGCGGTGAGTACATCATAGGCTGATTAAATCCATTTGGTAGCAAAATCCTTCCGTCCCTCGGAAAGCGTACTAAGCTGTTGGTTCTGGCTGTCATTCGTAAATATTTGACAGTCAGCCTGACAACCAGTCTCACCAATTGAGTGTTGTGTTACCCAGCCACTGGGTGTCGAAGTCAAATAGGCAGATATTCCACGTAAAATACTGCTGCATCCAATGACTGGAAACCTCAAGAGCTGAAGTTTTCTTAACATCCAAATAACTATTTCATATCTATGTTACGTCGCAGTAGCTATCCCAAATTAAAGGATACAATACAACACATAAATTAGACGTTCAACAAACACTAGTACACACTGATACTACAACACATTCCCCTGTCACTAACATCCTTCCATTACAGATTCATCTCAGTATAACTAGATGTCACGCCGTGTAAACATACGAGGGCATAGATTAGGTTAATGTTGAGTTGACGGGTGAGGGTATGGGATTGTGCCTACAACGCCACGCTTGCTTTTACAAGGCAAGTACTTTAATCTGTTGTTCTTTAAATGGCTTGAAAATACTGCAGACCGAATTTGGAGTGCATAATATGAGGGGTCTGGGAGACCTTTGCCCAGCTGTTTAAATTAATTTCCGATGTTAGCAGTGCCTACATTAATTTGGATATTCTTCTTCTAGTTTAGAATACAATACAATACCCAGTTTCTTCCGGCTTATTTTTAATTTGGTGACTAAACAAACAATCTTTTATGTTTATGAACAGTGATCGGAATAGGTAGAGCTAATGTACCTAAAGTTCAAGGATCAGAAACGAAAAGTGGGGAATTCCTTACGACTAAACATTTTTGTACATAGGTTTCACTCGACTTGGAAAATAGCTGTACTAGGTACGTAAACGTCTTCTAAGAATAAAATGGGGAAGTATCTTTTTAACGCTTTTTGTCAAAACCTCGCAAGTGGAAATGCTTAGATTAAATATATTATGGAGATTAAATTAATAGAAATGATAGATTTAATAGTCAGCCTTTATGATACTGTGGAATTGTGGAATATTAATGTTTAGCGGTAAATGTATATTAAGCTTGTATTAATGGAAAAGCACCAACAAGCAGTCAAATAAATTGTTTATATGGGATCTACATCAAACTGCTGTGCAGTTTGGCAGAAGTAACATTATTTTGTAATATGATGTTAACATAATTAAACGCTTTTTCATTTTTCATGTTCAGCTTTATTTTTAAGAAAAGTTTTCTAGGAATTTATCGTCAAGAACTAGTGCAAGTGGCACTTAAACTAAAGCAATATTCGTATAATTTTATTTCTTTCTGGTTTTAAAACTACGTACTGAAACGTCGCTTTCATTTCCATGCAACTCTATTTACCGTTTTTCATACACGAACACGAAAATTGGATTCGGAACTGCATTAAACTCGCTCTGCGCAAACTGATATTCGTGGCAGTTTTAAAAACTTTTACCCGGACATTTCATTCGGATATACATATATCCAGCTCTAATCCCTCGGGCGTTCGGTTTCCACGTGTTAACAGTTTTAAAAGGTTCACACTTGCAACCTGGATTGTGTTCCCGTTGTTTTAACACCGGCCGTCCGTTTGAAAGGTTTTACAGTTTTTTTTTTTTACAAAAAATTATTTGCAGTTGCGCTTTTATGCGGAGGAAAGAATAATGGATGGTCTATTTGTCTTTTTACACAATGGGTGTTAGTGGAACACTAGTTCCCAAAGCTTTAGAGTGTTGTAAACTGTGGAATGTTTTCTAAGAAATACTATGTGAGGACACGTACGCCTTCTTACACTGAATAACTGACGCAAGATATTATAAATAAATCCAATTCTTTCACTCATCATCATTCTCGTGCCCTTATGCCAATTTATTTCTGGTCGGCTCAGCATGTCTTTTCAATATTTAGGCGATTACCTATGTCTAGATTTTATTATATGCATTACGTGTCCGCCGCAATAAACGTGGCCATTTACTTTGCCCAAACTTTATAATGTGGATGTTAACGAAAAAAAGAAGAAGAAGATAACATACATCAATATAATATTATGAACCTCAAAGATAGCAAAGTCGACCTTTGCCTCACAGAGGCTGTATCGGAATCTCCATCAATTTATCTATCACTTCCCCCTCTGCAAACAAACTTAATCTACACACGAGCTTACAAACGTTACTTCGCGTGGACATAAACAAATCAATGTCTATCCCTTTCTTTCACAATATCTCCGTCCCTCTCCCCCACGATGTTTACAATTTTCCCGCTCGCTTCTCCAGTCGCGCGGTAGACTCGTGCGCATGTACCCGTATCGATTGTTTGGAGATCGATTTTTTGCAAGTGCAATCTATGTGAGTGATATTGGTGACAAGGATCCATTGTGTTTGCAAAGGTTATAGAATGCATTCCAGAGTGTGATGTATTTTTAATTACGTTTTATTTTATTGATGGTTTCTTTGATAGTGATATAAAGTGAGGTTTTGTGCTCGTCTTTCAGTTATTGGTAATGAAGTTTTTTTTTTACTTAATGCAATTTATTTGTTAAATGCAAAAAAAAATAAGCTCAGTTTTCAAGACGTTAGTAATAATTAAGAAACATGTATTTCTAGAGCAAAATGTTATCAGAAAACAGTTGATACGACATTGAAACTTTTACAGATTTCAAGTTTGCAAGTTATTAAAGTTTATCCATTTCATTTAACCCCGGTCTCGATCTTTACGGATTTTTCAGGATTCGTAAATTATACTCGTGTCTTCATGGCGATGGTAAATTAATCCCTTTTATTTGGTTACTAAAATATCATTAATTCATTTAACCTGTTAGTGCCGGACTCCCGCCTGTCATTTGTAGCCACTGATTTTGACAGTCGTTCGAGGCCTGAAAGTTCGACAACCTGTGTTGTGGCGATGATAGGCAGACGCTCCATGCAGCATGCATGCATTCAGCTGCTCCTGACTAGAAGCCAACTGCAACATAGTTGTGAAAAGGCATATGGTAATGATCATTCATCATCTTCCTGCCCTTGTCCCATGTTACTTGGGGTTGGCGCAACGGTTTTTTTCTTCAACTGTCCTCTGTCAATCGTCTCTATATCACTTACTCCATTTTCTTTCATATCATTCCTCACACAATCCATCCATAGTTTCCTTGGTCCTCCTCTCCCTCTCCATCCATCAACATGATGATGATGTACTTCATTAATTAGAATCCTTGTCTAAAACTAAATTGAAGCAAACAACATCTCAATTATCTCTATACATCAACGACATAGAATCTCATGTTCTACAAACAAGTTAATTGCTTTCGCACTTATTATAACTCAGATTTTAATTAAATGAATTTTGAGGTACATACTCTACAATAATAATTGTAACAGATTGGTTTTCCTATAAATAAATTTATGTTCGCGATTTATGTATTACAACTTCCCGTTCGAATGCGATTTTGTGGTTTTCCGTGGTGAGTTCAATTTAAATACTAACTGTAATTGTGCTCAAAACGGAATTATTTACATCTAAAACTAGCTGACCCACGCAACTTCGTCTGAGTAACATTTTTGATAGATGCTCCGCTCCTGGTCGCAGTGTGATGTTAATATAGCCTATATACCCTTCCTCGATAAATGGGCTATCCAACACCAAAAGAATATTTCAATTCGAACCAGTGGTTCCTGAGATTAGCCCGTTCAACCAACCAAAAAAACAGATTCTTCAACTTTATAATAATTAGTATAGATTGTTTTAATTGTAAACAGGCCTTAATTTAGTTGTGTCAAATGAGACAGCACAAGTTTGAAAGTAACGCCAGTAACAGAAAAGTTGAAGGGAAATTCGTAGTGTGGGCAGTGATAAAGAAGAATGATATTCATGTAACTAAATTAGCTATGAATTTAAATTTAAAAATTGATCAATGGAGGGGGAGACGAAGACTAAATAAAATATGGATGGATATGTGAGGCGATGATATGAATGAAAAAAATAGAGAATGATAGAATGATGATTAATAGAGGAGGAAGAAAAAAAAACGTGTTAAACTGACCCCAACTTACATGGGACACGGACAAGGCAGAAAGGAAGATAATGGTCAAGGTCATGTTATGAAAAAAAAAAAAAAAATTATAACATAGGAGTATCCTGTCTCTGAAAAAAAAAAAAGAAATATGTAATAATACAAAGCTATAAAGTAATGAATACTAGATTCCAGCCAACAATAGACAGACCATTGTGATATTTATTACATTTTGTGGTTAGTGACGATAACCGCGCCACAATGTTATCCGTTCTTATTAAACATAATATTTATACATATGTACATATAATTTCCTGTTCTGATGTGTTTGACTCTGGTTTCTGTCTGTGCGTAATTATTATGTAGACTAAAACAAAGAAGAGGAATACTGCGTATAGAAGCGAAACAACGTTTGAATGCTCCATAAGCGTGCAAGCCAAAAGCCTAAGAACTGGAGGGGATGGCCTAGAAGAACGTACACAGACCAGACCTTATTGGTGATGTTCTTCAGAAAGGTCAGGTGCGTAGGACTTGCTAGCTTACGTGTGACGAGATGTACGAGTGTGAACGAAACGAAGGGAGCATATCATCATCTGCCTAGCCTTTTCCCAACTATGTTGGGGTCGGCTTCCAATCTAACCGGATGCAGCCGAATACCAATATTTTACATGGAACGACTGCCTATCTGACCTCCACACACAACCAAGTTAGCACTGGGTAATACGATACCCCGATAGTCGAGATAGTTGTTGTTGCAAGAAGTTGTCAGACTTAGCGTGCTTTCCGAGGCACGAAGGAAACTCGGCATGTAATGGGTGGTTACCTATCCCCGGACCAACATAGGCAAGCGCGGCTTAACCTAAAGCTCGAACCGAGTGGCTGTAATTATTTACCCACGAGCGCCTCGATGGCGAAGGGGGCATTTACGAGTAAGAATCGTAGCACCGTCCCTTAATTTCTGCCGTCATGTTTGTGCTGCTGGGAGTTTGTGTATTTGATGTGTAAAAGCGTAAAAAAGATCCAGTCTGAATTTCGTACAACCCTTATTGGTTCATCATGAGCCTCGTGATGGAACTGTAGAGTATCTTATAACCTGATTCTGAACGAGGTTGGAATAGGAGTCTCGCATTTTCTTTGGCTTAACTTTATGTGTGGCGCTTCTGTTTTGTTCTTAAATTTAATCTTTGGTAGTTTTCAGAGCTTTCATATTCGTCTTGTTGACGTAGGGAAATTACTTGTTTGTTTTAGTCTAGAATTCGTGCTCTAAATAAACTATACTGGTTGGATATTGCCAAAATAAGATTCTTATCATATACATACACAATGTATACAACTATACATATATTTTCCTACCTAAGTAGATACAGAAATGCAATGGAAAATAATGCTATTCTATTCATTGATATTCCTCTGAAAACTGGATCACGAAGCGAGTAAGAAACTCGTTTAAATAAACTGGATTGTCATCATCTGCCTAGCCTTTTCCATGTATGTAGGGGTTGGCTTCCAAGTGGATGGGGATGTAGCTGAATTTTGTATGAAGCGACTGCCTATATGACCTTCACAAACCCAGTTACTGGGTAATAGATACCTCTTGGTAAGACTGATTGTTAGACTTTCGGGTTCTTCTTGTTACGACTGTCAAAGATCCACAAATAACTGCCGGTAGCGTATTTTCCGAGGCACGGTGGAGCTCGAAATGTGGTCACCAATCCACGGACAGATTTCGGCAAGCGTACCTTAACCTTTGATTGACCGGTGCAGCTGTTATTACGTAGCCACGAGCTCCTGAGTTTAAATAAAATCGAATATCGATAACAAAAAATATTGCACGAACGTGCTTCAAAAAGTTAAACAAAACGCCGCAGTATTTCATTGTAAAAATACTGTAACTCATGCAGATTCGAAAGACTGTATGTTTCGTCATTATCATCTCCTGCCCTTGTCCCAATTTATTTGGGGTCGGCGCAGCATGTCTTCTTCGACATTTCCCTCTTATCTTAAGTGTCAGAGGAACGATCGACTTGTGCGGTGTGTCAACGATCTGTATTCATTACATCTTGGCCTTAAATTGGTAAATCATTTTTCGATTTACTCAGTTCGCTATCATATGATCATCGTCTTGCCGTTCATCAGCATCATCATTCTCCTGTCTTCTTCTTCCATACTTCTCTATGACTCGTCATCTCATTAGTTACTCCTTTTCCAGCCATATCACCTTTTACACAGTCCGTCCATCGTGTCTTTGTGAATTTGCCCTCCATAACTGATTTCTTATACAAACAATCCCATTGATTTGTTGACCAATAAATAAATCAGTAAAATTTGTTATGTCCATCTTAATGGTACCTAATGTTCTTCCATCAATACTAAAATTGACGTGACTTTCATTTCAACAGCACGATCTATTGTTTAAAGGTGAAAGGATTAGCGATATTGGTCAATTCGTTTCGGAGATGTGAGCGAACAGGCGAGCATACAATTTGAAAGTGCTTGGCTTGTGCCCATATTTGATAACAAAAGGTTTTATTTCAATGTTTGATTAGATTTATTGTGTCGCGTGTGGTCTTCGTTATGAATAAAAAACTGGTATTAATGATATTTATCCAATGGGCACTAGATTTCCTGGTGAACTTGTTTTCAAAAAGGTTTGTTGCAGTCGATTTGAGTGATCATGTAATTCATCCAAAGCTTCAGCTTGCTTCCATATTAAGTCCCGATTCTGCGCTACGTCTTTCCAATTCTCACCAATGCCATCATGGCCGATCGAAATCTTCCTCAATTAATATTATCTTCTGGTTTTTCACAATGAACTCCCGTTATTTCATGACCTTCATATCAATCCATTATAAGGTCTAGAGGTCAGCAGATCCCCCAGTCGTAATAGCATTCCTATATCCTTGTTCCAAGTATGTGTAGAATGTTAATGGATTTCGTAATAACTTCGTCGTGACTCGCCTGTGTAATGTAATTGCCTTTTTTCTTATGTTCCTATTATAGTGTTTTTTATGCTTTCCTGGATTGCCAGGTTTAGCTTCGCTGACGAGACAGCGCAACCAATCACAAATGCGTTAATAACGCGTTAGTAACTCGTCTTTTGATACAAATTATTATGGAAGTAATAGTGCTTTAGCATTCTGATAAAGAGTGTCCCTCCATAGAGTTTCTTGCCCGTTCTTTTCCATAGAGATCTACGCTTTGGAATGGGCATCTACAGTACTTTCACAGTTATTATGCCTTATGACTGGGCCTGAGGCTTCAACTTTTTGTTTTTGGCGATTAAAAAGTGCCTGTAACTGGCCTACTTAAAGTAAATGCTTTGATTTTGAGTTGGTCATTTGAATTTGTAAGACGCTTCTTATATTATTCTCCGTTAACGATAGGCCTAAATCTAAGCTAGCTAGGCAGGATTTTGCGTCCGCTATTTATAACAAAAACTTGGTAACTAAGCTAATGTGATTTTCTATAAAGGCATGTGCATCCTATCTGCCTAGATATTGAATCGGTCGTCGATTTATTTGGCATCAATCGCTTTACGAAGTACGGCACACTTACTTTCATAGGAACAGATGTGTCCCAGCCCGTGTCCCAGCTATGGGAATATTATAGGCTGATTTTATCAGTCATCGAGGATTTTGGTATAGGATTTCAGACGCGGAGATGGCCGATGGAGCAAGGCTTTGGCCGAGTTGTGGCCAAGGTTAGGCCAAAGAAACCAGGGCCGTCCTAAAGCGCGCTAGGTCAACAATATCGTCGCGGGAGACACCTGGATAAGGGACGCATAGAACCGGGAAGTGTGGCAAGAAAGACCAAGCAATGGGTGATTCCGGCTGATATAATGATGATGATGATGATGATGATGGGACCTATAATATAAGTTTCAAACAATTTAAAGTCTCAGGGTCGGACGTTGGCATTGTGAAGGCCACTACACGCACGGGCAAAGGCATTGCTTGGAGGAGGCCTTTATCCAGCAATTGAGGCTTATGGATCAAATGTTGATGATGATGTTTGTAGCTGTCTGTAAGGTTTCCCAAAAAGCCATCTTAATTATGATCTTGCTTGTTACATTGTAACACACCTCAGATATTTAACTAGCAAGTCCAATGCTAGTTATATCAACTTACAACAGGCAGATGTGGTTGCCCCTTTTTTTCTCACATACCTAACTAATGTCATTCTAAACCTGTCCAGCATTCCTATGACAGTGTTATGGCGCGACCAGCTGTTATTATAACTTAAACACGCTATTGTCAGGTCGAGGATAATAGGGCTTTGTAGGTATTAATTAAAATGAATGTTAGGTGAATCAGGATTGGCGATTGATTGGAACAGTAAAATGACGTGGTAAAATAAACAAGTCGAAATCATTCGTTTTGACAAAGACGTCCCTTCGTAATTTTTTAGGCATGCAATGTGCAATGCCTGACATTTTACTCTTCATCTAATTGACCTCGTATAAAGGCAACAGATTTGATTAGCTAGCGAAACGCCATAGAAGTTACACAAAAAAAAATTGGGTTAATTTGCCGTGTCAAAAAAGGTCACTCATCATAATTGCTTGTAAGAAAAACAAATACTTAATACCTACTACACTTCAACCAACTTATCTGTTCAGGCGGGAAAACACAGAACTAAAATAAATGTACCAAGTTTGACATATCGAAGCATTTTTGCTTGACAAGCAGCGCCACCTCGATCTGCACACTTAAAGTGGTCATACTATTCATTGACAGACAGAAAGCCGCGTTGACGTCTCTAGGTGGCAACTTGATGTAAAACTAAATTTCCTAGCGACTACAGTTTTATTTTTAAAATAAGACCTTAGCATTAAATAAAAAAGTCATTTCTTAACGATAGCAAAGCAGGCAGTCGTCAAGAAAGTCAATTTTCGTTCAGTCAAGTTTTTGTGTAGATCGTGATTATTCACTTCACGTATAATATTGTAATAATACTTAAAAGTATAACAATATTATCTTATCGTACTGAAAGTGCCAAATTCGTCGCCAAATTTGGGTTGACTCAATTTGAATAGTCATCGACACGCTAAGAAGATCATACCATATCTCACAGCGGCACAGTTCATACAAATTCTTGCACTTACATTATTTTTTATTCATCATTTGCCTAGCTTTTCCCCAACGAGGTTGGGGTCGGCTTCCAGTTTAACCGGATGCAGCTGAATACCAGTATTTTACATGGAGCGACTGCCTATCTGACCTCCACAACCCAGTTAGTACTGGGTAATACGATACCCCTTCGTAAGACTGGTTGTCAGACTTTCGGGTCACTGACTACCTGTAACGACATACATAATAATAATTACTTACATAATTTTTATTATTCACGTAAATAATTTTACTACACCACGATATTTTACCGTATTAGTTACTGGTTTTATTTACTTTTAAAATTAACTTCGTTTTTACATTGCACCATTTAGTGGTAATAAAAGTCTTGCGATATTTCGATAAAAACGGGTTTTTTTGCGAAACAGTTATGTATTGTATCGAAGTGTTTATTGTTAAGTAAATTAGTTGTGTGGTATACCAACCAGAGCTTACTATACATATACGGGGATTTGTATTTTGATGTGCGTGTAAGACCAGGGGGTCTAAAATGGCCACTTTGGCAAAACACAATAGGATAATAATATGAATCACATTAAAATTATTAAAATGGTCACAGACACAGTTAATATGTTGAATTATCAGTTTGTGTCCATTTTGCGAATTGTAACGTAATTCATATTATTATGCTATTATGTTCTGAAAAAGTGGCCTTTTTAGACCCCCAGATGTATGAATATGGACAAACCGGAAGGAACATGTAACGCTCGTAAAAGGTGGCGTTCTTTAGTTTCTGCCTTCCCCTATGAAAAAGGCGTGAGTTTATTTTTGTATGTATGGTGTGGTTTGAATATATCTTGAATGCGATAATCATCCGATCTCAATAATTGCAACGGAGATCAATGGAAATATGCCTTGTAGAAAAAGTCTAAAGATGAACTATTATTCGTACCATGCGACCAAAAACAACCCTCTTACAAAAAATGCTCTATTTCGCAAAAAAAAGGGCATCCTGAAAAGGACCAATTACTGTGCACAGTTTCATATTGAGAAGTCAGATGGCTCTGGGGCTCATGAAAGAAGCAAAACGAGCAAAAAGGTTGGATATGCTCGGAAAGCTTGGTTATGGAAACTGTTGGGATCCGTCGCGAATGCTAATTAGTTCCCTTGCTAAGCCTTAAATTAGTGTGCTTTTTGCGTGTTTTTGGAAGTAGTGTGTGCGTGGTTTCTCCGTTTATTTACAAAATCTCCAATGGGAAGTTATGTTCCAAAGAGAAGGCATGGTTTCTGTTTGATTCTGTCTATAGATATCTTAGTGATTTTATATTGAATATTTATATTATTTATTTGTATATTGGATGTTTTTAGAAAGAGGTCATACTAAGATTGGTATGACCTCTTTCTAAAAATATCGATTCAATATAAACCAGTACACCCAGTAACACCAGTAAAGTAACCACCACCACCACCAGCACCACCAGTATAGTTAAAGTTTCCAAAACTATCTAGATTTGGAAACTTTAACGGTTGTAACTTGAAAATGATTTTGCCTCACTAAACCTTAACAACATTTATGATAATTTTTATTATATTTATATTACCTACTAGCTGTCCCGGCGAACTTCGTACCGCCTAACAGTCAATGAATCCTACCCCACCTACCCTACCTACTCTACCCACCCTACCTACCCACCTAGCCTACTCTCCTAGTACCTACCACCTACCTACCACCTACCTACCACCTACCTACCACCTACCTACCACCTACCTACCACCTACCTACCACCTACCTACCACCTACCTACCACCTACCTACCACCTACCTACCACCTACCTACCACCTACCTACCACCTACCTACCACCTACCTACCACCTACCTACCACCTACCTACCACCTACCTACCACCTACCTACCACCTACCTACCACCTACCTACCACCTACCTACCACCTACCTACCACCTACCTACCACCTACCTACCACCTACCTACCACCTACCTACCACCTACCTACCACCTACCTACCACCTACCTACCACCTACCTACCACCTACCTACCACCTACCTACCACCTACCTACCACCTACCTACCACCTACCTACCACCTACCTACCACCTACCTACCACCTACCTACCACCTACCTACCACCTACCTACCACCTACCTACCACCTACCTACCTACCACCTACCTACCTACCACCTACCTCCAACCTACCACCTATCTACCGACAATTTACGCTTTCGCGACATAGACAATAGTTTATTAACCTTTCTATTAGATCAAAATAAAATTTTCTGAACGCACGCATAAATATTTGACAATCAATAAATATGTCAATCATTTGTCACTACTGACAGTATTTGACAGGATGGACATCAAATGTTTGACAGGTACGAAACCAAGGAACATTTTGGGAAAATGATTTATCTTTCGTAATTTTTTATTCGTCGATTTTTCATTGTTTTTAAGATTTATTCTGCTATTCTAGGCAGAGACAAATACAACAAATCAATAACCATGAAAATTGGTCCAGCAGATCTAGAGTTATAAGTGTTGTAACAAACCCGACTTTGTTTTATATATATAGATAGGTATTATATTTTATTGTATGTCACACTGCTTAGCAAAGGCCTTCCCTATATCCTTCCCTTTATAATAATCAAATTCTTCAAAAACTTTTACTACGTCTATCTTCAAAAGATAATTAGCTTTTAGACGAATTTAATATTTTTCTCCAACACAGTAATTCATTCAGGCATTCAAAAAGTAAAACACGAAGTCTGGCCACATTTCAGAATATCTCACGAAAACTAATTACTACGTGTTTTAAAACTTGACAGTTTTACTCGTAAACTGCTGCGAATGCAGTTGCGAATAAGCAAATCGATATCTGTGTAAATTGAATCGATTGTGCGATTCAGGATTTAGGTCAAACATTTCAACGTTTGTTTTGACTCTTTGCTGGTTCAATATAGGTTGAATTTTATTGCCATTTTCTGGCTGTAAATGTTTTCAGTACGACTTTTTCTCCATCTCTTAACATGATCACTCCTCTAATCTTCGAAGGGTTATACAGGGATGTTCCTGTAGTAAACTTGTTCATCTTCAATATCATAAGATAGTTGATTCTCTTCTTAGACAAGCTGTTGCTTTGTCTCGCTGGGAATCATCATAAGTCTCCAGCCCTTATCCCAATTTCTTCGTGGTCGGCGCAGCATGTCTTCTTCTAATGGTCCTTCAATCATGAGTCGTCATTTCTTTCTCCAAGTGCCAGTCCTACCTCTTTGTATTATTACGATAAGTTCAGTGGTTTAGTAGTAAGCATAAAGTGTTTCATTCGCGTTCATAATATTTATCATAAAGGAAGTTGATTATCTTCTATCATGTCCGATTAGCTATAAAATTATAATCATGCCGTAGTAAAAATAGTAGCCATTTAGCAGGTGGACATCTTATCAATCCATAGAGATAAGGACCGACTGTGTTCAATGTCTAGACAGGTCGGGGAATGACCTATAAGCACTTTAAATTCAGGAGAGCAAATATTCTACCCACTTCACGAATAGTTTCTTTGAATTTTCTACTTTCTTCATTAATTTGTGTAAACCTCTAGGTCTAGAAGCTTGACATTTTGCACTACAGCTCCTTATATTAAAAGCGACTAACAAAAAGTATTAACAAGGCTGATGTGAGTGCCAACGCCGGGAGGGGACGCCCTAAAAGGACATACACTCACCTTACTGTGAGATACTTCAGAAAGTCAGGTTCGTAGTACTCGCAACCGGCGTGCGTGTATGACCAGATGTATGAACGTGGATGAGGCAAAAGGAGTATGCAAGGATAGTGGCATGTGGCGTTCTGTGGTTTCTGACTACCCTCATGGGGAAAAAAGGTGTTTATGTTATGTATGTAGTTTCTTATATTACGAAAGTGAGCACTAAAGAAGGATTTTTAGGGCACAAAAGGGGTTACACAGGTAATGAAAGTTTCTATGGAACTTTGTAATTTTTGTCGATGGAAAATACCATCGCCCGCACGGTTTGTTGCATAATAGTCGTAAAAGTAATTTGTACTCGACTCACTCATGGGCTTGCATGTCGAGGTACATTCGGTGTAAATAAATTAAATTACCCATCAATCGTAACATGTTAGCATAATAATGATAGATAGTGGGCAGACACGCGATTGACAGCACAAAGGAATGGTAGAAGGTACACTTTAAACAGAAAAATTTAGACGGAAGTCATGAAACTGGGTGAAAAGTAATTGGAAAGCCATAAGCACCTTTTTGCATAGGATCGCTAACAAAAACAAAGTCCTTTATACATAGGCAGATCAGGAAATGCCTGTAGAGACTAAGGACTCCAACGCCCGAGTATGAATATGAATAGCTATAAATTTAAAGGACAATATGGGTGCGAAAGACGATATAGCTAGAAAGGTAGTAAATAATGTTTAAAAAAAAAACATGTGGACGCCAACCTCACAAAAAAAAGTACTTGGGAAGACAGCGATGACAGAAATAAGCCCCGAATAAAATTGGGATGAGACCAGGGTGTTAATGATGACGGAAAGTACGAGTAAGAAATCGTCCAATCCTTTTTCGGGATTACATGGCACTTCTTGTGACTGTGAGACGGTCTGACTCCCAGAAGTAGAAATGTTACAGGCTGATGAGGTAACAAATTCTGAATAGTATTTAACTTCTGGGATCTTATCTGTATTTTGTGTTTATGGTCTATTAGTAACGATTGTGATGTATTGAATTTTATTGTTTGTATCATAAATATGGAATTTATTGGGCTTTAGATAAACGTTTAGTTGGAATTGATTTGTTATTATATAATTGCATGAATGATGTTATTCATGTTCAATTATTTGAGCTTATTGGAAGAGATGTTTCCGCTAAAGTCTTTAAAGTTTGACTTTATATGATTATTCTTCTGTGACTCTTGGTGTAGATTTACATCTATTCTCAGTGCTTTTTGCACTGCAAAATTTTCATTTAGTTCTTAACTCATTCGCCTGTAATGTAATAACCCAAGATTCGATTTTGTGCAGAAACAATTGAGTCTGAACTTTTACCTTAAGTACAGGCGAATGCTCCCGATGAAGGAGCGCCTTAAATGGAAGCCATGGATTAAAATCTCCAGGAGTGTAAGCAATAGCAGCATAATCAGCTTTTAAAGCATTGGGCTAACTTTTTAGTTCTTTGTCCTATATAAATTCTTGTTTAACTTTCTTTCATTGTATATCAATAAGCAAAACTAGCAATATGTGTTTCCCATCAGCTCTTCCTACAGTTTGAAATACAATCCTAATAATTCCAGCCAGCTGACCAATCTCATAAGCCGCCAATCTATCGTGATGCGTCATGAACGCGTGTCTCGTCCCATTTCTAACAATTTGTGTCAATTGTCTCCAGCGTACGGTGTGCAATCAGTTCGCGAATTGATACCGCCTTTGTTTTGTTCATTGTACCGAGTCCGACTAAAGCATTTGGGTTTATGACTTTGGGCACGTGATTTTGTTTAGGGTCAGCTAAATTATGATCATTAATCGCTTTATTCAATTCGTCTAGGTAGTATGTCCTCCTTAGGTATAAATTTTTAGACATAACGGGTACATTTTGCGTGGGGGTTCTAAATCTGCAGGATGTATTATTCGACATTTCCCTCTTATCTTAAGTGTAAGAGGAACGATCGACTTGTGCGGTGTGTCAATGATCTGTATTCATTACATCTTGGCCTTAAATTGGTAAATCATTTTTGATTTACTCAGTTCGCTATCATATCATCATCGTCTTGCCGTTCATCAGCATCATCATTCTCCTGCCTTTATTCCAATTTATTTGGGGTCGGTACAGTATGTCTTCTTCTTCCATACTTCTCTATTACTCGTCATCTCATCAGACACTTCCTTTCTTGCCATACCATACTTCACACAGTCCATCCATTGTTTCTTTAGACCACCATCATCATCATCGTCCTGCCGTTATCTCAATTAATTTTGGGTTGACGCAGCAAATGTTCTTCTTCCTTCTGTTATGTCTATTAGCTGTCAATATTCTCTCCAGTTTTACCCAAATCATCTATCTCATTCAATCCGGACATCACCATCAGTTTTTCAATCACAAGTTAACTAATAACCCGGACGTATCGGTATCTTATGTCGTACAGCCGTGGGTACAAACAGAACAATGTGTACAACGGTACTATCCATAATTAAAGGTTCCCACGAAACGTCTTCGGTAATTACGTGCTACACTGCGTTAGTGGTCTCGTGGTTTTTTGAGATTGTTATAAAATTGTTGTATGAATGCAGCTTAGTTACGAAATGAGATTTTTTAACGAAGGCATTCCTATGGCTATGTCAGTAACTGGGCTGTGGTGGAAAGTAGCTCCATTTAAAATACTGGTATTAAATGCATCCAGTTAATGGAAGACACTACACCACATAGTGCGAATAAGTTACACTTACTGCTTGACAGAAGAATTAATGTAATACAGGGTCACCGCCGCACAAACGGTTACCGCGTGTTCAGAACATCATTCCTAACGCCCCCACAGAAATTTATCATCGGTAATTTAAAAAAAAAAACAGACTGATTCCTACAAAACCACAATACTGACACGGTCAAAATGTAACAGCAGATTTTTTGAATTTCGATGTGGGGAGGTTCAGAATGGTGTTCTAAATACGTGATTTTTTTGTGCGTCTTTGTACCTTCCACCATGTATAGTACTCTGATGGATATCCTCTTGAATATTTACAATATGATGATGACGATTCTAATCTCTTTAAAAATAAGATATCCTATACATTTCATATCTCCTTATTCCTACTCTTTTATACTAAAGCCTCCCACACACAGGCGCAGCGCGTCACGCGACGTTAAAATCTCCGTAGAACAAATTGTATGAAAACGCGTGCGCGTGTTCACACTGGCGCGTCACGACGCTTTGCGTTTCAGATAATTTAATAACTTTTCGATAGCGCCGCGCGCGACGCGGCGTGAAGCGCGGCGCTCGGCGCCGAAAAACAAAAATACTCGTAGAACATTTTGTATGAAAACGCCGGCGTGTGTTCACACAGCGCGCGTCACGCCGAGGCATCACGCGCGCTGTGTGAACACACGCAGGCGTTTTCATACAAAATGTTCTACGAGTATTTTTGTTTTTTGGCGCCGAGCGCGGCGCGCGTCTCACCGCGTTCTCGATAGGATCGAGTATCGAAAAATCCTAACCTAACCTAACCTATCCCTTTTCTCCAGGTGGAAATCCTTAATTAATGTCCTCCGCCTTGGGGAGAGCGGAGCGTGTTAACTAAAATCACCCCGATGTTCAGTCCCACACTTGCATCGGGGGGCAGCGGTATCCTGATGTGACTTCCGATGCCCGGAACTGGTGCTGACCCATTTGACAAGCGGGTGTCTGCTGCGGGGTGGGTGGACGCTCATCTCAACCTTACCTAACAGCTCGATCCATTCCGATCTCAGTATTTGAGACTGGCAACAAGTTCACAAGACGCGTGCGTGCACCTGTGTGTCGGGTAGATCAAAGGGCCGGAACTGCGTGACGCTTTGCCGCTGGCAGCTGCGGCAAATGCTAGGCGGCTGCATTGGCATGTTGGTAACATTTTTTTTTCCCGATCTTGGGGAAAAAAATTCGTTCTTAGGGAATTCGTAATGGTTAAAAAGAGAATCAAGAGACACTTTACGGCCAAATTTGCAATTGCATAATTTAACTTGCGTATAATATAATCTGGCTCTGGGCACAGCCAGACTTCCGGGCCATTTCCCCGTATCATGTTTTTCGAGCGCACGTATTCTCTGTGTCTGAGGTCCAAATGATGGGTTCTTCATTAGATGACAACGCCGTTTTGTTGTTAGCAATAGCCATTGAGGGAGATAGAACGCAGGTAAGTCATAAAATTAAATTACATAATAACATCACTGAAAATTTGTTAGAATTTGGCAATCCCTAAAGGTAATTCGATTCCTGGAGTTATATGGAACAATAGTAAAAGTGAGAAGAAAGAAAGAAAACGAAAAAGCGCCGCTTTTTAGGGTTCTATGGCCTAATGGCAAAACCGAAACCCTTTTAATTAAACAAAAGTGAGATTTGGTATATTTTCTGCTCCAACCGCAGATATAACTTGGTTTTAATAGTTTGTTCTAGAAATAATACGAAATACGATCAATATTCTTAACTGACTCGAAAAGGTAGGAGATGAATAAATAAATATGTTAGATTTTATTAGTGTGTATGTTCAGCGATAATTCTCATTTGCGCCGGTCGATTTCAATAATCCTATTTAATTAGAAAGGGGGTATCTTAGGGCCAACCCTAAGATAACCCCTTTCTAATTAAAATGCGTGTTTAATCAACTTCGCCTATGCTGGTGATTTTTTGATATCAATGTTGATGGTCAATAAGCCAATAACAAGAATTGGTGTAGGAAACGGTAGAGTACTCTTCTGAGGCAGTCCCATTTAAGTTTGGTGAAGGTCCAATGAAAATCTTCGGAGATAGATAACAGAACTCAATAAATGACGTCAAATGTGCCGTGATTGTTGCAACCACTTCTATATGTATAGTTTATATAATTTCATTATATTACATCACGCCTGTATATTCTGAAGGAGTACGCAGAAGTGTGAAAAAAAAGTTGTTTGTGGTGACATATTCAATACTATGCGTGCATAAATATTCATCCCGTCTACGGAACCTTTCACTGTAGGTATGTGGTACGCACCTAGCCGATTTTTTGACTTATTACCTATCTGCCATTTGTCATTCGATGACCAGACTTGTCAACTGTAAAATAAGCATGGAACTAATAAGTACTAAACAAATACATATTTTTAGCACTTCAGAACGCAAAAATAAGACTTCAACGCGAAAGTGTTTCGGCCATATTATTTACGTTTTTTTTTTATTTCGTAGCCATGCAGTTCTTATATGAGTTTCTTGAATTCATAGGTTGTAAGTTGCTACCAAGGAATTCCATTTCGCAAGAAATATTTATTTTAATATTTAGTATTTGAATGTTAAATTAATCCCGTTACGGTTTATATTATGCTAGTTGCTATCAATATGATTTCCGATTACTATATTTTTTTTTTGTTACTGGCAATTGCAAGACAAGGACACACTCCACCCGCGAAGCTATCTCGCTCTGAAGTATTTTCCCCTCTTTGAATGAATTAAAGTAAAACGAACTCTTATGTGTTTGAAATAAAGTTTATCTTAAAACGGTTTTTCATATCAAAATTTTGTTTGTACTCATTCCAGTTAGTATATAAGTTCCTTGGACCAGAGTTATCAACTGATAAAATAATCACGGAACTATTAAGTACTAAGAAAAGAATTTAAAGGAACTCGATTCGCAACCATTATTTTTTTCTCACAGAAATCGCCAAGTGCAGCAGCATTTTACAATCTATGAAACGAGAAAAGAAACTTTATTGTATTAACAAAATAATCGATTTATTACTTAGTTATCGAGGTATAATAGAAAATGATCGGTAAGATCTAAAAATGTGTAGGTTTGAATCCATGTAACACTGGTCAGTTTCCCTCACTCGTCACTCGCGTCAACTCGACAGTTGCCATAATTTGCCAGTTTCTTCGATTCGACAGTTTTATTCAATTCGTCAGTCGAAATACAATTGGTAAAAATTGCACACACGTCTGCTAATTCAATATGTATTGAGATCTGTTTGACAGTTAACCTTTTTTTAACCTTGTTTAAGGATAATTATAAATAGTATATTTATTATATAATAAGATAAAAATGTATATAAGTGAGCGAAAGCAATAGAAAAAAAAGATCTCTTAAATTAGATGAACGAATCCATCACGCGGACTCGTATGGATGGATATCGAGTGAGTAGTATCATCGTAGTAGAATCGAGTTCCCTTAAATATGTATTTGTTTAGTACTTATTAGTTCCATACTTATTTTACAGTTGACAAGTCTGGTCATCGAATGACAAATGGCAGATAGGTAATAAGTCAAAAAATCGGCTAGGTGCGTACCACATACCTACAGTGAAAGGTTCCGTAGACGGGATGAATATTTATGCACGCATAGTATTGAATATGTCACCGCAAACAACTTTTTTTTCACACTTCTGCGTACTCCTTCAGAATATACAGGCGTGATGTAATATAATGAAATTATATAAACTATACATATAGAAGTGGTTGCAACAATCACGGCACATTTGACGTCATTTATTGAGTTCTGTTATCTATCTCCGAAGATTTTCATTGAACCTTCACCAAACTTAAATGGGACTACCTCAGAAGAGTACTCTACCGTTTCCTACACCAATTCTTGTTATTGGCTTATTGACCATCAACATTGGTATCAAAAAATCACCAGCATAGGCGAAGTTGATTAAACACGCATTTTAATTAGAAAGGGGTTATCTTAGGGTTGGCTCTAAGATACCCCCTTTCTAATTAAATAGGATTATTGAAATCGACCGGCGCAATTGAGAATTATCGCTGAACATACACACTAATAAAATCTAACATATATTTATTTATTCATCTCCTCCCTTTTCGAGACAGTTAAGAATATTGATCGTATTTCGTATTATTTCTAGAACAAACTATTAAAACCAAGTTATATCTGCGGTTGGAGCAGAAAATATACCAAATCTCACTTTTGTTTAATTAAAAGGGTTTCGGTTTTTCCATTAGGCCATAGAACCCTAAAAAGCGGCGCTTGTTCGTTTTCTTTCTTTCTTCTCACTTTTACTATTGTTCCATATAACTCCAGGAATCGAATTACCTTTAAGGATTGCCAAATTCTAACAAATTTTCAGTGATGTTATTATGTATGTAATTTAATTTTATGACTTACCTGCGCTCTATCTCCCTCAATGGCTATTGCTAACAACAAAACGGCGTTGTCATCTAATGAAGAACCATCGAGATATAAGTACTAACGTACACCCATCATTTGGACCTCAGACACAGAGAATACGTGCACTCGAAAAACATGATACGGGGAAATGGCCCGGAAGCCTGGCTGTGCCCAGAGCCAGATTATATTATACGCAAGTTAAATTATGCAATTGCAAATTTGGCCGTAAAGTGTCTCTTGATTCTCTTTTTAACCATTACGAATTCCCTAAGAACGAATTTTTTTCCCCAAGATCGGGAAAAAAAAATGTTACCAACATGCCAATGCAGCCGCCTAGCATTTGCCGCAGCTGCCAGCGGCAAAGCGTCACGCAGTTCCGGCCCTTTGATCTACCCGACACACAGGTGCACGCACGCGTCTTGTGAACTTGTTGCCAGTCTCAAATACTGAGATCGGAATGGATCGAGCTGTTAGGTAAGGTTGAGATGAGCGTTCACCCACCCCGCAGCAGACACCCGCTTGTCAAATGGTTCCGGGCATCGGAAGTCACATCAGGATACCGCTGCCCCCCGATGCAAGTGTGGGACTGAACATCGGGGTGATTTTAGTTAACACGCTCCGCTCTCCCCAAGGCGGAGGACATTAATTAAGGATTTCCACCTGGAGAAAAGGGATAGGTTAGGTTAGGTTAGGATTTTTCGATACTCGATCCTATCGAGAACGCGGTGAGACGCGCGCTGCGCTCGGCGCCAAAAAACAAAAATACTCGTAGAACATTTTGTATGAAAACGCCTGCGTGTGTTCACACAGCGCGCGTGACGCCTCGGCGTGACGCGCGCTGTGTGAACACACGCCGGCGTTTTCATACAAAATGTTCTACGAGTATTTTGTTTCTTGACGCCGAGCGCGGCGCGCGCCACGCCGCGCCTGTGTGTGAGGCTTTGCGTTGCGGCGTCACCGCTATGCCGCAAAGCGCAACAAAACGCGTCTGTGTGAACGAGGCTTAATTCCTTAAATCCTATCATTTATTCTCAACAACAACAAACAAAATTATCAACAGTAACCAAACATTAGAAAACAAACAATGTTGTCCTCAATACAGTGACCAATGTCCGGACTTGCGGTCTACCGTCAAGCCTCAAAACCGATCCGTCAGTGTTTGACTTTGATATAGACCTTGATAATGTACCTTGGGAACTTGGGGTTGAAGTTCAATTCGAAGCATCGACTTACTTAAGTTTGAAAGCTTAGCGGTGTGTTTTCGTTTGGCGTGCCCTGGGTAGTTAGCTCCGATAACAGCTGTTGACTCAAACACGAAGCGACGGTTTTTGTTGTATACTTCTTAGCGTGTTCATGGCAAATTTTCATCAAATATATTTGGCCCAAAACTCAGCTACGCGAACTCCGCTCGCTGATGCAGTCATAATATCGTCAAGTGCGCAGGTGTCAGGACTTGCAGCGCAATATGGAATGATAGCCATTGTCTGTGGAGACACATCGCATAGAACTTGAGATCTGAGCCGTCTATGAACCCCCATCTGTAGAGATTGTCTTTGATATGACCGATTTGGGTTCGGAGTTTTGTAGTTTTGTTGTACTGACAAAATAAAAGTGGTGAGCGTTATTAATTACGCAAGTAGGACATTCACTTCATTTTAGATTGTTCTTATCGGTCAACGAATCAAGGATAATCAGAATTGTAGATAATTGTTGATAAGCTGTTAGTTTATATATTTTTGTTTCTCCCATTAATCCATTTATAGGGTTAGCTACTAAGTCGTTAACCAAGGGCTCCATAGCATACCAAAAAGAAAATCAAATATACACACTTCCAAAACCAAATCTATAAAAGATTGTTTTTATCAACATACTTGGTCTTCTCCTGTATAGATAAAATTATATTAGGTACTGATCTATTTGTCGAGTTTGAATTTGATGAAAACCTAGCCACCGCCTTGGGAGTTAAGTAACTTGAAAGTTAGGAGACTTAGCGAGCTTGAAAAGTTTGTAAACAACTTAAATTGAGATCTGCAGGGATTAACTTCAAAGTAACATTACCTACGTACTTATTTTAAGGTTTACGAAGTGTTACAGAAAGGTGTAACTCGCCTTTTTGAAACCACTCCAAGTTTTCGCAATGAAATATTAACAGCCAATTATCTGTTCGTGAAATTATTGACATTTACCACAATTCGGTTTGAATATCACAATGTTGACCGCGAAATTAAGAAGGGCTTCAATTTTAGGGGGGAATAGACATTGAATATTTTATAGAACGCTTGATTGATTGCTAGCATTGCCTTCTAATTTTCTTTTTGTAAGTTCGTCTCATATCTCTCATACATTAGTTCATTCACAATGTTTGTACCTTTATATTTATACTATGTTCTTGAATTCCCTCTATATTCTACAGTATATCTTGGCTTGCTAAACTTGGCTTCAAATATTGAACTTAATGTACTGAATGCACTGCATTGTACACTGTTTGTTGCTTTTTGCTGGCTTTGCAGCAGCCTCGCCATGAACTAACAAGAAATACTTACTACGTGTATTGTACTTTATGTTTTGTTAGTGCTTTGCTTCCACCTGATAGGAATTACTTACATGTTTACCTGAATAAATAGTCTGTTTTTTTTTTGTGAATGCCTAAAGTATGCCTGTTGATTTTTTTAGGTGTTGAATTTTCAACAGTTGAAAATCTAACGGTGCGATAATATTAAGGCATTCGTTTAGGTGTTTCTTAGTGTTGTAGTGGGCACGAGTAATATAGAAGTTAATTTATACTTACATTAGACTGAAAAACATGAAAATAGCAAACGTAGTCAAATTTAAGGCTTCACTGTCAAGGCATGGAGGAGTTTCATCCTTACAAAGTACAAGTCATATTTTTTCAAAGAATTCACTCGTACTATAAAGGGCAATGAATCCATTAGATGAGCAGGTGGAAATAGTTTATTTTTCCATAAATTAAAACCACCATATTTCCTGCCACTGTCTATAGTAAAGATAAACTGGTTCTTTTACATACAAAGGACACGCGAAGCTCGCAAAAGGTTTAACTTTAATATTAACTTTAAAAATAAATGTATCAGCAAGACATACATAGCAGTTTTAATACAATAATAGTACAGTGGTGGCCTAATGGTACCCGGACTTCTCTCTCAAATAGAGGTGGCCTATTCCCAGTAGTGAGAACGTTATAGGTTGATTATTGTTTGCTATGTAACATCAATATGTTAATAGATCTTCAATATGTCAATAATAACAGCGAACATTCGAATATCCAAAACGGATACGTCTGGCGCTAAACTGCACCCACGCGTCTTTTTATTTGTTTTATGTGGGTAGTTCGAATTTTGAACGTGAGGTTTAAACAGACAGTTTACATTAGGTCAGTCGTGCGTTGGCGTTTAACGCGCGCAGACGTCTTTATATGGTCGCGAGTCGATTGTATTTATGGATGAAGATAATCATTTTAATGGCTTTTTATTGAGCCGATTTTCAAAAATGGAGCGTTGTTCTTTTACTGTGAAGATTTTTGGTGATGTTACGGAAGATTTATTTTGTTGTGAGTTCATTCGCTGGTTCGTGTTTCGTCAACCGTATTCAAAATCATAAAATAACTCATCAAACATATTTTTTGTACTAGAGATTTTTTTACTCAAGAGTTTAGCAACAACAGCAAATGGATTTCCGACAAAAATAGTACTGTATTCATGGATTTTAACACTCAAACCCTTAAGACGACCCACTGACCGCCAAATTCCCTACAAAGAAATTCTTAATTGCTAATTAAACGCCATAAAGGTATATTACATATGATGGCAATCATAGCTATATGTAGCTGAGTAGATGAAGGCCAAAGAAATGGATGCACTGTATGAATGAGATTTTCTACTTCTTAGCGTGTCGATGGCAATCTAAATTGTATCGGCCCAGAATTGAGCCACTAGTTTGGCACCTTCAGTAGCGTCCATCAGTTCCTGTATTGAACAAGCAGCAGGACACGCACCAGGTGGCTTATAAACGGAACTGATGGTGCAGTTGCCAACATATAAGGTGATAATCTCTATACCATTCTCGTTTGAGCACTGCGTTACAGTGCTTTGGGTGAGGGATCTCGGCGAAAAGCGTAAGCCCATCGATGTGTGGCCGACTTTGTGTTTCACCTCGGTGGGTCTCTTGGACGCAAATAATGTCGCAGTGAGTTTTGCGGTAGACATCGGAAAGAATTGCTGATTTGTCTTGTGAGAACCCTTCGATGTTGACCGAGGCACAAAGCCGGTTTTATAAGTGGACTTTGGATTGCCATCGTGGTAAAAGGATTAGCCAGTCAGCGTGGGTACTCGCTGACTGCCCAGGGTGCGCCGGACGTATAGTGACTCAGTAGATACGTCGCTCGGGGAGGCTCCTTTCATGCATCCCATGAATGATGGCTAGAAATGAGGTGACTGACGAGATGACGAGTAATACTTCTCGTATCAAAAAATGCTGCGCCGACCCTAAATAAATAAGGATAAGGGCAGAAAAATGAAGGCGTGTTAAATGAAATATTTCTCAAGCCGACAAAAACATAAGTTTTACACCAGCCACCTAAAGAATTTGATCGTTCTCAGTAAACTGTCCTTGTACTGAACGTGATAGCACGCGTGTCTTATTGGGAACACACCGTGACCGGGACATGGGATGAGAAAAAACGTGGTTAGTAGTGGTGCAAGACTTGAGATGAAAGCGTGGTAATCTGATTTCATAGAGAATCGTGATTTTGTTGAAGATAAATTGCTGTGGGCACAAAGTTTTGGTCATATATTAGAAGATGAAAAGAATAATACAGTTCTATTTAGTAAAAATATCACAAGTATCACTATGTTGTTGAAAAATAGAGAATGATGGACATGTACAAACAATAGGAAAGATACCTTCATGTGAGAAGACGATCTGCCAAAACCTCAAAATGAATGGACAAGGGCCGGTTTATGATGCATGCAAAATAAACAACAATTCTAGTGCACCAATTAATTTAAATACTAATAAACATTATCTTTTCTTGATCAACAAAATAATAAAGAAACGGAGCATTGGTAAAATCAATGTAATGCCCACGCAAATATAACGGCGATTTCAACACCATATCTCATGCGAAACATCGCTGAATAACAAACATACAGCTGATCACATTACCGATACTTCGAAATCTAAATGACAATAACATTGTTTCAAGGTAGCAGCTATTGAAGCAATTGTAACAAATGTCTCAACTTATTGATGCGTCTGTCTGTACCGTGGTCTATTTATAGGCAAATGACTTAATTATTATGGACTCTTGTTACTGTTTTGGTGTCTATTTGAATACAATAAGTTTAATTGTTAGTCATACTACTGGCATTCGTCCAGGTTCTCGTTTTTGCATTTGGGTTAGCACTTGCATGTCCTGGGGTTAGCTTGTATAGTATACTTTTGTCAGTTTTAGCTAAGTTACCTACTTACACCCACACTATCTTCACCTACGGATATTATGTCGTCATTCTCCTTGGTGTAAGCAAGCCAAGTGAGAGGCCCATGGGCGGCATAAAAACTTTGACACCAGGTTAGGCACTAAACACACGATAAAGAAAAGAATGATCATAATTTTCCCGCTCTTATCCCAATTTATTTGGGCTCGTCGCAGCATATCTCTTCTTCCATACTTCTCTATTACTCGCTATCTCAGCAGTCACCCCCTTTCTAGCCATATCATCCTTCACGCGGTCTATCCATCGCTTCTTTGATCTTTCTCTAATACTAAATTATAGGTAACAAGCATTCAGAAAGACCTTCGAAACTACAGTTCATGGCACTAACATTACCGCTGTATAGTCCAAAAATTATAACTCCATAATGTATAACCGCTAGCGTGCCAACTTTACCTTCTCCCAGCAAAACTTTCAAAGTCAACATTTTAAAACTTGCACCAACCGCTAGTTCCGCTCCAATGCACCAGATAGAACACACTTCTGTTACGCTAGAGATGGCGCAAGAAATAACCAAGCACCTTACATCCCGCTTCACCCTTAACTCGCAACATATAAAGCCTGTTTTCTAACAACCCATTTCCTAAGCTTAACTTTGTCGATGTCGTAGTAATAACCACAGCATTTGTATTTAGCTTCACTCTTAAAGCTTTAGCTTAAAGCCTATATTCGATTACCACATCTCCAGTGCCAAGTTTGTCAGTGTCATCCATTGTTAATCCAGGAAGGTGGTTTTCCGAACTCCTTTGTGAATTAGTTTCCAGTGCTCGGGAAACCTTTGTTTGGTTCGATTAAGTTGGGTAAAAAGCTACTGCTATTGAAGTTTCGTTCCGTATTGAAAGGACTGATAAGTTGGAATGTTTATGCTCTGATTAAGGTGGAATTGAAAAAACCTGGCACGAGGATGTATGGTATTGTTTGAGGACAATTTGATGATTGTCTTTTTGTTAATGTAACGGAATCCCCTTTTGGTGTTTATAACTCATAGCACATTTATAAGAACTGCACCAGATTGCATCTTCTCACCTCATTTATACTGCTCCGGATTTGAGATGTCACTACGGTGCTTATAAGTGTGCGTAGAAATATGGATTTTCGTTGAAAGAATACCGAACAGCTCGATTTGAAGCAACACTGGTCCCTTCCAGTGCGTATAACCGTGCGTTGATCTTAAGAGTTCAAAATAGACCTCAAAAAATGATATCGAATTGCGGGACGGCTAAACAATTCGTTATTAATGTGTGACCATAAATGTCTGATTGGTGTTAAGTCCAAATAAGGGATCTTGTCGTGTGAAACTTTAATGTACGAAGCCATTATCACTTTTATTAATTCTGACTCAACCCGATCTTAGTTTAAGTATTTAAGCTTGTAAAGGCGTCTGTTATGTGATTTTGGGATACGTGGCTGACCAGAGAACAGTGACGCCCGTCATTATTTTATAACTACTGCTGTCCCCTAAGATACAGGCCTAGCCTAGTTTAGCTGAAAGGGTTGAGCCTATTGTACTTATCTATCTAATGCTAAATTAAGAACTCTAATCTGTATACAGTGCAATGTACTTGATCTTTGTGGTAATAATAAACAATTTATTTATTATTTATTTATAACTATTCGACCTGCACTTGAGCTGCGTTTCATGCAGCATGTCCGTAGCAAGCTGCTGCACCACCGGAATCCTACTTTTCTTCTACCAATCCACACTAGGCCTGGATGTTGGATCATAGCCCACTCGCTCCCACAAAAGTACCTGTAATGTCTTGTGATAAGTTTTTACTATTTCTAATAATCCTTCAAACAGAAGCCCTTATATTATCTGAATCATGGCAGCCATCAGAACACGTCACGACATCGTTTATCTCTTTGGATTTGTTGTCAATGACGTATTCACCGGCCGTCTTTATGAAATGCGTCATAATATGTTCCAATAGTTGGCATTTCGGGAAAAGCGATACTTAATGACTCATCGTCTTTGTCAATATTCTTAATATGGGTAAATATTTTCTTGCTAATTCTTTGTAAGTATTAAGAGGTTTCTTAGCTGTTGATTCGTCTACCCACAGGATTTTCAAATTTTGACCCACTGCTGATAAAATTATTTTAAGACTAATTAATGTTGTCTTCTCAAGACCACACCTTCGTTGCTAAGTTCAAATAATCCATTTTTATTGGTATGCGCGTCATCTATAGCTACGTATAAAGACGACTTGGGAGGCGGGTTGTGCGCACACGAATGAAATATTGTGCGATCCGTATGCTGGGTGCTTAGCACCGTAAGTGTTAACTGTTCAAGCTTTTCTTAAAACATTCACTTACCGTAGATGACAAAATATATCATTGGTTCCACATATATTTTGTTGCAATAGGCATAGATCAACTTTCATAGTCTTCTTGGGAAAACTCGATGTCCTCTAAAATACTGTTTCGGTGTACTTACCATAAATAAATCAATTATGTTTTTACCTATCTAGTACTGACAATTTTGTTTTATTTGTTTAGTTTGAAATTATTTGTTGGCTAACTTTCCATGCACGTTAAAGTCAAAATCAACAGCATAATTGCATTCTTCTCCCATCTCAACTATTTTATCTGATCGACTTAACGCAACTCCAACTCGCTTATCGATTCATCAATCGGTATGATGATCAATAACTCATGTATCATAATCGAAAGTGGACGCAGCTCATTAAACCTTACTTTCTTATGCGTGCTCTATTTCACAGCACTAATTGGTGATTATGATTTAATCATTGTTTATGGCTGCCAGTTTAATGACAAGGTTTCGTGCTTCAATTATTTGCTTGGTAAGGGTATTTGTGATACTAGGTAGGTACTAGTTTAGTTTTAACACTGACAAAATCCATCACGTTAAAATAATTCAATTTGTATGGAATGATTCTGTTTCCCAATTGCCACCAGATGACGCTAGTTCAGCTTCATTTCAATTTGCGTATGTAAACCGTTTTGGTCTTCTATAAACTGGCGCCTTTTCGGCCCATTTTGAATTTGCAAAAACTTAATTATTCAGCTGTTAAAGATGTAAGTCCATATAATTTTAAGCAAGGGTATAAAGGGATGTATCCTTCTTCCAGGAAGTTAGTTTCATTGTGATACTTTTGTGCATTTTGCCTAATGAAGTTATGATGCTGTTGTGTGGTAGTGTTGACTGTTGTTGTCAAACACTGGATTTTGTAACCAAAGGGAACCCACGCAGATTCAAGAGTAATTGAGGCAGAAATCCTTGACCATAACCACATAAACAAGACCTTCCGGCTTTTAATAACTTGATCACGCAAAAACTGATCAACTTGAACTCGGCAGGAAGTAGATCAGTGTTTATCTGCTCATAATACCTCATGAGGCAGCGTCACAATTATACGCCGGATGTGCGTACGCGCAGGAAGGAGGCAATCTGCTCGCCCCCATTGGACGACAATTAGTCGTGCACTGACATGGTGACATTAGGGACGGTTGATGAGAGATTCTGCTGATTTGTGGTAATGTTGCATCTGATTGTGATTGTATCAACTTTGACGAGGCGAAAACATTATGTAAGGGTCGTAGCAGGTGGCGTTCTGTATTTTCTGCCTACCCCCATGGGAAAAAGGCGTTCGTTTATGCATGTATGTTGCACCTGATCTGTAATTCTAGCTTGCACTACTGAATACACACAATGTGCTACAGAAATTGATGAATTTTGTTAGGAGTTGTTGTAATCACTGCTTTATAGAGATTATAATCTCCCAAATCCTAACCTTACACTGAGAATTGTATTAATTTTTGGGGACATTTTTTTTTCTTACCAACTCTAATTGCGATTTTCACTGATATTGTAGTAACAGGTTTAAACGATACTCTTCCAAGACATCACAATAAGCACCGGCTTCCATTCTGTTAACAATCAACGATATTTGGATTACACTCAAAGACACCTCTGCAGATGCTACTACCCACCACCTAGATTTAGGACTCGCTAAATTGATGCTCGTTCCACCAACTAGTTCTGAGAACCCATTTCTCCAATAAAGACAGACTGATGTCTCAAAGATAAGTCTTCACCGAACAAAACTGACATTCTTCTCTCGCGTTGGTGTATAAAAGCAGGAAACTAACAATCCTGAGCTCCCATTGACCGGCAATTAAAGAACGTTGACGTATAATGAGGTCTCAAGTCACACGGTTCAAGGGGCGTTGTGCTAAGGATGTGCCTAATGAGCTCAAACAAGCGAAGTACTAGGCTGGCAGAAGCTGAAAGAGCATAATTAGGTAGCTTGGGAGTTGAGAATGAAGCTTCTGTCTTTACTGGAGTTTTGGTGCAATGAATTCTTGTCATGTAAGTCTAAACTGTTCACGAACAGCACGACGTTAATGAAATAAAACTTGTAGTAAAAGATAATTACTGACTTGATGGCTTTATCCTGATGTTTAAAAGTGTTAAGCCCGCTTGCCTACAAATTTTAATTAGCTACATCTAGCGGTAAACGAAGTTAAAACATCGTTCTGTTTCTCATTAGTTTTTTTTATTTTATATACTTTCCCCACCCTAGGAATTTATCCTTTGTCGCGGATGCGTTTACAAACATTTAAAAACACACACACAACCACCAGACCCGGAACAACTAGCTGTAGGCCATACAAATAATTATTCCG
Source organism: Standfussiana lucernea (assembly GCA_964057025.1). NCBI lineage: Eukaryota > Metazoa > Arthropoda > Insecta > Lepidoptera > Noctuidae > Standfussiana > Standfussiana lucernea. Next base: position 2,634,411 of record OZ059810.1, read on the forward strand.
TGCGGGAATCGAACATGCGACACGTAGTGCAGCAGTCAATCGCTCAGCCACGCCAACCGTGTTGTCAAACGCGGTTGACGAGACCCTGTCAATATTACTGATTTATTTAGGCATATGTACATCCGCGTTTTACGTTATTGATAAATCTTGATGCAAATCTCTTTCAAATCAATCTAGGTGATCTATACCACGTTGCTACCCAACAAGCAACCCATAACGGATGACACTTGAATACCTCACTTGTTTAGCACTTAAACAATAGCTAGGAATCGGGCTCATTGACGTCAGAAGCCATTACACGAATCTGGTGACGTGTTTTTGTGAGAAGACGAAGTAAGATGCTGTGTATGTTTAATCTTCCCATTGTGTGAATCTCTAGGAACTGTTAGACTTCTTTGTGAAGGAGCTCCTTTGAGGAATCATGTTTGAATTACCTCGATAAATGGCAATCTAGCTGCTTCGTTGGTGTAGTGCTTGAGTTCGATTCCCAGGTTAGGTCAAGTGTTATTGGGTTTTTTCATCAGAATTTCTCAGTAGCTGCCACGGAGTCTGGAGTTGTGCCCGATTGATGGCGTATAGACTCGCTCTCTATTACAGGGACTTAAATATAACTGGCGAAATATGAGTGTACTATTAGATACACCTGATTTTTTGTTAGGTTTTGTGGTTATTTCACGAAATCATGACATCTAGAGATTTTTATTGATGATTTAATTTATTCTGTAAGTACATTACCATTTTAACTGTTACGGTTAGGTAGAAGTCATATTTTAATTAACACAAAACCTTGACACTGACCTGGTAATTGCAAAAAAAACATAAGTTTTGAATGTTGCGGATTACTTTGGCGTTTCTCCTTTAAATGTATAAATTTCGTTCTGACTTTGGGCTTGGTAAAGTGAATTTAAACGAATTAAGTTCATACATCAACATTATGAAAAAAAAAATGTTTCTTACGAAATTACCCTGAATGGTATACAACTTCTAAGATAGCAGGTGCCTTTGATTTCCAAAAAAAAAAACGCTGAAGAGGCTTAAATTACGTTAAAAAGTTAAACCAATTTTAGAACTGTTACTGGGGAGTATGTTGAGTCGTTTCCTCTTTCCTGCTTAGAGACTGTAATTGTAGAGAGTGAGCGATTTTGGGGGCCATATTTTGTCACTACGATGTTCACGATGCATTTTAATATACATAACATCACGTCAGAAATCCTCGACGGGTCGGGCAGAGATGTACCCATATTTCGCCGGTTTTGTCCTAAATGTATTTTGATAGGGTGCGAGCCTATTGCCACCAACCGGGCACGTATCCTAGACTCCTAGCTGATATTTTGTAATTCCCGATTTAAACACTCAATAACACTTTGATCGGCCTGGAAATCGAAACCAGACCCAACAAAGGCAGTTCATCATTCTCCTTTGCCTTATCCTAATTTATTTGGGGTCGGCGCAGCATGTCTTCTTCCATACTTCTCTATTACTTGTCATATCAGCAGTCACCTCCTTTCTAGCCACATCATCCATCACGCAGTCCATCCATCGTTTCTTTGGTCTTGCTCTACTTTTATACCCATCCATCCACATCCATACTGAAAACTTTCACAACTCATAGCATGCAGTTATAATAATTAAATCAGTCGATTTTCGACTTGACTTCTGAACAGATAAGCTACAACCTTCAACTCCAAGGTCCAATCTCCGGCGTTATAAACAACAAAAAACAATCGCTACACATTGTAATCTATAACTTTTGCGCCTCTGCGCTTATCTTCGGCTGCCACACTGACTTCCGCCATCGACGCTCTCAAAGTCCCTGTTCCGATAAGAATAAAGCATTCCCTTACATTTTACAATATTATTATGTTTTTATTGCAGTAGTCTTGTGTGCAAAATACTAGTTCTTACTCTTCTTCTGTCGTTTAGGTGTTAGCTACTGACAGTTCATGTAATTCTTCAGTAGTAGTCCGTCCGGATTGCCTTGTTGGTCGAGTGGGCGTAAGCGCGACTGCTGATCTTGAGGTCCTGGGTTCGAATCCCAGGTCGGGTACAATGTAATTGGGTTTTTTCATTAGGAATTTCTTAATAGCAGCCGCGGTGTCTAGATTTGTGCCCGGCTGATGGCTATAGGCTCGCCCACTTTTACATGGGACTTAAAACATTACTGGCGAAATGTGGTTGTACTATTAGGTACTTCTCTGCCTAACTCTTCGGGGATTACAGGTGTGATGTTATGTAGTGCGTCATCTGCCTAGCCTTTTCCCAACTTTGTTGGAGTCAGCTCTCAATCTTACTGAATACCACTATTTTATACGGCGACTGCCTATCTGAACTTAAACAATACAGTTTGTTTTGCAGTTTTGCAGTTCCAAACAATAAAAAAAAATCTAAATTAATTGCTTCATAGTTTAGAAAAAGTCGTCAGCACATCAACGTTTTACGTACAAGTAAGTTAATGAATGATTTTGAAGTGTCAACATTGAAGACACTTTTGTAAGTTTACCACGCAGACATGGTCTGATTTGGTTATGTTCTTCACCTTCTTGATGGTCCGTTATTTTATTATAGTTATTTAATTCATATCTTTGAACCTAGGAATGCCAAGCATAATATTTGGACACTTTATTATCACCTGACCGGGTAACCAGCGGCCCACTTACCTTATCTCCAAGTAAACAAACAATAATTAGTTATCTACCATATTTGTTTTAACGCTAATTGCTTGACTACTTGTAATGTTTTCGGTAATATGAAGATTCCTAATATAATTGTTGGTTCGTTAACCTTGTTTGTTTAGGGACTTTTTTTTTTACTGATTAGGGGAAAGATAATTGTAAGGTCCATCACCATCATCGACTACCTAGCCTTTTTATCCGACCATGGCGAGGTAAAAAGTAAGGTTACGATTTTGACCGGTAACGTATGTATGGTCATCTGTTCCCTCATAATTTCTTAACTACTTCTCATAATTTGACAAATAAAAGAAAAAAGAAACAGTATTTAATAGTCTCGCACTAGACAAAACAAAATGGTAACTTGACAATAAAACAAGATTTAAAAAAAGGAAAATTCAGAACAAATTAAAATAAAACTAACTAAACTGGTCCTGTACGAGGCCAAAAGGCCCCTATCTCAGCATGGTGCTGTAACATTAAAAAAGATACCACCTACCCTAAGAAAACAATAGGAAGCGATCATAAGCTTCAGGGCATAGTGGCATATGACCATGGCTATCCTCTGAAAATCACTATGAATATTGTATTACCAGCTGACCCACGCAACTTCGTCTGCGTAACATTTTTGATTTGATTGATGCTCTGCTCATATTGGTCGCAGCGTGATGTTACATAGCCTATAGCCTTCCTGCATAAATGGACTATCCAACACTTAAATATTTTCAATTCAAACCAGTAGTTCCTTTTTTTTTGTGGGATATCATCAAATGACCTCTCCCGCTCTGGGTGGAGCGAGAGGGTGTGTCAGACTCCTACTGACTAAAACCCACCCGTGTTCCTTCACTTGCCTGTGCCAAGGTGCCAAGGGTCACGGTAACTCTTTCGAACAAATCCGCAACCCTGGCAGGCATCGGTCCTAATGGACCCCGTCAGAAACCAGTAGTTCCTGAGATTAGCGTCTTCAACCAAATAAACAAACAAACAAACTCTTCAGCTTTATAATATTAGTAAACAAATACATTAAAATTTATTGTATTGTATCACGGGCTGGTGTCCGCAACTCCATGTCCAAAGCGCGTATTTTGCGTACGGAATAAAACACACATAACGTGTAAGTTGTGTATCTAATAGACGATAAATAGTTTGTACATAAAAAATTCAGATGAGAATATTTTCTAGTTTCATACTATTTAGAGCGCGGTTTTTCAGTCGGGTGTTTCCATGTTTGTTAGTGTCGGCTTCCAGTATAACCAATATACAACTTTCTGGCTTCTAACTAGACGTAACGACTCATATAAGGTGGGTGCAAAAGTTGTATATAACGGTTAAATTAATTGTTTTATAGTTTCTTGTTTGAATTAGACCGTCTTTTCTCTTTACATGGATGTAATGAAAGACGTCGTGTTTTACGACGGATTAGTATAGGTAGAGTTCTCATAGAAAATATGGAAATCCTAACACCTATGTCTGCTTTCATATTGCGCCTGGGTGCGTATTTGTGCAGTAGTAATAATAATAATACCAGCCTATACTATCCCACTTCTGAGCAAAGGCCTCTTCACATACAGAGAAGGCACGAGCATTGATCACCACGCTTGCTCAAGACGGGTTGGTGATTTCAGACTTATATTAATTATAAGTCCAGGTTTCCTCACGATGTTTTCCTTCACCGATGTCTGTGATGTACAAAATAAACTTAGAAAGTACATATGAATTGAAAAAGTCACATTGGCCCGGATTTGAACTCACAACCTCATGCGTGAGAGGCGAGGCCTTAGCCTCTGGGCCATCACGACAAACGAAACGATAAATAAACAAATTAAATTAAAGAAAAAAAAAATTTTTTCGAGAATACTCCATTGAAAAGGAGGTATCACCCCAAACAGACATTGGTTTTGTATTGGCTATTGCCCGACGGTTAAATTCGGGTTTTTCTTTACGTTCTTAATTCGGGGATAACTTTAATATCGCTATTCACGATTTTGGTATCAGTACTTCATTTGCGTCATAGATGGCTCTGTAGTACTTTTTTAACCGACTTTAAAAAAGGAGGAGGTTCTCAATTCGGTTGTATTTTTTTATGTTACCTCATATCTTCGTCATTCATGAACCGATTTGAAAAATTATACTTTTATCTAAAAGGATATACTTCCCGATTGATCCCATAGAAATTTTGTCAAAATCGGTTCGATAATAGGTAAATAGTTTGGTTTTTAAATCAAAATATCTGGTAAAAAACTTTTTTGCAAAAATAACTGACTTCCAAAAAAAACACTCAAAAAGTGGAAAATAACTTTACTTTCGGAAGTCGGTGTCTATTGTTTGTTTCATTGACTTTTTTGCCACCGACTTCCGAAAGTAAAGTTATTTTTCACTTTTTGAGTGTTTTTTTGGAAGTCGGTTTTTTTTGCAAAAAAGTTTTTAATTTACCCTTTTTAGTTTTCGTATCACACACAAATCCTTGTCAAGTATCAATTTCGCAATTTCTTTTACTTGGATGACTTTTTTTCCAGCTATTTTGATTTCAAAACCAAACTGCTGAACCAATTTTGATGAAATTTCTATGGGACCAATCGGGAAGTAGGTCCATTCAGATAAAAGAAGAATTTATCAAATCTGTTCATAAATGACGGAGATATGAGGTAACAAACAACAAAAAAAAAAAAACATACAACCGAATTGAGAACCTCCTCCTTTTTTTGAAGTCGGTTAAAAATATGTTATCCAAGTAAAATAAATTGCGAAATTGATACTAGACAAGGCTTTGTCTATGATACGATGACTGAAAAGGGTAAAATAAAAACTTTTTTGCAAAAAAATAACCGGCATCCACTATAATATATTCCTGTATTGTCCACTATACCATACGTTGAAGGTACCCACTTGATTTTCATCCAATAAGAAATGTTTAAACAGTAAATTTACTTCCTTATCTGTAAAAGGTAATACAAGCTTACTTAATTAAATATTCCAATCACAAAACTGTTTTCCGCGTCCTGATTATGGTATTATTCCAAAGTATTTACTGATATTCATGTTTTATATGAGTTCAGTGTAAATGTACTTATATGTAAGTAATACCATGTAGCATAATACCCTTTGTGTTATTATCAGTAATAATAACAAACGTATAAGGGAAAATAACATACATACATAATTATTATTTCATAACATTACCTTATGTAGGCTTACATACCATTACTTTATGTAGGGATACATAAACGTATTGAAATAAATCACACTGCCTAGTGTCGGACCGAAGGTTCGGTTTCGGCTTCGGACACTTTCAGCCAAAAAATCTCTTTCGTCATCGTTAGTCAAGCGGTCGTAAGTGCTACTACTGGACGTGAACTCCTCGTTTTGGGTCCGATTGATGGCGAAAGGCTTGCCCCGTTTTAATTCGACTTACACCTTGCTGGTGTAATATGAGTAAACTAAAAGGTCTCGGGGTCTACTCTCTAAGTCCGTCAACGAAGATACGGGCCCGTACGAAAGAAGATCGAAACTTCGAAGTTAAACCTACGCCCTATTATTTTCTGATTCATGAGTTTTGAAAATACATCCGGAGTAGGGACAACTGTCCAATCGTGTTGTCATTCGTTTTTAGTTCGGGTCCCTCACTAATCGTATGTCCGTAAGTGTTACGGAGTAGGAAACGCCCGTATCTTCGGCTAAAACTACGGGTTTCGTGCTTAGAGAGTAGACCTCCTGATTCTGTCTAACCTTCGGGAAATACATCCGTGATGGTATGATGTGAAAAAATCATTAATATCAACCATCTTTCTTAGAATGAGTACCCTTATCTGTATACTAAAGTTAATATGTATCGAAATAACTTGAATAAAATGACGTGTCAACATTTTGCCGAGTATTTTTGTATTTCTATGAATCACTTCCTGTTTGGAAGGATATTGTGATTATACTACTGTTAACTGACAGCTAAACATGTGTATTTAGATTGTAGGTAATGTTATCACTTAATCTTTAAACTTGTTTTAACGGCCTGTATAAACTAATTTTGTTATCAACGACCAAATTATATCTAGATTTAGGAAACTTCATTCTCTCCTCGAGAGAAATTCTACAAACTAAATTTAATTTAACCACAATGTCATCTAGATAGTGTATAGTTGTACAAAGCCTGTTTCTTGCAATTGCTAGGATTTTTGACATACTCGTAGAAGATATCAAATCAGTACGTCAACAATCTTGTTTTAAAGTAAATAATCTGATTAATAAAACAAATTTTCCTTCTAGGCAGTGTGGGTCATTGGTTAACCTAGGTGTCAGAGGGGCCTACTTGATTAAAACACGAACAGTTAGAAGTAAACTTCAGAAATCATAGAGAAGCATCTCTTAAGGTGGAAGCGCCAGAGTAGCCCGCGAAATTCAAATTTTCTTACGTCTTTGCAATTTGCCTTTCATTGCCAGGCTGTACATTGAACAAAATATGAATCGCGGCTGTAATAGGTATTTAGTTACAGAATTATAATCATTAAAATCATCAATACAACCCTCAAAGTTTATACAATCCCATTGAATGACTTTTTCATGAAATAGTCATTCAATGGATTGTATGAACTTCAAGAAAATTTGAATTTCGCGGGCTACCTTGGCGCTTCCACCTTAAACTAGGCACAGTACAATGCCCCCATACTAATTAGTGTCAATGCTAAGCATTCGTCACGGACCTGTCACAAATGTAACATCTCAATGAACGTCAATTAACTCAGAGATTGAGTGCGCAACAAATCTTTGCCAATTAAGAGCACGGTACAATTTGATGAAACTGTTCGCGAGAGTAAGATGTGGCGCACACTTTACGATTGTGTTTTTATTAGCCATTAATGACCCAAGTAAATGAAAGCGTGACGGTTGACAGAGGAGAATGGAAGAAGAAAAAAAACGTTATACGCCGACCCCAAGTAACATGGGACAAGGGCAGGAAGATGATAAGCCAGTAATGTCCCACTGTTGGGCAAAGCCCCCCCTCCCATATCTTTCCATGTATTCTTTTCGTCCTCCACCTCGAACGATATAGCGGTTAGTACTTCGCAAAAGAATAGGTTATGACTTTTTGACGACAAAATTAACACGTGGACGAAGCAACAAGCGTCGAGAATCAGAAATGTGAGGTCATATTTAAGGGTGTAGTCATTTATATAAAAATAAAAACCTTTTTTATATATCAATCAATGGGTGTAGTACAAACCATCGCACTGCATAACTATCTCCATAGAATTAAAATCGTGAACACGAAAAAGTAATCTTCTGTCTACACATTTGGTATTGACGTTCAGTATATGATATTTTTTTTTCTTTGTATAGGCAGCTAAATGAAGGTTTTAAAACGCATGTTGATCAGAAGGTAACAGATTGAATGATGTATTATGTAATGTAAGTTATGCACGTAACCATAATGACCCTAACTAATGCTATAATAGTGAAAGGAAATCTATTGCTAAGACATTGAATTGAGAACTTAGCATAGAGAAAGCTAAAATTATATTCAATTGCTTGTACTGCCGTTAAATCACGTTGTTATTACACGTGGCGGGTCAATATCGGATCGTAGATTATCTATAGTTACTTACTGAAAGCCTGATGGAAAAAGAAGACAGGCTGCGCCGACCCAAAATAAATCGGGATACCGGCAGGAGAATGATGACCATGATGAATAAATCGTCGTCCTATTTGACCATTGATCGTACGAGCTAACGTGCGATTGTCCAACAGGTGTCCTAATAGCGCGCGCGATGTCCAACATGCGATGCCGCCGTCCGCGCCGTCACCGCAACGGCGCCATTTCAATAATGGCTGTTTACAGAGATGAAATGTTTTTGCTGTCGGGCAATATTAGTTTAAAAATTGCAAGTGACATTGAAAAATGAAGACGTAAACCACACAATATAGGCCTTCGCCCCTCTAGGTCCTGTTCTCGTGCGCTGGCGCGTAACCAAATAGGACACTCAAAAGAGATTTGTAGCTTTGATTGCACGATCGCACGATCAAATGCATCGTACGATCGTTATTAAGCATTTCCAGTGCTCGCGCGATGATTTGCAAGCTTCAATTAGGACAGTCTAAAGAAATGTGTGTGTTTAATCCTTTCGTGCGACGACATCGCATCGTTTGCTCGTACGATCGTAGCCAATTAGGACGACGCCTTAAGACTGACAATATTTGGTCGGCTTTGGTTTGGATAAGATTTGACAGCAGCCTTCCATACTTATCTATTACTCGTCATCTTAGCAGTCACCTCTTTTCATGCCATATCATCGTTCACACAGTCCATCCATCGGGTCTTTGGTCTTCATCTACGCTAATATCCATCCACATTCATACTCAAAATTTTACTCGCGACATTTGCCTCACTCCTCCGCATAACACAACCTCATTATTATAAATTGAAGCAAAGTTCAAAGTGCTGCTGTAAAAAATCGTGTTACTGCACTATTTACCACAGTCGCATATAAGTTGTATAACGTGTGCTGTCTCTTATTTCTCGGTGAAATGATATCATCAAAACATGCATTGTTCTGAATCTAGTGTAGTTTATAGTACACTATACGATTAATGTAAACAGTACATAAACATTAAACATAAAAGATCTGTTAAATAAAACAATAATGATACTTATAATAATTTCAAGATCTGGACTATTTCCACTAATTTACAAACGGTTTCCTCGATTGTGGGTTTTCTGATAGTTTTATAATACAAAATATGAAAATATGTCAAAAACAGACAATTGACCGAGTACTGAACCGTTTGTGAAATAGTAGAGATTTGCCCCAATAGTGCTACTTATTCTAAATTAACTGACCTGCGCAACTTCGTCTGCGAAACATTGTTGATGCTACGCTCTTATTGGTCACAGCGAGATGTTATATAGCTTATAACTTTCCTCGATAAATGAGCTATCCAACACTAAAATATTTTTTTCTATTTGAACCAGTAGTTCCTGAGACTTCATCTGCGCGTTCATCCAAACAAAAAAAACTTTTCAGCTTTTTAATATTAGTATAGATTCTTCATTGGATGTACGTCGATGGCGGCACGATAACGAAACTGTTGCACTGGTTCAACCATGTTCTTCGTTCTTAAATTCACTGAATGGCTACAGTCTTCATAGTTTTTTTCTACAGCATGCGGTGCATGAGCACTCATAAATACAGACATCATTATCATCATTCACCTGCCCTTATCCCAAGTTATTTGGGGTCGGCGCAGCATGTTTTCTTCTTCCATACTTCTCTATTACTCGTCATCTCAGCAGTTACCTCCTGTCTAGCCATATCATCCTTCACACAGCCCATCCATCGTTTCTTTGGTCTTCCTCTACCTTTATACCCATCCACATTCATACTCAAAACTTTCCTCACATCATTTTCCTCATTCCACAACTTTTCAGTCACCGGCGCCACTTTCAGAATTCCTCTTATGTACCTACTCAAATCTTATTTTATCCATCCGCTTTACACCACACATCCCCCTTAACATTCTCATCTCAGCCACATGCAAATGCCTTCCATTCTTTTTGTGGCTCAAAATTCTGATCCACACAGGACAGTAGGTGTAACCATTGTTTTATAGATCTTCCGCTTAAGCTTAAGGGGTATGCGGGAGTCGCAGATTGTGTTCCCGTGACCTGCCGCCATTTCATTAACACAGACATAAAACGTATAAAATTACAACTTTCCCACCCGGTGTTACACTGCACTAGTTTTACAATAACCCACAAACTGAACAAAAACATCTCGTCAATAAACCATTCAATTCTCAACCCTATCCCTGTAAAATAAAGTTTCATCCAACTGCAAATGCAGCGTAGCAAAAACATTTGATCGATCAATGTCCCTTCCATTGATTACTAAGATTTTTAAGCCCTTATTTTCTTAGCTCTAAGGTTGTAAATAGATTCGTTTATCTGTTTACTTATCTGCCCACTATCGGATGTCACTTGAAGATAACGGATGAGGTTCACTGAGCATGTCTCACAGTTTGATAATTGTGCCATTCGCGCGCAGCCGCTTGCCGCGTGCGCACGTTTATGAAGACGACGGTTATTTCTTATCCAAATTCGAAAATTAGTCACGAGTTTTTAGTAGAATTGTGTCTTGCGTACTTTAGTATCAGCTGACGTGTTTTATTTTAAGTTTCTGTGAATTTTAAATAGGTTATTTTATAAGTTTGTGTTTATGAAATCATGTGACGATTGAAAACTGAGCTTTAAAATAAAATAGTGATTTAACAAAGAATCCACCAATAAAAACGTTTCTTAACTGTGACAGTGACCGTGATTCGTCTGTGATACAAGGAAAACCAAACATTCCAAAATGCGTCGACAGAAAATGAACATAGACCCTGATCTTGGAGACTTGGAGGAGATGCTAGCCCACGTTCAAACCCAGCTAGAACACGAAATAGACCTGGAAAAGGAATCCAAGATGCCTTCCCTAACGAACATACAAGAATCCCCTAAAATGGTGAAGAGAACATCTTCTTTCAGTCGAACAGATACTTATGACTATCGTCGAACTGCTCCAAGGCCTCCTCCAGCCCGTTCTGACTCAGGCAGTCGTTCCCTGAACGGTAACTTTGGAGAATACAGAAACGGAAGCGAGGATTATAATAAAGACGAGCAACAGTACTCCACGCCAGAAATAAACGGCAAGTTTAAAGGCTCTCAAACTAGTTTGAAGTCTGATGAAGGCTCTCAGAGTTCCTTCCAGTCGTTTAGATCAGAGCCTATATCTAGGCTCTCAGTGATGAGTTTGCAAGAGAAGAGGGGATCGTATGCTTCTTTAAATGGAAGACATTCGAAGACTGCTACTCTGCCGAGGGGGTACGGATCCACGAAGGAGAAGAACTGGGAAGAATATTGGGCTTTGTAAGTAGTTTGATATTTATTTCTATTATCTAAGTTTTTAAAAAGAATATTTTATTTAATGTTTTTCTATCTCATGTAAGATTCGTTGTTGTTATTTTTGACTAACCTCAGGATCAGGACACTGGATCAGGCTTTTGAAACTAGGGTAAAGTATCTTTATCGGTTTCAGTGCACCTACTACGAGTTCTACTATATTTTACTCCATTATGAATGTGTTTGTCTAGCCATGAAAGCAGAACGCGACACACTTTCGCATTTATTATGATGATGATATGGTCAAGTTTAATGATACAGCATTTACAAAAGACTATTGTAATTTTAGGTTCAATAATCTCATTATTGTCAACCATAGCGTTTGTAGTGGTCCACTGCTAGTCAAAGATATCACCACTGCTACTAAACTCAACCGACACTTTTATTGTTACTATCCAAGAGACTATCGTAGTTTTAGGTTTAATGTCAGCATTATCAAACATAGAGTCCATAGTAGTCTTCTACTGGTCACATGTATCAGCAACTGTGTTACTTAACTCAATGTTTGAACAATTAGATTCATTTGCTTATTGCTATTGAGAAAGGTCAGGTGCTAGCACTAGTACTCACAACCGCCTTACTGGTAGGAAAGTGGACGAGGCGAAAGAAGTATTTAAAAATCGTAGCAGGTGGCGCTCTGTAGTTTATGCATCGGGAAAAACGCGTGAAATTTTATTTTTTTATTTTATGGAAGTTCAAGTATAGCATCCGTAATAGTTCACTACTGGTCATAAGGTTGAGATTATTATCCAGATTCAAGATGACATGTCTAACTTCACCATCTCAAATCTTTAAAATGACATTACTCTCATTACTATTACACGTGCGTACTACTGAGTTCACTGTTGGTCTGCCACTTATCACCCTTATGACCTAAGTAATTAGGTTAAAAGTGGTCGACCGTCAGTGATCTCGGTAGCACGTAGTCGAAACTAACGTGATAGTCTTCGCTTGCAAATGGCGGTCGTTGATGTAACAAAACACTGACGAACTTATGCTCAGGCGCAGCCTGATTGAAACGTAATATCATCTGGTTTGTGATCTGATAACGATGGATTGGATTTAGATTGATAAGGTAACTGATGCTCTCGTTTTGATAAAATTAATCTTGTTTGTGAATACATTTACAGGCTTTTTATTAAGGAATTGTAAAAAAAAAACACAAGATTTTCTTTTTATTTTCTATATGAGCTGGGTAAAGGTCTCCTAAATCTCTCTTTCCGCTGCTATCTGTAGGCAATATACTGGTATCATCAATAAAACTAAGTTCAGCAGCTGAACCTTTGTGCTCTTCTGTCTTATTCCCTGGTAAATAATCAAATAAGTTCATTAAATACATTAAATAATACTGACCAAAGACAGGAAAACGCGAACAACATCCTAATCTTCTCGCAATAACTAACTGGGTCCTGTCGGTGCACGTGTAAAGAGTCAAACTTGGCATTATGTCATTTTGCTATGTCCTCATTGACTCTGTTTTTCTATTAAATTTCTTCTGAAAGCCTTGTATATAAATCTCTTTGCATGTGGTCAATTTTGAACATCGTACCGGGATGCACCTGAGTTACAATATTTATTTCGAATTGCTATATTTCCTCCAATATCTCATCAAAATCTACTTCGAAATTATAGTCTCCGTCTAATGCATCCATTAGACCGTTTTGAATTGTAACATTCACGATCTATTATTTATCTCTATTATTATGGCTGTTCTGACTCGCATATAATGGGCTTTAATGTGCATTCACAGAAATAATTGTAGTACTTTCACTTTTTGCTTAACATGCATCAAATGTTTCCGATTTCTTTACGAGAGGCTTACAGCATTCGAAATTATACTATTGTAGTATTGTCTATCCCTATTTTTACGGCAAAAGGGTGTAATATAATAAGCTGTTTCTATTTTGTTTCTTTTTGTCTTCCTCGTGGTAATTTTTTCACGGGTATTAGAAAAAGGTTGTATTCTTACAGCTAAACTTTTTTGTTTGTTAGGGGAATGACCTTATCGTTAGCTGTTTACGGTTTTGTCTGTGATTGATTTTTTTATGGTTCGGAGAATTTAGGCTGATTAGTTGTTTTTATAGTTCAATTGTTTTGTTTTAGTTCGCTTTAACTTAACTTCGACTAAGATTGTTTCATATATAAAAAGAAATACTACAAAATGTGGATTGAGAACTATAGATAACTGTATCCAGCTTAGTGGCAACGACACTTGTGTGTTTCATTTCACCGACGTTTTTCACAATACGACCATTCCTTAGACGTTGTTGCTGGGGTGCTGTGCGCTTTTGTTTTCTTAACACCTATTTTGTCGACACTATCAAATAAGCTGCATTATGTTTATAATCTTTCTGCCCTTATCCCAAGTTGTTTAGGGTCGGTGCAGTAGTTTTTCTTCCCCTTTCAATCTGTTCGCTATCAATTAGTCCCTTGTTTATAACCTCACACATTCCATCCATATTTTGTTAGGTCTTACTAACCCTGCCCTCTCTGCCTAGTCTAGCTTCTCCTTTATAATCTCATAACTCTTTACTGGAACATTGGATTTTTCGCAATCGACTTTCGCATCTTCACTCTGCGATCTGCTGCTGTGCGTTTTTATTTTCTCACTCTTCCATCGACATCTATCATCACATCTACATGACAGAGCTTGGTATTTCCTGGCTAATCGGCCCCTCTCATCTGACCTTCAGCTTCCGTGGGAAGATGGGCAGGTGTGTACCTTTAAGGTCATTGGCGACACGTGCAAATGGAACTGGTTTGGTAAAGGGCTGTGCCGTCTGTGGAGAATACAATGTGGTTTTGTTATTTAAAACGTTACGAATTACTGCGGAACAATGTTGCAGCCCAGAAACGTATTCTTATGAAAATTGTATGAAGATGGGAGTTACCTTAAATTATTTTTTAGGGCGTGATTGCGGTTGGAAACATGGAATATTATCATAGGCAATCAGCAAGACAACTGGCTGTATTGTATAAATTGTCGATTTGTAAAAATGACTTCAATTTTGTGAACTTGCTTGACTAAAATGGACAAATTACTAAAATAGTACAAAACAGACGGCATAAAAGAGCACATCAACATGCACCCTTCTACTCAGTCTTTCCATTTTTGTCAAATAACCTAAACTAAACATAACAAAATAAACTATTTCTCCAAAATAATATTCCAAGATGATGTAACTCTATCAAAATTATGAAACAAGGAATACTTCCAATACAAACGGTCGCTGCATCGATTTAGAAAACCACACGTTTCCATCGACGTTATGCAAGATCCTTATTGAAGGAGGATGCAGTCGTTTAAAACACGATCTAGGCAAGGACACAAGGAGGATATCATGAAAAAAGGCACTCACGAAAACTTGAAGGCATGCACGAATTAGGCGTGTTGTTTTCCTTGATTGATTTTGCTAGGCCACTCATTGTCATTACATTGAAGATGACTCAGACTTTTTATTGTTTTCGAAGGTTCCATGCCATTATGAGATTATAATTTTAGTGTTAATTGCATACAATAATTCATCATCATTTTCCTGCCCTTATCTCAATTTATTTGAGGTCGGCGCAGCATCTCTTCTTCTAGACTTCTCTGTTACTCGTCGTCTCAACAGTCATCTTCTTTTTAGGCATAGGCATTGTCCTTCACACAGTCCATCCGTTGTTTCTTTTGTCATATCTCTTATCGCGGATATTACGGATAAAGGCTTGCGTTTGCAATTATTTTCAGTGTTATAAAGATGACCTTACAACAAATATTTTGCAACAAAAATACAAGGTGCAGTTTTGCATCCTCGTCAAAATTCAGGAGGTTGTCATAGAAGACGTAAATAATCAATATAAATCACGGTACCTGGTCAATAATAATAAAAGTTGCTTTTTTAGTTGCTTTAATTTGACACTATTTCAGAATGAAGCCCTTCTCAAAAGGGGAGAATCACCCGTTCATCGAATAAACGTCTGCGTTTGTTAGTATGTGTGAAAGCGCGGTTATAGGGCTAGTATTAGACGGACCGCATTTTAATACGGATTATTTTAATACGGGTGGTACGCTTACTGATTTCCGATATTAAGAAAATAATAATCTACTACATTTTTTATTGATTCGGGTCGAGAATCATTAGCATAGTTACCTCCTTGAATTTGACGAGGATGCAAAACTACACCTTGTATAATGTTTATGAACTTGTTTTAACAATTAGCTTCGGTCGGTGGTCTCCAAACTAAGTACATAGTAGTTAGTTACCTATATCTTGGTGACTTGAGTTGTAATAACTTCACACTGTTGTATGGTCGTGGTCGTGAATTGACAGATACAACCAAAAATCATAAACAATAAAAAGTGACAACACAAATAATTAATTTATTTCTGTGTAACATACACAGCCTTTACTGAATACAGCTAGATTCAGTAACAAAAACGAAATAGACATACTACACCAAAACCTAGACTACTATTACATTAATATAAAATACCTAATCAAATTATAATTATCCCACTGTTCGGGCAGATGCTCCTTCTCTGTGCGTGACAATTTTGGCCACAAATTCCTGTTATGCTATCCTTATTCATATCGTCGTCTACCTACTAAACAGTACACAGGGTTTGTACCGCCCTTTCTACGTCTGTCTGGCTTGTTTATTCATTAAATGTTGCCTCCACTCGCATCTATCTCGTTCCTTCATTTCTCATAAATACATGAAAACTATTTAGTTTGTAATCATACAATATTTTAGGCAAGACTTTTTTTTAAAACAGCTACATTTACCAAAATTTTTCTGAGTTTTTATCACTCCATGCGGTCAGCAGGTCATCTTAGGGGCGGAGTTCTCCATGCAAACATTTATGTATAGTTCTTTTGCAAAATTGAAACTAACACCACCTTCCTAATGTTCAATACCATTTACGACCCAGCGCCCCACTGTTAACAACATTCGAATGCGAAACGATCCATGTAGTTATGCATCTTCCGTGGTAGCGATATGTCAACAACGCCACCTGTCGTATGATTTATGAACTCGTTAACAGACAGGGGTTGCATCGCGTAACCGTGTCGTCGCATCCGCCTGCTCTTTACATAGTTCCGAACTTGCCGGCGCTGATTTATGTTCCGAGTGCCCGTGGCGAAATACAGAACTAACGTGTTGTGTACTGGATATGAGATGGTTGTTTGTTGACAGCGCCACTATGCGACATCCAGTGTTATTCGATGAAGTGTTGGGTTGTTTCTGCTGTAAAGCATTGCTGTTTTGCATCGATAGGTAGTCTTTCTAGGGTTGATCAGATGGCGTTGTTATTTATTTGTGTTTGATACTGATCACACAGTTCATTTAGGGCGAAACAGATGGCGTAGATTTGTGAAATAGTAAAAAAAACTGAAACAAAAACCTAGGTTTTTGTAAACCTAAGATTTCAATTTCTTTTTTGTTTTGTTTCGTTGTTCTTTCGTGTGCCAATAGCAATGTATCATTGTACAACGTTGCGTTTAGGATTTGTTTATGGACCACGATAAACAGATAACGCTCCATATAGGTATGCACGTTGTTTTTCTATCGATTCTGTCTGACTGTAATGGAACAGTGATTGACAAAACGATAGTTAATAAAAAAAAAATGTTGATTACAATTAAATTAGTCAGATAAATAAACAATGTTGTTGTTCTAGTTATTTGCCAAAGCATACAAATTCAGTAACCTCATTCATTAGTACTGATCCCAGTTTAACAGCACGTTAGGGACCGAGAGTCCAGCCATGAATAATTTATTGTTTGTTGAGTTTAACAGGTGCTTTGTAACCACGTGCTTTGCTTGTAGTCTTTAGCGAGTTAATGTTACCTTTGTGACGTACTATTGACAGATACACTTGGGTGGTAAGGAATAATCTTCTTACTGGGACGTGGTGAAAGGTTTTTTTTATACCAAAAAGGCTTGCGTTTGTCCGCAACTCGCCTGATGTGTAGCGATGATGCGGCCTAGAGCAGACCACGTTTGCCTAGAAGAAACCGATTCACTCGAACTTTGAATACTCGTAGATCCAGATTATAATGATCAATGAATAGAGAAGCTGGCAGTGAATTCCGCAGACTGGCGGTTCGCACATGACATACTGTGCAGTTTTGCAGGGTTCATCAACAGCATTCTCTTGCCATTTTTTTACTTATCCATTACCGTATTACTGGGCATAGACCTCCCCCATAGCTCTCCAGGTACTTTTTTTGTGCACCACCTGGTACCAGCCACCTCAGTGCGCGTCCGCACCATCTCGCCACCCTTTGCTCTTATCCAAATTTATTTGGGGCCGGCACATCATGCCTTCTTCCATGCGACTATTAGTCGTCAGCCTCGTTTGTGAAATTTTGATTTTTCGAGTGCTGATACTACCCCATTTTTTCCTCCTTTTTTATTAAGCAATCAGTCTTTCAGCTATAAACAAAAGTGCTGTTTAAATCTGGGCGTGGTCGATGCAAGGTTCCAGGGAGCATCGCATATATGGGAATTTCTTAATTTATATGTAGCTCAATGATATGGCCTTTTTAGGCGCTTGACATTATTTGGCGGAAGCCTGTCTACGACCAACTAATTCGGATGACTTTGCAGTCTGTTCTTGTATGCCTGTTCTACTTCCATCAGTATGTTCTCTTTTACTGTGTTTACTTTTAATTGTTCATGAATTTCTGCATATATTCACATGATTCTTCGCGACATTAATGTTTTTAAAATTAATATTGCGTTATCTATAACACAGGTAGGCAGGTATGATTGTGTCCGAGTAGGTACTTAATAATTGTTCTAAGTATACATAGTGCATGTTTTTTTTTTAATAATCCACATACGTCTTCCATGATTTATTTCCTGTTAAGGACAATGGTGTGATTACAATGGCTGCAGAATAAAGACATAATTGTCATAATATTAATATTCACTTATAGTTACACTCAAAACACACACACACACATACATCCACACAGAACACTTACTCATATCTGATATAGACTTTAATACTTTCAGGTAAACATAATCGTATTTGTTTATTTTATGTTATTAACTATCAATACCATTAATTTAAACACTAAGCAATTGATTTCTCCATTCTTGAGGGATACGGCACTGTTTGTCTTTACTAGAGGCTATTATGTAGCCTATCTAAGAGGACAGTACCCCAACCATTTATGCTGTATACCAGTGTTCATTTGTAGAGTGCAACTGTTTTTATAGTTTCTATTTTAATAACAACACCCACCTGCAATAACTTCAGTTTGTCCGTGGTCAAGGCGCCGAAATGTGGGGAACTCAAAACAAATAAGGGTCAAGAGCAAACAAATCTTAAATAAAAAAAAAAATTGCAATCATGGTGAATATCTAGTCAGAGTTCATAATAGTGTTACAGTTAGTGACCATGTCAGTTTAAGAACTTATACGACTTTATTATCGATAGTTTATGAATAGTAAGTCGATTAACAACGCAAGTACTTAGTAAAACATTTTATTTCAATAATCCACACGAATGTTGGTCTCATTAACAAAATCAACACTAGTTGAGCTGCTCACTAGCGCACTGTATCAGCAGTGAAGTATGAATAATTTATGAGCTGCAGCCGGCAGTCAGCGGGCTATCAAACAAACATTTGCCACGTGCTTGGGGATTTCCAGTCTCCTGTCGTTTATGGAACGTTGCCAATAAGGTGTCACAACAAAGTTATGCGTTTTGAAATTCTTGTAAGTGCTTGGGAATTTCAACTTGCGTAGGGGTTAACTTGGGTTACTTGGAGATATCGTGTTAGTATGGCGATTTGGGTGAGGTTAGCATAGTCTAGCACCCTATAGGTTCCCAACGGGGGCGGTACCGCCCCCTAGTGGGCGCTGAAGCCTTTCATGGGGGCGGTAGCGGGTCCAAAGGCAAATAGGGGGCGTTATGAAATACCTCTATTTTCATGAAAAAACATTTTACCTAGCCGTCTAAAATATTTATCATATTATGATGATGTCATCATGAGGTATTTCATAAAAAAAACAATCCCCCTTTTACAAAACAGTTATAAAACTATTTTGTAAAAGGGGGGGGTGGTTTTTTTTTTCTTGTAAAGGGGCGGTAGTCCATAAAAGGTTGGAAACCAATAAATTTATTCCTACAGACCACTTTACCAATTTGTTTTTGCGTTTTAATTGCGATGTCTTTACGTTGACCAGCTACTACCAGGTCAAAATGGACTCGAATTGCACGAAAATAGGTAAAAAAACAATGAAAATAAAATAAACTCGTGTTTTGTCGACTTTTCTAATTATGCATTTAGTTTACCGAAAAAAAAACATTATCGATTTATTTAAGGCTAAATTAAGAATATTTTTACCAGATTTAGCGTTGCGAAAAAATCTATAGACACGCGAAAAGCTGTAGCGAGCTTAGCTTCTATGGATAATGTATGATTTGCAGATTGTTATCAAACCATCACGTTCTTGGGGACTTCCAAATCTTCTGTGGTTTACTGGAATGTTACAAATTCATGTTACAAGCAATTTAGGGATAATGCAACCTTCTCCTTCAAAGGTCACCTTTGATGAGACGATCCTCCCTTTCCTCAAAAGATTCTTTTGGTTTTTGAAAACGCATTTCGCATACTTTCCAAGATCTTGTACAACACAAAATTGCCTAAAGTTGGGGATTGTTTTCGGATGAAAGAGGTTCGTGATTTTTTGGAAAGATGCCAATTAACTTGTACCCTTTCGAACAGCTACTGCAGCTGCAGAAAAGATCCAAGAACAGTTTCTTAAGGAAGCAAGTGGTTAGGAAGCGACGATGTAGCTTTCTCGCCTTCAACAACTTTAAAATGTAACTTTCTTTGTTTTATCTTGTCATAAAGTGTATTACTTTGTTCTCTAAATCATATTTTAAAATCTTTAGCTATCAAATATAATTAGAATGCATAACGGCCATAAATTCACCTACCACCCCGAACAAAATTTACACAAAGGAAATGGCGTGCCTTACATCTCAATAATAAACAGCAACAGAATATTGATCTCCGTGTAATAATTGGCCTCGGCGCTGCAAGGGGGTTGGCTGGAACTTTCTAGACCGGAAACTAGCCCTTAGTACGCATGTTCAGGGCCCGGGCCACCCAGGGCTAGCTGTTTGGCTTGTTACTATAAATAAATCAAAACGCAATACCTGGTTCCCCCCTTGCATTAAATCAATCATACGATGCGCGCGTCGTCTAGCTCAGTTGAGCCTCCGCCGGGATGCAGGGCACCTAGTGTCGCGGACGCCTACCTCGATAAACGGTTGTGCCTTATCTATCAATGTTCAAAAATTTTGGAATTTCAGTACAAAGTCTCATCTGTGATCGTTTGTAACATGTAGGTGAGTGATAGTGAGTAGTCGTTTAAAAATAATTTGCCGCGGTTTTTTTTTTTTGATGGTTGTTTTCAGTGAATGATATTTTGAGTAGCTATTTTTAGATGTTTCATCGATTTTTCTTTGTCCTTCAAGTTTTTGTTTTCGTTTTTTATTGGTTTAAGTGCAGTTTGGGAGGCGTTTTCAACTGAATTTCGGTAAATATTTCCATATCATTATTTAATTATTTTTTTTAAGTAAAGTTCATTTTATTTTCAATAAATTATGAACAATAAGTTGGTTAAAATCAAAGGCTTCGCCTACCAAAATCTGCCTTTTTAAACCAGAGACAGTGTTTAAAAACTGTGTTCGTAAAACCAATTTTTTGGCGACCGCCATTTTTTTTCTGCCCACACATGGCTAGCATCTTTCACTGGCACATAAGTTGCCGCGAACCTGTTGCTGTAAGCAGCGTCGGCATCAAGCTTGAACTACTTTAAAACTTAGCAGACAAAACAATGGCAGTAGGTAGTGTTAATCTTTAGGCGAATACATAATGGATCTACTAGTTGACCACAGAAAAATACTACAAATCTATTTCCGACTAAGTCGCCGAGTGCAATTACACAAAAAATACTCAAAAGGTGGAACGAAGTTTAGTGGTTTTCTTCAAAATGTTAACGTCCAGTTTTCTGTAAAAAGTATTAGTTACCCATGACAAAATAAATCCTTAAATTCGGTGTTCTAGAAATAATTGAAGAAAATTGGAAATTTTCACAAAAAAATACTTGAAATATTCATCGACAACAATAAACAATGAAACAGACGCGTTTAATGGATCCACACAGGTCACACTATCACGCTACAATATGAATTCGTCGAATTTAAAATTATTCATAAACGAAAAATAAATAATCCAAAGGAAATTAAAAAAAATCGCGGGAGGTGAATATTTTTAATTTCTTCTCCTGGCCTCTAGGAACTCGACAAAAAAAAGTCCAATGAAAATTCGACCACTATAAACTTCGTTCCATCTTATTGCAGTTTTTTCCCAAATTATTCTAAATAGTCATCATGAATAGTTGTTCGAGACCTTTTCAGGATATAAAACACCATCTACCACACCACCACCAACCACAACCACCATATATCTAGGACACCATGGAATAGTATTTCGAATCAATTTCCGGAAAAACCGCAAGTCTCTTTTTCAATAAATTTAATTATATAGGTCAAGACAAATGGCACCAGAATCATTTACTCATCGCCTTCCTACACTTGTCTCCATGTTACTTGGGGTCGGCGCAGCAAGTCGATCCTTCGATATTTTAGACCTCTCCGATATCTCACGAGACCATAGAGCCATTAATATCGCGGGAGGGGTATTTTTACTGAAAACGTATGCAAATGCTATTAGTTCCACTGACATTTATTTCTTAAAAAGAAACACACACACACACATTTATTCACTTAATATGAGAAATACAAGGTAATCTTGAAATTAAATATAAGAATAACTTATGAAGTCGTTAGGTTCTCGTAAATAAATTATAGACACTCAAATTTTTACAATGTTCTGGGTAAAAGGATAAATTGAGTGTAATATAACATATCAATTCTTGAAGGCAAGTTAATAGCAATTACTCATTGAACTATTTATAATAAAAAAGTAATAGGAACTAATAAAATAAAATTGAACTTCTCAAGTTCTCAAAATATATGAAACACTTAAATTAAGTTATTAAAAGTAATAAGAAATGCTTTAGTAATTAAATAAATAGGAGGTTTAAATTTTTCTCAGTCAGATGAAACTCCTGTCATGCTGTGTCATAAATGGTAAAAGATTTATTTTTACCATTTTTTTTTTGGTGATTTGCGTTTTGCCGCAACTCGCCTGATGTGAAGCGATGATAGAGTGAAGCACGCTTGCCTAGAAGAAACCGATTCATTCGAACCTTGAATAGATCCAGATTATAATGATCAGGGAACCGAGAAGCCAGCAGTCAATTCCACAGACTGGCTGTTCGCTTTGAAAATATTTTGATGTTTTTGAAAATGGGCTTCTCAAATACATAGCGTAATATCAAGGTTCATCTGACAGACGACTCGTGATTTTGCAGGACAAGTACCCTGCGCCCGAAAATGCTCGTTCTACACTCGGTCACTCTTAGGAACTAAAAGACGATGGGCATGTGCAACCTAACTGAATCTTGCGAGATCTCATACAAAAATTGTACGAGACTTGGTCTCGTAAAATATGGACGACGTTGCATTCCCTGCTTTTCACGATAATAAAATAGCAAAGTTGCGGCTAGCCTTTGTTTCAAGATGGCCAAAACTCAGTTAGGGCATGGAAAAATTCGCAACGATGCATATACATAAGTTGGCGGTTGTCAGCAGGCGCGAATAGAGTTTGTCGGCGCTTCGGTGACTAGGAGTTTGGAACTAGGATTCTCAGATAGAGGTGGTAAATTCGAATTATGGGGTTTAGGAGGATAAGTACATTTCTTTGTTGGAAATTACAACTCATAACCCTTTTTAATTGTGATGTTACTTCCTCAATAGTGTTCCATTTCAAGTGCTTTTAGTCGTTCCTAATTTAACATAGTTTTTCTCGATTATATGTTTCTGTAAGATGTCGTAAGTGGGAATGAATACTAATTTTCTTTGTACGTGAATGTTTGTGAAAATGTGTTAGATTTTATAGAAATGCAGTGAAGTGGTGTGAGATGTCCTAATTTTGGTATTTTTTTTTTTTTGATATATTGGGAAGTTTGGTTAACCATAGTTCTTTGTTGTATAAAATGTGACACAGTTTATGCATTGATCTTAATTCCGGGAAATGGACGGTGAGCGGAACAACATAGTTTCATATAACCTGAAGCTCTTCTACGCATGTGCATAAATCTGGGCTGTCGCACGAGCCTCACGAGCCCTAGACTTTCGGTACAGTCTAGCTCGGAACGCGGCCGCGATCAGGTGTCTCGATGTTCCATAGTGTATAGTGTCTTTAGTGTGTGACTTATTCTTAATAACGATTATATCACACCGAGTGTCGGGTTACGCTAATAGCGTAAAGAACTAAGACATACGATGAATAATACATATTTATTAGTGGACAATTATTGAATTTTTGTGATCGTTCACATTAAGTTTAGTGGTCATTTTTTAAGTGATCTGCGCTTAAAAGTGATCTGTGCTTAAAATAAGTGCAGCTTAATTTTGATAATACATCTTTTTTTTTTAAACTCTTTTTTAACACAACGCACCCCGGGCGGGAAGGTGAAGAAGGGTGCGGGGATGATTTCCAAAATGGCGGCTTTGACTTATGAACTTTAAAACTAGCCCTACCTGTACTGCGCATGTCCAATATTGGCCGGGGCTCGATCCAATTAAGGACATAGGTAATGCGGGAGGAAGAAAGAGAAGGGGGTTATTCGGAAGTGTATAGAGTAATGAGTGCGCATTTGCATTGACTGATCTTTTTATAATAACTTTCTGCGATTGACTAAGCAGTAGAATCAATCGTGACACAAGAAGTATTAGCTAAATTCAAAACGGTAAAAACGCAAAACTTTGCAGCTGTTAATATGCGAAAATCAGCTGCTGCGATAAAAATGCGATTCCATTCAGTCTGTGCTAATGCAAGGACACATAAAATTGCGGGACGAAATTTGAAAAAATCCAAAATGGCTGTCGCTTGGGCAAAGCACATTAAAATAATAGCGATCCGCCGTGGCCATATGCAGCGATTCGAAACTGCGTACAAAGAAAAAGGTCAATTCAAAGAGCTTGTCAAACGTTTGACGCAGTTAGAAATAAAACCTGCAAACAGAGAGACAGATTTAAATAGGGGTAGATCTCTCACTGAAAACAATAATACAGTTATTGCGCATGAGCATTTCGAAATGGCAGTGACAAGTGCTGGGCAGCAACGAAACGAAGCTTCAGGCGGACTGCAATGTCTGCAATGTAAAACTCATTCATATACCTCACGGAAAATTAAAATGACTCATGTTAGGTGGGGTAGACGTAGGCAGCACCGCGTAACGGCTTCAGTGGCCTAAACATAATTTTCGTTTATGTGAATATAATTTTATTTGATGTAGTTAAGTGTCGTGATCGTGAACATTAAATAAGAAAAAGACGATGTGCTACCTGTTTTGCTGCATTACTTGTATATTTGCGAGAAGAAGAAAACAATATAGTGATAATGAACATGACATTTATGCAGTTGTTATATTTTTGTTCGTGGGAAAAGACCTGTAAACTTCCTCCGGGCGTGTATGTCGTGGTCAGTATGTATTACTTGCGTAATCACTTAATCTTCAGCTTCCAAGATTCGATTGTTCTTGTATCGTTTTTAATTTGCATGCGCCCAACTTTGATTTGTTGGGCGCCAATACATATTTGTTGGGTGCCAATAAGCCTGATTTAATATGATTGCTGCAAACTCATCGTAACCACAATTCTCAACTGTGCCATTTCCAAAGCGATATTGTATTTTTCCGGTCATCTCTCAAAGAGGCGAAACTGTCCGAGATCACACACACGTATTAGAATATGTTTGACACTTTTCAATAATTTTAATGAAGGATACGTCACTTGATAATTCACTTCGAACACTTTAATTTAATAATTCTTTAGAAGCTGCATCGCGAGTACCACCTTGACTAGAATTCCGAGAAATGGTAGCGATGGAAACGGGTGTGTCGCGTACTGCGCTGAAATAAGGGGGTGGGACATGCGCGCGCATCCGATGGTTTCTTTGTTCCTCTACTTCCTTAGCAGTTCAAATTGTCGACCGCGTGCTTTGAATATAACGGTCATCACCATGTAAGAGTGCCATACCCGCGCAACTGAAGTGAAGATGTTTTTGTGCGAATGGACTTTGGATGGGTGAATCAATTTTGAACCCCCTTTTTCATGGCTTTGTGGGTGTAAGAACGGTTTTAAAATGGCGGCCGTGCTTCCTCGCCCCTCGGCATTGAGGTGCGCACGCATCGAAATCGGGCTGCTCTTTGTTCGAGCTAGGGTGCGCCGAGCTGTTCAGCCCGGGCAATGGTCACTCTAGCTCGGATCGTGGGAGCTGGCAGTCGTTTGCGATAGTACTCGAAAATCTTAATTCCTGCAATGCCGCATAGTGTAAAGGAAATCATTGCTTCTGTAGTTTTCATCTATATATTTGTGTATATTGTGGATCCGCGTAATCCGTTATGCGTGGTGAAGCTTATGAACCTTTTAAAGAAAAATCGGTTATATTCTCTCAAAAAAGCAATAAAATAATTACTTTTTACCTCGGGGCATTTTCCCTGAAAGAGTAAAGTGGGTCACCGGTTTGCTGAACACAAAATGGCGGCGGTGTGATACTTCGTGGACGTTGCAGACGGATTATCCTTCACGCGTATCTGTGAGTGAATATTTCTGTGACCGTTTTGGGTCCGATCCGGTATTCAAATTCTGAGGAAACTTTAGAATGGCTTCAATGTACTGCTGAAATTAGAAAAAAATCACGATGAGGCTGTTTCGGAAAATCTCTTTGTTCATGAGTGCCACGTGCCACGAGGCGCCCTCGTCGGTAGCGGCGGGCAGCGGCGTTATCGGTTGAGGGGTGAGGTGCGGAGTGGGGCGGGGTCCACGAGAGTGGTTTTGCGCCCTGGACGGTAGGGGCGCGGCGGTCGCTGGCGGTAGAGGGGCGGGGTGCGGATTGGGAGGGGGAGATTCGGATCGATAAAGCTTACCGCTCCACCCGCCGATGCCGTTCGGGATGCGGCCTCACCGACGCCATTTTAGAACCGAACTGATGCGAAATGGCGCCCGCTTGCTGCTTTGTTCTCGGGTATTATTATTAGTATAAAACATGGATGGTTGTGTTTTGATTATTTGACGAATACATATTTTTTATGGGCGTAACTCGTCCAGTAGCTGTCATGCACCTTTTTCATTTTTGATATGTGCTATTATGCTGTTTTGGTACATTTGTTGCTATTCGTTGCTATTGTATTGTTTTTTAGATGTTTCGTATCGGAGTATCTTCGTTCATCAATAGTAGTGTAACAAGACCCGTTGTTACGCAGTTTTTTTTTAAGATTTCTGGGTAAGTAAATATTTGTGGTTGAAAATTAAGAATGTTTGGACTAGTAGTGAGCAATATCCAACACAGTTTTTGAACAATTACAAAGCAATAAAATAGTAACTTTTTTACCACTCAAAAAAGCGCATTTGATACATCGATTACAGTGAATATAAATCCTTTGTTCTCTTATTACCGATTATATGAGAATAAATAAATACTATACCACTATTCATTTTCTCGTAGTCAACGGTAAAAAGTAGAGAACACAACACGTGAAAAAAAAATATAATACTATGATTAGCACAAAAAAAATCTCTGTCCTTGTATCCCTCGCTCCGCTCAGGATTCTAATCTAGAATCCCTTGCTACGTCGGGATTCTTATCTAGAATCCTTCGCTGCTCTCGAAATCCAACTTAGTCCCACGGATTACCACCTTTTCTTCACTTATTGTAAAATCTACTATATTCTGCGATATCAGATATGGTTTGATCATCGTGTCTTATATCGACAATCTAAGATGGCGGATGTGTTCCGGTTCACAATCGTCGCAGTCATTAAGTTAGGCAATGCCAATTCATCTCTCGTATGTTTAAGTAGGTACGAATTGTTTCATGTTTTAAAACATGACGGTCAGCTACGAACAGACACAAGCACACACACAGCACACAGGCACAGTTTATTCACAAGCGTCACTGCCGACATTTTATGTCATGTACTGTTCTTTCTCGACGTATCATGCTCATATCAAGATTGGGTGCCACGTGCGCGATAGTATGAGCTTCAGTGGTGGCGCTTCTGGTCTTCTTTCCACAACGCTTCGAAATGGCGACAGATGCGCGCGCATCGAAATTAGGATAGTCTTTGTTCGTTCATAGTATGAGTTTCGGTGGTGTTATGCGCGCGCTTCTGGCCTACATTCCAAACGCTCCAAAATGGCGACAGGTGCGCCCGCATCAAAATTACGATAGTCTTTGTTCATTTATAGTATGAGCTTCAGTGGTGTTATGCGCGCGCTTCTGGTCTTCCTTCCACAACGCTTCAAAATTTCGACGGAAGCGCGCGCATCAAAATTAAGACAATCATTGTACAAGCGTCGGTGGTGTCATGCGCGCGCTTCTAGCCTAATTTCCACTACACTCCAAAATGTCAACGGATGCGCGCGCTTCAAAATTACGATAGTCTTTGTTCGTTCATAGTATGATCTTCGGGGGTCTTATGCGCGCGTTACTAGTCTAGTTTCTACGACTCAACAATAACTTACTAATTACAAAAGAAAAACTACTAATAGTGCAATGCATATTTAATAATCAATTTCATCTGTTAATGAAAGCTTAATGCAGCCAATACGAAAAAGAATTTACAACCTGATTATTTCATACGGCCTGCTTATACCTGGCGGAACACAGAACGATGCGGTTTTTACCTTAAATAATATCTTATATTTTTCTATTTAGGGAAACCTTGCGTTAGCCTTTAGTTTAAAATTAAGTTTTGTTTTTAAATCTTTAAATTAGTTTCCTTAAACCTAGCGAAGTCGCAAAGAAACTACAATGGCTTGAAAAAAAAAAAAAAAACAATATAAAAAGTTCATTAATGCGAAAATTTTACATGAATGCGAAACTGTTTTCGTTAACACGTGAATTTTGCAGTATATAAAGTATCTATGCTTTAGTCGTAACTGTGTCGTAATTTCAGATTTTAATCGGGTAATGTAACTGGTATTATCGCAATATTGGGAAACCGAACTTAAAGTACGACAAGTTTGCAAGTGTTGATATTATTTTTAAGCCGTTTATGACTGGCTTTTTTTAAGGGTTATGTTATGATTATGAAACTTTTTGGAATAGTTTCTAAAAAACATGGAATACAAAAATTTAAAAAAACTTTTTGTCCTGGGCATGTGCAACTACTGTTAACGTTTTATAAGGAATTAAAAAATAAATACCCCGAAATTCATTGGACCACTGAAATTAAAAACCCATTTTTTTTTTCATCCCTAGTTGATTTTGTAGGCAACGCAAATAAAACTGCAAAGTTCATAAAAAAAAAACATTACTCTTGCATAAAAAACGTGACACAAGAAAAAGTCCCAACACCTTCATTAGGTGCCTCCTTAATCATCCATGAAATCCCATAAAGGCTTTAAACATCCACCCTGATACACAGTCAGACGGATCAAATTACTTTAAAAGCTCTCTCTGTATTATTTTGTTTGATGTTTCACCTATGTATGTCCTGATTGGCTCTCGGTAATTAATCCGCCAGACAGACGGGGGGAAGCTGGGGTTGCAATATCATACCTGTCTGTATTTATGTCGGAATATTGAACTGTCTGGTGAAATAGATGGATGTATATTTTGTATAGGGGGTCGGAAATCGATTGGCTTTGGCAGGAGATGCGTTGTGATTTGATAGACTATTATTGCTCAGAGCTTACTTTACCCGACTTGCACAGTGTTATTGGGTTTTCAGGAAATTCTCAGTAGCAACCGGGAGTTTTGTTTTCTGGCCGGTTGATGGCATTAGGGTCGTTCCGGTACTTCAACATACTGGCGAATTGTGGGTGTACTTTAATATACCTCTGCGGGCACATAATTATGTGTGGTCAATTGATCCTATGCATAGTTATGTGGAAATAATGAACCGTCTCTGATGGAATAGATAGATGTGTCTTTTTTCTGTATGTGGACGATTTGTTATGATACGAGACGGAGTTTGATGAGTTCATGGTTGAGAGTGTTTTGATTTGGTTTTATTATATCTCGTTCATATTGGGCACCTGTACTTTTTTTTTAATAGCCTTGTATGTCCCACTGCTGGGCAAAGGCCTGCCCTATATCCTTCCCTGCACTCTTCTCCTACGCCACCTCGAACCAGGCCTTCGTGATGCGCGTCTAGATCATCTCGCCACCTCTTTCTACCATGACTTGGAATTTTTTATTATGTTAAAATAGTAGCATGCATAGCAAAACCGTCCATCAAAAACGAGTCTTTTAAAATATTACTTTAATATTTCTGAAAGATTTTTCTGATGTTATTTTTAATAATTGTGACCAATATGAGTCAAGAAGACATTACAATTACCATTCGAGAGTTTTGCTCGGGCTTTCAGAAACCAGGGGTTCTTATCAACTCAATTACAAATGCGGGCCATTATCGGCCCGCCTCTCAACTATTACATAAACCACAATACGCATTACTACACCAATTTGAATGCAAGCGCATTATTTAGGTTAAATACCTCCTACTACACCGGGTGTTAAGAAAAAGACGTTTCATTTTACCGACGTGACCTTCTGAGGCAATCAGCCCACGCGACCGTTCGCGGCGAAATCTCTTACGTAACTGAGCTGTTTTGGTAAAGATCGTGATGGCCTTTTCTTTAATTTATGGTCGGCTTCCAGTCTTACCCAAAAGTGATTTAGTACTAAAAAAAAGACAGAACATGCAATGTAAATTGATATTTTAATATAATTGTATACATTAACTCACGCCTTTTTCTCGTCGAGGTTAGCAGAAAGTACAGAACGCCACCCGCTACGATCCTTACATACTCCTTGTGCCGCGTCCACGTTCATACATCGGTCATACATTCACGCGAGTACTGTGCATCTAATATTTTAAATGCGAAAATAACACTGTTTGTATGTCTGCGCTTTATCACACCCACACAAGTGAAGTATTCTAAAATATAACCAGATCGATGTGAAATTTGAAACTATAATCTGGAGAAAAGAACTTAGACAACTTCATTCTGATCAACAATGATGAAACACATATACAGGGTGGTGCCGACATTACGACAATAAATTAATCTGCGTAAACCTCATGACTTTTCCAGTCTGCATACAAAAAATCAATCGAATGTATCCAGTAGTTTAGTCACAGGACATTATTTTTCAGTTTTCAGCATTTTCAACGTGATATATATTATTAGGCTAGCACTGACAGGTTAAAGATCCTCACATCGGTATAAACACTAAACATATGTTGCCAACTCGCTACTTCAAAAACCTGTGGCAAATTCGTTCTTTGAATTGTATTTCTAGATGTAAATTAGTGCAAATTATACCTAAGATTAGTAAAGCAACCATAATAAATGGTGGTCTATTTTTTAACAGTATTATGCTATTTAGTTTGTTTGAACAAATATTTTTTTTCATTTCGATGTTAGGATTTTTTTAAATAGTTCTAAATATTCCTATGAACTAGTATTACCAATGTTTTCATTTATTGTCGTATGGTCGGCGCCACCCTATATAACACAAAGTCGCAGGTAACAGCTTGTCAAGATCAAAATTTCTTCTTATTAAAGTTTTCTATAAAAAACGCCAATAAAAAATAATAATTAAGTTAGTAGTCATTAAAAGCTCAATGCATCTTATGTGACTGTCTTCTTTATAATAAAGAGATAGTTCTGATTTCTTATTACCTACTTTCAAGTCACACATTGATTCAGTCCGACTCTCTCTGTTCGTTTGATAACTTTAAGAACAGTTGAACAACCACTGCTCTCAAAACGATGAAAGACAACATCGTTAGGAAACCAGCTGGTCGTAGAACCATATATCGGAGGACATATGACGTCTACCAACCCGCACTGAGCCCGCGTGGTGGAAGAGCCATAGACACACAAACGGTAACCACGTACTCTATAGGTACATCATTCTGAACCCGCCATAGAAATTTTTCATCGGTATTTAAAAAAAAAAATCTGCTGTTTCCTATGAAAGTGCAATACGTTCACGGTCAAAATTTAGGGAAAAACTGTTTTTTTATTCTTTTATTTATCGTTTAAATATTTATAAGGGGGTTCGGAATGATCTATTGACTACGTGGTACGTGGGTTCCTTCCACCCCGCATGTATATAGCCCATTCCCTCTTAGAGAGGAGGGCTTTGAACAGTCAATGATTCCTCATTAAAATGCAATAATTATGGCATCTTCGATTATCCGGGCTATAACTGATAAGCGTGTTTATTTATACCCAACAGGATACTTTTATTGATTTCCTGCGGTTTCGCCTTTTAAATTAGTACATGGTAGACTGTATGTGTCAGTACTAAAATGGTTACCTTAACAAGGTTTAAAATGCCCTCGATTTACTAGACGACTCTGTTTTTTTACTTACTCTATACAGAAGATGCATTTTTTTCCATCGGGTTAAATGAAGTACGTCGTGTTCTGATTTCAAACATTCAGTGACTACATACCCCCTTATCTATAAACAAGTCAAATTGTTTACTTGAGCAAATATAATTTTTAAAGATACGATTTTTACTATGTAGTTTAGTATTTAATTGCTTAAAGTTAAAACTGTAAAAAGTTAGAATTCTTAGCTTTGCTTTCTTTGACGGTTCTTACTTCGTTTAAATTATTGTCTGTTGCAGAAAAAAATTGCAAGAATGTAGAATAAGAACGGGTGTAAGAATTCTGAAGGCTTGTATTTTCTGAAAGAGTTAGGCAGATGCGCACAGGTTATCGATTGCCAGTCATGTTAAACATAACTTATAGAGCCATTTAACTGGAATAAATTCACCTTCATAACACCGTGGTACAAAATTATGTACTTCGTTTAATAACACAAGACTCTTGCCCTTTATCTAGCTACGAAGAGACGTAGGACTTGCGTAGGTAGCAACGCTTTTATGTAACTTCGGAGTTTTACGTAATATAGGTACCTGACGGATTGCGATATATCAAGAACAGTCTTCGAGTGTCCTACTCATAAGCCTATATTTAAGATAAAGATATGTTTTCGTGTGGAAATATTAATTACTTATTAACTCTGAAAGACTGGGTTTTAATTAGTTAGTGCCATTACGATTTAATTAATGTTGTCTTATGCGGCTTGTTGGAGCTTTTAATTAGGCTCTGATATTAAAATAATATTAACTTTTTTTTGCGTCAAATCCAATCGTTTATTTTTTTGCAAACATGGGATCTTTGTATTCACTTTCTTTCGTAACCTCTTCGAATTTAAAAAATATATACAGTTAAACTTCAGCGGTCATTTTCAACACATATGGTGCATATTTAAAGGGTAGACAGGGTAAGAATCGTGTCCGCATATGCGAATGCTCACAAATGCAAGTGTGATCACGCGCAGCATTACAAGGTCTCATCTCTCCCAATAGCTTGAGACCTCGAACCTATAATTCCCATGTTAAGTTCCCATGAAGTCTTCCCCTTATTAAACATCATCTTTTCTCCCACAGTGAACAATCAATAAGCAGCGCCCGGGCTTCCGTGATGGTGTACGACGACGGGCTGAAGCGCTGGGTGCCCTCGGGCTCCAGTTCTGGGCTGTCCAAAGTCCACATTTATCACCACACGCAACACAATACCTTTCGAGTTGTTGGAAGGAAGCTGAATGATCACGAGGTTAGCGGACTATTAAATAAATATTTATTCTACAGCAAAATATTTGGAAAAAATGGAGTTACGACTTCTGCAGCAATTGATTACTAGACTCCTATCGTTTAAATTGAGGCACCGACTTGGTGGAACGGTGATCTTCGCAGCGTGGCTAGTTGCTGCTGGAAAGGATACACCAAGGGTCAGAGTGGCAAAGACCTATAGTGTGTGCTAACAATGATGACCGTCGAATTTGAATTTTGTGCATTTAGACTTTTCAGATACTGCATTTTCCACAAAAGGAATAGTTTTATTAGCAGCAGTTTAGTAAATATAAAGCGAGAAAACCCTGTGCCATTTATTTTCGCTCCGTCACTAAAGTGTGGGCATGAGTGGACCCCTTTCAAATTCTTCGGAGAACTTAACCGCCATGCATATACAAAAGCTGTACCTACAGCATATTCCTGACATTATATCCCTTTCCTAGGTGGTGATAAACTGTGGGATCGTCCGAGGCCTCAAGTACAACCAAGCCACCGCCACGTTCCACCAATGGCGGGATGCGAGACACGTGTACGGCCTCAACTTCTCATGCAGAGAAGACGCCGACAGTTTCGCCAGGGCTATGATGCATACCCTCGAGGTAAGTCGTTGGGAAGATTTTTTTAATTAGGTTAATAAGCAGACGTGAATTGGCTAAAATAAACATTCTGTTTCTTTTACCCAACCCATAGGACACGAGATATTTGCAATAAATGTAAAAAAAGTCGCGGACACCCTACGATAAGTAGGTTTTGAAACAAGTTTTAGGGTGTCAAAATAAAGGTTTATACAAGTTTACAGCTGACTATCTCTCATTCCGAGGTGAAACCCCTAATATTCCTGGACTATATAGCATAGCACTGTGATTGAAGTTACAGATTGTGGATTGTCATCGGGGCTAAAGTAGACTTTTAATCTCAAGTTTTACAAAACCTCTGTAGTGTCTGTGGGTCCTAACAATTCTATCAACGTCTTCATCTCTATTTAGATCCTGGCCAACAAGCCCGCCGGCAACTCAGCGCCCCCCCCGCCGCAGCCGCCCAACCCGCCGGTCCCCTACAACGGCCACAACAACGCGCACACATACGACGAAGATATGGGGTACAGGTAATATGTCATAAGTTTCATCGGTGCCGCCCCCTGTTAACATGGGACTTCAACTTGAGTCCCCTTCATTTTTGTGGGACCTCAGCGGCGAAATATGGGTGTAATAATAAACCCCATCTGCCGTCTTTTGAGGGCAATACAGGCGGGCACGTTGTCATCACATGCACTATTATCAGTTATGCAACATCATCAGCTAAGGAAGTGATTATCTCCAAAATCACTTTGATTTTCAGTGTCTTGCTCTGAGACTTCATAACTATCATGTTTCAAGCTGTCTTGAGTTTCTATTAAAAATAAATAGTACCTACCTATGTAATTCTAACGGGCCACTGTGGATTGGCTTTAGCCCTTTAAGTGCGGATCTCCAGGATCCCGAGATAATTCGCATGTCCTCTACAAAACTGTCATAACACAAAAATGTTAGGTTTTTAGATCACCCTCAATTTCAATTCTCCTTGATCTATAATTGAAAAAATAAACTCCAAAAGTATAGGTTCTGCGAAAATAATTAAATCATCGAATGACACACGCGAATGTTTTTACGGATATCATCGGCCGGACACAAAAAACTTTAAATTTGTATATCTCAAAATTGTTTTTTTTTTATGTTACGACGGTTTTTTTGAGGACGTGCCATATGTTAATGACATATGTACTAATTAAATTCTCATGATCATTTCATTTTACTATTAAGATCACCATCATAAATCTTGACCCTCAAGTACAGCAACCTTAACACCTGCTTATCTGAACAGAACAATGACCCGTGAGGACGCGGCGATATTCCAACAGCCCCAATACCACGCGCCCCACAACCACCAACAGCCACAGTACCACGCGGCCCCGAGCCAGTACCATGCGCCCCATCATCATCACCAGGTAAGATCATCATCATTTACATCCTGTTAAAGTATAACTTTGAAGGCGACGGCAGACCGCAAACGTCGACGATGGCTACAACCGATAATGTCGCTGCAGTTTTAAGTGTACTTACTACTTACTCGAAACCTCACCTCTCCTCACCTTACCTCTCTTCTTACTTGAGGCCGGGGGCCTGTGTCCCAACTGCGAGAATATTATGGAAGAGAATATTGCGGAGAAGTGTGTGAAGACGATGCTTCATGTATTTCTTAGGAAACCTTCGTACAGGAAGAATCGTAGTCTTCTCTGATTTTCTTTCAAGGAAATTCACAGTTTGTGTATAAATAAATTTTAATTATATTAATATAATATTACTGTGTGTTGTGGGTACACTTATTTGTGTAACACTTTGCCAAATAAAATCTTGCGCCACTTGTCCAATCTGCTGGCGCTTATAATCATTATTTTAAACTCTTTCAGTTAAAACTCCTCAACTCATTCACATGCACTTATTTTCTTGTTTGACTAATTCGCATGGAATTTTACACTTGCAACCGCTCCTAGACTCATACTATTTGCATATAGTCGATCGTCTCGACTCATTCACTTTCAGCAATTCTGTTTAAGTCATTCACTTTTAAACATTATCATGATTTAATACCATCTTTCATTCTTTCATGGTTGCACTTCTGCACATTCATTCCCATTTACAACCATTCTCTTCAACTTATGCACATGCACTCATCCTCTTCAACTCATTTAACTGCACATAATTATTTTCTTGATATCATTCATTTACTTGTACACGACCTTTTCAATTCTTGCACTCGATCTTAAATCCTTTCAACACAACTCTTTCGCTTAACCCATTCTCCCCCACACATTTTCTTGGCCCAAGCTCTTTCTATCACACCATTTGTTACCATCTCTGCATTACAACGGTACTATTGCAGCAGCAGCCGCAACAGCCGACCCCTCCCGCGCCACCCCCGCACGGCGTCCACCACACATTGCCGCATCAGCCCAGCCAACCCACGCCTGGACATCACCGCACTAATAGGTAAGGATTGACGACTAGATCTTCAACAGTCTTTAGGAGTACAAGTAACATGGAGAGTAAGAATCGAGCACAGGAGCACTACCCTCAGCAATGGATGGAACAAGGCGGCGAATGGTAATGCTGATGTAACATAGAACAGGGCAAGAAGAAGAGTTTCTATTTAGGAGTGGAGGCAGCTGCTTGTACATCGAGCTGTGTAATGAGACCTTATATCGCTAAGTTTGACTTTCTCATAGTTTCATCCTTCCGTTCTTCCAAGCTAAATTCTTACCATTTTTTTTCACTTCTGCCATTTGTAGCCTGGAAACTAATCTGAACGTTGAACAAAAATGGTGAAGCTGGAGACAAATATCGAGCATTTGCTAGCACGAACCGACGGTTGCCACTTTAGTTTGAACTAGTCCACCGTAGGAATCAGGAGATTGGCATTAGCAAAGAGAGGCCATACTCAGCGGTTTGTGAAGTCGGATAATAATGAGTTCACCAGAACTTATTGCAAGCCTGTCTGTCATCCGGTTTACTTAGGGTATTCCAAATGACTTCAAAGTACCGTCTTTACCAAACATAGCTGCAAAAATACTTGTCTTATCTATATTCATATTGTCTAGCGCACCAATGCCTCCGAACATGTCGTTATCGGCCGCTGCGACAGGAGCGCCCGCGCCGCCCCCTGTACCACCGCATCAAAACCTGCCGCCACCTGCTAACGTAAGTACACCACTACCGCTGTCCATACAGGTCTTCGGCTAACCAGAGGTTGTCCCATACATACATATACATTTTTTCTTGGGAGACCTCATCAATTGTGATTTCGAGTTTTATGTCGTTGGCAAACTGGCCATAGCTCAACCTGATGTTATTTAGTCACTGCCGCCCATGGACACCTGCTCTCACCATAGATTCAAAGCTTCCATTTCTCGTGTACCTATGATTACACCTGCATCCATATCCTACATTTTATCATATTTTGCTATTCAGCTTCCGAACCCTGAACATCTTCGGCAATATTTTTACATGATCGAAGTAGAACTCAATACAAAGACATTGACGACAGAGTTCTAACCTAAGATAGAAGAAGACTTCATCACAATGCTCACGTAACACTTTTCTTTCTCAGGGTCCCCTAGCGCCGCCAACGCCGCCTGCAGCCCCTCAACCACCACCAATGGTTAGTTTTAATTTCACTCGACTACCAATTACCCCTTTAATTTTAGAACGTTCGGCAATTCGGTCAGACCCTGGCTCAAAACCAGGGGGAGGGTGGAAGGGAGAAGACGGTTCATATATATATTAATATATACTGTCCCAAAGCTTTTGATATATATAAAATATCATTTCAAATAATTTGCGCGCTCGTTTATTTACGATTTTCGTAGTCGGGTCTATTTTAAGTTATCCATAAGCAGTCCTGTTATCTTAAGTTCTTAAGTCTAAGTTTAGAGTGCATCTGCGAGTGAACGAGACTTCATCAACATCTAGAAAACTAAGTTTTCAACCTCTGCTGAGCAGACTATCACAAGACCACTATCAAAAGACGACAATCACTTTAAGTTCCTGTGTGTGAGGAGGATTAAGAATGATTGAAACTTCACTGACCAACGTGGAAGCTTGGAAGGATCAGTATCACTGTAGAACTACACTGGAGGAGCAGATGGTACTGTTTCTGTCGCCAAGTCTATAGAACACCTTGTGGGAACAGTGAAAGAGACAACATCTAAGGAGGAACTTCCGTGGCTGATCTACCAAAGCCACAAGATTTGAAGGAAGACCCTGAACGGTACGATGTAAGAAGCGTAAGCCATCTCGCTGATAACAAACCTTCGTACGATACAATGCCGAAGACCTGCGGAGTATTATGCCATCTCTTCACAAGATCCTACATTCTGCTGATGATTATACCTTCAGGAGATGAAGAAGACACGGCGACACCATGGCCCATGAGTGGAGTGTTATAAGCGTTATTAGATTCACTCTTTGGTTATTAGTAAGTTCTGGTTGACGTGTGTTTGTGGATGATCGAGTGATTTTGTTTATTGTATTGTAAATAGTATTGGATGTGTGTATGTATAAAATATATTTTTCAAGTATTTTTTTGTAAATAGTATTGATCTGTATGTGTATGTATGAAATGTTCTTTTTCATATTGCATTGTAAATAGTATTGGTATGAATGTATGAAATATAGTATTTATGTGTTGTATTGTAAATACATTAAGAATAGGTTCGTAAATGAAAGAGTCAAACTACAGGTACTAGATTAAAAAAAACCATCGCCAAAGGCTTGCT
The DNA here is from genome assembly GCA_964057025.1 of Standfussiana lucernea. Taxonomy (NCBI): domain Eukaryota; kingdom Metazoa; phylum Arthropoda; class Insecta; order Lepidoptera; family Noctuidae; genus Standfussiana; species Standfussiana lucernea. The sequence goes on from OZ059810.1 coordinate 2,673,129, forward strand.
TGTGTATGTATGTACATATTGTAATGAATGGAAAATGTTGTAATTTCTTTTAAATAAAGTTGTAGAACAAAAACAATATTTTCCGCTCAGTCGCTTAGTTAAACTAAGCGACTGAGCGGAAATGTAAACACCTTAGCAGACGCAAGCCGTGGTGCCGCAAGCGGTGACAGCGTCGGGCCCGCCGCCGCCCCCGCCGCCCCCGTCCGGCGGCCCCCCGGCAGCCGTCGCCGTGTACGCGACCGGACCCATGGCTACAGCCGGCCCCACCGTGCCGGCCCCGGTGCTGTCCGCGCCGGTGACGTCACCGCCGCCCCCGCCCCCGCCGCCCGCGCCCGCGCCGCCGCAGGACGTTTCCGGCCTAGCTGCGCAGTTACAGCAAGCAAGGCTGAAAAGACAAGCCAAGGTAAGTTGTTAAGATGGTAATTTTTATGAAGGTGTTTTACGTGGACGAAAAAAATTACAATGTTTCAGTATTTAATTAATTCTCAGAAATTCTATTTCCTACGAATTAATTTGCCTCTATTATTAATAAAAACTCTTTGAATTTCCCAATTCCTGTTTGACAGGATTAAATAAAAAGAGCCTTCGCAATTTGTGACTGCTGGTCTGTGTTGAAAGGCTTAGGCCCAGTGAACTGCGATAAAGTGAATTATTTGATTGTTCTGTAAGACCAACCTTATCCACAATTAATCTCTGTTCAGCAAGCAACAAACGGTCAGTCGAGCGGTCAGACGAGCGCGGAGGCGGCGTCTCCGCCGGGCGGGCAGGAGCACTCGGGCTCGTCGTCGTCGTCGGGCGGGTCGGGCGCGCGGCCCGGCGCCACGCTGTCGTGCATGATGAACGAGATGGCGCGCACGCTCGCGCGCCGCCGGGCGCATCTCGACAGGGCTGAGGTGCCTAAGGTTTAACTTGTTTTTATTTCTGACTAGCTGTACCTGGCATGCGTTGCAATGCACTTTTCCCTACCTGGTACTACCTCTTTGTATTTTTTATTACTCGACCCACCTACCTTCTACGTACCTACCTAACTACCTACCTACTACCTTCCTAAAACCATTCCTGGCTTATGTAGAACAACTGTGCAAAATTTCATCAAAATTCAGTAAAATTTCGTCAAATCAAGGTTCAGTAGTTTAGGAGTCTATAGATTCCGAACAGACGAACAGACATTTCGCACCTTTAGTAATATAAGGACTCAAGTCAAAATTTTTGTAAAGTTTGATTTTGAATGCTAAGGGCACAAAACGATATTATCAACCGGCTAACGCTGAAAGAGAGAGAAAAAGAACATTAACGACTCGGTTATCTCTCTCACACTCCCCCCGCTCGTCTCCCGTTCTTACTGCAATTCAGAATCTTTAAACACGTATTCCCAAAAAACTACTTTTTGTTTCAAGCCTTTATATTACTAAAGGTGCGATTTATTTTTATATAGTAAATCAACGAGGAGTAGCGCACAGAAAGAACCAGGAAGTATAGCTGAAATTTATGGATGCTGATAGCCAGCATAGGCTGGTATGATGATTGTGATGCCTCCATGTGTGGTATGGTAGCTATCATACCTTGGGACACATACTGCCTGGTATTTTTGTACACAACACAACACACCACAAGGAACTGCTTCAATATGAAAGAAACCTGGTAGTTGGACGATACTTCAGATAAACCTATCTCCAGCAAGTTACCCTATTAATTCCATTACCCATCGTTCATCACTCGACATCTGAAAGTCAGACAACCAATCTTACCAGGGGGTATTGTATTACCCAATACTAACTGTGTTGTGGAGGTCAGATAGGCAGTCTCTCTATGTAAAATACTGGTATTCCTGCATCTGGATAGACTGGAAGCCAACCCCAACATAGTTGAAAAGACAGATAATCTTTCACCAGTCGATATATTTCTTGAAACAAAACCAAAACACAACAATATGCATGTATACAGGGTGTAAACGGACCCTTCACGAAGCCGTCAACCAAGCATTCTGTACAAAATAAGTAACTTCACACGCAAAAATGATTGCTGGGTCTATTTACACCCTTTGTAAGTTCTGTGGTGCCATTCCTCGTCAAAAACTTACCGATTTATTTCATTGCGCAGGAGTCGTCAACAGACAACTCAGTAAACAACACGCCGATGAAGACGTGGGAGCGCTCCGCCACGCTGCCGCACCGACTGCCCGCCGCATGTAATGGCAACGCTTGTGAGTCGCCACGCTTCTATGATTTGCTGCTAGATGTTATTTTGTGAGGAAGTGTGGGTATAGCCAGGGGTTTGAGGACTGAACTACTAATATACACCTACACCTATAACTCTACCAGACAACTGCATTAGTTGTGACCGTATATTTAAAAGCAAATTCGGTCTGGCCAAACATATAAGGGCACAAGCAAGGAAATAGCTGCAAAGGGTCGCCGTTACCAAAATCGGTAAAGAGGACTAATAATAAATAATATTTTTTTTTTTATATTTTGAAATGTTTTTTTTTTGTATGTTTTATTAAGAAATATTTAAAAATTTAAAATAATGTGTAAAGGAAATAAAAAAATAAATAAAGGACATAATAATATTATAAAGAGGTTAAGTTTTGAAGGTAGTCTAGAAAGTTTACATTACATATTTTTTCCCTTATGGAACACTTATTGCCGAGTGCATACCTGAATAAAATATTGTGCACGAGTCCAAGCAGAGAGAGAAGAATCAATATTTTGAAGTAAAATTCTGGACAAAACAATTTTAGTTTTCAAAATCCATTTATTGATTTCGATGTGGGAATATTCCTGTAGATTGACCTGGCTATGTCTAACATTTTAAAGCACTATAGTAGTATTTAAAATTAGCGTATATTGAATATATTGAAATTTATTTTCTAGCTATTTTTTTTTTTAAAGCCAAACCAGCTATCGCAGTAACAATCACCTAGACACTTATCTCTACCACTATAAGTACCATAATCCCTTGCAGCCAACTCCGAGTCGAACGCTCAGCAGCAGCCACAGTCCCCGCGCTCCGTTCGCAAAAGATTCGGCTCGGCTAGTGAGGAGACTATACTTAAGGTAAATTATAGTTATGCGTAATTTCATTTTTTAAAAGGTATTTTTAGGTTTTAGCGGTATAAAAGGTGTAAATGACCCTTCACGAAGTCGCCAACCAAGCATTAAGCTAAGTAACCCTACGCAAAAAAATATTGCTGCGAAACGACTTTTATTTTTTTGGGTGAAAAATACATTGAATAGTAAACGGACCATGGAGGTATTTAAAGTAAAGTTATAACCTTAAAAAGTAGTATTTAAAATATAAAGACTTTAAAAAAATTGGAACTTTGACCTCCAATATCTCCGTAACCAGTAACCCAGGTATTTTTTTCTTTTTTTTTTTCTTAGCCTATATTGTCCCACTGCTGGGCAAAGGCCTCCCCCATAGCCTTCCACTCTTCTCTCCGTTTGGTTTTTTCCGGCCAATCTCTCGCAAACGCCTCCAAGTCGTCACGCCAGCGTTTTCTAGGCCTCCCTCGGCGACGACGCCCGTCTTCTGGCACCCACTGCGTGACGACTTTGGCCCATCGTATGGTATGGCCAGAACAAAAAAATGACCGCATTGGCGGGGAAAAAAGTGCCTTTCAGCTTCGTTAATGGTCTATTTACACCCTTCATGTATGTGAAGCACTGGGTCTGAGCTTCTTCATCCCCCATTGAAAATCGGGGATCCTCCGACCAGACGGGTTTTATGTCTAGTGGGCTATTACCCTACGGTAACTTGCTGTCGGGTTTTTGCTCTATCGTCTTAAGTCGCAGATAACTTTAGTAGCACGATGCAGAATTTCGAGATTGGTTCTTCATTTATGTGTCATAGATGGCGCTGTAGTACTTTTTGTTACTTGTTTTGTACTGGTTTCATCTCCGTTCCTGCATCTAGTCTCGTTTTTAAAGACTAGGTCATCAGTCATGTAAGTCGGCCTACAATAATTTATTTACGAATTTGGTTAGACGACAGATGACCTCAAAATAAACGTATTAGTTCCATAGACCAGTTCAAGATATATGCATCCCCAACATGATGGAAAAATGAGGCGTAAGCCTTAAACCCTTCAGTTCTGCGTCGTCCTGAAAGATGTAAAGTCCTTATAATAAGAAAATATTCCTCCTCCTTTTGAAGTCGGTTAACAAGTGCCTCCTACATGATGCCATCCTCCCTGAGCCATTTTACGGACACCTAAGAAGTCCAGATGATGTCTGACGTCACTTAGGAGTTAGTTTTTTATATAAAATTGACCTCAACGATTTGCCGAGAACAGAGATGAAGTCGACGATGGAAGGTGCTTACCCAAAAGAAGCCTATGAACGGGAGGTCATATGAACTCGGGAACTCCGACGCAGGCAGGAAATCAAAATGAAGTGAAATGCTAGTTTCAATAACTTCAACATTATATTTTTATAGCAAGTGAACGGCGGTAACGACGGCGGCTGCGTAACCGCGGCGGAGTGGGACGCCTTCAAGCAAGACATGATGCGCGAGATGAGGCAGCAACTCAACCAGATCAAGAAGGAGATACTAGACGGTATGTATTTGTTTTTTTGTATGCAGCCTGGAAGGGACACCGACCCTAAAACGGGAACTAATAAATTTTTCGTCGGTTATTTAAAAAAAAAACAGCTGTTTCCTACAAAAGTGCAGTAGCTACACGGTCAAAATGTATGGAACAGCTTTTTAAAAAAAACCGCCCACAGAAATTTTTCGTCGGTTATTAACAAAAAAAAACAGCTGTTTTTGTGTTTGTTTTGTGTTTTATGTATGGTACATTTATGATGATTGAAAAAAAAAACCGATGAAAAATTTCTATGTGGAGGGTTCAGAATGATGTACTGATTACGTGAATAACTGTTTTAGCATCGGTTTCCCTTCCACCTTTGTATAATTTACGTGGTCTAAACCGGTACTACTTCGGTAAACCAGGTAATCTCAGCGAGATCGTCGTTGGCCTTTCTCGGGGAACTGGGGTGGATCGAGTGATTTTCCCACCCGTACGCAAAATACTCGGTTTGGACGTGGAGTTGCGGACACCAGCCCTTTACACAATACAATACTTGTCTGATCTCTCCTCGGAAGTGGCAGATTGCCGCCTGGAAAGTTTGAAAAGAGAGTGCACCTGTGTTCGCACACCCACTTGAATGTGTAGATATCTCCTGTTCCGTTAGTCTCGTGGTTGCAAGTGTGACTGTTGAGCTAGGGTCCTGGGTTCGATTCCCATGTCGGGCAAAGTATTATTGGATTTTCCATCACGAATTTCTCAGCAGCAGCCACGGAATATAGATTTGTGCCTGGTTGTTGGCAATAGGCTCGCCCCACGTGTGTACTATTAGGTACACCTCTGCCTAACCCTTTAGGAATAATAACGTAACATTGTGTTATGAAAGATAATTGACAGTCGAGTATCTAATTTTAAAAAAACCGTCAAATTAACACAAATCTCTTACTTATTCCAGCAATGAAGGCGGAGTTCGCACGCAGGTAAGGTCGCGTGGCGCGCCGAGTGAAGCTAGTCCCCGTCGCCGAATGAACACATATTTTATTATATTATATACTACATAACATTATGTACCTACCATCGCAACTACAGCAGTACGTACGGCCCACTGCGGCATATGTGAAATACGCTATGCAGCGAAACGGATTCAGTCAAATATACCCCAGTAAGAGATTACATCGGAGTTCGGTGTTAATATGTTTTGGTTTCTTCTTACACTGAGTATTTAAAAAAACTTACAGCGGTGTTTTTGCTGAAAAATTTAAATTTTTTTGCTGGTGGAATATTCTTCTGAGCATTAGAACCATAAGGTCAGATGTATAATCTCTCTGTATTGGTACATCCGACCTTTCTGATGTCGAGCTATGTGAATAGTACAGAATTGTAGAATTTGGACGAATATCGAGTCACTGACTAGAAAGTTTAGGGAAAAATGGACGAGTTTTATTCAAATAGACATTGAATATATATTGGAAGTTGTAATCAGGTCCGTTTCTTACGTTTTACAATTTAATTTGATTATTATGCAAACGATAAATGTTTAAATGAAAGCAGGTAACACGACCTATCATATACAATAGTACTTTTTTTTGCGAAAGGCCAGTAATTTTCGACCATTTTTTCTTACAACCAATCTTTCGTAGTGTTTATTATTAATCTTTTATTTGAATTTAAGGTACATAAAATGATTGACTTCATTTTTTACTACAACTGTTTATGGGGAATATTTTTTAAATAAAATATATGTTCATAAATAAAGGCGCGGATTTTTGTGATCAAAATGACGTATTACGTAATTTAGGGTTGCCCGCCAAGGGTCTGTGTGGACATGTTAAAAAAAAAACAACGATAAAACATGGCAACACCATATTCAATGTTGCCAGTTCAAAATCGGTCTATAACGTCACTATGAAATACGTTGATTGGAATCGATAAATAACGCACGAATATCGAAAGCATAAAAGCAGTTGTGTTTTTTAATTTTATACTTAAATAAAATATTTATTCGAATACGTATATTATGTACGTAGTGATAAGGTATAACATGTATTAAAGTTACTTTTGAGTTTTATTTTAGGGTAAAAAAAATAAAGAAAAAAAATACAGTAAATTAAAACGATTATACAATAAGAAAAATCGAAGTACAGAATTTGTACATTTAGTTAACAACACGGCCATGTTACATTTTATTACTTAACTTTTTAATGTCATTTTAAAACGTCACCCGAAAAATAAAACTCAAAACGTGCAGTTTTTAAATAAAATATAAAAATATATAATTGTAATATCCATTTAGCGTCAAGTTATATTAGTATTATTCTATATTTATTGTCTTATAAGCGTATATGACTACGCCACGTTAGATTAGGTGACATATATACATAATAAGCTATGGGTAAACTATTATAATAATAAAAAATGTAAACTGAATAGGTAATGAGCAGTCAAAAATCGACTAATAATCGTTTACATATAATCGACTAATTTATTTTTTATCGATAAGTACATCATTAGAGTAATTTAAAGAAAAATTGAGGATTTTTTTTTTTGTATCTATGATTTATATTAAGAAATATTCATCTTCGTAACTACTGTTGTCCAAAGGAATTTATTAATTGATTTAACACCTATGATATAATAAAACAGCTCTTCGGGGCTCTAAAAACATAAGAGGTCCCTAAATACTGAAATAATATGGGCATTAATACTAAAACAATGACATTCTTATGACTAACTAACACATAGACACTTAAACAGTTTATTCAGATTGAATCGCAAACTCATCAGTCATATAACAAACCATAGTATACAGGAACACAGATTATAAAAATGGCCTATGTAATACTCTAATGGCCATTTGTTTTCTCAAGAACAGACAGCAAAATTTTTTAACATTTAAATTTTATAGAATTACTGTACAGGAAAAATAATATCGTTATCTGACTGAAAGAAAGAAAATTCAGCAAAGGTAGAATTTTTATTGCTTTTTTTAATTCTGAGCCTAACAATAACTGTTCATTACCTAAAATAATCCAGGTTATACGAAAACACCAGAAAAAAAACCAGGACATCCTTAACTTTTCATTAGAACGTCTTCCATAAAACATAAGTTTTTTAATCCCGCTGATATTCATATTTTTGTAGTGGCAACATTTTCAATCTTATTTTTCGTAGTGGCGACTTTTAGATTCCATTTTTTCAATCGAGTCTTTATTCGGAGATGACTACTAGTATTGGACAGTAAGTTGTCCCTACTCCCGATGTATTTTCAAAACTCATGAATCCAAAAATAATAGAGCGTAGGGTTCATTTCGAATTTTCGATCTACTTTCGTACGTCCGTACGTACGCCCGTATCTTCGTTGACGGACTTAGAGAGTAGACCCCCAGGTTAGGCTCTAACCACACGATAAAGAAGAAAGAAAGATACATATTCCTCTGGTAAACTAGTAGTCATATACGATTTTTATAAATCATTCTCTGTTCAGACAAATTGTCAGAAAATCAGACTTTATCTGTCCGTTACTATTAAATCACTTTGCTTGGTGCCTAAATGCTTCCATTTTATCTGTATCCGAACTTTTGCTAAAACATTCCTAATGACAATATGACAAAAAATCGTGATTTTTTTATAACTTTGATTGATGCTGTATAGGAGCTGTCAGTGTATAAGGGAAAGATTAAGTTCATTTTTAAATATCAGAATATGAACCGTATTCTTCTACCTGCAATGTTGATATCGTATGAAAATTCAAAATTCGAAATTAGGACACCTGATTTGCGAAAATAATCTGGTCGTAGTAAAAGCCTCTAGCCACGAATTCGCAAACGTCAATTTGGTTTGTTAATAAATAAACAGGAGGGATCGTAAACCTTTCTAAATAAATGAATTTCACGTAAAAAATGCAAATAAAAGTATTTCAAGGGGCAGGAATAATCTAGAAAAAGAAAATCCTTTTAGAACTGACAGTTTCTTACAGGCTTCATTATTTATAAGCTTCGACTGAACTATTGCCATTCCTTTCTTAAAAGACAGAATCTTTTGCACGCTATTTTTTTGCTACAAAAAAAAACTTTTCTAAAGAAAATCAAATACATATTCGAAATACGGAGACACAGTTATGCGTTCAGGATTCTAAAATACAGGGAACAATACTGTTTTGTACTACTTAGGCAAAAACGTTGTTTACACTAAGTGGCAACTATATGGATGCCTGAATAAAAGCGCTGTTGGATTTTCAACTCTCGTCTTAGAGCCGAGAATTGAAAGTACAACAGTGGAGTAACATTCAAGCAGTCATTTAGATATCACTTTCTGAAAACAGGCATTAGTGTAGGGTTCATGATACAACTTTGAATTTATAGGCAATTTAATTGTACAAAGAATAGGAATCTTATTAATAATTGTCTATAGTACTCGGTTACTTAATTCAAACATTGCCTCTACTACTCGCCAATATTGGCCCCAAAGTTGGTACGATATAGTCAAGCAGAAAATACCTGCCTTGATCTCAATTCTTAGAAAAACTGTTTTGAAGCAGCAACTATCTCGGAACATACGAACTGAAAGCCTATATCGCGCAATCACGCGCAAGATTAGGACATATACAACTACCGTCGGCCAGTAGCCCACCACCACACCCGCCTGCTCGGAGGATCCTCCCTTTTCTGTGTTGGATGAGGAAGTTTACACCGTATTCCTCATACCTCTATAGTTTGGACAAATCCTTGGAGCTAGTTTATGTCTAAAGTCCGATTTACATTGATCAAGGACAGTGACGAGTAGCGACTACAAGTATAGTGGCGAGTGGCGCGCTCCTAGACAGTGACTGTTTGCTCGCTACTGTTCGATCGGTTTACATCGTTGACCTTGATGTTTCGGCCTATATGACATGATGTCGGTGGGACCATAGGAGGTGGTTAGGGCATTGAAACCGGTTTTTCCCGCTCCTTAACCTTTTAACCGCCCCGGTCGGCTATATATAGCCGACAAATGAAAAAATGCCCAAAATGCCACAGTCGGCTATAGCCACGACATTTTTCAAGTATTTTTCATCTGTCGGTTATAGCCGACCGTGGCGGTCAAAAGGTTAAAAAACCGGGAATTTCATCGATTATAAAAAAAAAACTGTTGTTTACTACATACATGCAGTACCTACATGGTCAAAATGTATGGAATAGCAATTTTTTTTTTAAATGACCGATGTAAAATTGCGATGTAGGGGAGGGGGTGTTCAGAATGATGTTCCGAATACGTCGTAACCGTTTGTGCGTCGGTGTCCCTTCCACCTTGTTTATATGTAAGTGGACCAAGCTACCACCATGAACATCACTGACAGGCTGACAGAAACGTCAAAAAATAAAGGTTCGATATTCGGAACCTTATGAAGCAGTAGTAGAGCCCACGTGAAAGGACTCGCCCGGGGAAGTACTACCACCATGCCTATTTCAACCGTTAGCAGCCTTGCTGTGATGCGGGTCGAAGGGTATGGGTGCCGGCGTCATTACAGGCACACGAGACATTCCAACTTCTGTCTCTAAAGGTGCTTTTCTGAAGACAAGAATCGCAGCGTCAACACTCAACACCTACACGACTTTTTTTTTTAATTGTTTCTGTATGAAAACCGTGAAAAGGCGACGGTTTTACATACGGTAACATAGAAACCAGTCGTGTTACTGCAGTCTGTCGCTGCAAATGGACGACGTTTGCCGTTGCGGTTTACGTGCGGTCGCATTTGGAAGGGTACCTTAAGGATGTTACCGATCACTCGACCGTGATCTATCGATGTCTGTCATTTAAGGTCCGTCCTACAGGCGGGTTTTACGATAACATCGATTGATTTTGGTCTAGTGTTCAGATGTTCTGTCTTACGAAGTCTTCGTATGATCTTTTATAGCAGCGTTGTTTTAACCTTTTGAGCGCCACAGTCTCATATACGTGACAAGCAAGCGCGTACCCTGTACGCCAACGACACAAATATGTGACAAAAAATACGATGCACTATAACGCGAAATAAACAATTAAATCATTACTTTTGTGTTTTTATTTGTATTTTATACCTTTAATATTTAGGCTCTTGTCTTGTTAAAGTTTTGGAAAACGTTCATTTTTGGTATGCATGTATACATGGTATTTTTTTGTGTGCGGTTAAATTGTGGCTTGGCGTGGAGGGCACGCGCGTGCGTTTATGCTCTGGCGTTCAAAAGGTTAATCTTCAATGTGGGAAAGAGATAGCTAGACGTTATGGATAGCTCCATTTCTTTCCCAATTTAAAGAGACATATAAGTAATGTTTCTATAAGAGATAGTCAATCAGACTTCGTGAGATGGAACATCTGTTAACATCCTACGGTTGGCAACGCAAAGACAGTCCTCTCTGAGTTGCAGCTAGTTTCCAGAACCTGCAACCACTTCCTATAAAGCGGATATGTTGCCAACCTATTAGCTTACTGGCATATTGTGATAGTAGCATATAGTATCATGTTAGGGTGTCGAAATTTCCATCTATCGTCCCAGCCTGTCACAGTCAACAACATCAGTCTTTCTAGAACTATAACATCTTAGTATAGGACATTTTAAAATTGCTCCTCATCATCTGTATATACGCCCTTCAGCAATTGCTCTATAACATCCTTTTGAGAATTGCTCCATTATCATCTCGACATATGCTTTTCTGGCGTCAAATAGCATCTCATCAGCTGTACATAGGCTCTTTTGGAATGCTTCGCAAAACCTTTTCAACATTCCAAATTCTAAGAATGACCGCAATGAGTAGCATATTAGGTTTTAAAATATCGAGTAAGTCATTCTGTGAGTTAGGTAGGTACTTATAGCATAACATCAGTTGTACATAGGTTCTTAGAGATTCACTTAATCAACATCTGGACATAAGACCTTCTGCAATTGCTCTATAACATCCCGACGTAGATTTTTCTGGCGTCAAATAGCATCTCACCAGCTGAACATAAGCGCTTTTGACATGCTCCGCCTTTTCATTATTCCAAATTCTAAAAATGACCGAAACGACGATTATAATAGGTTTAAGATAAAGAGTAAGTCATTCTGTGAGTTAGGTGGGTACTAATGGCATAACATCAGCTATACATATGCTCATTTGGAATGCTTCGCAACACCTTTTCAACATTCCAAATTCTATGAATGACCGAAACGACTATTGTAATAAGTTTAAGATATAGAGTAAGTCATTCTTGCAGTTATTAGGGTACAATTCATTAAATTATTTAGGTTAATGCAAGTTACGCTTAATCTAGAATTAAGTTCACCATTCCATATACCATCAGTTAAAATAGAACTTCGTCTATAGCAGATAGAGTAATAGCAACCGTCTCAATTATCCAAATACTGGCCCCAACTAAGCCAATATTGGTTCAAAAGTTGGTACGACCGGCTCGAATATTTTTTGTCGATCTCAGGCTAGAACCAAAAGTTTGGGTTTGGCACAAAAGTTGGGGCCAGTGTATGCAATCTAAATCCTTATAGAATCGCGCCGCATCCGTTACACGTGCTGAGGGCAACCACCACCTCATATAGCATCAGAACTATTTGAATCTTACTTCAACGTGGGATGAAGCTATGCCTCCGACTAGCTCCATCTCTGATGTAAGGTTTAAATAATACATATATGGTATAGGAGGTAGTGGAATAGTTCCTGGTCCTGAGTCATTCAAAACTAGGGTATAGCTACAGAGTACAAACAAGCCATATCAAGCTTCACTGTTTTATTTAGGTGTATTTTTCATTAGAGCCCTCAATACAGACATTGAATTTAAGATATACGGATAAGGACTAGGATATAATATGGTGCTTTTAAAGATCTTGGAGGGTTGATTAAAGAGGAAAATGCTACTGACCAACCACCCAACCCAGCAGTCTTCATTTCTGAACATATTCCACCCAAAAGCTTTTCAAGGAACTGAACGCTTTTATGCATCCGCTTATGTTCCAAGGTCTTCACACCATCCGGCTTATAACTGCCCGACCTTCAAAGCTTTGATATCGAAAAATTAGTCCCCAAACATTCTTCACAACAGTTTCAGGGCTTATCCCAAGTTGGGGTATACCACGCCGCCAATTTCTGTTTCTGCCATCCCGTTCAGATGACAGGAAGCACAGTATTGGGACGAAAATATGTCATACTGAATATTAGAAAAAAGGTTCGGTTTGACATGTTTGCGCCACGCGAATCAGCAAAAAAAAGTAGCAAATTCCGAAGTCCAACCTTCCTAAAGCACCATTATGGGGGATCACCATCATCCCCCTATCCGTGGGGGGACGGAATAGAATACAATTCCCCCCCGTCACCGGGAAAGCGAATCGTAAGAGGCGATGAACCCGGCCATGAGGTGGCAGAGGCTTGACTGACGTACTTTGACGAAAGCACAGCGGTCCTGCCTCGACTGGGTAAGCACCACCCTCTTACTTAAGCCTGTGGAATTTTCCCTGAAAGTAAGAGAACAGAACGACCTCGAAAACTTGTACATGGAGACTGGAGAACTGTACATTTTTTGTTGAGAAACATCGCTTGCTTGGAGCCATGTTGGGAACGGTATGCGTTGGAACGGTATGGTACCATGTGATGAGATTGATGCTAAAAGGCGGTCTTTTAAGGCGAAAATTGTGCAGTTCTTGTTCAGATTTTCATGTACATGTGATTGGGGAACGTGTTAGTTGCCAAGTGATTTTTGTACACCTTCACCCTGTATTTAGGCTAGGCTTCAATTTGTTCCGAATGTGTTGCCAATTAGCAGTTCTCTGTCAATCTTCGTCAAATCTATGTGTATAGTTCATTCAGTTAGCTCAAAGGCTTGGTGGCGTGCAATGCGTGCCTTGCTCTTTTTGCTGAAATCCCGGTGGGTATCCTGCTGACTCGGACTTTGAAGCAGGTTGCCTGCGCACTCTTCTGGGATCCCGCCTTCAAGGCGGTGGGATGACTTTACACTCAACCCAGATCGGGCCCCAAAAGACGTGGGATACTGGTTACTTTTGCACCATTAGCCCTAAGTTCACTTGTATATACCCATGATCTGCGTGGCTACCTGCATGACCTCAGGTACGGGCCCTGTAAATAGTTACCACCTAGCCACGACTTCCGTAAAAAGAAGTCTGCAGACTTCATCCATCAATCCTTCAGCATCGAATTTTAGAAAGCACAAACGAGTCTTCTAAAATTCGATGCTGGGGGTTTTGTGTACATATTCATCTCCTTTGTAAATAAACCTGTGTAGTATATATCGATGGCGACGATGTCGAGTTTCCACTTTACTGGATATGGTCGCCTTGATATTTAGGACCCCTATATCTGCGCGAGGCTTACACCCGAGGTTAATGTCCAAAGAGTTTATAACAAGTCTCCGGTTCTCGCTGAAAAGTGGGATTTGGGCAAGTGTAAGACGTTTTGGACATTTTCAACTCGAGTAGTCTTGGCTGTGTCTCTGTAGGACGGATTAGGCTGTATTTGATTTTCTTCACCTTCTATTTGGACGTTAGGCTATCTCTAATTTTGCCGTTTTTTGAGTTCTCAAAATTACGTTTGGGCACTTTCATATTTGGCTTGCCGAATGTGTGATACGTACTCAAACGGGAAATTTTTTAAGTTTGAATTCCGCCGGAATCTCGGTCTCTGGCGAGAATTCTACTTTTCAATTTTTTATACTTTTTAGTAGTTTATGTTCAACACTTTTAGTATCATTTGATCTTCCTCTACAGTTCATTTCCAATTTTTTAACGAGCTATAGAGGGATTCAAAGGACTTGGCTCGACATTGCCATAAACAAGTCCTCGACGCATACCATTACTATTAATTTCCGTACGTGCATTTAATGTTGGCAACATTACAGATAATCGATATTCTGTCACTAAGACACTGTTCCCGTGTCTGCAAACCGTGCGGCTCATCATAAGAACTAGAATATTGATAATCCCATGACTTTCCACAGTGTATTCATGATAACAGTGTACCAATATCATTCTTTAACTGCCCACGCAATCCAAGATCTTCAAAAGCTTTGAATATAGAATTGGTATACTGTGTCAGGTACGCTGTGTTAAGCGAGTGTGGCTTCTATTTTATTGCACGGTAAAATAACGTAACATTATCGTAACGGCATTCAAATATGGAATTGTTTGGAGGCGATCGCATTAAACAATCCTATGTTTTTATAAGTCACCAGCCGTGGGAGTGACGTTTTCTTGCCGTGCAACATAATAACCGCAGTGTCGTTTCGCGAGCCCTGATGATTTTCTACAGCGTGATTTGAATAGCCAATTAGCTATATTCCATTTATGACAGTATCTGTCAATCACGCTTAGTACTATTTCTCGAAGTGAAATGTTTCATGACAATGTCAGATGACGAGCGTCAAACAAATACATAAACTTTGAGGAATTATCTAAGCAGTAATAAGGTGGATTTTTGATTGGTAAATATTTTCATATACGGCAGTATGGCTAAGGCGTTCATAATGGCGCTGTGTGCAAATGTCAAGTTCGTGAAACGGCAATAATTTGCCAACATTTTAACCCTTATTTAGTTAAATCCCGCAATAATTTGACGTAAATTTTCTACTCTCCTGTACATTTGATTTGACGACTTTGTTTTGTGTAAAACCACAAAAAATAAAAACTTGACATTTTTATTTTTTGACAGATTACAAAGCTTGTCGAATTAAATGTTTTAAGGCTTTCTCTCAAGCGACTACTTTGATTGGAGAATAAACGAATCTACATTAAGTAGACGCTAAGTATAGTTTACAATTTGTAAAGCGAAGTCTCCAAACACAGTAGCGCCATTGACATGAAAAGCAAAGACGCGGGAAAATTACGTCATTTTTTTATTATTATATTTAATGTCATTCGCCCAAGACCGACCACAATCGGCCTATTTATATAACACTAAACACATAAACAATTTATAAATACGGACAATCAGTTTTTAAATATTTTAAGTAGGCGTAAAATCCTCTTTTGGGATTTCTTAATCATTAGGACAGTTCGCTTTTGCGTACTCCGCAGTCGCCTACACTTGACCTGAAATGTATAAAGAACCCCCTTTTATGTAATAAATACTGTCCTATTAACACATAATGTAAAAAGTTTTTTCATACTATGACAAGCAAAAGTGTAACGTGTCCATGCCATGCATTGAATTTGAGTTTAAAAACTGGTGCTCAAATCATGTATTATATCCATTTTGTTTTTGGTTATTGACTGACTACGCATTTACGATAGAGAAATATTTTTATTTCGATGTTTTTCGCCCAAAATATAATGATACCCTAAAAAAACGTACATTAAAAATTAGTAGTGATATATTACTATGTAAGTAAGGATAAGCATTAAAATGTTAATCTAAACTAACCAAATTTTAGTTGGGTTACTAATTTTATTATTATTATTGGTCTCAGTTATGTCAAAGATTGAAAAGAATGTATGCCATGTAGTGAACGATGTTGAAGAGGAGAATAATGCGTTGACTCCATATAATTTATATATTATCTAGGAGTGTCTGTGGTTATTTGAAATATATAAAACAGTTCTGTGAGAACTGCCGATGTTTTAGTCGATTTTCTAATTCACTCACTAGTTTTGAAGTTGTTTTTAGCTTAGGTTAGTATGAATTATCGAACCTTGTAATAAAATATCCAAAAATGTAGAACGAATACATAGAAGAAATACTAAGCCATGAACAACTTCGCTAGAAAAAAATTATAAATAATTTAAAAAAATAGTGTTGAGCACTACTCGTTAGAAAATCGACTATTTAGAGAATTATCCAGTATTTTTGTTTATAAAAAAACTTAAATTCATATTTTTGTTAGTAATTTTTTGTGGTGCATTAATAATGTAAGATGAATTTATCTGTAAGGTGTGAAAAATATGTCATTAGAAAATGCAACAATTCAGTGTCACATGTAATTAATATTGCCATAATACAAAAATAAGTCTGGAATTTGTGGGTTTGACTTGTACCCAAGATCTCTTTTTCTTTATCAACCTTTTTTTGAAAGAAATAAAAATTAATTTCAAGCCAACATTTAGTCAAGAATGAAAATAAGAATCACTGAATGACTGAATAGATTTATTTTCACTAAGATAATGCGAAAGAGAAAAAAAGACATGATTAGTAAGGCCTAGGCACTGTAGTTTGATAATAAAAAATACATACTTAATAATATAAGAAAAAAACTTTTACTAGTTTTTTTTTTCATATTTCAAGGTATATTTTTCACATCTTACAGCATGTATGTATATTGAAAGAAAGTTCTGTGTAATTTATTGTGAGACATAATCTCTCAAGTATATATGTATTGTCGCTAGAAGTAGGTTACCATAACGTGTTGTAATGTATCTATGTTCAAGTCACATCATGTAAATAGAATTTTTGGTAACGAATTATATTTTTTGTGATCGTATCTTTTTTTTTCTTTTTTCCTTTCTTTTTTTTCCTATTCTTAGCCAATCTATATATTAATCGATATATTTAATAAAACAGGCCAGGCCAGTATAATAGGCCTGATATATTTAAGTATTTTTTATCGGCACAAGCTCATCATACGGTGCTGTGTTAAGAAATGGTAGTTCTATGTTCCAATCATCAATGTATGTATATTTATTTGTTTCTCCTGACACTGCCAATCCATAAGAAAATAAAGCTACCTAGAAATGCACACAATTTTTCACTAATTTCGCTGATATTTTATACAAAAAACGACTTTGATACTTTTAGCAAAGCTTTTTTCTTAGCTATTAGTTTTGTACTGTTTGATACGTTTTTTTTTCTAACAGTACATTTATAAAACTTAGTGAATTTAATCTAAAGTAAGTACCTAAGCGTCGATTGTTTGTCTGTGGCATATAAAAGGTATATAATAAGTAATATATGTAAGAGGTATGGAACGGTATGCGGGAGGTAGCTTGTTGTAAATGTACATAAACGCTGGCGTCAATAAACGGATGAATCAATTATTATGATCGTTTTTATTGTTCGTTTTGAGTTTATGTTTAATTTAAACCTCATTTCTTTATACTTATTTGAAGAACTAAGTACTTATACATACACGCTCCAGACGAAATGCAAGGTGTAAACGGACACTTCACGAAGCCAAGAAGATTCCAACCAAGCATCTGTACATTATATATTATTACTGGGAAACGACTTTTTTTTGGGGTGAAAATTCTTGTTATACCGTAGGCCTCAGTGTAACGCAGCAGTCAAAACAATGTGGTGATGGTTATAAATATTTAATAATACATGATGGTATTTATACTAAAGTTACATAAAAAGTTATACTTTAAAAAACGCTAGTAACCTTTAACCTCCAATATCTTCGTAACTAGAAGGTTCCCAGGTATGGTCGAGAACAAAAAATCGCAATGACGAGGGTAACAAGTGCCTTTTGGTTTCTTGAAGGGTCTTTGTACATCCATTATGTTATAAGAAAGTAAATCTGTCTGTCCTGTCTGCTTTTTATGTTTTCATGCCCTCAACAGCTGTAGCAGTTTTCACTATTGTACACATGTAGAGACATCGGTAGGATGATTTTTATCCCAGTAATACGTTGCTATGGGATAATTCTAGAAGAGAACACGTAAAACAACTGCTGCTACTGAGAATTTTATGTCATAATATAATTGCCTGTCAATGGAATCGAAACAAGGGCCTTACAGCAGTCAAGTTGGCGATTATTGCCTACGTTTCTAACTTTGGGCTGCTACTGACCAATTCCTGTCGGGAAAACACTGCTCGACATGGGAATCAAACACGGTCCCGTCAGCCGTCGTACTTGTGACCGTTATCCTACAACACTACACCAGTGGTCCTGACTGGGCTGCAACAGAGAATTTCCTGTAAGAAAAACCCAATAACACTCCCCGACTTGACCCTAAACGCAGAATTTGTTCTTGCGAGCACTACCAGACGCCCTAGCACGAACGCGCGGTGTAAACGTATGTAATGTACATTAGTTTTCTTTTAACCCACAATCAAGAGTCATCAAGAGTTTTCTACGAATGTCTTGTTTTTAAGGTTATCTGCGTATTATTTAGTTCTTTGCCCAGTCTCGAAAGGGGTATGCAGAAGTCGCAGATTGTTCCCGTGACCTGTCCCGTGTGTCGTCCAGTGTTAATTCTGTACTTAACAGTTGTGTAAACACAACGATCTATTGCGCCATCGCTTTGCACGAGTGAGCCGAGGTACCGAAAGTTGAAGCAGGCAGGATGAAACGCGCCATCTAGCACTATGACTCCAGGACTGGAGATACCCAGTCCAATCCAATCGCAGAACATGTATTCGGTTTTAGTTCCGCTGATTTTCATGCCAACATTCTCCAGCTTCTGTTGCCATTTCTCCAATCTGCTCTGGATCTCAGGGTGCATCTTTCTGTATATCAGACTTCAAAGCGTTCATAATCAACAGGAAGAGGTAACTCAAAGGTGACTCAAAGCCGACCCTTGATGCAAGCCTACAGCCACACTGAACTCGTCGGTGTTGCCAACAGCTGACCGAACGTAGGTACAAGATTGACTGTACATAGCACGAATTAACTCTACATAATACCCAGGCATACCTTTCTCTTTCCAACACATCCCAAGGTACATATCATACGCTTTCCCTTTATCAATGAACACTATTTGCAAGTTCTTGTGTGCACGTCTGTTTTTCTCACCCAATGAGGGCTATCGTTTTTGAGCTCACCAGATGGCGCCACTGTCGAGTAAGGTCCTGTCATTAATTCTATTTTACACTTTAAAGTACCAATAACTTCATAAAAAGTTCATTTAATTACGTTTGACAACATAGTATAAACTTAAGGTACATATTTACAATATTGTCCCAAACATGAAACATTTAAAAATCATTCTTCCTTCAAGTACTAACAAATTAGAACTCCCAACTTGCTACCTACAATCTTCAAGTCATACTAAATCAGGAATGGCTCAATCTTGACCACACTCGTGAATATTAATAAAACTACGAGATAAAAAAGCGCGCAACGCGGGAACACTCTATGACATCTGACATTTCTGAAGACCTTACTCTACACGAACGCCTCTAGCGGCGAATTCATGCGCGATAGCCCCCATTGGCGGAGTGCAAAAGTGGCGTATATTGTTCTTCGACCTTGCATAAACCCAAACTGATTTTGAGTAATCTCACTCCTCTTGCAATCTTTTCCTATTACTTAAATAGATGTAAGTACTAGTGTCTATATTAGATATTATGTATTGTTTTTTTGTGGGCAGTGCTGTGTTGTTCACAGTTTCTATAACAGTCTGTTTTTATAATTGAAGACTTACGGCAAAGCGGAGCGTAGGTGGCGCCGCTGTATCGATATGTCAAAACTGTCAAAACATTTTATTTCATAATTGAATTTGGTAAACCATTTGGTTTATTATATTTATATGCGTATTTTTAGGGTTCCGTACCTCAAAAGGAAAAAACGGAACCCTTATAAGATCACTTTGTTGTCCGTCCGTCCGTCCGTCCGTCCGTCTGTCAAGACCGTTTTTCTCAGGAACGCGTGGAGGTATCAAACTGAAATTTCTATATGATACTTAGTTCTACTGTCCCTGGAAGCTGTAGAAAAATCAACCTTCTAAGTCAACGCAATCAAAAGATACAGCCACTTAGGCCGCAAATTTCCGCAAATTTTCGAAACTCGCACGGGAATCAAAACCTACAGGGTACTTCCCGTGAACTTAGAATCTTGAAATTTTGTACGAAGTCACGTCTTATAGTACAGATATAGGAAAAATTACGAAAACCGTAAATTTTTAGTTTCGTCATATAAAAAAAAGTTATATACCCACAGGTTTGTACGGAACCCTCGGTGCGCGAGTCCAACTCGCACTTGACCGGTTTTTTTCCATTTGGAAAAAAAAACAATTGAATGTTGCTTCACCATAAAATCTCAGAAAAAATATACATGATAAGTACTTTAATTAAACGTTGATAAGTAATTAATATTTGTTTTTAGCATTAAACATTTTTGCAGCAAATAACCAAACGTTTCAAGAGGGAAGAAGCTATTCTTCGTTGACAACAGATAGATAGCACTTATCCTTGATTGTGAAACGCAAACTATGGATAGCTAAGATATTGCTGTTAACCGCAGATAGGTTATTGAAAACGGCCGTTAGCTGGCTGTCAGTTACAATTTATATTTTTATTCTATTTTGTTTAGCTGTAAGTCTTTCATAGTTCGTTAATAAATAAATTTACTGCAAGCTGGGCTTTCAATTCGGCTCGTTATAAAATATAACCTACCCTTCAAGATGCGTGAGGGTTGAACGTCATCTATCAGCTCTCAATAATTTTTTCATGCTCCTATCCGTTTTTGTCGCTTAGAACTGTCCTTTGCTAGATCGAGAAACAGAGCGGGAGTTCTATAGCACGCTGCAGCATCGACGATGCGCTCGGCACCACGCTCTCTCGGTTCTACGTGAAAATCGACGGAAACCTGACTGTCACTAGGGTTACATCACGCCTGTAATCCTTGAAGGGTTAGGCAGAGGCGTACCTAATAGTACGCCCACAATTCGCCAGTTACGTTTAAGTTCCATGTAATAGGGGGCGAGTCTACTGCCATCAACCGGACACAAATCCAGAGTTCGTGGCTGCTACTGAGAAATTCCTAATGGAAAAACCCAATTACACTTTACCCGACCTGGGAATTGAACCCAGGACCACATGTTCAGCAGTCACGCTTGCGATCACCAGACTGACGAGGCAGTCACTAGGGTTATTATTAAAATAATCACATGAAAAAAAAGGCATTTTATTAAAAAAGAGGAAAAATAAAATTACATAGAACACATAGCGCAACATTTATAAATAATAATAATAGTATATTTTCTATACGGATCCACATAAAACATTATGCGTTAAAAATCTTAGTATACAAAGATACACTTACGGTTTGTCATGTATTAATTAATATGAACCTTCCTTTAAACTTAAAAAAAAAAAACATTTTTTGCTACAAATATTATGTACTGGGTTCTAAAGAACAACACTATCGACTAGGACTAATAAAAAATTAACTAAATTGTATAATATTCGATATTGCTTAGACGACCTGTATAAAAACTTAGCCGATTAAAAAAAAAAACGATGAGTTTAGGCACACCTGGCAATAATAATCGACTAAGTTTAGGCCGAGATCTATAAACTTTACTGAGTTACGTGGTTATGACCACTTTAAGTGTGCAGTTCAAGGTGGCGCTGCTTGTCAAGAAAAAATGCGTCGGTATGTCAAACACGGTACTTTTATTTTAGTTCTGTGTTTTCCCGTCTGCACATATAAGTTAGCTGAAGTGTATGTTAGGTCTCGATCGGTCGGTTAATGTAGTCCGTATTTAGTACCATATTAATTCTAGGCCTATAGATACTTATGTTATGCCTGGATCGGCCAGGAAGGAAACTAAGGCACAAAATATTTGTAGCACGACATTACAATCAGTCACACGAATTAACAAAAATCAACATTACGCGTTCTTAAAGTTCGTACATACAACGAGAAAATTCTAAATTATTACTGGAGAATGAGATACTTATGTTTTTAAATGATCCACGTTTTCTTTTTTTAAGTTTTTAGCTAGCCTTATCAAGGTCATTATAGTATTACCTAGTAAGTGGGTCCTGGAGGTCAGATAGGTAGTCGCTCCCTGTGAAATACTGATATTCATCTGGTTAGATTGGAAGCGACCCCAATATAATTAGGAAATGGCTAGGCCGATGAATGTAGGTATTTTTGTTATTATGCAAAAGAGTATTTAGTCGAATAAAACATCGTATTTCCCTATTTTCTCATATATTTCAACCTCCAGTAGCAATAATTCCAAAAACTACTAGTATAGGTGGTCACTGTCAAGTTATGGCCAAATATTAATTTCTAAGATAGTAAGGTATAAATTTGAAAGCTCAAAGCGCGTGTTTATTATTAAATATTAGACTTATTGCACATTCGACGATTACAGATCACAATTTTGTGCGAAAAAGCACATTTATTAAAACTAAAAAATAAATATTTCGAGTTATACAATTTCATTTTAAAATAAAACATTTAGTGTTGTCAACAACAAAAACAAATAATGGTAACTATAAATTCATTTAAATATTGTCGTAACTTTGAAGAAATGAGGTAGAAAATTTTGTGTGAAATTCTTAATTTTTGGCTGACATTTTCTTTATTATTATTATGTGGTAATGAAATCTAATATTTTGCTTCGAAATTGGCTTTGATGGTGGGCTCTAGCGATACCTAAACTAATTCTAACAATTTAACGCCAAGGGAAGTTGGTTTACTCAGACGAAAGCGGCGCAACAGTAAGTCGGCCATCATAACAGATTACCTACTGTCAAAGCTGTCAACCTTATGTCAATTAATCGTTCAACAGTATTATTTTACTATTATATAATATTATTTGTCTTTATTCCATTACATCTGAATAAAACATTTTCCAACAGTGACATATTTAAGCGGGTAACATGTTTAAGATTTTAAATAGTCAGCGACGCTTAGAAATCCTACGATTTACTTAAACACTAATTTTTAAACTTCATTTTTTCATATAAATATATGTAAAAAAGCCTATATATTGTATAATATGTCAGCAGGGTACATAGGTGTTGTACTTATTTTTAATAATTTAAGTAGATTTTTGAAAACGATGCTTTTGTGCATTTCGCAAGCTTTTTTATATAGGTATTATCACAACATCCTTATATTTTTGTCTGTGTACGGAGATGCGATGTAAGTCCTGAAAAAGAAAAAACAACACGTAAAAAAAAACAAAAACAAGAAAATAACAAACATTTTAGAAGTAGGTGGTATATTAGCTGAAGATATGGCCGTTCCCAATGAATGATGTTGAACTAACTACAATATACCTACTATTTTGTATATTTATCCAATGTTTTATTATCTGCGCACTTCAGCCAAAGTAACACCTCTTCTGTAAACAAAATATAGAATTTCGGGCTAAAATCTTTTAACTACACCAAAACAATAAACAACGCGACATGGATCTTTTGGCGCTAACAAAGAGGTGCTGTTTTTTTTTGTGAAATGTTTTGAAAAACAAGGTAGCGATGTTAGTTCCGATTTTAACCACGCGTCAAAAGATCCTTGTACGGCAATACATTTATACGGCACACGTGCAAACGACATCAAATATAGAGCAAATAAATATACATAAGAGAAATTATTGGCATATTTAAAAATCTTTATAAAATAAGTGAGTTTTATCATCAAGCGACATTTTATTGCAACATTTTCCTTCAGCGAAATTGATTTTATCACATTTTATAAATAAATACAAATGTGTATCTAATAAAAACTGTGTTATAGAAATAGGAGTTATTAAAAACCATGCATAATAGCTTCTAAAAATCACAAAAAGAAACAAGAACTCCGTTCTCTGAGTTTTGTCTTTAGTAAAATCAATGCAAAAAAATAATTAAACGCCATGCAAAACACACGAAAACGCAAAAATAATTAAATATTGACGACTACAAACTTCAATAGTTTTAAAGAACCTGAGTGAAAATTGCTTGTTATATTTTTTTGTATTTTTTTATATTTTTTCTTGCAGTCTTCTCGCTTAGCTTGACTATTCACTTAACACAGGGAGCATGGATCTAGAAAAATAGTATTTTCTTATGTTAATACATAATAAATATAATAATATAACAAATACACACATATTTTATTTTTATTGTCCATTATTTATCTACACTTATAACATTTTTTCTTTAGAATTTTTAGCAGATTAATGTTTATAAGGTCCGCTTGCACCACATCTCACTAAATACTTTTAACGCTATACTAAAACATCATTCTGTATCTGTCGTCTTCAAACGATTTATAGAAACAGAACGAAATTTTATAAATTAATACGTTTATCGTTAAACGTATTCACGGCGAAATTCCCCAATAAAACTGAACAAGATCAGCATACTATAACATGACGTTCAAGAGCTGTAAGTGTCATTTGCTATGGAATTGACGCTGACAGCTCTTTAACGCAGTTTATTTAAGCTGATCGCGTTTATTCTCTTTGTTGAAATTCGCCCTTAGTGATTGGTGGTGCAAGCGGACCTAAGTGTAGATAAAAATTAACAACAAAAAGTTCACGAAAATTCATTAAATATTTGCATGAATTAATAATTAAAGGTGACCTCTAAATACCCTATTTTCTTTCGAGGTAAAACTATCATGGTTTTTTATTTGATATGATAGTGAATACATACATTTTATAAGCCAAGCGAACTAAAGTGATTTTTCATGAAAATGTATGGAAATTACAAAATTTTTAGTGATAATTTTAGTTTTGGTGATATCCAATAGTCCTAAACTTTTTTTATAGGAAGTTTAAAAAGATTATCTGCAAATTCTGTGCTTATCCAGGTTATTGATATCGTATGAAAGTTGTGACCTAAGGTTGTGACTAACAGAATACATGGCGCGCGTTATTGCCAGCCTCAAAAATAACAAAACATACGTTCGGGCTTTTGAATGTCGCCATACTACTTGTTTTTCTTAAAATGAGACTTCTCTTTCTTCCAAAAACCCGAAAACATGAGCTAGTGACAGCTATAGTAACATTTAAAATGATAAAAACTAAACGAGTACCTTCCATTTCCAAAGCTATGGGAATGGGACCTTTGGCAGCGTTAAAAATAAAAATACATATAAGCAATACAGCATAGATGAAATCAGTTATATGAGCCGACCAAAAATTATAAAAAAAATCTTATAAGTACAAGCATTTATAATTAAAAGAATTGCCCGTGTACAGTGAGCTATAAAATCATTTTAATTTTAATAAGTTCAGTATTACATTAAATAGGACAATTTTATTGCTCAATGTGAATTAGCAATTTGTGATTGAGTTATAAACTACAAAAATTGTTCTTTGATCTTTCTGATTACCAAAATCGAATATTTATAATTTCAGTAATTTTTGGTCAGTTTTAAATGTTAAATATGACTAAGTAGGTAATTGCGTGTAGGTATACTGTAAAATGCATATTTTTACTTTTATCAGAAAGCTTTATAAATATCTAATTTAAAAAATACTTTTACAAAGTTAATATTCAGTTAAAACATCTCTGATAAAAGTATAAAATATTATGGAAGTTGGAACGCCATAAGCTTTGTTCATCTAATTTTGAATAGTTATAAAAGGCAGCATTAGCAGCAAAGGTTTCGAGTACAATATACCTAAATAGAATAGAATAATGTAATAATTACAAAACTAGTGTAACTACGGATTTTATGAAACTTTAAGAATTGTGTTTGTAAAATGTGGTAAGGATTTGTACGACTTCATTGGGTGTCTTATTTGAACCAATAACAGGCTAAATCTTATTTTTTATTTTATTATCAGAATTTGAATATAAAAGAACACCAATAAAATATTATAGTAAAAAATCTTAATTTTAAAAGAGATGTTTTTTGCAATATTCAAATTCAGTTTTTTGATGTTCATTTTTCAATCTTGCGTCCAGTGTAATTTACAAATTAATGAATGATTTTATTTTGACATAGTGTATGCTGCTAGCGCATTCCTAGCGATTTATTCGTCCATCCAAGCAATTGAGACATAAAAATATGTTTGATTTCTCCTCTAGCATGGATGAGTGCGGTGTTTTGATATTATTAAAATATCAAGCGTACTGGAACAAATCCTTATTTATTATTTTTAATATTACACACCTTGAAACTTTACTGGTCCTCGAACAGAATAGGAGGACTATAAAACATCAAAGTGTATTTAAAATATTATAAAAGATTAAAAGTGAAAACCTTTTACAGTCAAACTGGGAGTAAATAATTTATTTTTCTCAAAAAAATAATCATCTAAAGTAACGTTTATTCTGAAAAAACATCAGTCATCGATAAAATATCAATGCTCCCCTGGTTAACTGTACCTATTGCCGACGTACAATAGACTGATGAGAAATATGTATTTGTAAAAGTATAGTTGAAAATTATTCCGTGACTACCTAAGTACTGATTACAATATAATTTCTAAATAAACTTTTCACTAACAACTAATCACTTACCGTATTGGCGATAAGTTAATTTCATTTCATACAATAAGAATGAAAAATATAAATGGTTATGTTACGGCGCCATTTTTTTTGCATTAGTGTTGCCTGTTAATATATTTCTACTAAAATGGTAAACAATTTGTGTGAAATGATGATGAATTGATTTGTATAAAGTAGTTGTTAGTTTATTGAATCTAAATATAAAAGATAGTAGAAACTTCTCCACGCTGCTCTTATATCTTCAAAAGCAACTGATCCTTGTTTGTAGCTTTGGTAATTCGAAACCTTTACTTTGCGTTACTGACGTAGTAAAGATTGCGCCATGACCAATCACACTTTCTATAAAACTAAAGAATCTAGAAACTCGCACTAAGTAGATAATAATATACATCATTGAACCTGCAATTCAGTGCGTTTGAGTGTGGTTTGACTATGTTGCTGTCTCTTCCCTCTTGATAAGACTTACTACTCTTATCGATGCAGATTGGAAGAACATTGGCTTGAAAAAGTCGGAAAGAGCTTTGTCTATACATTAAATAGTCCGACGCGGTATAGAGACGGTTTCGTTTTCATTACGTAGAGCAACAAAGCTTTTTCTAATCGGTTTAAGCCGATGCTACGTCGATAAGTTTGGTTATTCCCTAAACCTATTACGGAATAATAATCTCATGTGAATGCTGCATAAAGTGATTACTCACAGCTCCATATTGTGCACGGTGGAGCGGGGACAGTTGGTGGCAACCTTCACGTGGCAGTGCTTGTGACAGCGCAGCATGCAGTCGCGGCACTCATAGCCCTGCTTGCCGAGCCGTCGCGCTATAGTCTTCGTGCATACCTCGCATACCATGCCACTGGAATGAGCAGAATGTGGGGGTTAACTTGGATGAAGATTGGAGACAGATGGAAGTTTGTTTTTGAGCGCAGTGCTTTAGTCAGCACTAGGAAAATGCCAGAAATAGGTCCGTTCGATATATTATATATAGCAGAGAATTCTGTGCAGTGGTGACCTGGTGATAGCGGCCCCGACTTATTTCGTGGCCCATAGCAACTCGTTGGGATTGAACTCAGACCCAAAACTTCGAAGACATGTGTCCTCTACCAACCTGCATTGGACCCTCGTTGTAGATTGTGGCCCACTTCTTCTTCAAGAGTTTGCCTACATCCTAACTGTAGGAAAGTTGTAGGCGGATTATACTAAGTTGGTTGGTTGTTTTTGTGTCGTGTGCTTAAACTTGTTTTTGTCAGGTCTTCGACTCCAAGAGGAATCCTTAGTTAGGGACTGATACTGTCCACCTGAGGTCATCATCATCCACAGCCCGACTTCACCCACTGCTGGGTATAGGCCTATATTTGCTTGTGCCAAGCTGACCTGGGGTCAGTTCCAAGAAATGTTGCTACCTGTAAGTTGACTATCTAAAACAAATGTACAAAAAATAACTCACCCACTAAGATGTTTTGCAATAAAAGTATGCTCATTATAAATATGCAGTTTGATCCCCTTCCGCCTCCATCTGGACCTCTGGGCAATAGTCAGAGGCACCAGGTAGTGCTTCTTGATGCCAGCCTCTATGGTCTCCAGGACCAGGGTCGAAGCCTCGTGGATGAAGGTCCTGGCTGATGCTGTACTGAATCCGGAGACCTCGCTGAGAGATGACCTTTATTTAGGGTTTAATTTTTTTTTCTCGAAGGTGGGGAATGAAAGGGAGGGGATTCATGCAAGGTTGGTATGGTTTAGGACATTGGATGGTATATCAAGTAGGGTAAAAATATAGGTGGTTTTAAAAGAGGCCAAAATAAAATATGATTTTGAAATTTTATTGTAGAAGATAGGAATAAGAAACGGCAATGATTTTTAAAGTAAAAAATCAAAAAACAAATCAAATAGTGCAAAAGCATAGATCAAGACATAATAATAAGAAAATCAAGCATTTCCATTCACGCATACAATGTAAAAATGTAGGTAATGTCAAAAAAGTTTAGTATGAAAAACCAGTGTTACCAGATTGCAGAGTGCCATTACCCCCAGCGCATTGTGAGTGTTGACAGATGGAAAAAAGAGAAAAATCTTTTATTAGTGTCGATGTTACCATACTCTAAACTGTATCAAAAATACTATGGCAAGACAGCATTATTTTAGTTAAGCGGTGAAGTTAGTACTATCTAAAAATGTATAACTTTAGAGTAAAATGTTGTTAAAATTAGAAATAATGTAGTCTTGCCAAGCATCTACGTGTTTTAGATATTACCCAAGCATATTTTTAAATACGTTTTGTTTTTGTGAGCTTGGGATTTGCCAATTGGTTATTGTAAAGCTAAATCCAATAAGAACTCAACTTCTACACACAGAAAAAAATATTTTTATCTTTGTAGTTACAAAGTAAGATTAAAAAAGTGGTTTGTCTAGTTTTTCTTTTATTTTTCGATGAAGGAAAATAATCTTGATCTACTCATTCTCTCTTTCAACTCTAGAAATGATCATAAACAAACTAATTGATGTTTTTTTTTTCACATTCAAATTATGTCGATGAGAATGATCTATGGAAATGGAAGAAAGTAGATAATAGTTTCCAGAAGTACCTTTTACCCTGTATCGCTACCAACCACCAATAAAGTGACACGACAAATAAAAGTATTTATGTACACAATAGTAGATGCATTGTCACCAACCTACGAAACTCTATAGGTAATAAGAACTAAGAAGATGTGACGTCAACGTTATTTAGATTTTATTGGTTCGAGTTTATTTTCAATAGTATAGAGAGTAAACTGTAAAGACATTGATGCGTAAACTGTTACCAGAATTCTGCACATTATTCTAGTAAAAAAAAAACTGAAATACTGCTGTTTTATACAAAAGTGCAATACCTACACGAAAATGTATGGAACAGCAGATTTCTTTTTCGACCGTCAACATATTTTAGCTCTGATCAAGTCTTATAAAGTTATAAAGTTTTCACGTCGATATCTTACACCCTGTACAGGTAACATAAGCGCAACATCATATTCTAACACTCGTATCTATAAATAAGTCAGTGTTTACTTGAGTGAACAAGTAAATCATCATCTTCTTGTCATTTTTTAAGATACGATTTTTATTGTATAGTTTAGTAAAATATTGCTTAAAGTTAGAACTGTAAAAAGTTAGAATTCTTAGCTTTGCTTTCTTTGACGGTTCTTACTTCGTTTAAATTCTAGTCTATTGCAGAAATTTGCAGGAATTACTTAAGCTCAAGTAATTACTTTAACTTGACCATAGATACGAGTGTTAGACTATGAAATCGCTACAGAGACTAGCCAAATACAGTGCACCATGGATCTTTTGGCGCGTGACCATTATCGGTACTAACACTGCCATCATGTTTTTCAATACAATGTTCACAGATGTTTACCAACAGCGAGCCCTGACAATTTCAAAAAAGAAAGATACATACTGCACTATATCTAAAATGAAATGGGATGATGATCATACCTCCTAGATGTCCGGGACTCGTCTCCGGACTGCGCGGGCGACGCGCCAGCTGAGTACACGTTCCTGTTAGGGATGGATAGCGCTTTCTCTGTTGGGGGTGAAGATTTTTAGTTTTATCAATAAGGCCATTTATTTTAAGGTAGAAATTTCAGGGTTCAGATTGTGCGAAGTTCAATTTGATAGTTTATAACCCAGAAGGCATAATAACAGAGAGTGAAACATATAACAAAGAAATATATGTTCTCTATGCCAACTTTTAGAGAAAAAAGTTCGAAATTGTGAACAAATATTTATAAAAAAAATCAAAGTATCACCCACCAGGTACCAGAGTTTTTGGTCGAAATTGTGATATAGATTTTCCCATGTAAACTTTGTCTAGCAAGTCTAATGTGTCCATAAGTTAAACTCGTGGTCACTGTGTCGGTATGAATTGTGGTCTGTGACTCACCACGTGCATTCCTCTCAGCGCTGATGCTGCGGATGCGGCTCTGGTTCTCCAGCTCCGAGTCTGTGAGGTCCAGAGACGCGCCGCGAGTGCGGGACCGGCCTAGTCTGGAAACAAAATACACACATAAATATAATACTACAGTTTGTTTCCACTTATTACTGAATGCCTTAAATAGGTCCCTTCTCAGTTTGTACACCCGAACTGCTCATTGTGATCTACAAATCAGCATCTTTTTCAGCTAGCGTACAAAATAGCTTAACAGTTTCGGTGCAAAGCACCCAGCATATAGGTCGAACAATAATTCATTCGTGTGCTCACAATCCGCTTCCCGAGTCGTTTTTATACGTAGCTTTAAATCTATTTTTACTCGCATGCGCGTCATACGAGTTAAAATAGATTATTTGAACTTAGTAGCGAAAATGACAGACGGATGAATGAGAGACGGCAGCAGGCTAAGCTTGTCTAATCAGTCCATAGCGTTCCAGCCGCTGGGACACAGGCCTCCTCTGTAAGAGCATTGGTGCTGGTGGCCTAGTTATAACAGCTCCGACTTGCGTGTCCTACTTTGAGGACTCCAACAACTTAGCTTTCGCATTTCACTGCTGGAGTTTCCCACCCAAGCTGCGTCAAAGCAGGAAGGCGAAGGACAGGGGTCCTTCGCCTTCCTTACAGAGTCTGTCCTCCAATCACTTTTTCAGGGTCGTGGGTCCATCTAAGCTTACCTTCTCTTAATAGTTCCAAAGAAGTCCCTTCTCCTCTTGCGAGGCGCGGGCTCCGGTGGGACGTTCTCATTCTGCTGGTGTACGTAGTCACCCTGCTGAAAAGACAACAGTTTTATTTGAATTGAGACTTTAACAACGGTATAGGTACTGTCAGTGCCCAGCACCTGACTCCACTTACTCTTAGGGCGAATTTCGCTGGTGAAACTAACCGCGATTTAAACTGCGTCCTACGACTGTCAGTGTCATCATTGCGAAGAAATGACACTGACAGCTCTTGAACGCGGTTTATATAAATTGAATGTGTTCATTTTCATTATTGAAATAGGAACGTAGAAGAAGAGGGGTCAGGTATTGTTGGGCACTGACTGTACACCCGAAGTAAGGCCAAAGGGAAGAGAATAAATTGTGTGATATCGAATAAATACATAATAGCAAAGTGGATTTTATTGGGCTTTGTAATTAAAGTGAGACAAATACGAAAAACCCCATAAATATCTTTAAACTAGAAATATTGAACAAAACAGTTCGTGTACGCAAATAAAAGAAAAATAAAACAACTAATCTACGAAAATCTGTGCACAAAAAAACGGAGGAAAGTTAATATTTTAGTATTAAAAAGGTAGAAAAACCACAAACAATATACTTTACCTCGGCATCGCCGTTAGTTTTCGCACCGTTCTCCTTTATTCTAACCGTCTTTCCGGGAGAAGCATTTGGACTGACGGTGATAGGCATATTATCTGTCTCATTCTCACTCTCATCGATCGTGTCACTCTCTTGAGGTACTTCAAACTCCGCGTCAGCTCTTTCCACTTCGATGAATTTCCCCGAGTCGGTTATTTCCATCTTTTTGGGTAGATTTTTTGCGGGGTTAGTATGGCAACACAGCACACGGGGTTTTGGGAGATATTTTGTGACGATGACATTGGCAGATAACAAAAAAACGAAGACTATTTAATTTCTTTTTTAACAAAGTCTTTTTGTTTTGTTTTTTTAAATGCGAGACTTTAATTATACATACTGACATGTTTCGAAACGGTTTTAAAAACAATATTCACTGACTACAGATGTAGTTAGGGTTTTAGAGATGCACACCTGACCACGTATTTATGTTGTCAATTCAAAAAATATCTCCCAGAAAAAAAAAATATCATGCTTAGGATAATTAACTTATATACAACATAGTTTTAAAGTAGACTTTGTAGCGCCATAAGCTACTCTAAGCGTTAGGTTCTAACGCAAAACGAATCTTAGCAGACAACATTATATTAAGAACTAAAAGCACTAAAATTGTTATCTACTTATTTATTTTTTTGCACAAAAGACTTTGACTTAAGACCATAGGCAGGTCTTTAAAGACATTATATCAAACCTATTTACCCTACAAACTCAAAACCACTTTTCCATAAGTACCTTCACAAACATTTAAGCTCGTTTACAAAATTAAGCAGAGCAAAATGTCGCGTGTGTTTTAGTTTAAACGAGCGTAAGTTCAATTCTTCTTATTTTAAGTTGGATCTAATTAATCTCTTCGTTCTATATATTTTTGCATGGCTTAACTTTTTCAAATATTTTGCATGTTCGAACTCAATACGCAACCTAATACAGCAACTAAAGTATACTAATATCTAAGCAAAATTAGTAAAACATCTCACCTTGATCGATTTCTTCGGTTCCTGATTTGTTATCACAGCACACGCACGCAATGGAAAGGAAAACCAACAACTTGTTAATATTTAGGTTCACTCAGTGCCCAGCATTATCTGACCCCTCGCAACCCTATTCTTCATTGTTAGAGGGGACCAGTAAAGCAGGACACTGATGGTACCTTATGTAAACGGGGCATGATGAGGAATTCGGGGACACACTATTTATATAAAGTGTTTCTGGGTGTGCTACTGTTTAGGGAATCACTGTTTCTTCATTTTACAATTTATTGTCAAAATGAACATTTTGTAAAGCTTAAGCATTTTTTTCTACTATAATGGTAGAAAAATAAAAAAATCCGAGTATTGATTAAAAGTTTAGGTTGGTCTATTTTCTATCAAATCCTGTGCTAAAACATTGTTAATTTTTCAATTATTCTTACTAATACAATACTAGCGTTCCCACAACAGCATGCCGTAAAATCTAAGTAGGTAATATTTCATTATTACTCTCTTGACTAGTCGGTGTCTGTACGACCATAGAGCTCATAAAGGTACACATTGCAAAATGACAAAGTATGTAGGCAAATAGCGACATCTGTGATTTGTAGGTGTTGTATGTCTATAGATAAATTAGGCTTAAGATTCAAAAATGGGCTATAATAGTTTGAAGTAAGTCGTAAAAAATATATCAACTTATTCAATGTATTTCATTGCTATGGCAAGTTCTGGTGGAATTTCAAAATTATAATTCAAGAGATCTTTTGGCCTTTTCTTTTTTTTTCTTTAGTAATTTGTATTCAGTCAGCTCACACATTTTTCGGTATGCACGCCATGTAAGGCCCACATAGAGCATTTTGCACGCTTGTGAAACTACACGTATAAAATTTATTATAAAACTACTGAGAACTTAATGCGAATTTGTACTGAAACTGAAAGTGCGCTATCTGCTGACAAAACTGGAGACACTGTTTGTTCATACGATTTGATCATTACTTTAACGAGATCGAGTAGGTTTCCACAGTTGTCGCTAGTAACCTACACACTAACGTATTGGTGTGCTATATAACTGGTATCTCACCCTCTGCACAGAGTGTATGATGAGCGTGGACTTGTTGGCCGCGTTGGTGGGGCTCAGCTCTAGCTCGCGGAGCGCTGACTCTGTTAGCTGAGAGTTGTCGTGGCCTAAAACGGTAAAATATAATATAAACATCACGCCTGTAATTCCCCGAAGGGCAAAGATGTACGTATACTGCTGGAAACACAGGTAGGAGACCTGTGTCCCAGCACTTATGGCACTGAGTGAGAAAGTTAGGTTGTTGGATGTCACATATCTTATTGTTTTGGTTCAAGGACAAGCCGGTATCCTCACGATGTTCTCCTTCATTGTTTTGAGAGCAGGGTAAAATAATGAAGCCAATTGCACAACGTGTAGGTAAGCCTGTGTTCTAATGTGCAACCTACAATTATTTCTATTGGAAGTTACTACTGGCCCACAACTACTCTTCGGGCCAATCTGATACTGCACCATTAAAACAAGTTTCTCCAGTTCCATAAAGTTTGTACCACTTACCGTTTTGTTTGAATGTAGTCTTAGTTGTGGTGGTGAGGTGTCCATGCGGCGATAGGGTGCGCAGACTCTCCTTGATCTTGACGGGACGGGAGCCCAGGTCTGGGATGTCGGCTCCTTCGATGAAAAGGAACTGTGGGAGAGATTGAGATATTTTATTTAATAGAGTTATACCCATCTGCCATGCATCTTGCATGCATCATGTCTTCATGCTATTGCGCTTCGGAGGCACTTATTTATCATGCTCATTGTAGTGTTCTATACAAAAAGGCTGCCGGGAGTTTACCGATATGATACAGACAAACCCCATTATTTTGTCACAAGTATCTCTCAAGGGAGGAAGCCGGACCTGAGCAGTGAGAGGAACGAGGCTGCCAATGATAATGACCCCTCAAATCGTAAAATGCAACGCTGCTTCACAAACAGCCTCATTACTTTTACGTTATTACTTTCTTTCCAAGCCGACGGTTCCAAAGTGTTGCCGCAAGAAAAAATACGAGGCTATGGTAGAAATTATGGTAAATTATTATTTTGTATGTTATGCCCGGATATGCTTCCTTTCAGAGTAGGTTCTTTCTATCAATGAAAGAGATATAATAGTTACCTCAACAGTAAGCGTGCCGCTGACGTCATGTTCCTCCATGGGTCTGGTCTGCAGGGCTATCTGTTGTCGCTGCGACGGGGCTGCTAGTAGCTCGTCTATACCTACTAGACCCAGACCGAGGAACCTGCGAAGTAAAAAGGGTTTTAGTTTTAATAAATAATTTTAGAGAAAATTCATATCAGAAAATGGAAGCTAGCCTGACCCCGTATTCACGAACGCTTCGATTCGATCTCGATTCGATAAGTCTTTATGTCAGTAGAAATACGACTTTTTTGGCATAACGAAAGCGTGCGAGATAGACATATGAGTTTCCGAATCGAAATCGAATCGAAGCGTTTGCCGTGGGGCCTGGTCAAGTTTCTGGTCCATTGATTTTTGGTCATGGATTAGTTTTTAAATAATAATAAATAATGTGGTGTCATTTTTACATACATAAATATCGCGATATCAGAATTCTACTTCTTTACGTTTCGATGAAACTTAAATGGTGTTAGACCAGCATGTAGCCACCTACACAGCTCTAAGATTTGCTTCGATTAAATCCTGAAAGGAGCAGGTGGTTGTGCAGGAAGGGACAGTAGGTGGGGTATATCCAGCATACCACACCTCCACACTGGTCTACCATATCAGAGTTATCTATCCGATTATCAGAGTTATCTACGAGATACAGATAACCGACAATGGCCGGGCAGCTGTAGTCCACCAGACTCAACACTCGTCTGGTCCGAGGATCCTCTCTTTTTAAAGGAGGATGAAGAACTCTGTAACCCTGATCCACCGGCTTCCAACCTCTAAAGACAAACGATTCAATTGAATAGGTTTTATGGAACCGATTGGTTACTAAATGATCATACTAAGGTCTATCGCATATTATGTTGTCAACCTTCTATGGACTACCAAAAAAGGGGGGCGGGTTTTATATTTCTTGTAAAGAGGGACTTTACAAGGGATAACGTGTCCTTGATGTAGGATGGTCCTCACCTGTTCTGCGTGGCGCCTCCGCCGGGCGAGGACGGCCCGGTGCGGTCGTACACCTCGAACAGCAGCTCCGCCGTCTGCGGGGACAGGTCGCTGGGGAAAAAGAACAGAGGTTTGAACATCAAGGAACACCAATACATTCATGACGGGTCAATAGGTATTTGGCTAAAAGTCAAAAATTATAAAGTGATATACTACTACTTTATAATTAATTTTAAACATAAAGTATAACTATAGGAAGATACAGTCGAACAAGCTATTTGATTAAATTTTGATACATAGGCAAAATTTTCATCTAAGTAGTCAGCATGCACACTCACAACATTGTTAAAAAAATAGTTGTATGTTAGCTCAAGCTGCCTATACAGGCTGAAAGGGACATCGACGCACAAAGGAATACCACGTATATAATACAATAATCATTCTGAACGACCCCACATAAAAATATTCATGGGTAATTATTAAAAAAAAAAAAATGCTGTACCCATACATTTGGCCGTGTAGGTATTGAACTTTTGTAGGAAACAGCAGATTTTTTATTAAAATTTCCGATGAAAATTTTCTTAAAATGTGAGGCTTCAGAATGATGTACAGAATACGTGGTATTCTTTTGTGCGTCGGTCTTCCGTCCACCTTCTATACCAAATAGCTTGTTCGACTGTACTTATTTTGATTTGATTTGACTATCGGATTACTCTATAAACAACGAGTACTCACAACAGGAAGTGTTCCTCCCACTGCGGATTAGTGGTGTCCTTTTTGAAGGCCGTCTGATTCTTCTGTGGAGGCTCGTCCATCTCCACCACGCAGTACGGCGCTTTGCAACCGGTCTTACCTGAAATGCATAAAAAAAAATCTTAATATGTATTAGGAACTATTTAGGAGGGGCTGGCTAAATAATAACAGCCGCACAGGTCGATCTTCAAAGTTAAGCCGCACTTGCCAAGGTCGGTCCGTGGATGGGTGACCATTCATTACATACTTACCGAGTTTACTCCGTGCCTCGGAAAGCACGTTAAGCCGTTGGTCCCGCCTGTCAATTATCTTTGATAGTCGTTACAGGTAGACAGTGGCCCAAACGTCTAACAACCAGTCTTACCAAGAGGTGTTGTATTACCCAGTACTAACTGGGTTGTGGAGGTCAGTAGGCAGTCACTCTCTAAAGGATGATGACTTTTCTCTAAAGTGGTAACCAGTTACCACTTTCGGACTTCCGACTGAAAATTTTCGAATGACAGCCAAGAACAACGGCTTAACGTGCTTCGTCTCCGAATGTAAAGGATCTGACGCTCTTGTCCTCACTACAACTACTGCTTACCCCCCAGATCCTTGGCGCATACCAGCTTGACGAGCAGTCTCTTCTCTCCGAGCAGGGTGACGCTGCCGGCTGTGGAGTTCGGGGTTGACGTGTAGAGAGCACGGTCTTGTTGTAACTGGAATGATGAAGAACAATCGGTTAATAATCTGGTTGAACCAGGCCCGTATTTACAAACGCTTCGATTAGATTTCGATTCGAAAAGTCATATGTCTTTCTTGCTCGCTTTCGTAGTGGCAAAAAAAGATTTACATACGACTTATCGAATCGAAGCGTTTGTGAATACGGAAGTAGGATCTTAATATCGCAAATAATCAGTCCACGAGAATGCGGATGCGTTGTAATACAAAAACTCACTTCTTGGCTCTCAGATTCCGCATAAAGTCTAAAAAATGGACTAGCGAAACTGCTAAAACTTAATGGGTACCGATATCAATACAGGCCTCTAACCACAGTCCTGTGTAGGTCGGTGGATATCACAGGACTCACAGGTCTTCGATTTTTTTTAATTTAGAACATTAGTTCAAAACCTTTTATGGACTACCGGCCCTTTACAAGAAAAATAAAATCCAACGTGCCCTTTTTACAAAATAGTTAGATAAACATTTTAGACGGCTAGATAAAATGTTTTTTCATGAAAATAGAGTTATTTCATAACGCCCTCCTTGCCTTTGGACCCGCTATCACCCCCATGAAAAACTCCAGCGCCCACTGGGGGCGGTACCGCACCCGTTGGGTACCTATGGTTTAGAAGATACCAGTCTGCTCCATCCACCTTAACCTCTAAAAACTTGGAAAACAATGTTTTGAATTGGATGTTCATCTCCAATTACCGGGTTTTTTCCTGATAGCATTCGTAAGCATGAAATTACTGTTTACAGAGAAAAACAGTTTTGAAATTATGCTATAAGTATCATAATTCATAATATTTTTCTGGCTGGCGAGAAATAACGTATTTTCTCATAATACAAGTGACTTGAGATTTCTTGAGTGGAGACCGCGATCGGCAATCGTAAGGCAAGATGTCAAGATTTGGTGGATAGACGATCTTTGCAGGATCGTTGGCAGCAGCTGGATTTGAGTTGCCGAGAATCGGGTTTAATGGCGTGCGATTGAAGAGGCCTATGGCGGACTGCTGTTGGCTGATGATGATAAAATAGAAAAGGTCGCATTTCATCGCGTAAGGAAGTTTATATTAACCTTCATGCACAGAATAAACAACCTTATTGAGGACAACATGTAACTAATCACAGAGTACCTGCGCAGGCGCGGGCGCGTAGGGTAGGTGCGCGGGTGCACTAAATAAACAACCTTATTGTAAATTACCATAGAGTCATAATGCAGCGGCAGCCTCGGGCCGGGGGTCTCGACGTATCTGCGCAGGCGCGGGCACGTGGGGTAGTGAGCGAGGTTGAACTGCAGGTTCGAGCTGCGTAGCGCGTTCACTACTATGTCACTGGAAGAGGAAGGTAGACGGTCAATTGATTGTAATAGACGTAAGATAAGAAAAAAATTAACACTGATAAAGAGATATTTACAATTTTTATATTTGTTTTGAGTTCCCGATATTTCGGCGCTGTTGCAAGCACCATGATCACGGACAAACTGAAGTTATTACGGGTGGGTTTTTATAAGCAGAAAGTAGGTCTACAGTTTCTCAATGGATATGTTTAAAAATTGTAGTAAAAATGGTGCCATTTAAAAAACTTATAAATTAAAAAATATCGAGGGTATTAAAATATTTTGGTAGTTTTGACATCAATCATAAACGGTCAATATAAAATGTATTTGAGTGATAGTGTCTGCCTAATTTATTTATCGAATTTAATAACTTTCAACAGCACCTACAATTATTATTGCAAACATGGCAACACAAAAAAATACATGCTTAGGTATCTGATTTTACTTTACATTATGCTTGCGGAGAAATACTATCTTTGCAACTTTAAAATTAAAAAAAAAAAATTTAATTGTTTATTTCGTTATCTTAATTAAAATTTTAATTCGCCTAGGTAATTCATTCCTCAAAAAAGAACATAAATAAACGAAACTGAATAAATAAGATGCATTGCTTGATTATACTGTCTCGAAAACCTTCAATGAAAACTTACGACAGAACTTCATGAATGAAGTATTGTAGATAGAAGTCTTGTGACATATGTTGCTGGGCAAAGGCCTCTCCATAGCCTTTCACTCTTCTCTCCGTGCGGTTTTCTCCGGCCATTCTCTTACAAACGTCTATAAGTCGTCACACCAGAGTTTTCTAGGCCTCCCTCGGCGACGACGCCCGTCTTTGCTCCCATATAACAATACCCGTATGACAATTAATCTTTATAAATACCTAATGGTTTGTTGCAGATTGCTCTCCGTGGCATTAGGCCTCAGTGCGCCTACTGGCGCCAGTGCCACCTTCACTTCAGGCCAGCCGTCGCACTTCAACTCGCCCGTCAACTTGTCCGTCACGCAGACTATGTTCAAACGAGCCCTAAACCTGGAATGTGAAATGGGGTGGAGTTAATAATTTACTTATACATTATGACTAGCTTTTGCCTGTGGCTTCGCTCGTGTCATGGTTGGAAATTATTCCAAGGGAACGAAAAATAAAGCCTATACTCGAGCACAATGAAGCTTCCCATAGGTAAAAGATTTTTTGGAATCGGATCAGTGGTTCCAAAAATTATCCTCTACATACAAACTTTATTAGAATAGTTTAGTAAAATTTATTACGCATTTTTCTCGAGCCCGTTCAGCAACGTCGAGCGGGATAAAAATCCATTCTTCTTTTTAGCGTATCGATGGCCAAAAGTTTCCAGGATCTCCAAGATCGAAAGTCATGCGGCGTTTTCCCCATAGACAATGTCTCACCTTCCATCTTGCCCCGCATCTTCACCATACTTGATATCCCTTTGATTGCATCAGTGTGC
The DNA here is from genome assembly GCA_964057025.1 of Standfussiana lucernea. Taxonomy (NCBI): domain Eukaryota; kingdom Metazoa; phylum Arthropoda; class Insecta; order Lepidoptera; family Noctuidae; genus Standfussiana; species Standfussiana lucernea. Next base: position 2,713,407 of record OZ059810.1, read on the forward strand.
GAAGTTCGCGAAGCGGTAAAAGAAAACTGTTTAACACCGATACGCTAAAAATCCATTTGGAGAGGTCCAGATATGTCCAGAACTGGACTGTTAAAAGCTGATGAACTCCTCTTGGACAGGAGCTGCAGCAGCCAATCTGGAAATCTCTTAACTGGTTGAGGGCCCAGGTTAGCCGCTGTAGAAATAATCTGGCTCTTAATGTGGTAACATCAACCCGTCCCAAATACAATTCCAGTGGGGAGCCCCTCTGCAGGATATGCCCCACCTCCTTTCTTGCCCATCCTGCACAGCCACCTGCACCTTCCAGGATTTAACAGAAGCCAACAAAAGAACTGTGCCGGTAGCTATGGGTGTAAATAGACCCTTTACGAAGCCGAAAGTCACTTATTTTCCTCATTATTGCAATAATTTGTTTGTTCTGGACCACACCTGGGAACCTTCTAGTTACGGAGATGTTAGAGGTCAAGGTCAAAGTTCCAACTTTTTCACAAGTTAGTTTTTTTTAAATACAAGTTTTTAAGGCTACAAATTTACTTTAAATCTTCCATCCACCGTTTGCTATTCAATGCATCCATCAGCACAAATTTTTGAGTGCGTTACATTGAGTTTTACCGTAGAACGTGATTTTTCACCCCAAAAAGCGTATCCCAGCAATAATTTTTGCGTAGTTACTTAGTTTGATGTAAAGAATGCTTGGTTGACGGCTTCGTGAAGGGTCCGTTTACACCTTGTATAGGTCGGGTATTATTCGAGTCCATCGACACGCAACGAATAAGAAGAATGGTGATGAAACTCACCTATTAACATTAACCCTGTAGTGAGACACCTCAACTTTCTCTCCTCGTTGGCTGAAGGCCTTCAGCTGGAAGGCCGGGGTGGCTTCACAGTCACAAGTGATGGTCTGAAAATAGAATAAACATCATTTTAGCAGTGAGAGAGTCAGAAAATCCCACAATGTGTACAATGTTTTTATGTCAATAAATATATGTTTTTTTATTGTTTTTACCTACGATAAAAACATTCAGGTTATGGCATCATATAAGAAGAAAGTATGTCATTTTGGGGTAGGCAGGTAACCGTGACTTTCAGTATTTTCTGCCTAACCTCAAATGCAAAAGTAAAAGAAGCTTTTGCTGTGTCTACCCTTACACTAAACACACGACCCGGTTGTGAGTAAGTAATAATATTTTTTTCCTATTTTCCTACCTAACCTATTTATTCAGTGTAAGTACAGACAGACGCCATTACATCAAGCTACCCGAAACTGTAAATTTTTACCCATCAACCTTGAACCTAATTCTTTAACGATAAAGTCGTAAATCTATTAAAGAAATTTGACAGATTGTTGTAGCTTGATGTGCTGGCATCTGTACAACCAAAGCCCCTAAAACAAATAACAGAATGTCCCACTGCAAGCCAAAAGCCTCCTATTTAGAAAGAAGAAAGCAAAGCAAGCAGGTGTGGTCACCACTATTACTAACTACGGAATTATCTTGGGACCTTAGACATATAAGTCATAAACTTCCACACGATGATTCCATTGCATAGAACTCCAGAAACCGTACGTATTATTTTCGAATACTGTACTCCGGTAAATACATTTTTATCTCAAACCTATTTTCCCACAAGATAAACCAAGGCCAAGTCTATAAGACTAAGTAAATATCTTCCTTACATCAGCAAAAGAAAATAACATACTAATGTATGTTACCTACTCCCATTCTTTGAAGAAAACAGCAAATAAAAAGTAATACCGCGAGAATTCCAGATAAACAAGTTCAATGACCTATGACATCACACAAACAACTAATTTAGCAAGATCTTTCTTCTCAAACAAATTGATAGCTCATTGAAAACAAATGAATAGCCCAAGTAATGCTGGTTCGTATCATATCTTCCTTCCTACGCATTGTCAATATCGAAATGGATACCCGTATTTGGAGTGCTCGTTCATCGGGGATATAGCTCAGTGGTAGAGCAATCGACTGCAGATCGATAGGCCCCCGGTTCAAATCCGGGTGTCCCCTAAGCTGAACTTTTGTTTTTAAATGATTTTTATATTGTTTTCAAGCTTTTTTGTAGCTACGAAGTTTGCTACGAAAGTGCTACGAGATAGCTACGCCAAATTAAGTTTAATTCTATTTTGTCTCTATAATTTTATGTACCTTTTTTGCTTTTATTTACTTGCTTAATTAATTTGCATTAAGAAATATGCGAGAGGAATTGCTCACGTGAGGCTCAAAACGAGCTAACGAATTTAATCAATGAGGTTTGTGAACTTTGTAAATGAATGAAGAACTTCTGCTACTATGCTGAGGTCGTTTAAAACTCAAAAACTTCATAAGTACTACGGTAGGATGCATCGTCCCGCATTATTTTGATCCGTAGCGTAGACATTTGATATACATTCACGGTTGCCATCGATCGGTCACCATGACTTTTTGCGGGACACTTCCATGCATTCGGTGTTTTTACCGGAGTTCTCCATTTACTAACATGGATACGGATGGGTACATATTCAAGTATATATATCGATGCAGTATGTGTTTATAATAAACATCGAGGCACAGTATAGGGTTCGGTAAGCTACAGGACGACTTTCTTAGAAGAAATATTTTAAAGAGGTTGAGTTATTGATGCGAAATGTCTTGGAAATGTTTTCCGAGAAAAAAATCAATGTCAGCTTCCCTAAGGTACGGTTCATCTGAATTAGGATCCCCCCTTACCTACTGTTCCATTTATAAAACAGCCTGCAAAAAATCATAATCAAGAGACAAATTAGGTTGATAATCAGCACTTTTTGAACGTCAAAGTTTACCAGAGACAGCACACCAAAACGCCCGCGCATCGCCACTTTCAGTGTTTTAGTGTTTTAGCAACACATCTGTCTGTTAGGTTAAAACTGCATATTACGTAATACTAATTAATACTCGTAACATTAAACTGTGTAACTGACCTATCATAATCCTAGCAACAGGGTTGTAAGACTGCGTTCTGTTTAACGCAATCATAACATCCGTTCAACCAGTCAAGATTAAATTGAAACATTGATCTGTTGCGTTCCATTCCATTACACGCGTGGAAACATACGTAATGGAATGTTTGCCTGATCAATGTTTGCCGCTGCAATTATAATAATAATAGCTGTATTTTACATAACATAACATCACGTCTTCAATCCATGAGCGGTTATGCAGAGGTGTACCTAATAGTACACCCATATTTCGCCAGTTAAGTCCCATGTAATAGGGAGCGAGGCTACTGTCATCAACCGGGCGCAAACCCAAGTTCTGCGGCTGCTACTGAGAAATTCCTGATGGAAAAAAAACCAACATCACACCACCTGACCTGGGAATCGAATCCATCGAACACGTTCAGCTAAAACTACGCCTGTAACCTGTATGTGCATATTTATTTATACAAGATGTAGTTTTGCAACCTCGTCAAAATTCAGGAGGTTGTCATAGAAGACGTAAATAATCAATATAAATTACCTGGTCAATAATAATAAACGCTGCTTTTTTTGTGGTTTTAATTTGACACTATTTCAGAATTAAGCCCTTTTCAAAAGAGAAGAATCACCCGTTTATCGAATAAACGTCTGCGTTTGTTTGTGTGTGTGAAGGCGCGGTTCCAAACCGCGCTAGTATTAAACGGGCCGCGTTGGTGTACACTTTTCGATTTCCGATAAAAATATAAAAATTACCTACCCATTTTATTATTGTTTCGGGTCGAGAATCATTAGCATAGTTACCTCCTTGAATTTGACGAGTATGCATAGCAACACCTTGTATGTAATTGGTACATCACAGACTACCTGCAGTAAAATCTCCCCGTCATCCTGTATCCATCCAAAGTTTGTCCTGAAAAGATCGCTTTTAGCGATAGGGCCGCCCTTTGTGTCACTCTAGGTGAAATGTTTTTTTTATGAACTTTGCTTGTATGGTGTACATAATAAAGAATAAAATATTCTATTCCACGGCTAAAACAAGAAGTTGTAGGTCGACACGGTATCTGTACGATTATTATCACTCTCGGTTATATGTGTGAACTACATAGTGAATGATAAAGAAAGAACGCTGTCGCGTTGGTAGAAGTAATCTGTAGAAGTTCGGCATAAGCCTTCGTTCTATATCATCATCTTCCTGCCCTTGTCCCATTCTACTCGGGGTCGGCGCAATACGTTTTCTTCTTCCATTCTCCCCTGTCAACCGTCACGGCATCATTTACTCCTTCCTCTTTCATATCATTCCCTACACGGTCGTTCTTTATATGGGTTTAAAATGGCGGGTGGTACTTACGACGTCATCCTTGGAGTCGCACTCACAGAAGACATTGGAGATGCTGGGCGGGTGGCTGTCCAGCGCGCGGACCATCTCCACACCAATACCTTGCTGGAACAAAGGAAACAACGTGTAAGAAATTTAACCTTTTTAAAGCCAGAGCATAAACACACGGTGAAATTGTGCCCTCCACGCGAAGCCACAATTTCAGCAAATTAGACGTATTATGCCGTCCGTGGCGTCGTGAGCACTTTTTGATTTGACGTCCAGAGGCGTCCGTGGCGGTCAAAAGGAAGAATGGTCATATTGTCAATAGGATCCCGGAGGAAGTACAGATTTGTGGACTATGGACGTCATCGTCTGCCTAGCTTTTTCCTGACTATATAATGGGTGTAAAAGTACATTAAACGAAGCCGAAGACAATACCTGGGAACCTTCTAGTTGCGGAGATATTGGGGGTCAAAGTTCCAACAAAATTAAAGTTTTTAATGTTAGAACTTTCCTTTAAATACCTCTACGACCCCTGTACTATGCAATGCATCCATAAGCATAACGTCTTGAGTGCGCTACATTGAGTCCTACCGTGAAAAATGATATTTCACCCCAAAAAAAATTCGTTTCCCAACAATACTTTTTGCGTAGTCACATATTTTGATGTACAGAATGCTTAATTGACGGCTTCGTGAAGGGTCCGTTTACCCCCTTTATGTTTAGGTTAGGATCGCGACACATTGATCGCCTATTAGTCCATACAAAAATAGCAGAAATTACGGGACGCGGTACGCTTCCTTTCGATATATGTATGAACGTTCAAGGAAGGCATTTGTAAGGATAGTAGCTGGTGAAGATATGGTTACTGCCTAGCCATGGGTACAAGAAAAAGTGATCGTAACGGTTAACCGAATTTGGACCCAGTTTTCGGTCGCTGCAGACAATTTCTGATTACGGAAATATCTGCCTTACTGAGTAGACTAGACTACGAAGTTGTCAGTTCTATCGTGTATTTATCTGTGTCTTTTCTGCCCAATGTCAGTATCGGAATATGTAACCGTGTATGAAGCAGTTCCCCATCGGGGATATAGCTCAGTGGTAGAGCAATCGACTGCAGATCGATAGGTCCCCGGTTCAAATCCGGGTGTCCCCTCTAACTTCCTTTTTGATTTTTAAGGATCTAGAATTTAAAGGGATACGATACGACGTAGTTCTTTTTAAGATGTTTTCAAGTTTTTTTCTCACTTGGAAGTTGAAATCAAGGATGTAGACTGTGTGAAGGGGGTCTAGGATGATATGGCTACAGAGGTGACTGGTGTCTGAGATGACGAGTAATAGAGAAGTATGGACGAAGAGACCATGTTGCGCCGACCCCAAATAAATTGGAATAAGGGTACGAGAGTGAAGATTACAACTTCAATCTATGGATACAGAAATATCCGCCTTAATGATACTGCCGGCTTTTCAGTTCTGGTCAGCCCAGTCATGTTTGTATCTACTGGCCCTCGATTAAGAACACTAAGAGGGTGCTTAGCGCATTCATCTTTATAGACGTAGCCGTACGTTTTTGGTAATTTGTAGTGTAGGTCAATGTTGATCATCACTTCGTGACTTGTCTTACCAAGGGGTATCTTATTACCCAGTACTAACTGGATTGTGGAGGTCCGATAGGCAGTCGCTCCATGTAAAATACTGGTATTTAGCTGCATCCAGTTAGACTGGAAGCCGAGCCCATTTCCTTACTACCTTAGGGCCTTTGGGCCTCGTACAGGACCAGTTTATGGCGGGCCGGCGGGGGAGGGCGCGGGTGCGGGCGCGCAGTTGGGGTTGGACTCGGTCTTGTCGCAGAGCTTCTACAGCGCCGCTAGCGGATGGAGTCTTATTTTAATTTGTTCCTAAGTTCACTTTTTATAATCTTGTGTTATTGTTAAGTTACCATTTCGTTTTGTCCAGTGCGAGACTAATAAATACATTCTCTTTCTTTCTTTCTTCACTACGAGTAAGTCACATAAAAAATGTTTAAACAAGGCGTAGTTTTGCATCCTCGTCAAATTCAAGGAAGTAACTATTCTCGATCCGAATCAATAATAAAATGGGTAGGTTCCCTTTTTATTATTTTTTCTTAATATGGGAAATCGGTAAGTGTACACCACCCGTATTAAAACGCGGCCCGTCTAATACTAGCCCTATAGCCGCGCTTTCACACACACAAACAAACGCAGACGTTTATTTGATGAACGGGTGATTCTCCTCTTTTGAGAAGGGCTTCATTCTGAAATAGTGTCAAATTAAAACAACTAAAAATAAGCAACGTTTGTTATTATTGACTAGGTACCGTAATTTATATTGATTATTTACGTCTTCTATGACAACCTCCTGAATTTTGACGAAGATGCAAAACTACAAACTCAAACTCAAAGCATTTATTTCAATTAGAACATTACAGGCACTTTTGAAAGTCAAAACACAAAAAAATAAACTAAGCTACAGTCCCAGTCACAGGGCATAATAACTTGTGAAAGTACTGTAGTTGCCCATTCGAAAGCGTAGATCCTATGGAGAAGAATGGGCAAGAAACTCCATGGACACTCTTTTAAATCAATAAGTTTTTACAAAATCTTGGTCTTGGGTCTTTTACACCTTGTATAGGCTAGCTCGTGGCTAAATAATATAACAGCCGCACGGGTCGATCTCCAGGTTAACCGCTCTTGCCTAGATCGGGCCGGGGAAGGGTGACCACCTATAACATACCGAGTTTCCTCCGCGCCTCGGAAAGCACGTTAAGCTGTTGGTCCCGGCAGTCATTTGTAGATCTTTGACAGTCGTTACAGGTAGTCAGTGTCCCGAAAGTTTACAACCAGTCTTATCAAGGGGTATCGTAATACCTAGTACTTACTGATAATAATGATGAGAATTGGGCCTTAAACATCATTATTTCATGAAATTGTCATTCAATAAGATAATTTGAAGTGTGTATTAGGTATTAGTATACATATTTATAAACTTTTACTGGAACAGAACCCGGATAAACATTAAAAACGAATTAAAACCGAAGATAATACAGAATACAGCCGCAATTCAATTACAAATCGATTATATACTGTTGGTCAATATAATTGAGGTTACCGATACTGTTAATCGATTTATGAATAAAATGGTATATTTTGTCCGATTTCTCTAATTGTCTTATCGAGTACCCAATAAATTGTTTACCTAGATGAGAGTTATAAATTGAGAAAACATGGTTTTTTCATTTGTTTTGATTAAGTTCTTGATAAAGAGTGATTATTTTGATTAGTGATGGACTCTCTAATGATAATAATATGTACTTAGTCTTCTTCTTAGCGTATCGATGGCGAATAAGTTCAAATATTATGTTTAGCCCAAAACTCAGCCACGCGAACTCCGCTCACTGATGCAGTAAGTAGATGTACTTAGTAGTAATATGTTAACATTAACTACTTTACTAAATAAAATCGGACTTCGGTGCCGGTACCATAAAAAGGTAAAATAAGTACCTACTGGGGGTCTAAACTAACCACTTTAGCAGAATTACAATTAGTAAAATGGTCACAGACGCAGTTTACACTATGAATTGTCACTTCGAACCTATTTTACGAATTTTTTTTTTTTTTTTTTAATACAATTGGACAATGGGTTTCAAAAAGCTTTTAAAGGAATCTTCCTTTTTACTTCATCCCCTAAGTCCCCTACGTCACTTCACCCCACCTACATACGTCTGATGGCCGTCGTGAACCTACAGATTCCGGCATCCATTATACCGTGACACAGTGATGACTCTATTGTCTATGCCTTCTTCATATGATACACATGTTTTGATAGAGAGAGACGCTTGACTTAAATATGTCTTGTTACAGTTCATAATTTCATAATATGTTTGGGCTTTGGAAAAGGTCATCGTCTCAAGTATGGCAGAAAATTTAGCTGTGCAGCTGTGGACAGCAATCTAATTCCTCAGAGATTGTCTTCCTGTACTAAACGTTGAAAGAAGAAGCTTACAGTGCAGTAAATATGGTCGTTTATTGAACAAGAAAATAATGATATTGAAATATAAAGGCTTGGTCCTGGTAGAACTAACTTATATGACATTCAGAGTGGTAGGGGTACCGACGCACAAACGCTTAACGCTAACAAATTTTTCATGAGTAATTAAAAAAAATGGGGTGGTAGAGTTAATGATGTACTAAATTCTTTGGAACCATTTGCTGGTCGGTGTCCCTTCCAGCTTGTATACATCAGATAAAAGATAGCCTGCACACTCCAATCACTATACCATTTCCAGTTATAATTTCTCTCTAAAAAAACGCCTTCGAACTTAAACTTTAGGCTGAAACAAGGGCTGTACAGCGTTTCAGGTATACGATTTTTAAAATGAAGTAAGTATTCAGTTACTCCCGGTTAAGACGTTACCTAATGGACCCTTAACCTTCAGTTGATCAATCGTGATATTTTTTGATTCTCCAAAAACGGCAGATAACAATAGACCACACACCGAGATACCTAATAAGACAACAACAATCAAAATTATGTAACAACACATTACACACCATAGGCACGTGCGTAAGTACTCCATATGAAATAAACTATTAAAGGGACAACGCAATACATTAATAGCACTTTCTCTTTCACAATAGCAATGTTTACAACTCTTTGGGAAGAGACAGAGCTATACAAGACCTATCTTTGACTCTTTCTATTTCGAAATCAATTGTTTTTGATTTGGCATAGACAATTTTACAGAGCAGCAACTGCAGCAAGGTCGTTTTGGCGCGAAGCCGTAGTCGAAACTAACGTTGAAATCTTGTTTTTGCACCACAATTTTCAAGTTTTATCCAAGTTTCTATTTTTATTGGGTTTTTTGTTTCTGTTTGGCAGCAGCCTATCAGAGTAAGGTTTTCTAATGCTATTTCCTGACTTTTAAAAGCAGAAATCAAAGCGATCTCCTTCCAAAGACTTCATTGACGGGATCGAATATAAAACATTGCTATTATTTTGCAGCAGTTATTTAAACAATTATTATACGCAATAGATCCAGCTTTTTTATAGCAAAAGACATTATAAAGCGTACAGCCACGATCTTTATTTTGTACCTGCTGAGAGGCCAGAAATCAAAACAATACCTTCTATAAATAGTCTTTATTCATGACGAGATCAAAGAAAAAACACTGTTTTTATTTGGATGATGACATTTAGTTTTCAAGATCTAATTATATTACTGTAATATTTATTTAAAACAATTTTCTATTACATTCTTCCCCACAGTAACTTCCGTTATTGTTACTAACCGACAAGTTTAGCATCAATTATCACAAAGCTGCTAATTATAACTCTCCGCTGAAACCCACGTACTTCGCGACACTTTTCTTGCATGTTATATAAATGTCGCTTATTGACAATCGATTGCAGCGACTTTTTCAAGGTCAAAGACAACCTCTCTCAAGGTTAAGGGCGAGTTCGAAGACATATTGTATTGACTTTTGTACGTGGAATGCTCTAAGAATACAGAAATATCAAGAAACGACGGACGGTCTGAGGTAAACAGAGATGAAAGTTTATATGGAAATTAGTCATCTTTGCAAAATTTGTTAAATCTCATCGGGCACATGATTTTGTACATTATATATTCGCTGTTTATAGCCGTGAATCATAATTTGACAACACACCTAAGGACTTACTGATTTAACAGCAAAAAAAACATTCTTATGAAAAGAACTTCGAAGGCTACCTTAGCACAAGAAGATATAAGAAAAGAACGACTTTCATACACCTGCCCTTATCCAATTTTTTTTGGGGTCGACGCAGCATGCATGCACAGAGTCCATTCATCGTTTCTTTGGTTGTCCTCTACTCTTGTGCGTTGTCCATCAGTAAGTGAGTATTCTAAGATGTTTAGAAATATATGTATAATTTGAGACCATGATTACAACAACATTTTTGATTTTATTTTATAAAACACAATATTTATATATATATAGATATATATATATATATATATATATTTGTATTTATATGCATTGTATTTATATTACATGATAAGTACTGAATCACTTGTGTTATTTTAAATTTTGTATAGTATTAGCAGTACACCACTGACTACCCCCCCCTTTTTTCTATTTCATGTTCGTACAGTCCAGTGGAAGAGATCGCTATCAGCGATAAGACCGCCATTGTAACCATAAAATTAACAATTTTTGTAAAACCGTTCTGTTTCAATATTGGTGTACAATAAAGTATATTCTATTCTATTCTATTCTACAACTGTTTTAATTAGAATTGGACGCAAATGTCATGTTTCTTTTAAATATTTTTCAAATGATCATATTTTGAATCCACTAATTTTGCTGAAAGGCCTAACGGAACGTTCCTTTGCGCATTTTCGCGTGTTGGTATTTGACATTTTAACCCAAATTAAACAAGCGAAAGTGGGGTAAAACAAATATTTAAACATTTTAAGTTGCATATGGTCACGTTTTCTTCATATTAACTGTCTCGATCGTCTGAGAATTTCAGTGAATGCAATGTCAACATGTTTTTATTTATTATTGCACAGTGCACGACATAATGTATAATGACAGCTGTCACACGTAACATTTTAATTACAATTTATTGAAGACTCTATAACTGTTTTTTTAGACTTTATTTTTAAGTGTATGTTTGCAAGTGCTTTTCGAACAAAAATAGGCACCGTTTTATCTCTTACTATCCTGGCCTCGGTTCACCTGATGCCCTAGATTCGAGTCCATGGCTCTTGTTCTTTTCCAAAGGAATTCTCAGTAGCAGTCACGGAGTCTGGATTTGTGCCCAGTTGACGGCAATAGGCTCGCCCCCTGTTACATTGGATTCTAATAAAACTGGCGAAATGTGGGTATACTGTTAGGTCCACCTCTGCCTAGCACTTTTCGAAGCGTGATGTCATGATATTTATGTCTATAGGATATCCTAGCCAACAAGTGAAGAATAAAACCACTTTGTCATGTGCCCATAACTACTAGTTAGGAACTGCGACATCAAAAGTTATTGTAATGACAGGCAGGTCACCCGTCTATTATCTATGGCTGTCCGTTTTTCCATAGACATTTACCTTGGCGACATTCGTTTAATTTATGAGAATTTAATAAGCGGTTGACATTTTAAGTACAGTGTGTTTTGTAAATATTCATCTGTTATCTTGATCCTCATTCATAAACATCACTTTAAAATCCAAACCTTGTCCAATCGCATATTATTCATATCGAGATAATTATGGACCTTTCTTCGCCATATCTCGGAAACGGTGCGTCGTAGGGCCACGCTTCTTAGAGACTATACATCCATTAAAAAAAATACTGAAAACATTTTTTTTTATTGCTCATAGATCGCCTAAGTGTAGTATACTTCAACTCCAACAATCCACCCACAAGGCGACAACGGCCCGACATGTCAAAGATCTACGATGTCAGTCGGGTAGGACATACTGCTTTACGTGCTCTCCGATGCACGGAGGTGTCCCACCCATCCACGAACCAACCATGGAAAGCTAGAAGATCGGCCCGCGCGGCTGTTATTGCATCTCGTTCAACATAGGCACAAGAAGTAAGTGGAAAATCTCCCATCTTAACTTGTCAATTATTGGCACAAAATCGGCAGTTTTCGTCATCTAATTTTAGCCACAGAATCGGCTATGTACTTGAATATCTCCATGACATTGATTGAACACACGAGATAGACAACTTTTTTATATGCAGTCACAATTTGTCGCTCTACACACTCAACCGCGTGTCTATGGTAACAATTTTGACATCGACAGTTGCTTTATTTTCGTAGCTATAAAGTTGTTTTTCGTAGTTCTGATTTCTGGTTGATAGTACTACTGTTGGCAAGCTATATAAATGTTGGCTGAATGCCAGAATCGTATTGTTGGTAGTATATTGTCTTGTTCGATGTCAAATTTGGTAAATAGGAACGTTCCTATGATTTTGCCGCTGGCTAAGAAGTGTATTCTAGTATCGATTTTGCGTTTAGCTGGTTTTCTGGTAGTTTTGAGATAGAACCTTTGCGTCTGCTGCTAGATATCTATGCTATGCCGTACTACGAGTACTAAAGTTGTTGGTTATTAAACGAATTCTTCTATGTCTTTGCGTCAACGATTTAACGATCAAGACATGACGGCAATCACTTTCAAAGTGTTTTGTATTTTTATGACTTTCAACGGGATTGATAAAGCTTTTCTGTAGCCTCTGTCAATCCTTAGCTTTGTTATTTTTGATTTTTGCTTCGTCGATATTGCTGTTGACTTTGTCAGGGCCATTTGGTGAAAGTTGGAGGAATCCGCTGGATGAGAGAAGCAAGGCCGATGCGTGTAATAAAAAAATATGATAGAATTTGTCTTTTTTAATTCACATCTTTGCAGTACTTAACAACCTACATCCTTTACTTTTTAATTAGACCACAAACAAGAACACAACATAATCGAGAATCTATATTTGAATCGAGTGAAAGTAATCGAGAACGGATCACGCCGGCCGGAGATCCGTGTTCTAATTTTAAATTCTCGCGCCAATCGACCTACATTCCCAGTTCCTGAGGGACGTACTGTTTGACAGATATTTTTTTATAAGTGCAACGAACTCGGGAAACGTGGTTATAAATCCTACGTTGGAAATAGAAAATGTCGTAAATCATAAAAATCTGTAGGATTTTAGTGTGTTATAAACCTAAATTTCAATGTTTTGAAGTCGATTTTATAAAAAGAAAATGGAAAATCTGGGATTAAGTGAAACGACGCCATTTTTAATCTACGTTAAATTGCTTGGTCTGATTGGAATGAAATTCGATTGCTTCTATTACGCTTGTTTGTCATTTGCAGATTAATTGCCAGTGTAGACAATAATGATCGAGTATTGAGTCTTTTATACCGATTGACCTTTCCTTGGTATTACTTGTACTATTATGTATTCTGTGGTATTACCCTAAAATCAAACGTCTTTGTCATGTGTAAGTACGAGCACTTTTAAAAATACTGCTAAATGGTTTTTAAAATAAATATTATTTCAGAAAAATAAGCTATTTATTGGTTTTATTACACAAGTTCGAGCACAATTTTAAATGCACCAACAAAGTCCCTATAATGCGACCTTAGATGCGTTTTCTGCCATTTAAATTTTTGTATGTCAATGAAATGCACTGACATTATGCGTAGGAGCAACTCTTAAAAACAGCTGTTTTTACGTTCTTTTAAAATATTACTAACCAGTAAATCTATATTTTGAGTAGCACGATTTACGCAAATATACCTAAAAGTTTTCGTATAAACAAATAATACGTGAAACTAAAATATTGCAATGAAAATCGTATTTACTTTGATGATTCGTAAAATTTTATAGAAGCTATTTTATTTTATAACGAGGTGGTTTAGGATCGATCAATATTGGATCTATGATTTAATGGTTCATGCCACTTTCAAACTAACAGATATCACCATTTCCCTGCCCTCACTTCAATTTTTTTGGGGTCGGCGTAGCATGTCTTCTCCTACCATACTTCTCAAATACTAGTCGTCTCATGAGTAACTTTGCTCGTAGTCATATCATTTTCAACTCAGTCCATCCACCATTTCTTTGGTCTTCCCGTGCTCATATAGCCATCCACATTCATACTCAAATCTTTCCTCACGACATTTTCCTCGTTCCTCCGCAACATATTTGTCCATACCACGACATCCAATTATTACCACACAAACTTTCTCGCCGCTTTCAGACTTCCTCTTACGGACTCACTAGCTTTTGCCCGCGACTTCGTTGGGCGGACTTCAGAATTGGGTCTAGTTTTCGCGTGATTTTTGTAATTTTTTTCAAATCTATGATATTAGTAAGATTTCATAATCTGTCCATTCGTGTTATATATAGCAGATCATTATAACATAATGCAAGCAGACAGGCAGTCGTTGCATTTTACGATAGTAATTCAAGATGGCGCTTTAACCAGTACCTAATGTAAACTTCATTCATTCGAATAATAATCTATATCCCCTTAGTTCATTCATGGAGAAAAAGTTTAGCAGCTAGTAGTTTTATCTATGTATCTTGGGTACTTAGTTCTGGTGCAAGAAATATCAGGTTCGATTAAACTTCTTGCCAAGAGCAAAAATCCGGCTCGAAGGACCTTGTTTAATTTTGGTGGCTTTTTAAGAAATCTTTATAATTATGGTAAAACATAGAATTTTTCAAAAGACAATTTTGCCCTCTGATCTTTTCTTTTGCTTTTCCTACATTGATACGATAAGTTAAAACATTATTCATTTTGTTTTAAATACATTTAGTGCTAAACGCGTTTAAATATTTGTGGTGGGCTTATACGGGCCTAAGACCCTAAGTGCCTGTAATGTAGGTAACTAATCATCACATTTTAATACACCAATATACCAAAAATAAATCCTTAATCCCCGACAATCCATTAATCCAATAAAGTATCTTTACACTTGATACTACATAAATGGTCACAGTAGGATTTGATTACTTACGATGTAAGCGATCAAGGTTTATGTTCTACGATATTTGATTACGAAGGAAAATATACGGACAAAAATATATGTGCTGCGAATAATAGCGATATCTTTAAAAGATTTCCCTCGAGGTCTGAATTTGGACAAGCCGTTGTTAAGCCCGTGGGAAGGCATTTAGGTGTCTATCAAAAAAGTGGGTCACTATATTTTTTTGGCTCTTTGTTAACAAAATCATTTTTACTTTAACGGTTGTTATCACACATCACTCCATCCATATTGCTCATAAAAAAGTTGGGCTTATTAGGCGACGCAAGTCTATGGTTGTGAAGTGGACTCGACATCAAACATGAGATTCAATTGAACTTAGATAAACTGATCGAAAACAACGTAAACAACACGTTTTTTTTTTCCATTCTCCTCTGTCTACTCCTCTTTCTCCTCTGTTTACTCCTTTATCTTAGTCAGTTCCTCATCACATACCGAAACAGTCAATACCGTTTTAACTTTTCTGTAACTGGCGCAACTTTCAAATGACATTTTTTTTTTTAGTCTAACTTACCTTAGCCGAATGAGTTGATACTAAAGCTATAGATGACTAACTAACTAATATGACTACAATCTAACATAATATTCTAAATTATGCCGACAACCAATAACACAGTATATAATGATTGATGATAATTTTATCTCAAGATATCTCGCGTCTCTAGATTTATCGATCATTCATGGAATGCTGCGCGCGAGTGCGTCCATGTGAAATGTGATAGATTGCATATTGCATGTATTATGTGATCGTTCGCGTAGATGGGATCAATAACATGCTATGTACGTTATAACATGTGAGATATCTAAGATTGAGATGGGGCCAAAAAAAAACGTTTTTGGTTCCAGGACTAGCCGATTTCCTTACGATGTTTTCCCGTCTTTGACGGGCATGAAAACATCCTTACTAATATTATAAACGCGAAAGTTTGTATGTATGGATGTTTGTTATTCTTTCACGCAAAAACTACTGAACGGATTTGGATGAAACTTGGAATACAGATAGTTCATAACCTAGATTAACACTTAAGCTACTTTTATCCCGGTAGTACGATCCCGTGAGACAATAACCGAATTCTACGCGGGCGAAGCCGCGAACATCAGCTAGTCATATATAAAACACAAAAATTGTTTCTACATAATTATATCCGTTATAGACTTTGAAACCTTCCAACCGATGTGCCCCAAACCATTTCATTAGAAAGGCATTAATACGAAGATGGTTTAGACCACTCAAACAATGCATTAGACACTATAGCGTAGTAGCACACGCCGGGTATCCGCTAGTAAAATATATACAGAAACTGACGCTACTGCTTAGCCCATAAAACTCAGACATATAAACACGGAACTAAAACCCATCCGTTTTACCTGTTTCCTGATTTTACTCGTGATTTGTGGCGTAAGGCTTACAACACATCTACTAACTATGGGGCATCGGTGTACGTAGTCGATTTGTTATTGCAGTGAAACATAAAATAACATCACGCCTTGTAACCCCCGAAGGGTTAGGCAGAGGAGTAAATAACAGTACCATCACATTTCGCCAGTTATGTTTAAGTCCATTTTAACAGGAGCGAACCTATTGCCTTCAGCCGAGCGCAAATCCAATGGAAAAACCCAATAACACTTTGCCCGACCCGGGAATCGGACCCAGGACTTCATGCTCAGCATTCGCGCTTGCAACCACTAGTACATTTTTTGTTGCAGAGAAATAAACAGGAATCTTATTGCGTAACTCAATAAACGATCGTAAGTAGCTTTCATTTTCAAATTTTCGACTCTTTAGTAATGGAAAAACGCGGTCTAATTTTAAATTGAAATTTGCGTTGAACCTAATAATTCTAACCCTTTTTTTTGTTTTTTGGTGGGAAGTCAACAAATGACCTCTCCCGCTCTCGGTGGAGCGGGAGGGCGTGTCAGACTCTTACTGACTAAAATCCACCCGTGTTCCTTCACTTGCCTGTGCCAAGGTGCCAAGGGCCACGGTAACTCTTTCGAACAAATCCGCAACATTAAGCCCCCTGGCCTGTCCCTGGCCTAACATTGAGTCCTACCGTAAACCGTGATTTTTCACCCCAAAATTAGTCGTTTCCTAGCAATAATTTTTGCGTCATTTACTTGATATACAGAATGCTTGGTTGACTTGACCGCTTCGTGAAACGCACCCCATTTACACCTTGTAAACAGCGCAGCGCCAGTATAGTCAGCTGTCTAGCGCCATCTCTTTCCCACTCTCGAAAAGATCATGGTAACCCACCAGGTTGGTGGATGTAAAATGATTTTGAATTCCTGGTTCGCGGATTTCCCAGTTTTTTCATATTCACTAAATAGCTAATCATCTGCCTAGCCTTTTCCCAACTAAGTTGGGCTCGGCTTCCAGTCTATCCGGCTGCCGCTGAATACCAGTATTTTACATGGAGCGACTGCCTATCTGACCTTGCCCAACTGGGTGGCAATACGATACCCCTTGGTGAGACTGGTGGTCATACTTTCGGGCCACTGACTACCTGTAACGACTAGTCTACCTGTCACTAAATAGCTAATGTGGAATTAAAAATATTTGTGAGTCAGCAAGATTGCTGGTTTCGTTTTCATATTAGTTTACAAAATAATCTGAGGATGTTTTTGAATTGAATACTGTGACCTCAGTGATCGGAGGGCCTAGCTAGCTAGCGCGCGGTGTAAGCGTAACGTAAATACGTCGATTTAAAAAAAAAATATACTTACCCGTTTCACATAATAATTTTGAGAATGTATTCATATCTATGGATGTTACTGTTTGTAATAATAATTATAAAAAGTGTTTATTTCTCACCACAAGCCAAAAAATACAAACAATATTTACACACAAGCAGTAGCCAACGATTTTTGTTTGTGGATCGCTGGTGCCTGTGGTAGGTAGTAACACGTCCTGTAATACAGGTCTCCAGTTTAAAGTTACACATATTTGATATCTTACATCTGGTATCGCAGCAGATAACAAAAATTTCAAACAACTAGTGAGCTTAAATATAACAAGACACAAGAGAGTATTGGAGTAATATAAGTAAAAATGGTTAAAAAATTAAAATATGTTGAGAGGTTTTTATGAATGTAGGTCTGTGTGTGTGTGTGTGTGTGCGTGTGTGTGTTGGAGCTGTTGGAATTGTACTTGTTCTAAACTGTTTAAGTAAAAAAAAAATGACATAGGATACTTGTGTTCGACGTATTTACGTTAAATTTACACCGCGGGCTCGTGCTAGGGCGAATATTAATAATACAATTTTGCCATCATTGCAGGCAGCCTAACCTTGTCGCACCCACTTAGTAAATTATTGACTGATAAATTACAAGCTTGTAGCTTAATGACTTCGCTGGAGGGACAATAATGCACCAAAGCACCTTCATTATCAACCAAGGACACGGCATAAGATATTATGTTGAACGTTTTATAACTTTTTTCCATTCAGTAAACGATTAAGCATCTCAAAGAGGCATTTTTCGTTGTACTAGCCCTTAATGTCCCACTGCTGGGCAAAGGCCTCTCCCATATCTTTCCAGATAGTCTTTTCGTGCGCCACCTCGAACCAGCCATCTCAGGTCTAGTATTAGGTGGGCAAAACAAGAGCGTTTGAATTAAATGGCCTGCCTAACATCCGCCATTTTTTTTTTGTTCAAAGATGCGGCCACGCATGTGACCTATATTGATCGTTAGCTGGTATCAATACAAACTAGTTTTGTATGAGATACAATCCTCTAAACCGTCACGTTTCCGAGATAGTAAGCGCTATCGAAGTTAAAATTTCATTCACCGATGCATCTTCAGCACAACTTTAATTTTATTAGCCACGCGTAAAACTGGTACCAATCAATAGCTGACATCAACACAAACAAGTTTTGTAGTTGTTTTAGTTTTGAGACCAAATCTTCTAAAGCGTCACGTTTCCGAGATATGAGCCATCAAAGTTACAATCTTCGCCATAAGCAGAACTTTAAAAGGTTATATTTCGGAAATGTGACGCTTTAGAACACTTTGTCTTACACTCACTCTCTCTTACAAGATTTATGTTTGGCCGCTATTTTGAAAATAAACTAAAATGGGGAAGTTAGGCAGGCCACGCTTCATACAAAAATCTTCCAACCCCTTTTGCTAAAAAAAACCGACTTCCAAAAAACACTTTAAAAAAGTCTGAATTCACTTTACATTCGAAAGTCGGTGACTTTGTTTATTTCATTGCCACTTCCAAAATAAAAGTTATTTTAGAATTTTTTTTGTGTTTTTGCAAAAAAGTTTTTATTTCACCCTTTTTAGTTAGTAAGTATACCAAACAAGTTCTTGTCATGAATTAATTTAAAAACCAGAAATTATTAAGGGACCACCATGTCATCGACATAGGCCAAAAGTTGATTTTTAAATAGGACCACCGCGCTAAATGAAAAAAGTTTCACGTAAATCGGCTCAGTAATCACGGAGTAATCGGTGTACAAACATGACAAAAGAGGCAGACGACATAAATAACCTCCTCCTTTTTTGGAAGTCGGTTAAATAGGATTGTCAATAATAATTCTCCTCCGAAAACGAAGAAAACTGTTCCGTTATTTTGACATAAAGCGTAAAAAAACCCTAAAAGATATGTACATCACACATTCACGATAGCATGGAATGCAGATAGATTACTCACAGATAATCTCACGGCTACAGATGTAACAGTGTCGCTAAGAAGAGATTAGATAAAGTGAACAAGATAATGTGTTAAGAAAGTCAGTGTGTCATGCAATATTTGAAGTCAAATTCAACTTTGGAAAGAGAAATAGATCATACGTTATATTATACTACATGAGCATCTGGAAGGGGTAACGCCAGGGTAGCCCGCTAATTTCAAATTTTCTTAGTCAGTGTCCGGTTGTATCATCATCTTCATCTGCCTAGCCTTTTCCCAACTATGTTGGGGTTGGGTTCCAGTCTAGCCGGATGCAGCTGAATACACCAGTAGGTATTTTGCATGGAGCGACTGGCTATCTGACCTCCATAACCCAGTAAGTACTGGGTTTTTGTATGTAGATTAAAATATGATTCGGGAAAAGGGCTGAACCGATTATTACGGGACTTTTAGTGGCAGATAGCTGATGTTATAAGGAGTAACTATGCCACTTTTAATTTATATAAAAGATTAGGGTTCCGTGCAAAAAAATTAAAACCCTTTAAGTTGTTAACAAAACCCGATTCGATCCGTGGAAAGTAATATTTTTATAAGAATTTCAGTCGGACTAAGGTTGCGGGCCACAGCTAGTCTATACTAATATTATAAATGCGAAAGTTTGAATGGATGGATGTTTGTTACTCAATCACGCCAGAACGGCTGAACGGATCTGGATGAAATTTGGCACAGAGATTGATTATAGTTTGGTATAGCACATAGGCTACTTTTTATCCCGGTAAGACTATCCCGCGGGTCAATTATCGAACACCACGCGGGCGAAGCCGCCGGCATAAGCTAGTATTTTATATTTTGTAGCAGTTCCACCTTATGACCTCATCTCATCATGGCGTCATACCTACGTACTAAAACGTGCGTGGTCGTGTATTTGTGATCAGTAATGGCCAACGCATCTAAAAGGAATCTGTCGATTGAGTGATTTGGAATGAAGAGCGGGGGTGGGATGGGCGATAAAAATGTGATGGGTGATGCTACAAACAAGATCTTGTTTGTTTGTGATACAATGCATTTTTGTACGATATATTCGGATTCAGCCGCGATAGGTTCGTTCGCGAATCATGTTTTAATCGTGTCATCCTCTCCAGCACGACCATGGATGATTACCTTAATTTTAATGCGGTACATATTCATGAAAAAATGTGTATTTTATTGTACTAACGACTTTAAAAAATGTACTCACATATTTTCGCTGTTATAACATATCGACCGTGGCCGTGCTAGGTAGAACCTTTCTGCCACGACCACTATAGATTTTAGGTATTTTTTTTCAACTTTAACATGAAAAGTTATATAAATATATTGTACTGAAATGTACTCCATTTTATATATAATTTTAAGTAGTCATTTACCCGTTTTAAAGAGATTTTTTTTCTGCGGTACAGCGAAAATATGTGAGTACATTTTTTAAAGTCGTTAGTACAATAAAATACACATTCTTTCATGAATATGTACTGCATTAAAATTAAGGTAATCATCCATGGTCGTGCTGGGGAGGATGACACTTTTAATAAACATACAACCTGACACTGACCGGCAAATTACAAAAAAGTAAGATAATTCGTATTACGCGGGCTACCTTAGCGGAAGTCAAAATTATCGTTTACTTCATCAAGGCAATATAGATGCAGCCACTTTTTAACCGACTTCAAAAGCAGGAGGAGGTTCTCAATTCGGTTGTTTTTTTTGTTTGTTACCTCATATCTTCCTCATTTATGAACCGATTTGAAAAATTCTTCTTTCATCTGAAAGGATATACTTCCCGATTGCTCCCATAGAATTTCATCAAAATCGGTTCTGTAGTTTGGTTTTTAAATCAAAATAGCTGGAAAAAATATATCATCCAAGTAAAAGAAATTGCGAAATTGATACTTGACAAGGATTTTTTTGCGATACGATAACTAAAAAGGGTACAATAAAATCATTTTTGCAAAAAAATAACCGAGTTCCAAAAAAAAAACAAAAAATGATGAGTAGATAATGCCTCCAACTTTCATGTCATGTAACGCAATTTGCCGTACCTATATTTGCTTTGAACTCAGGGTGACATATAATACAAGAGATACATCGTCCGGCACACCCTGTCTGTCCAAATTATCTTTCGACCAGCATGAGCTCACGACGAAGCTCAAAGGAATGACGCCCTTTCTTTTCTATAAATACAACACATTTCTGAACAGCCTAACTTTAGGCCATTACTCAAACTGTTAGGCCACTGGCGGTGCCCTGAACGGTCACGTCATGTCATAGACTAGTTATGTCACCGGGCGTGTCTAGAGCGTGCTGTCACGTCGTCACAATCGCAACACTAATGCGATGGGGACGTTTTTATTTAAGTTATACATTAGAACCCAACGGCTTAGCACGCGACGATGGGAAGAGACCAGACGGTATGACCATAATGCCTTGGAAGTTGGGTCGGCCTTGGTGTGGGATGCAACATGTGTCGAAACCCTTGCGCCATCCCATCTTCCTAGCACGGCGGGCTGTGCTGGGGCGGCTGCTGCAGGTGCTGAAAACCTCAAACGGCGCAAATACCTCATTGGTAGCTATGTGTTTGAGCCGTTTGGGGTTGAAACACTAGGGCCATGGAGTACGAAAGCGCACGTACTCTTTCGGGACATCGCCAAGTGGTTAGTCGACTCTTCTCGTGACCAGAGGACTGGCCTATTTTTGGGTCAAAGAATCAGCATTGCCATTCAACGTGGCAATGCTGTCAGCCTTCTGGGCACTATTCCTGCTGACAGCGATGTGGACGAATTTTTTGACGCCCTTTAATACTTTTCTTCTTTTATCTATATACACATTATTTGTATTATTATTTTCAAATTTATCTAGGTATACATTTGGAAATGTTAAACTATTTTAACATTTTAAAATGTCTTAAATAAAAACTTTACAGAACACAATTGTGTTCTTTTCTCGTTTCGGCACGAACTTGTGATTTTAAGTACCTACGTCCTAGCACGTTTCGGGGTAAAAAAATATACGGGTCGAATTGAGAACCTCCGCCTTTTTTTGTTTTCGGTTAATAAGGTAAAGAAATAACAAAGGTATTTATTATTATCAGCCATTTGTGTCCCACTGCTGGGCAAAGGCCTACCTTCCCTCCTTCCACTTATCCCTATCGAGTGCTGTTAATCACCAATCCATGTGAAAAGAGTCGAGTTCGTCCCGCCATCGCCTTTTCATTGATCAATGGAGCGCAGTATCCTTGGAGTTAAACTTTCTGATCGTAAAAGGAACTCGATACTGGGTTCCAAAACTCAAATTGCCGATGTTGGTCTCACGGCTGCCAAGTTCAAGTGGAACTGGGCTGGCCACATCTGTCGCATGCCGGCGGAACTATGGGCTAAGGTAACCACACAATGGATCCCAAACAGCAGCAAACGGCAACGCGGCAAGCCCAGGTATTTATTTCCATCCATCCATCCATTCCATCGTCTGCAGGGTACGCATCAGCCCCAACATCCTCTTGAAAACTATAGCGGACAGGTGGTACAGCCCCATATGGTACCTACTGGGGCATTGGATATGCCTACATGCAACTGTACCGTCTACAGCAAAATATTTAACTGAGCGTAAAGAAAAGATTTGATCTTTAAAATTGGCAGTTCGAGTGTAACGGCAAAGAATTTCGAAACCGAGTGTACTTTCGACCCAACTTGCTGCTAACAAAAATAGATCGCAGTTCCAATTACCCTGAAAATTGCCCACTTTAAGCCCTAAAATTTTAACTTTAAATGTTAATGTACTAAAATATACCATTCCTTGCTCACAAAGTTAGGAGAACCATCAACATCATCACCTACTTCACACATATCTACTACATACATCTACGCATCATTCGTTTCCCAACAAGTTGTGGAGTTCGGAGGCGCGAAGGAAATTCGGTATGTGACCCATCCACGGACATACCTTGGCAAGCAATGCTTAACCTTGACAACCGACCCGTGCGGCTGTCATGATTTATGGACGAGCTCCTAAAATTCGGACACCCATAATCAAAAGATTAAGCCCCTACATTTGAGCTAAAATCGCCCAGGCAAAGATACGAGTAGCTTAGCTTAGAACCTAGAAATCTAGACCAGTAGTGTTTTTCTAGGAATAAATTGCTACTAAAAGCTCCTAGCTTCCTAGTACTAGCTCTGGTAGTAAACGGATTCATGCAGCTGATGGCTGAACTTGAAGAAATAAGTCGTTTTATGGACTGATGCAGCGGTAATGCAGTTGTCGTTAAAAATATTTTACGACATGAAGTAAAACTCGTAAAAGCGTAATTTAAAAAAAAAAGCTTTTGTTTTTCTTATTTTTAAGCAAGTGCAATAAATTTGCTAGGGTGAAAAACACGCTCTATTCAAACTCCATGAATTTGCACGATGAAAGTGATTGGAATTTTTTTGTATGAAGCGTGGCTTGCCTAACTTCCACCAATTTATTTAATTGTTTCTTCCTTTAATTACGTGACCGCTATTTTTAAAATAAAATAAAATTGTAGAAGTTAGGAAGGCCAAATAATCAAAGCCCTTTAGTTTCATCATGTTTAAAATTAATATCGATCAAATCAAATCATTTATTACTTTGCAAACATACAATTGGTACATCATGGATGTTTTCTTATATAATATAGTCTACCTCGTCAGATGCCCATGCAAATAATATTCAATTCCAAAATTAGAGGTTTAAAGGTATGAAATAAAATTGTATTGATACCGAATTAATAAAAATGTCAAATCATTAGAATCCATCGATACCCATCACTTCGTCTCAGTAGTAGTCCGCTGTTGAATTTGGGTCCGTCTGATGGCAATAAGCTCGTCCCTATTACTGACTTACACTTGGTAAACTGGCAAAATGTGAGTGTACCTAACCTACCATACAACTACTAGACATACCCCTGCTTAACCCTTGAGGGATTGCAAGTGCGATATTATGTTCCAGTTTGCTATCATCATGGCGCTTCTTATTCTTCTTTCGTGACGAGTACGACTTGTTTAAACTTCTTGGGCCCACGTTAATCGCTGCGTCCGTGGCGTCCCTTAGGTCCTGTAAACTGCATGTGTTGGGACACTTCGGGCACTCCAGCAGTGGGACATCGTCTGGTCAGGAGCATTGCATTCACACTGAGTGCCGGAAGGATCTTTTATCATAGGGGGGGCTGCCTCTGTCAAACACCTCAATATTAAAGTAACGCATGATCTATAAATAGTTCTTCGTTCAGCACGAATAATGACAATGTTAATTACCGTATCAACCTCACTACTGCTCGGGGCGACACACAAAGGTATTTGACGCACGGTAGTCCGTAAAATGTCCGATAAAAATGTATACAGGGTGTTTTACACACACTTTCATTGCCTCTATTTCCACCAAGTCCTGTGGCCCTGTGGGTGCCTGCGGACATATTGCGACAAACACCCTGATTATTAACACTATTTCACCAACGTTACAATTATTATTTACACCCTAGAGCAACCTCAGTTTTTTCGAGTTTTTTTTCCAGTTTATTTTCGTAGAGAGCTACGTTTGTGATTAATAAAGTAATTTGCTAAAAAAACGCGTACGAAGTCGCGGATAACAGCTAGTAGTGTACAAAATGTAGAGTAGATATTTAAGACTAAAACGATGCATGATGTTGGAAGCCATGACAGTGTATCAACAGGAGATATAGTTTTTTTTTTATTATTGAATACACTCGCGGCTTATTTGCGGCACTCGAGAAGAATTTACAACAAAAAGGAGACACTATTGCATCCAAACCAGTATAATATGATTAAGCGTGAATGACAATTTTAAACTTGATTTGAGAATAGATTCGTATTGATGTCGGAATCTTATAATCCAGGCTCATGCCTTAATAAATACAGGCTGCAGATTGAGATTTTGTGATTAATTACGAATATAAAATGATGGGGAAAACTATGGAAAAGTCAAACCTTTTGGTAGTTAAGAACTTGGGAGTAACATTTAACATACAGCTGTTCAGAGCCACTCGCTCCTGCACGATGTTTTAAAGTTACATATTAGTTACGTTGCCTCGCGTTGCTTTAGTGGTCGCAAGCGAGACAGCTGAGCATGAGCTCCTGGCTTCGATTCCCGGGTCGGGCAAAGTGTTATTGGGTTTTTCCATCAGGAATTGTCTCAGTAGCAGCCACGGAGTCTGATTTGTGCCCGGTTGATCGCAATAGGCTCGCCCATAACTGGCGTAATGTGGGTGTACTTTAATTGGATCCTTATCTTAATTAGGTTCACCTCTGCCGTACCCTTCGGGAATGACAGGCGTGATGTTATGTTATATCAGCTAAGATAGGCTGAGACGTAACTTCAGACCGTTTTTTAGTCTGTTGCCTTTCAGGTGATGTTGGTGGTGGGTGTTCCTGTCGGTGGATGCACTTCTTATTGTGGTCAGAGATTCGATCAGGTTGCGAGGTAACCGTGAGATTCAGCATAATCACCGCTCAATCTCTTCAGTTATAAATACACCCTGTATAGAAGCGAGCCGCCTCAGTCACGGCCGGTCCGTTCCGTGTACGACATGCCAGAAGATATAAATTAACTGTCAATAGGGTTGTCACTGTTTATTGTTATTAACAACATAGTTTCATTTCCGTCGTCATGTTTATGGTAGCTTATGCTTATGGAAATTAAAGAGACAATTTGTTTGTGAAAAGAAAATCCAAAAAAAAACACTAAAAAAGTGGAAAATAACTTTCGGAAGTCGGTGGCAAAAAAGTCAATGAAACAAATAATAGTCACCGACTTCCGAAAGTAAACTTATTTTCCACTTTTTAGTGTTTTTTTTTTGGAAGTCGGTTTTTTTTTGCAAAAAAAGTTTTTATTTTACCCTTTTTAGTTATCGCATCACACACAAATCCTTGTCAAGTATCAATTTCGCAATTTCTTTTACTTGGATGACATATTTTTTCCAGCTATTTTGATTTCAAAACCAAACTGCTGAACCGATTTCGATGAAATCGGTTCTATGGGACCAATCGGGAAGTAGATCCATTCAGATAAAAGAAGAATTTTTCAAATCGGTTCATAAATGACGAAGATGTGAGGTAACACAAAAAAAAACATACAACCGAATTGAGGACCTCCTCCTTTTTTTGAAGTCGGTTAAAAAATGCATTAAAGAAAAACAACATTACGCCTGTAATCCCTGAAGGGTTAGACAGAGGTGTACCTAATAGTACACGCACATTTCGCCAGTTGTGTTTAAGTCCCATGTAAGGGCGAGCATATTGACATCAACCGGGCACAAATGCAGACTCTCCGTGGCTGCTTCTGCCCGACCCGGGAATCGATCCCTGGACCTCATGCTCAACAGTCCCGCGACCACTCGACCAACAACGAGCCAGTCGAAGTCCAGCCGAGTCGAGACAGTTAAGTTTTGGCATTTATAATATAACGACTGTAATACAACTAAACTAAAAGATCACCATGGGGGGGTTTTTAGTTCGGGTCCCTCAATAATCGT
The DNA here is from genome assembly GCA_964057025.1 of Standfussiana lucernea. Lineage (NCBI taxonomy): Eukaryota > Metazoa > Arthropoda > Insecta > Lepidoptera > Noctuidae > Standfussiana > Standfussiana lucernea. The sequence continues at coordinate 2,740,401 of OZ059810.1, forward strand.
ATGTCCGTAAGCGATACGGAGTAGGAAACGCTCGTATCTGCGGCCGAAACTACGGGTTTCGTGCTTAGAGAGTAGGCCTCCATGAACGAATGCGACAAAATCCAATCACAAATATTTATTAATGATTTTTTTATTAAATCATCAAAATATTTACCTTATTTACAAACTGATATAAGATCTAAAATAAGAATAAAAATATGTACAATTACGGGGCGTCAAAAAATGTAATATTAATTAATTAACGTCAACACAGTGTCGGACAGCCCTGAATAGTGCCTAGACGGTTACGTAAGCGTCCCTAGTGCCAAATCCGATGCGTTGTGACTTGTGTTACTAGGTTTGACTTAGGTAATAATTATAATGTTATTGTTTATATCGTATGTAAGAAACAAGTTTAGTGCATTCTTCTTCTCTTTAGTTTTTTCTTCTGGCCTAGCTTTGTATGTTTAATGTTAATTTTTTTTTTGTCTATTTGTATGCACGTCATGTCCCTGCGACAAATTTGTAAGAATTTTTTCTTACTTTTCTTTGACATTTTGTAAAACGGAATAAGGATGTAATACGTTTTCGTTTTGACATTTTGGTAAAGTTCCTCTTTGTATGGTTCGTTTTGATATTTGCTCACGTACTGAACAGGTGGGTTACCATGATCTATTATAGTATTATTCCGAGAGTCGGTAAGAGATGGCGCTAGACAGCTGTCTAGCGCTGTCACTGCCATTCTCAGTCATTCACCCCCCAGGTTGAAATCCTTGCAATGGTGGAATAAAAGTCTTAAAAGGCTTAAATTCAATCGTTTTAAAGCTGTGAATCGAATAAAAAAATAATCAAAAAATATTGAAGAAAAGTCAGCTGTGTGGCGGTTGAAAATTATTCCACGGCAGCGTACTACCCGGATAACTAAATATCATTTGTCTTAAATCAGGTCGTGGTCTAAACGTGTGCCAATTGTTATCCAAATCCGTTCAGCCGTTAAGGCGAGAAACGGTAACAGATAAACAGAGTTAATTTCGAACTTAAGTGACCCAGTCCCGAAAATTGACAGCCCGTCGAATGAAACATTCGCGCAGGTTGACTAAAATGATTCATAAATTGCAGTCACTTTTAGTGCAAAATAATATTGGTTGATACATAATAGCTTCATATTTTTTAAAGTTCATAAAACCCGCTTTTGTTTGGTAAATCAGCACTCTGTTTCAGCACTATTTACGAGTCAACAGAGGCTATATTGAAAAATCTATCGAGCCAATAAATACCTTTATATCCTTGTCTTGTTTACAGAGTTCTTTAAGAAGCAGGGTAACAGATTTATAGCAGGTGGCGACTGGAACGCCAAACATACGGATTGGGGTTCTAGACTCACCGTAACCAGGGGCCGTGAACTCAAAAAATTTATAGATACAAATTACATGTCAACTCTGTCCACAGGTGAACCTACTTACTGGCCTACGGATGTTAACAAAATACCTGACCTCCTTGACTTCTTCGTCACAAAAAACATATGCCACAAATCCACCCAAATAGAATCTAGCCTAGACGGGTCTTCAGACCACACCCCAATCATACTAAAATTGAGTAAAACGACTGCAAAATGTAACCCAAATTACGACACGCTCTTCAACTACAAAACCAACTGGGATCACTTTAGAGAATACCTTGAGGACAACATTAACCTCAACGTACCTCTGAAGGCCCCTGAAGACATAGACGACGCGTGCTTGTACATCACCAATCTTATGCAAGTAGCAGCGTGGATCAGCACCCCTGAGTTAAATAAATCTGCGCATATAACACCTACCCCGATCGAAGTCCGAAGAAAAATCGCCGAGAAGAGACGACTTCGTAGAATCTGGCAGTCATCTCATAATGCACGGGACAAAACCCGTCTTAACCGTGCCATTAAGGAACTTAAAGACCTTCTTGCGAAATCTAACAATGATGCTCTACAACACAGGCTAGAGAGAATAACCCCTGAAGGTAATGGAATTCACTCCCTTTGGAAAGCAACTAAGAACTTAGCACAACCTCAGCAATGCTTCCCCCCTATCAGATCAGGCAATTCATGGGCTCGTTCAGATCAAGAAAAATCTGATGCTTTCGCCACTCACCTTGCCAATGTCTTCAAGCCAAACGAATCTGCAGCTCCTGATGATCCTGAAATAGATGCCATTTTAAACCAGGACTTGCAACTTTGTGCCCCATTGCGACCAACTTCTCCACGCGAACTGTCTAGATTGATATCCACGATGAACACCAATAAGACACCCGGATTCGATCTGATTACTCCGAAAATTCTTAAGGAGCTGCCACGAAAGGGAGTGGTCTTTCTTACCATCCTCATTAATGCCTCTCTCAGATCCTCTTATGTCCCTGCTCTCTGGAAAATATCTCAAATCGTAATGATCCATAAGCCTGGAAAGTCGAAAAATGAAGCTTCATCTTACCGCCCAATTAGCCTTACTCCAGTTCTATCTAAGTTATGGGAAAGGGTGGTTCTGAATAGGCTGAAATTTCACCTACAAGAAAACCAAGTTGTTCCTGATCACCAATTCGGTTTTCGCGAGCAACACTCCACCGTAGAACAGGTACACCGAGTCTACCGCACAATAAGACAATGCCTAGAAAAGAAAGAGTATTGTTCGGCAGCCTTCCTCGACGTCCAACAAGCCTTCGATAGAGTATGGCATAAGGGGCTATTATGCAAGATAAAGCAGCTTCTGCCTCATTCGTTTTACTTGCTAATGAAATCATACCTTAGTGATAGGCAATTTCAAGTAAAGTTACGAGACGCAAGATCCTCTCTCACCAGATGCCTTGCAGGTGTACCTCAGGGCTCCGTCCTGGGTCCTGTTTTGTATAATATCTTTACCAGCGACCTCCCACAATGCCCTGACGTATTTGTAGCAACCTTCGCTGATGATGCCGCATTCCTGGCCTGTAATCAGGATACCAACATAGCGAGCAGCATTCTGCAAAAACAACTTGACAGGACCCATGACTGGCTAAACAAATGGCGTATAAGGGCAAGCGCGCCTAAATCGCATCACATCACCTTTGCACTCAGACATGGAAACTGCACTCCGGTCAAATTGGGCCAGGATACTCTACCTCAGTCATCATGTGTGAAGTACCTGGGATTCTACTTGGATCGTAGGTTGACATGGAAGGATCACCTAAAGAAAAAAAGAACAGAAGTAAACTTTCGTTTCAAGAACTTGCTCTGGCTACTAGGTAGACAATCTTCACTAACTCTGAGTAACAAACTTAGAGTTTATTGCTCCATCATAAAACCAATATGGACTTATGGGATCCAACTATGGTCTTCCGCAAGCAAATCCAACATCATGTGCATCCAAAGAAGCCAAAACAGTATCCTTAGGGTCCTAGCAGCGGCGCCCTGGTACGCACGCAACTCAGAAATTCATGAGCACCTGGAAATCCCAACGATTCTAGAAGAAGCTAAGCGCTATCTAGAGAAATACAAAAATAGACTAATCAACCATCCTAATCCCCTGTCACATTCACTACTGATGCCAAATCACACTAAGAGACTCAAGAAAGCCGATATTGTGCTGCCTGAATAAGAAGAAACTGGACAGTGGTCCAGGATTCTACAAAATGTTACGCCTCTTTGAACACATCTGATCATAGTCAGGGATGACTGATAGCAGATTAGAAAAAGGAAAAAAAAAAAAAAAAAAAAAAAAAAAATATCCTTGTCTTAAAAATTGGCTTAGAAACTTTATAAATAATAATATAAAAACACAACATTGCCAACAAACCTACGGCTCTTTTTGTGCCCCCTAAAAGGCACAAACACTCATCACTGCATTTCAATCACTGTCAAATAAAACTATGATCTAACTCGCTACGTCACCTCTTATCGAATTCTACTCGCCTGCTAGTGCAGTCGTGCACACAATGCTAATTAGGAACTATTTATAATACTATCGAGTGTCGATACTACTATTACACACGGTAGCTGTGCAAATGGCCAGTAAATACTTATTATAATTATCATTAGTTTTTTTTTTCATTATCATTATTATTTTTCTGTGTACTTCGTAATTGGCGTAATGTTTAGTATAATAATTTTATGTTTATGTACTGTCAGCTGTGAAGCTACCTATCATAAAATAAATAAATAAAAATAAATAATTAGCAGACCAGGTTGTGATGTCATCTAAAAAAAGAAAAAGTATTTGTTAGTCTCGCACAGGAAAAAACAAATATGAAAAGTATCATAAGAAAAACTTAAAAATAAAACAAACATGAAACAAAAATTGGTCCCAAAATTAAAAAAATCATTTTTGCAAAAAAAAACCGACTTCCAAGAAAAACACTAAAAAAGTGGAAAATAACTTTTTTACTTTCGGAAGTCGGTGACTATTGTTTGTTTCATTGACTTTTTTGCCACCGACTTCCGAAGGTAAAGTTATTTTCCATTTTTTTTTTGTTTTTTTTTTGAAAGTCGGTTATTTTTTGCAAAAATGTTTTTATTTTACCCTTTTTAGTTATCGTATCACACACAAATCCTTGTCAAGTATCAATTTCGCAATTTCTTTTACTTGGATGACATATTTTTTCCGGCTATTTTGATTTCAAAACCAAACTGCTGAACCGATTTTGATGAAATTTCTATGTGACCAATCAGGAAGTAGATACATTCAGATAAAAAAAAGAATTTTTCAAATCGGTTCATAAATGACGAAGATATAAGGTAACAAACACAAAAAAAATACAACCGAATTGAGAACCTCCTCCTGTTTTTGAAGTCGGTTAAAAATGGCAAATCGGTTTTGTCACCTACATACAAAGGATGAAATTTTGCCCATATTCAACAATCTTCTCCATCACAGACCCTTGCCTTTTCCCGCCAATGTTGGCGTCGGTTTACAATCTACCCGTAGGACTGCCAAAAATCGAACCCGCCCCCCAGATTTTTTTAAAATTTCATTTAATTTCCATATAACCATTAGAGTGTCTCTTATAATTAAGTTTTAAAACGATTTTTGTTGCATTTCTTGTTTAGTGTTTAACCGTTTGGCAAATCCCCTAGACTCCTCCACGATCTGCTATTTTATTCAGGGTAAGAGCTCCCTCCCTCCAACCAAATGCCTAGCTGCGGCCTGCAATAGCCAATATTTTCAGGCTATGAATTGCGAAGTCTTTTCCCATCGCACTCCCATTTCAATTCACGCAGCTTAAATTGGTGTTCGGTGAATATCCATATTTGTGTGTAGGAGGTACATTGTATTTAAAATCACCTTTCTACGAGAATGGTTTTCTTACTTTAAATACTTTCCGTTTTGCTTGGCGCCACTTTCGCTCTCATCTACGCCATTCATTTCCTTACTGTTCTAGGTGTACTAACGACACTATTACACAATACCCTCTTACGGCACTTCTCTATAACCTAATCAAGGTCCACCCATTACATAGGCACCTATATCTTCAACACGAAGTCACCCACTAACATATTCAGCTCACAGAGTGTCCGTGCAAATACTTTTAAACATTCAAACAGATAGACCATGTTGTAATATAAGTAGACACATAGTAGACATAATAGTATTAACATACAGTGTTTCAACTAGAAACAAGTGTTCGGAATTGGCTCACACACATTATGCTTCAAGTCAGGGGTCCTAAAATGGCGCTTTAGCAGAATCATAATGAGATAAAATTTAATATGAATTAACGTTGTAATTCGTAAAATGGCCACAAGGTAACAATTATTCATAATATTAACTACGTCTGTGACCATTTTAACAATTTAAACGTGATTCATGTTATTATCCTATTTAAAAAAAGGCTATAGCGGCCATTTTAAGCCCCCGGAACTGACTGATGGCTATAGGCTCGACCCCTGTTAAATAGACCTTAAAATTAACTGGCGGAATGTTTGTGCTACATAACAAAAAGTAAAAAAAGTATTTGGCGCAGCCGTGAAACACACAATAATCTTTACTTTATTTGATTTTTTTTGTGTTTAGATTTAAGTTTTTTCTTTTTATTTTTTGTTTAATGTTGTGTGCACTTGTGGCGTGTGCCAAATTAATTCTTTCTTTTCTTTATTTCACAAAAAGGACCTAATAGTTGTTGTACTGATAATCTTTACACTGTGGCAATATTGCAATGTAAGCAGAGTTGAGGTTAAGAACACTTTACTCATTTGTTTACGTTTGAATCATTGTGCAGGTTATTTTAAGGAGCTCAGCAGTGCAAGCTAAAGTTGGAGCAATAAAGATTTCAACTGCTATTACTTTGAGCAGAATACTTGCCATCGCAGTGAGTCGTTACTATTGTAAGCAATAATGGCCATTGCCAATTTTTAACCGACTTCAAAAAAAGGAGGAGGTTCTCAATTCGGTTGTATGTTTTTTTTTGTGTTTGTTACCTCATATCTCCGTCATTTATGAACCGATTTGAAAAATTCTTCTTTTATCTGAATGGATCTACTTCCCGATTGGTCCCATAGAAATTTCATCAAAATCGGTTCAGCAGTTTGGTTTTGAAATCAAAATAATGTCATCCAAGTAAAAGAAATTGCGAAATTGATACTTGACAAGGATTTGTGTGTGATACGATAACTAAAAAGGGTAAAATAAAAACTTTTTTGCAAAAAAAAACCGACTTCCAAAATAACACAAAAAAAGTGAAAAATAACATTACTTTCGGAAGTCGGTGCCAAAAAAGTCAATGAAACAAACCATAGTCACCGACTTCCGAAAGTAATGTTATTTTTCACTTTTTTTGTTTTTTTGGAAGTCGGTTTTTTTTTATGCTGCACTCCCAGCGTTTACGTGTTTAACATTTTTAAAGGTAGACAGATTCATTTGTAAGTCATCATCACCTGCCTCCGTTTTCCCAACTATGTTGGGGTCCGCTTCCAGCCTAACCGGATGCAGCTGAATACGTACCAGTATTTTATATGGAGCGACCGCCTATCTCACCTTCACAACCCAGTTAGTACTGGCTAATACCATACCTCTTGGTAAGACTGGTTATCAGACTTTCCGGCCACTGTAACTACTTAACGACTGTCAAAGATCTACAATTGACAGCCAGAACCAACGGCTTAACGTGCTTTCCGATGCACGGAGGAAACTCGGTAATGGGTGGTCGTGCACCCATCCACGGACCAACCCAGGCAAGCGCGGCTTAGCCTGAAGATCGACCCGAGCGGCTGTTATTATCTAGCCTCTAGCCTCCCCTTTTGTATAAGTACCTAAACCAAATGGTAACATTATCGCATCTGCATAAAACACCATTCATACAAATCGGAGTATGAATGAGTCTTGAGTAAGTCGACACCATTCATCCCACCACGTGCGCCAATGCCCCGGCTCGGGTCAAAGATCAAGAATAATCAGTGCGTGAACATGTAACAGTTATTAATTATTTTGTTCTTTATTAAGTTAGTTAATAGAGTTTTTATGATGTTATCAATGACATTTACTGATTGATCGATTTGTCGCATTATAATTGGTCTATGAAGTTGCCGATCTACAATACTGGCAACGAAACGTAATTTATGTATGATGGCAAAGAATTCTAAAATCGAATATAAAATAAAAAAATCGAAAAAAAAAAACGAATATATAAATATATTTGAAAAAAAAAATGAGGAATTCTAATTCCAACTTCAGTCATTTGTTTATTGATTTGTGTGATTCACACCAAAAACACGCATCAAGAATTTAATTATTTATGACATTTTCTGTTACATAGCTTTGAATGTTGTAAATTAAGCTTAAATCTCCAAAAAAACGTTACGTTCGTACTTTACATTTTGATAACAGCAGGTAATAATTCATTTAATAACATGATTATTCAGTACCATAAAACACGTTACGAATCGAAGAAGAGGCTGGCTTAGAAGCAAAGAACTCTTGGGCTTCCAGAGATAGAAGAAGTCTTACCGCAAATGGCTTAGATTTGATGGGACGTCACTATTTTTACGTTTAGATGTTTCTTCTTTTTTACTTTGTGCAGCTTATTAAAAAAAAAGATATTACATGGAAACAAAAGTCCCGTAATTGCTTTATATAATGTACATACTTTCATTGATGAACGCTTTTAAAATAAAAGTGCCCCAAAATTCCGATCTTCTTTCAAATAAATTACTTTCGTCTTATGTATTTCAAACACATACATCTAAGCACTTTTTATGTCGACCGTACAAGTAGAAAACAATAGAAAAAACAAAAGAAAGAAATGTAGTCATATTTATCGAATTCGGGGTTCCCGAGACGGGTGCCCCAGGGATGATTCGCGACCGTAACAAATATGACGTTACAGACTTTTAATCACTAAAATCATCAATACAACCTTGTAAATTCATTTAATCCCATTGAATGACTTTTTCATGAAATAGCCATGGAATGGGAACTTAGAGGTTATATTGATAGTTTTAATGATTTATATTTGTTGACTCTGGAACACTGACAACTCAGCCCGGACATGGTAGGTCTATGATGTATTACTTCGTGAAATGGGAAATGTATAAAAGAAAGAAAGAAAAAACGTTTATTGGCACACGCCACCAGTACACAATACAAATATAAAATAAAATTTAAAACTAACCAACAAATATTGTGTGACTCACGGCTGCGCCAAAATAATAATATATATATATATAATAATGTAAATATAATATAATATACTCTTCTGCTTACACATTCGGGTATAACAGACATGATGATTTTATATTGTCTTAAAAAAAGGTAAATACACGTTTTAGAAAGAGTTAGCAACAACATTACCTACGTTATCACGTAACAATGCAGAGTTCAAAATAAGGTCTTCGGGTCACAGTTCAAGTATAACAATGAGACTCGTAAGTAGATAGTATGAATCATGAATGTTATATCAGCTATTGAATAGCTTGTAATGACTAACATCTATTAATATAAAACACGTTACTAACTAAACAAACTCATGGGTGACAAAATTGTAGTCAGAATTTTGTTTTCGATTTTTTGGTTAGGTGGTGACTGTGTCATTTTGATTTTGTATCTAAAAGTTTTCTATATCAACCTGGTGTATATAATTATTTGTGCGCGGTTGACGGCAATAGACTCGCTTCTGATTAGACAGATAGATAGAATATTCTTTATTATACACACCATACAAATTTCAATTTACATAAAAGAAAACATTTCGCATAGTGTGACACAATGGGCGGTCTTATCGCTAAAAGCAATCTTTTCAAGACGACCTTTGGATGGATCTATTACTTCATCATCTTCCTGCCCTTGTCCCATGTGATTTGGGGTCGGCGCAACAAGTTTTTTTCTTGTACTCTCCTCTGTCAACCGTTACGCTCTCATTTACTCCTCGTTTCATATCATTCCTCACACAATCCATCCATCGTTTCCGTGGCATTCCTCTTCCTCACCGTCCATTAACATTTATTCACACGGGACTTAATTATATGGCCGTGTTCACACAACAGATTTTTGGGGAATGGGTATCATGCGCGATTTAATTTTAAAGGAGAATGTACAAAGTCGTATTATGCAAATTAACATTTGCTACTTGTATAATATACCTAATAAAAAGCTTTGAATAAGTAATAAATTATTTTTGAGAGCTTTAAAATATTATGCAAAAAAATATATTTGTCATGATGACGATTTGATTGTAATTTAAAAGATGACTCAATGCATCGGTTAGATATAACAAACTATTTAAAACAACATTCATAACTGTCTATCTGTAGACTTACCATAGTAATGTTATCTATTTGGAATGCATTACAGCTATCCTACATTTTTTAATAAAACATGTATAAAAACTAGAACTATAAAAATATACCTACTATAGTTTTGTGCTATATAATAATTATGTTGTCCGCTTTGAATGCAAGACTATTTAAATCAATTTAATTATTAAATAAATTCAATAAGTATACAGCGTGGATGGGACACCGTACCGAAAGTGGAAACCACATACTAAGTACATCATTCTGAACCCCCACATAGAAATTTATCATCGGTAATTTAAAAAAAAACAGCTTTTCCTTACATTTTGACCGTGTAGGTATTGCACTTTTGTAGGTGACAGCTGATTTTTTTTTTACAATCGACGAAAAATTTCTATGTGGTTGTGGTTCAGAATGATGTACTGAGTATGTGGTTTCCGTTTTCGTTACGATGTCCCTTCCACTCCGTATAATAAGTGTCCTACCAACACATCGAAACACTAGTAAACTTAATTTTAAATAATATAATTACGTCACCTTTTTGCAGCATAAAACTTGCCCAATTGTTACCTAAATGGAAGAAGTTACTGGCTCCTGATATACACGTATTCTAACCTAGCTCTGGAGTCAGGGTCTCACATTTTTCTGCAACCTGTTTTTTATGGCAATAAAGAAATTTATTTATTTCATTTATTTATCGAAATAAGGCCTACGACCACTACAGCGTCACACCAACAACGCCTAAAGGTTGTTATCACACGTGAATTACAAGCTATTTAAGTTATATAATGATGTCACAAAAAGCCAGTGATTCGTGGACTTACAAAAAGTCGATAGAAGAAATTGCAAGTCAGTGTACCTTTATGTGGCCATAGGTGAACAACCTGATACTTTTAGCTAAAGCGTAGCGTAGCTAAGCCTAATAATAATTCGGCAAAGATAGGGCGATGACCCATCTAAAGTGAAAAAAGTTACGACTCCACTTTTTTGTGGGTTTCGGACCGTGTTTACACGGTCCGAAACATACCAGTGCGCGCCAAAAACAAAGTCAGCCGGCCGACTTTGTTTTTGGCGAAAATGTCAGATGAGAAGGAAAGGGCGACCAAAGAAACCATTCAATTCTCAATTCTTTATTGCGTACCATAATGTTAATAATGTTTATATACAGTTGTAAAGGAAATATTTTAGACACATTTATGGACCCTGTTGGGCACAGCATAGATCAACTAGGAGAGAGTAGGAAGGACACTGGACACATTTTATTCTTAGTTAAGTGGACAATTAGATTTACTGTTAATGGAAGTGCTGTGTGAAAGATGATGGCTAATAAGGAGGTAACTGCTGAGAAGAGTGATAAAGCAGTGTGGAAGAAGAAGACATGCTGCTCCGACCCCAAATAAACAACCCGGTAACTTGTTACCACGGCTAAGCCCCTAGGTAAGACCCCTAGCTTCCGACTACCTGTAACGACTGTCGAAAATCAACGACTTGTACCTACTGAAAGCAATTATAAAACAAATCATCATCTGCCTAGCCTTTTCCCAACTATGTCGGGGTCGGCTTCCAGCTAACCGAATACAGCTGAGTACCAGTATTTTACATGGAGCGACTGCCTATCTGACTGGTTGTCAGACTTTCGGGTCACTGACTATCTGTAACGACTGTCAAAAATCTACAAATGACAGTCGGGACCAGCTTAACGTGCTTTCCGAGGCACGGAGGAAACTCGGTACCTATGTAATAGATGGTCACACTGGTCACCCATCCACGGACCAACCTAGGTAAGCATGGCTTAATAAAACAAATGTGAAATAGAAACATCTTCATATCTCATTTATCTATTGACATTATATCCCATTTGTGCCTTTGACCCAAAAATGTACAAGTTGACCCATCAGCTGCTGAACCTAAAAATACATTACACCCAACCTTATTTTGTATCAACAAGGTTTATTTTAGTGCTGAATCTATTTTCAAAGCCGCAATATGTATTATTGCCACAGGATGTGATGTCTACAGTGTGTGTTACTGAGTCAATGTTGTAGAATTGGAGTCTTTTTTTTTGTAATAGAGGATGTATGACTAAATAGTGATGATTTCAGAGACTATTAAGATAACATCAGATTTGCAGCTTCCTGAAAACTTCAATATTATGGCTGTACTATTACCTATTCTGTGACTATGTTTGATACATCTGTTACTAGTACCTTTGAATTATATTTACGAACTAGCGGATACCCGGCGTGTGCTACTACGCTAGAAAAAGAAATAATGTGCCTAATACATTGTTTTAGTGGTCTAAAACTACCTTTGCATTAAATTCTAATGAAACCGGTTTGGGGTACTTCGGTTGAATGTTTTCAAAGTCTATAAAGGACATTGGTAGAAACCAATTTTGTGTTTTATTTTTGTATTTACTGATAGAAATTATATCAAAAGTACTAAAAAGTAGGGGAAGATACAAAAACACAAAGCATGGTTGGAGTGAAAGATGATATGGCTACATAGAAAGAAAGGATGGGAATACCGCATTGAAGATCCTGACCTGGAATTTATCATCATCATTCTCGTGCTCGTATACCAGTCTGACAACCAGTCTTACCAAGGGGTGTCGTATTAACCAGTACTAACTGGGTTGTGGAGGTCAGATAGGCAGTCGCTCCATGTAAAATACTGGTACTCAGCTGTATTCGGTTAGCTGGAAGCCGACCCCGATAGTTGGGAAAAGGCTAGGCAGATGATGATTTGTTTTATAATTGCTTTCAGTAGGTACAAGTCGCATATTTTCGTGTGTCGTTACGGGTAGTCGGAAGCTAGGGGTCTTACCTAGGGGTTTACCCATGGTACCTAGTTACCGGGTTGTTTATTTGGGGTCGGCGCAGCATGTCTTCTTCTTTCATACTTCTCTATTACTCGTCATCTCAGCAGTTACCTCCTTTCTAGCCATATCATCCTTCACACAGTCCATCCATCGTTTCTTTGGTCTTCCTGTACCTTTACAAACTCTGTCTCCATAAAAACCTAAAAAACTACCCAAAAATAAAACTACGAAAACATAAGGATTTACACAATCCTGGCTACTAAATCCCTTTTTGAGAAAAGAAATAAGTGCAAAAATAGAAGCACGTCAAATAATACAAAATTAAGGACTATACTATAGTCGGTACGTTTAAAACTGAAGTCGATTTACTTTATAATTTATACAAGGTGTAAACGGACCATCCACGAAGCCGTCAACCAAGCATTCTGGACATCAAACTTAATAACTTAACGCAAAAATTATTGCTGCGAGGCTATTCTTTTGGGGTGAACAATCATGTTTTACGGTAGCACTCACACCCGTATCTATAAACAAGTCGAAGTGTTTAATTGAGTAAATGTCAGTTTTTAAGATACGATTTTTATTATGTAGTTTAGGAATTGCTTGAAATTAGAACTGTAAAAAGTTAGAATTCTTAGCTTTGCTTTCTTTGACGGTTCTTACTTCGTTTAAATTCTTGTCTATTGCATAAAAAAATTGCACAAGTAATTACTTAAGTTCAAGTAATTACTGTAACTTGACTTTAGATACGGGTGTCAATGTTCATGTGTTCTAAACATTGTGCTGGTTGATGCGTTGAATAGTTAACGAGTAAATAAAAATAAATAAAAAAATAATAAATAATCTTAAAAGCTAGTATGTAGTTATTAAAAAAAAAAACTTGTGAATAAGTTGGAACTTTGACTCCCAATATCTCCGTAACTAGAAGGTTCCTAGGTATGGTCAAGAACAAAAAAAAGATCGCAATGACGGGGGGAACAAGTGCCCTTCGGCTTCGTAAAGGGTACACCCTGAATGAAATATGTTTGTACAGGAATAGAAAATAAGACAAATAAAGGACTATGGTAAGAATTGAAATTGATTTACTTTATACTATTTGCTCATCTTCAATAACTTGTTATTAAAAAAAAAAAAAAACCCCCCGCCAAAACGCCCGTGGTGTCTGCCATCTTGGACCGATTTCTAACAAACATAGCTAAAAACACTCCCGACTAATTCACCTTTCAAACAAAAAAAAAACAAAATCAAAATCGGTTCATGCGTTCGGGAGCTACGATGCCACAGACAGACACACAGACACGTCAAACTTATAACACCCCATCGTTTTTGCGTCGGGGGTTAAAAACACTACTAAATAATATAAACAAGGTTACCACTACTTCCTATTCATCTTAATTTTAATAGGAATGCATTTAATCGTTTCCTTGTTATTTGATATTGCCAAGGATATCTCAATATTTGACGAGAGCCGGAAGATTGTGATTGATTATGTTTGAAAATCAATTTGATAATGATTCTACTATGTGTTAAATCTATAATCTGTACTAATATTAAAAAAGAGGTAAAAATTACCTAAGACATGGCTAAAAAGTCTAAGCAACCAGGCCATTAAACTTATAAAAAAAGAGGTAAAATTTGTTTGTCAGTTTGTGTGTAGGGTATAATCTTCGGAACTCCTTATCCGATTCCGATTTTTTTTAAATAACGGCTAGCTACATTATCCCCGAGTGACACAGGGTACATTTAGAACGTTTCCGTTGGTTGATTTCCGTACATAACGGGATATACATATAGAAAAAAGTCCGTTTATAGTTAAGTACGACATCTAGTATTAATTATAATAAAGCTGAAGAGTTTGGTTATCTGGTCAGTTTCTGTATAATTCCCATGGAAAAATACATGAGTTATTCATAACATTATTTATGAATAACAAAATACGATGCTGATTTTTCTCTATATGAAAACAATGTTGTCGTGCACACCCGTAACAAAACAGTGTCATAGCCAAGTTTAAATGAATGTACTGAAAAACGTATTTTCACTACAAAGTCAAGCAAGGTGAGAATCGTTGTGGCAAAATTTTGATTACACTATGACTAACAAGTTAATGTTAAGTAGAACCTCTTCTCTACTTATAGCTTCTACTTAAAACATATACAAGGTGTAAACGGACCCTTCACGAAGCCGTCAACCAAGCATTTACAGAATGCTTGGTTGACGGCATCAAACAAAGTAACCCTGAGCAAAAATTATTACTTTGGAAAGTCTTTTTTTTTTGGTGCGAAATATCACGTTTTAGGTTAAAACTCAATATAACGCAATCAAATCATTGTTCTGATGGATGAATTCAAAAATAGTATTTAAAAAAAAAACTTTTCAAAAAGATGGAACTTTGACCTCCAATATCTCCGTAATTAGAAGGTTCCCAGGTGTGGTCCAGAACAAAAAAATTATCACAATAACAGGGAAAACAAGGTACCTTTCGGCTTCGCTAAGGGTCTATTAACACCCTGTATGTTTGGAGGGTGTAGACACACCACAAACGTCACTCTTGGTCGCGGCGACTGTTCTACTATCAAAGAACGCAGCACGTAAAAACAAACCATTTAATTAAAACAACACACGTGAAATTTTATACACAAGCGCAGCGATCAGAATATCGAAGTAAATCTAATTCGAGGCCCATGACATATGTTTCGTTACCCGCGCCACATGACCTCCGCTCAAGGCGACGTCTTGTTTTATTATTGTTTATATTCGTTACTGCAGAACTGTGGAATCAGAGAAAACACGGGTAAATAAGAAGGCATATAGATAACTCACGTATTCTGATGTGGATAGGCAGAAACCATAGAATATACCTAGGTTTAAAATTTTAATTTTGTGTCTTATATTATATTATAGAGTTTTTACATTTAAGTTTTGTTTTATTAGAGTGTATAAGTTAGCTCTGATTTAGGTTTATGTAAAATTAAAGTGTTATTTTTTTTTTAATGTAACCAGTGTAAATATTCGTGTGCCGCGTCTAGCGGTGGATATGTCCTGAACATAATATTTTATATAACAACTTAGTGCCTACCGTATCCTACGAATAAATGTCTTTGTCTTTGTCTTTGCCACCTGCTTCGATCCTTACAAAATCCTTTTGCTTTTCTAGGTTTATACATCTAGTCATACACGCACGCGGGTTGCGAATACTACGCACCTGACCTTTCTGAGGAACCTCACTAATAAGGTCAGTAATGTCCTTCTAGGGCGTCACCTCCCGACGTTTCCACTTATCACATCTGATTTGTCCTAATTTGATCTTGCTAACCGATCAAGGTACATCTTTAAGCAGATAACTGAAATACTTCAAATTAAAAATCTATTTTCCAGGTTTACGCCAACCTTATGAAAAGGCGCAATACACGTGGCCAGTTCAGTTCAGTACGCTCCCTGTAGCTCAATAATATGTTACCTACAATCGTTTAGTACAGTTAAGCCATAATAGCTAATAGCAGTCCATTGTATCCTCGAAGTGTTAAATAAAGTTTTAATTTAGTAGTGATTTTAGTGTTTTTTTTTTAAAAGGACCCACGGAGCGCCATCCTTTCGACCTTTGTTGGTCACCTTTAAGTAATGTTTTCAACATGACCAACACATTTGTGCATATTCTTTCATATTTGTCGCTACATCTTTTTTTAAACCGCATCTTTTTCTTATCATACCATTTCTTAATATATCATTAAAAGTTACATCATACCATATCATCATCATCAAGTGCCTAGCCTTTTCCCAACTATGTTGGGGTCGGCTACCAGTCTAACCGGATGCAGCTGAATGTAGATATTTCACATAGAGCGAGCCTATCTGACGTTCAGTCAAAACAGAGATGAGACACAGATAATATTCAATAAAAAGAATATAATACCTGTGAATCATCAAGTTGGGTAGAAACATCGCCAAATCGTCAGAAAGTCGTTCAGAGACATTCCGGAGTCGTTTCGTTTAGAATATTTCAATGAGACATTACTTTGCTGGCAACGTGTTTGTAGTCATTAAAACTGTATTAAAATAAAACTAAATGTATGAAACCCCAATGTATTTGTAAAACTAGACTTTCCATTCAAATCTAAACATGTATTCCCACAATATAGATAGATAGACCGTGGTACATAAATATTTGATAGCATACAACGGTAACCACATACTCAGCACATCATTGTGAACCCCCCGCATAGAATTTTTTCATGGGTAATTAAAAAAAAACAGGTCTTTCGTACAAAAGTGCGATACCTACATGGTCAAAATGTATGGCACAGCTGATTTTTTTTTTATTGCCGATGCAAAATTTGTCAGAACGATGTACTGAGTATGTGGTTTCCGTTTTCGCGTCAGTGTCCCGGCCACCCTGTATATTATAATACTAGTTGACCTGCGAAACTTTTCTGGGTTACATTTTTGATTAATGCCCCGCTCCTATTGGTCGCAGCGTGATGTTATATAGCCTATAGCCTCTCTCGATAAATGGGCTATCCAACACTAAAATTATTTTTCAATGCGAACCAGTCGTTCCTGAGATTAGCGCGTTCAACCAAACAAACAATATTTCAGCTTTATAATATTAGTATAGATTATGGATCCTCATTTTTGCCATTACCTATTGCTATGACTAGTTCTAGCATTGACTGTTACCGGGCAAAGATAGAGCAGTGTTGGGATTCAGCGAAACGGTTGATGGTTGAATGAACATCGCCTTGACGATACTGCAGAGCATGGCTGCTCAATATAGAAATCATGACGCATAATGTTATGTTCGTATCGCATCAGGTAATGTACACGCAACATATATTATTGATGGTAAACTCAAAAAGAAAATCCTGTAATCGAAAAGGCATATATAAAATCAAGCTGTAATATAAACTTACCTCTTCGACGGACTTCTTCGAGAACTCGTTCATGGACACAATCCATTGCTGCACCAATTCATTTACAATAACTAGATCATTATATAACCACGTCAGTAGGTCGTTCACCCATTGCACACTCGGCGGGTCGGGTCCCGTACACGTCGGTACTAGAACACTTTGGTGCTTCTTCAAAGTCAGCTGCTCAGGGCCGGGGGACATGCGACCCAACCTTCTTTTGTTTGGCGGGGTTGCTGGCACGAACCCAGTGGGTTTAGCAGGCTTAAACGCGGCACTCTTAACTTTGGCACTAGTGGCCAAAACACTATCAGCACTGTTTATAATTTCGTTCGATGTTTTCTTCGTGTCATCAGTCGTTGGCTTCTGTTTCGCATCGACCTCCACCACTTTATTCGCGAAGCGAGCGTATGCCCATTTTGCTATGCCTAGGAGGACGATGGAGAAGAGGACCCATATGAAAATTAACATGACTAGGTTGTCCATGGCTGTGTCCATATAATCGAAGCTACATATGAGGTCGTCAACTGCTTCGGCAAGGTCGGCCATAGCTTTCCATGGTGTTCGCCACCACTGCGCGGCGTCCGCACCCGCCGCGTTCTTCTCGGTAACTGATTGGGAGCTAGGCATATTTTTTTCTATTTTCGAACGCACTATTTTGGGACGCAGCTCTGTTTCGTTATGTCTGTCTCTTTCTATTTTGGATGCGTTCACTTGTGTTAGTTTTTAGTTTGAACACATTTCGTTCGTTCGTGTTTTTTCGTGGTTTCAGTGTTCCCCTTGTTTCAGCATGTTTTTGAGACTCTGTAACAATTAAAAAAAAAACATTTAAATATGCATTCAAAATATACTAAGTAAAAAATCTTAAAATTCACTAATAGACAGCGTACAGTATGGACAGCTGAGCGCAGCATGAAAATTTAAAGAAAATGAGCACCATGGAAGGATTTTTTGAAAACGCATCCAAAGGGGATAAAAAGTTTTGATGGTAGTTCGACATCTTTGCCAATGGAAATCCCATCAGTTGGTATAGAAAAGAAAGAGTAGGAGAGAATGAAGGCCTTTGCTCGTGGGACATTTATATTCGGAGAGCCCGCCTAAGATCAATCTTCACCCATCTGCTTTTACCGGATGAAAAATACCTTTTATATATCTTAATACAAGAATAAACATATTGCGGATGGCTTGCGCAAAGAAATTAAGTCAAGTCTAACTCTTTAAAAAAATATATAACTAAAAAATAAGTTAAAGACAAAGGAAATCAATATTGATTAAAATGACAAGACAAAAAGAACAAGACTTTTCAGGCCACTGATTACCTGTAACGACTGTCAAAGATCTACAAATGACAGTCGGGCACTTTAAATGGTCTTGATTTAAATTCATCAGGTCACCGATTCGTAATCGTTAAAGTATAAAGATTGCAAAAAAAAAAACTGTAAGCAGATGGATGAAAGTTGGCCCTAGGCGGGATCTTAGACTAAAGTTGACTAAGAAAAATAAATCAGAATTAAATATTATAATACCTAGTTTATACAATCTCGTTTTATGCATTGTGGTGTTCAAATAAAAAATAAACAATAGAATTGTTTTAGAAATAAAATTGACTTTTAATTTAAGGAAACATGGTTTTAGCAGTAAAAAGCGTTTAAAGTTTATTTTTTATATTTTTCAACAATAGGTCATCAAATGCTACGAAACGATGATATTTTAGGGTCCCGTACGTCCGAATGTAAAATGGATCCTTCTTTCTTTATCGTGTGGTTAGTGACTAACCTGGTGTCAGAGTTTTTATGCCGCCCATGGGCCTCTGACTTGGCTTTACATGCCGACAAGAACTATATCTCAGGCATGCTGGTTTCCTCACGATGTTTTTCCTTCACCGATGCAAGTGATAATTATATAATAACGCACATGATGCCGAAAAATCAAAAGTGCGTTTCTTGGGTTCGAACTCGAGACCTATGACTTCGCAGTCTGATGACGGTCACAACACTAGTAGCACTGCTCACCTCTAGGGATCCTTTATAGGATTACTTGTATGTCTGTTTGTCAGCCTGTCTGTCACAGCCAATTTGCTCCGAATCTACTGGGCCAATTGAGTTGAAAATTGGTACACATAATTAATGACGGTGACCAAGACACAGATCTGTAGCGTAAATAAATTAATTTCGAATGTGGGGGTCAATTTTATTATGATACACCTGTGGTAAAATTGTATTCAGGATAATAATTATTTGTTTATTTTGAAAAAATATTATATCATATATCTTATATCCGCTTTTAATCAATAACAAAATCATATTTTAATCAATAACAAAATTTTCCTAAAACACAGGCTTTTGGCCTAGTTTAGGAGGCAGAATTTCGCATTTAATATGTCTTCCTGTACATCTATATTCACTGTGTGTTATGTAAGTTTTTTCTTTTTTCATTGTGTGTACAAAATAAATAAATTATTATTAAATTATTATAATTATTATTATATCCTGGAAAAAACTATCAATATTACAACACACATTTGCAACATAAGTAACTTTCTCAAAATACTAAGTAAAGTTTTTCAAAATACAGATATGTTTATCAAACCCAATTTCAGGCCAAATTAAGTTTGCCTTAGGCATAAGTTATCAGGCCAGGGCTTATCACAAAAAGACGATCTTGGGCTTAGGTTAGGTTAGAACTGTGACCTCCTGGGGTGATTGTGAAAATTGATGAAGAGCCAAAACTGATGAAGAGCAACGCCGTATGGTTTTGGTCGGTAAGAGTCTCCCAGACCCCACCGCCCGGCGCCCGTCTCACGGTGGAGGACATAAATGAAAATTTCCTCACACGTAAAAAAAAAGGTTAGACTTAGAACTGTGACCAACGCGGGCGAGCGTTACATCCAAGTTGGTCGAAATGTAATTGCTTTGTTTGGGATACTGTATCCTGCCAAGTGCCAAATTATACCGGTACACCAGTTGGGCCTGAAATCGGGTTTGTCCAGGAACACATCATACAAATAAAGTTTTAATGTAACGTCCTTCCACCTTTCATTCAGTTTCATTTTAAGACGTTGACAGCAGCTGTTAATTCCTGACTTAAATTATTAATTATAAATAAAATCAAATCAAATAAGCCTTCATTAATGTTTACAACGTAGTATTTACAATAAACACATTTATTTATCTTAGACAATCGGTTTTATTCAACAGCTTGTCCTCAGACAAAGGCCTCTACTGAACTTTTCCATTTTTGCCTGTCACTCGCTGTTCTCATCCACTCTGGAACAGCCTTTAATTATTAATTAACCGAAGGCAAATTCCTCCAATTAGGTGCGTGTACCTACCTACGTCTGTCCTACTATTTAAATGTTCGTAATGTGGCTAAATAAGAACAGCCACACAGGATGGGTGACCATCCAAGGACAAACGGACAACGGACCAAAGGCCGCGTGATCGCTTCACATCACTCCAGCCATTTAGTGTAAAAAAAAAAAACGATGAAATGTCCTATCTTGAATAAAAGAAACCTCCTTGGCGCCTCACAGTGTAACAATGTACTGCTAACAATAGGCAATGTGCTATTGTCTTGTAAAAACATAGCTATCGTTACTGCGTCGTTCAAGCATGACAGCACAGATGATGTAACGGCTTCAGTTGGCTGTGGTTTAAGATTCACGGTGATAGTGTTCTTTATTCATGGTTTTTCTTGCACATTTGTGGGGACCTCTTGTGTAGGAGGTGTATAATGGGTGTAAATGACTCTACCCTTTTTTTTTTTTTTTCCGGATGGGAAATCATCAAATGACTTCTCCCGCTCTGGGCTGAGCGGGAGAGTGTGTCAGACTTTTACTGACTAAAACCCACCCATGTTCCTTCATCGCCCTTTGCGTTCCGGGGCCGCGGTATCTCTTTCGAACAACCCGCAGCACCCGGCAGGCATCGGCCCTTGCGGGCCCCTTCCCTATGCTGACATCTCTTTGAGGCGCGCGTGGAACACGAACGCGCCGTCGACACGGCCTGTCGTCCTAAGACGGAGGGACGGCGAGCTAGCCCTTAGCTCACCGTCCACAGGCCCGCGAAATGACTCTACCCTGGAGTGTGAATGTGGTGTTGCCCCACAAACGATGGGACACTTGATATCGTGCCCTGCCGGTCCTGTTGTTTGCACATCACAGGAGCTGATGGACGCTACTGAAAATGCAAAAACTCGTCGCCAAATATTGGGCTGGCAATTTGAATTGTCATCGACACGCTAAGCAGAAGATGGGTGTAAAAGACCCTGAACGATGCCAAAAAGCACTTTATCTCCCAGTTATTGAGATTTTTGTTCTGGACCACGCCTGGGAACCTACTACTTAGTTACGGAAATATTGTAGGTCATAATTCCAACATTTACACTAGTTTTTTTTAAGTACAAGATTTTAATGTTATAACTATTTTAAATACCTCTTTGACCCAGTCACTATGCAACACATGCACCAGCACAGTGCTTCGCGTGCGGTACATTGAGTCCTACCGTCAACCGTGACGTTTCACCCCAAAAAAGGTCTGTTTTCAGCAATATTTTTTGAGTAGACTTAGTTTGATGTACATGATGCTTGGTTGACGTCTTCGTGAAGGGTCTTTTCACACCTTGCATAGACTGCGTTGCTGGCAGGTTGATTGTCAACTTGCCGCGAAAAACATAACTCTCTCTTTGTTGGTGCACATTCGCATAAAAAGAAGATTCTTAATACCACAACGCCCTCCTCCAATGTCTCCGTAACTGGATGGTTCCGAGGTATGATTTTTTTGTACAGAACGGGGTGAACAAGTGGCTTTCGGCTTCGTGAAGGGTCCAATACCTTCATGGCCATTAATCTTATACAGGTTGGAAGGGACACCAACGCTAACACAGTTACCACGTTTTCAGTTTATCACTCTGAACTTGCGAAAAAGTTTTTATTTTACCCTTTTTAGTTATGGTATCACACACAAATCCTTGTCAAGCATCAATTTCGCAATTTCTTTTACTTGGATGACATATTTTTTCCAGCTATTTTGATTTCAAAACCAAACTGCTGAACCGATTTTGATGAAATTTCTATGGGACCAATCGAGAAGTAGATCCATTCAGATAAAAGAAGAATTTTTCAAATCGGTTCATAAATGACGAAGATATGAGGTAACAAACACAAAAAAAAAATACAACCGAATTGAGAACCTCCTCCTTTTTTTGAAGTCGGTTAAAAACTAAGCTACAATCCCAGTCACAGGGCATAATAACTTGTGAAAGTACTGTAGTTGCCCATTCGAAAGCGTAGATCTCTATGGAGAAGAATGGGCAAGAAACTCCATGAACACTCTTTTAAATCATTATGTTGTTACAAAGTCTTGGTTACATCATTCATGTCGAGATTATACATATATGTGAGAACGATCTAGAAAGACGGGCGAGTAAGAGCGTCCAGAGTAAAGAGATAAAATTAACAATTCAAAAATACAATAATCCATGGCAGCTGCGAGATGACCAGTCCCTACTGACAGCTGATTAAAAAACCAGCTGTTTACTGCTAAACTCCAATACCAGAACAGCACAGTTGTTTTTTTAATAACCGACGAAAAATGTCTATGTGGGGGGGTGGGGGTTCAGAATGATGTACTGAAGATGTGGTTAGGTACCATTATAGCGTCGGTGTCCCTTCCACCCCCTACGCCCCCTACCCCTCCCACCCCCTATAAGTTTAATGGCCATGAAGGTATTGAACGATGGGAAGTGGCGAGTGATTTCAGGGTAAGAAAAAATACTCAAAGAAATACAGAACATTTGTACTTTCTTCTCTGAAGATTATTCATATTTTTGCCTTAGGTACACCCAGGCGCCATATGACGTCAGAGTTTAATGATTTCAACCTTGTCCAGTTCTAATGTTTCAGATTGGTTAATTGGCTCAATGAAAATTGGATTAGCGGCGGTGATTAATTGCAATAAAACAAACACTGCCTACGCTACTGAATCAACGCTTTGGCAGAAGTATTTCAGTTTCCGTCAAACCAGTTTCTGCCATACTAATAAAATTATTTTCTTATATTTGTATTGCGTATGGACATAAATGTTGATGGATGGAGAGGGAGAGGAAGGCCAAAGAAAAGATGGATGGATTGTGTGAGGAATGATATGAAAGAGAAAGGAGTAAATGATGCCGTGACGTCTGACAGGGGAGAATGGAAGAAGAAAACGTGTTGCGCCGACTCCGAGTGGAATGGGCAAGATGATACAAGGACAGGAAGATGATGATATTTGTGTAGCGTAGGTAAGGAAAAAGTGTCATCATCTGCCTAGCCTTGTCTCAAATTCATTGGGGGTTGGCTTCCAGTCTTGCTGATTCAGCTGAATACCATTATTTACATGGAGCGACTGCCTATCTGACCTCCACAACCCAGTTAGTACTGGGTAACACGATACCCCTTGGTAAGACTGGTTGTCAGACTTTCGGTCCACTGACTACCTGTAACGACTGTCAAAGATCTACAAATGACAGCCGGGACCAACCGCTTAACGTGTTTTCCGAAGTATGAAAAAACTAGAGGTATGAAATGGATGTTCAATTTGGAGCTAAGACATTTGACATCGATAGACGCACAGCATGTTCTCTTCAAGTTCTGCATTAGCCACACCTATTCAACCATCACCAATTTAGTCGTAACTGTTCACCAAGCCTTATCAGCCGATTCACAATGCCTATTCACAAATTGAGTCATAGTCTATAAGTTAGTCTGCCACTGTACGTCCATGCCAGACTAAATGACCCAATTGTGCTATCGCAATGCCACAGTTGACCTCACCCCGAATTCACTAGCAATTAGTTGAACTCCATTCCGTTTGCGTCATTTTAAATTTGATTACGGACATATCTTTATTACCCAATGAATGGTCAAATTATTTAGATAACTATTTATTAGAACTGACGGAAGACGCGTTTTTTAAAGCCATTGCTACTATGCCACAACTAAGTATAATTAGTTAATAACCCATGGATACAAAACAATTTTGGACACAACATTTTGATCACAGATTTACTATGTACCTACCTATAATTCTAGTTTGTTTAGCTCTTGTATGTAATGTGAAGTTAATCACTACATAGTATAAAACAAAGCTCGCTTCCCGCTGTCTGTCTGTCCCTATGTATGCTTAGATCTTTAAAACTACGCAACGGATTTTGATGTGGTTTTTTAGTAGATAGGATGATTCAAGAGGAAGGTTTATATGTATAATGCATGCATATTATAGTGGAGAAAACATAAGTATTTGTATTGCACCCGTGCGAAGCCGGGGCGCGGCGCTAGTAATAAATAAATACCAGCCTGTAACTGTCCCACTGCTGGGCAAAGACCTCTTGTAATACAGTGAAGGCACGAGCATTGATCACCAAGCTTACTCAAGACGGGTTGGCGATTTCAGACTTATATTAATTGTAAGTCCAGGTTTCCTCACGATGTTCTCCTTCACCGATGTCTGTGATGTCCAAGATAAACTTAGAAAACTACATATGAATTGAAAAAGTCACATTGGTACTTGCCCGGATTTGAACCCACAACGAGGCGAGGTCTTAACCTCTGGGCCATCACGACAGGCTATTAGATAATAAATATTTACAATAATAAAATACTATTGATCCAATGTTGTTGCGTTTATGTTTCTACTAAATATGTCTATAATTGTCATCGTGTAATTGTACAATTATAAATAGAAACTGGTACTTACTTACTTGTTTTTGCTCTCAGCACTTAAAGTGTGCCCAAAAGTCTCACATACGACCTTCAGACCAAATACGAAACCAAAATTAAGTTGTCTAACCTTAATGTAAGTCTAAAATGCTCTATAATTCTTAATTATGACTTCATAACAGACATACTTAACTTAGGTCATACTGTATATTTATTAAGCCACGTTTAAGTCATAGACTGAGTCAGTGGAGTCATAAACGATACTCATGCTTGTCAAACAAGCTCTTATTAAGTGTTTGAATAGGTAGGTACTTATAAAGATTTTATTACTATGATGAATTTATTTGGAAAAGGTAATCTGCGACTTGATGTGAGATTGAATTATTTATAGAAATTAGAACCATTAATTTTTAAGGTGATACTACGAAGACTGCGCAATCGTGACTGTTGGTCGGCAAAGTGTTATTGGGTTTTTTCATCAGGAATTTTTAAGTAGCAGCCGCGGAGTCTGGATTTGTGATCTGCCAGGTTGATGGCAATAGGCTCGCCCCCTATTACATGGGACTTAGACATAACTGGCGAAATTTGGGTGTACTATTCGATACACCCTATGCCTTACGCTTCGAGGATTACTGGCGTGTTGTTATGTTATATATAATAAATAATAATTAATAATAATAATCTTAAATCTACTTAATTGAATGTATGAAATTTGTTTCCGATAAGAATTAATTAATTGCATGATAAATGATATAAATAATGTTACTAACAAATATTTTGCACGCTTGCTTGCAGTCAGAATACAACGAATTTTTATTTTATTTTTTATTTATTTAATGAAATTCATACAGAGGTGTTACTTATTTCTAAACTCGCCAAACTTTTACGTTTGATGGCGAGTTTTAGGATATGAGACCTTCGCTATAATTATAGTGTATTTCTTGCAAATAAATATTTTGTTTTGATTTGATATAAGGCGACTGCTTCCGAAAACCATACATCGCTATAACAGGCCGCAGCTGCACTACTAGTTTCTATATTACTGTATAAAAACACTGTTTGTTTTCGACGTTGCCGTTTTTTCGTTAAAGATTTTTTTTATACAAGGTGTAGTTTTGCATCCTCGTCAAAATTCAGGAGGTTGTCATAGAATACGTAAATAATCAATACACGGTACCTGGTCAATAATAATAAATGTTGCTTTTTTTAGTTGTTTTAATTTGACACTATTTCAGAATGAAGCTCTTTTCAAAATAGGAGAATCACCCGTTTATCGAATAACCGTCTGCGTTTGTTTGAGTGTGTGTGATTATAGGGCTAGTATTAGACGAGCCACGTTTCAATACGGGTGGTGTAGACTTATCGATTTCTGATATTAAGAAAAAAATATGTCCCCATTTTATTATTGATTCGGGTCGAGAATCATTGGCATAGTTACCTCCTTGAATTTGACGAGGATGCAAAGCAACACCTTGTATTTGGGAGTTGTATGATGCGTATGTGACAGTTTTTTTTTTGTAATGGCATCTCGCAAGTTAACCTTTGAGGCTGGTTTCCGATTAACCGGCCTGTCCTGTGGGTACCTTGAGTGTAAGGCCTCCAGGCAGGGGCAAAAACTTATAGACAAAGCGACTACTCGCTAAGGGCACCCCTGTGGGGTACGAGCCTCGGCTTAATCTGATCTCTATGTAAAATAATGATATTCAGCTTCAGTCTTCGGTTAGACTGGAAGCCTACACCAACTTAGTTTCTTTATATTAGATGGGCTTACTGACCTCAATCTTGTCCTGAACAGAGATGAAGTCGACGATAGAACGAGCTAGCCCAAGAGAAGCATATTAACTCGCGACTAACATCGAACATCGATGGGTGATAATCTGCAGTACGTCTGGACTCCCGATGGAAGAAGGGAGATGGTGGAATGAGCCCGAAAAAAAAAGGCCAGCCAGATGATTATTTGCCCTGGCAGGTCAAAAAGGGAAGCTGTTTTTTTTTTCAAAATAATAACTCGCCGTAATGTAATAACTAACTTTGCCATTCATTATCATGACATGTGTCATGGCCACCTCTTTGTTTAAACAATGAACAATTACACAGCCTAATTTGACAAATACTACCGTGCCAGAGCAATTAACACTAAATTCATTATTACGTATTAATTATTCAAAATGAACTTTAAAAAAACTTTTTGCTGTATCTACTGGCGTTAAAAACAAGTTTTGTTTTTATATTTTGGAGTCAAGGTAGGCTCAATTAGTTATTAAATGTCATTGTTGAGGTATTTATAACATGAGGAAAAAGCACAAAAAACCCTAACTAATTTAAGAATAAGCTTAAAAAATGGCGTCAAAAACTCAAACTAAACTATGTGATTATATTTTAATGACTTTAAATAATATATCCAATATTATATCATGACATTACATCTTAATGAATTCTACTGACATACATTACTTTGAATTGATTTTGAATTAATATTAAGTTAAGTTATTATAACTAATAAGACTAATAATGTGGGACCAATGTGTTTGTTTTTTTCCTGGCTTTACGATCATGATTTAATTTTTGTGTTATATTTATTGTTAAAACCACCACTGTTCGACACAAATGTAAATTTGTTGATGAATAAATAAATAACAGTAGAATTAAACTCATTAAAATAACATCACGCCTGCAATCCCCGCAGCTAAAGGTGGAGGGGTGTACCTACATAATAGCACACTCACATTTTGACAGTTATGTTTTGGTGTCACGAAAAAGTTGCAAGCCTATTGCCATCAACCGGACTTAGTCCATACTGTGGGCTGCTACTGAGAAATTCTTGATAAAAAATTCAATAACACCTTGTCCGAACTGGGAATAGAAACTAAGACCACGTCTTCAGTACGCTTACGACCTCTAAACCAAAGAAGTACAGTTGTTTTATAATTCCTTTCCATTTTAATACCATAGCAATTCCTCACGTCACTTGCTATCCCCAACCCAATACTTAATACAACAGTATCGGTCGACCCGACCTTGGATGACATCACCGCGAGGTCATAGATAAACAGCTGAATTTTTAATCTATGCGCATTGAATTTTAATTATATTTCGTTTGTATTTGAATATGGATCTTTGATGTTCTGTTTGTAATTGGTTTGTGAACTTTGAGCTTAATTTGTTGAGAATTACGGTACATAATTAAAATGTGATAGCAAATATTTAAAGGAACCTTACAGGGCCGTCTTTAACCAATCAGAGGCCCTGGGCACTTGAGATTAATGGGCCCTTGTAGGATGCATCAAGCAAGAGCGAGCGAAGCAAGGTCCAATTTTTTTACACCCCGCCTTTAGGACTTTTCTTTCATAAAAAATAATGGGTGTTTTTTTACAGGTGGAGAACTTTAAATTGAAATAAAACACAGGAAAATGTTTTTGATATCCATGAAATTAGTTTTATTTTGCGTTTAATTTTATGTCATTAAGGTTTGAATATAATTTCGGGCATATGGCCACCGCGCCTGGTGGGTACATGGCGGAATCTGGAAGTCCAACATGCACACACTTCGCAGTAAATCTAGCTGTATTACGGAATAATGCGAGAGTTCACCAAAAAAACATCCTTTATGAGGAACTTTTGACTTAGACTGAAAAGCTAGGGAGTCATAAGAATGTGGGATGCAAAAACGAGCGAAGCGAGCTCGAAAATTTTAGTATACCGCCTGTGATAAGTTAAGTTTATTTTGACAGCCACTAGGTATGACACTTACAGAAAGTTGGGGGCCCTTTGGATCGTGGGGCCCTGGGCACTTGCCCAGAGTGCCCAATGGAAAAGATGGCTCTGGGAACCTAGCCAAGAGCGAGATGCGTGTGCTTGGGAAACAAAAGGACATGTCGTAAAGTTACCGCGCTTTACACCGAAGCGGAGACGAGACGAGAGATGTGTTGTAAACCACCAATAGAATTTCGTTATTTACACTTCTCGTCTCCGCTTAGCTTTGAATTGAGATGGATGTGTTGAGTGACAAGAAAGGATACAGTAAGGAATGAGTATATTAGAGGAAGTTTGAAAGTGGCGTCTGTTGTAGAAAAATTTAAAGGAAGTCTTCTTGTCTGTCTTGGTATGGACATGTAATGAGGAGGGCTGACACTAATGTTCCTAAAATAGTGATGGATATAGATGTTGATGGATGGAGAGGGAGAGGAAGGCCAAAAAAAAGATAGATGGATTGTGTGAGGAATTATATAAAAGAAAAAGGAGTAAATGACTGATGCCGTGACGTCTGACAGGGGAGAATGGAAGAAGAAAACGTGTTGCGCCGACCCCAAGTAGAATGGGACAAGGGCAGGAAGATGATGTCTCCTCTTAACTTTAGAGGAAACGGTTGAGCAGAGAGAAGAGTTGTCTCATATTTGTTGATACCAGCCTCCGCACTCGGCAGCACAGCCGAGTCGCTAAACTGGGCATGAGTAGCCTGTACACACATTTCTGCTACGGTCTAGTCAGTACGCATCTCCGCACAGCTTCGGTGGATACACCATAGCTCCTAATCATCTCATCTCGTCTCCTCTCCGCTTCACACATCTCCGCACGTCTCCGTTTTGATGGAGTCCAGGAAACAAGTTTAGTGAAAAACGTCGTATTGCTTGACGCGAGCCGTCTGCCTTCATGAACGGGGCGAGTCCATCCGTCTGTCACAAGAATATCCATATATTTCTTTTTCGTCTTGTTACTGCCTAACATGGTGTCGGAGTTTTTATACTGCCTATGGGCCTCTGACTTGGCTTTACATGCCGTCGAGAATTATCTCTCAGGCATGCTGTTTTCCTCACGATGTTTTCCTTTACCGAAGCAAGTGACGAATAAACAATACGCACATGAACCCGAAAAATTAGAGATGCGTGCCTTGGGTTCGAACTCGAGTCCTATGACTTGGCAGTCTGACGGTCACCACTAGGCTATTAAATCCCTTTTATATCTCGATAAAGGATATTTTGCATAAAAAAACTTGCAAGTAATTACTTTAGATTATATCTAGAGCAATAGACTTGAATTTAAACGAAGTAAGAACCTTCAAAGAAAGCAAAGCTAAGAATTCTAACTTTTTACAGTACTAATTTTAGGAAATAACTAAACTACATTATAAAAATTGTATCTTAAAAAATGACATTTACTCAAGTAAATACTTTGACTTGTTTATAGATACGGCTATTAGTGTTGAAATGTGGCCATATAAAAAAAATCCTTATATAGATGTTAGATTTATGATTGCTTTCACTTACTTTTTTAACTTCTTGTTATTGTCTAACTCATTGTTAACTGGTTAACCGGACTTTAACGAGTATACTTATGCGCTTGATGTCACGTTCATATCCGTACTCAAACTTAGGCAATGTAATAAAGAAACTAAAAATGTGGCTTCGACCTTATGCCACAGATTAAATAATAGTGATTACGTAACTTATGCATGCAATAATAGACGTATCACCCACAACAAAGACTCCTATTAACAAACATTACTGAATTTGGTTGCAACATAGAAATGACGTAATCAAACCATGAAGTTGACGCTAAAAATAGTTCTTACTTAAGTTATTTCGAGTTGTCCTGGATTCGTTTCGTCGATGTCGAACAATATGTTATTGGCTTTTAATGTTACGTAAAATATTTATTTTTAATTCTGCAAATAAGTAAAGGTTTGGATGCTGGATGCAGCACCACCGCCCCTCAAAATAAACACATAGAGGAACTGAAGGATGTACGAAAATTAGCATCCCTACAAGCAATCAAAACCTATACTCGACACTTCGTTTGTTTGCAACAATAATGACATAACTCGAAAAATAAGAAATACAGGACAACTTTTTGTAAGCTCTAAAAATATTTTCAGTATGTTGTCAATATTTTTTTTGCATAGAGAAACTTTTTATCAAAAGATTAAAGGTTTATTTTACGTATTTCGTTACTTAATTTAATACTTGCTTTCCTTAATTTTATATTCAACTACAAAAAACATCGAAAAATCTAAATTTTTGAGTTATGTCATCCTTGTCGCAAACGAGCGACTTGCTAGCCTGACTCCATAACTTAATTTGTTGTTGGGTTTTTTTCCGCCAGGAATTTTTTAGTGGCCCGTAGTGACCGGAGCATGAATTTGTGCCCGGCTGATGGCAATAGTCTGCCCCCTACTACATGGGACTTGTATTGTATAACGGGCTGGTGTCCGCAACTCCACGTCCTAAGTGCGTATTTTGCGAACGGATGGGGAATTTATTCGATCTACCCCATTTCCGCGTTTTACATGGGACTTGAACATATAAATGTGTTAACACCTCTACCTAACCCTTCGCAAATTACAGGCGTAGTGTTAGGTAATGTATATCTTTGTAATTAGCATATTTATCTCCAATTTCAATCTAGTTAGTACGAATTAATAAACACGAGTAAAGGTTTTGGTAAACACGAACGAAGGTTTTTAGAAGATGTTAATTTGAGAATAGTAATTAGCAGTTTAGCTCAACCTTGATCATTATGATTCAGCCATGCCGATTAGATGTAAGGCGGTGTTCACACCAAAGCGTATACAGTTTAAGTTATTACACATTTGATGATTTCCTTAATGAAAAATCGCTGTACTGATTGGCATACTGTTATTTTGATTGACATTCATGTTACTATTCTGACATTTTTTCTTATTTTTTTTTTCTGTTTGACGTACTTAGCATTCTTTTTGACATTATTGTTAACAATTTTTATTGTTATTAATCTGATATTTATTGTTATATTTTTTTTTTTGTAAGTCTCATGATTTGACATTCATATTTATTCGGTATCAACACAATTCTATACAATGAGAGCTGTGGTTTTTGAGCTCACTAGATGGCGCCACTGTCGAGTAAGGTCCTGTCATTATAGTACATTATGATATAAGTGCGGTAAGTTGAAAATGACAGCCGAGGCGATATTGCTAGCCCGAGCCGTAGGCGAGAGCTACAAGAAAGCAGAGGCTGTAATTATCAAAGCGCACGTATGTCATACGACGTTTTATAACATATTTGCTAGGAAATAAATAAAACTCGGACTTTCTTAAACGATTAAATCTTTAATCACTTGTTAAAGTAGTTAGAATAATTTTCTTGTTCACAAATTAGCGATGCGCGCGTATCATCGCTTTTTTTAAGGCAAAGGCATAAATACAGCCAGTATTACTAATAAAGTAAATTAATATTTTTGTGTTTTTGTTTCAGATAAATGGTTGTAATGTATTGTCAAAATTAATTAAATTAAAGAATTAAATGTTTATTTATTATATTTTATCTCCCAAAATTAATTTTATTCTGTTCTGAACTACTGTTCCAACTATGTTGGGGTTGGGTTCCTGTCTAACTAACCGGCTGGATACCAGTGTACATGGAGTGACTGCTTAACTGACCTCCACAACCCAGTTGTTGGGAAAAATGATACCCCTTGGTGAGACTAGTTATCAGAATTTCGGGCTTCTGCTCACCCCGTAATGTCTGTCGAAGATCGACGAGTAACAGCCGGGAATAATGGCATAACGTGTTTTCTGAAACTTAAAATGTCATACGTCATGCCATCTCGACATTTTATGTATCCCTTGCACAGACCGACCCTGGGTAAGTCTTGTTTTAACACATTCTCATCACTACATAGTATAAAACAAAGTCGCTTCCCGCTATCTGTCTGTCCCTATGTATGCTTAGATCTTTAAAACTACGCAACGGGTTTTGATGCGTTTTTTTTTAATGGAGAGAGTGATTCAAGAGGAAGCTTTATATGTATAATACATGCATATTATAGTAGAGAAAACATTGGTAACGTGCGAAGCCGGGGCGGGTCGCTAGTTTTTCATAACCGACAATACGTTGGATGTGAACGCGACTTAAATACTAAAAGTTGTTATTTTCAACCAGCAAACGTAAGCCCTGTTAATGAACTGGTAATATACACTTTTTTTACTAACAACGGTATTGTTTTGATACGGTTTGTAGTTCTTATCAAGTGCGATAATTATGGCGGGTTTTGAAAAAGTACCTACACAGTAGTGCACACGTCATATTCCGGTATCTAGCTACATTCGGTTTGACTGGAAGCCGACCCCCGACGTATGGGGTTTGATTCCCGCTCGGAACAAATATTTGTATGGCCTACAGTTAATTGTTCCGGGTTTGGCTGTTTGTGTATGTGAGTTGAATTGTTTGTAAACGCACCCACGATACAGACGAAAATCCTAGTGTTCTTTGCCCAACATTAAAAAAAAAAACACCCAAAGGTTGACTGGTAGAAAATGCCTATGGCATTAAGTCCGCCTCTGTACATTTGAACTGTTAAATAAATAAACAATCTGCGCAGATTTGGTGCCGTGTCCTAAAACGGTCGGGAGGACTATTATTATTATTATTACGTTAGGTAGTAAACTAGGTTCGTTGCCACTAGTACCATTAACAGTACCATGATGGAACTACTGAAGATTTTTGTAATCACTAGTAAGTACCATTTTACAAGAACCTGAAAATAATGGTACTAGTGTTGAATTTTGTTATCACTAGTTCCACTTTATTATTTTCAGGTAGACTCACTTTTATCACGCTCATTAATTCTTATCAGGGAATCGTACTACGTTCGGCGAGTTATAGCTTTTTTTTTATATGGCGATTGTGCTCATGTGTAGCCATGCAAAATAACCGTAAAAAGCGGTTAATATCAATCATATTCCTATCAGCCGATACGTAATAAAATGAAACACGCTTAAAGACCCCATCATCACCATCCTTTACCCAAATGTATCGGAGTCGGCTTCCAGTCTAACCGGATGCAGCTGAATACTAGTATCTTACATGGAGCGATTATCTGACCTCCACAACCCAGTTAGTACTGTCTAATACGATACCCCTTGGTGAGTCTGTGAAGAGTGGCCCGAAAGTCTGACAATCAATCTTACCGATTGGGCGTAGAATGACCACCTTAAGTGTACAGTTCAAGGTGCTTGCCAAGAAAAAATGCATCGTTATGTCAAACTTGGTATATTTACTACACCACACACACACACTCCCACATCACTCACTCTCTCTTCACTTACACCGATTCCTGTAATTCACCATTCGTATTAGCACACATACCCACATCCACACCTCATATCTTTAAACTCACCAACAAACCCTCGCATTTTTAATGGTACTTTTTCTGTATAGCAGTGACACAAATGTCCTAAGATGGATCAGAATGTAAATTGCTGAACACTATCCCCTGAGATACAGGTTCCCGCCTACTTCAGAAAACAATTGTAATAATTGTCATGTGCCTTCTAAATAGTAATTTTTAATGGTGAGAATTAAACAATTTTTATTTATTTATTTTAGTTTTGTGTTTTCCCGCCTGCACAAATAGGTTGGCTGAAGTGTCCATTCGAAATGTCACTTTGACATTGACAGTTCTTTGTTTACATTTTTGCATGGAAATATTAAATACTAACTGGTTAAATTTTTGTCCATTAACTGAAATCAAGGCTAGACATCGGTTTAGATTAGGATTGGCTTATCAGTGCAATAGATAGTAAGCTGTTATCTATGCACTCAGGAACACATTATACCTTTGTTGACATAAAATTTTCAAGGGACGATATCAGCTGATAATTTTGAACAACCTTCATTGAATATAATCCTGATTCATAAACCGAGACAGGATTTATTGTCAACTAATTCCAGGTGGGATAACACAAAATTAAAATAAATGTATGAAATTCGACATATTGATGCTAATTTTTTGATAAGCAGTGCCACCCCGAACCGCAAAGATAAAGTGGGACACTGTTTGTTAATTTTACGATGATCGGTTTTTGATGATTAAATCATAAACAAGGTTTTACTTTATATAATCAGACGATAATGTTGGGACACAATCTATCGAAAGGAGTGGGCCATAATCCACCACGCAGGCCCAGAGCGGCGAGCGGGTTTGTAGATGTCACATATCTTGGATTTTTTGGTTACTTATTAGGACATGGTGGTTTCCTTAGCAATTAAAAAGAACCTTTTAACTTTTAAAACCAGTTACAGCGCTTACACGGTGCATGTGTTACATAAATCAACAATAAATAAAACTGCACACTTAGTTATATTTACAAAGCTGCAACGAGGTTTTTGTAAACAATACCTTAAGAAAGACAAGCTTATGCCCGCGGTTTCGCACGCTTGGAGTTCGGTAATTGTCCGACGGGATCGTACTACCGGGATAAAAAGTATAATATGTGTTATAAATAATATCCAGGTTATAAACTAAAAAAAAAAATAATTAAAGGTTAAAATTTCATAAAAATCCGTTCAGTACTTTTTGCGCGCGAAAGAGTTACGAACATCCATGCATCCGTCTTCACAAACTTTCGCATTTTAAATAGTAGTAAGATAGCCCCGAAAATTATATATAATATATAATAATTATTATATAATGATAATTATATAGCTTTCTAGAGATTTCCTAGAGGAGAAAAAGAAGAATCATCATCTCAAAAACCCCCAAAGACCACCAAGCACTATTATCATCACGCACGTTATCCTCGAGGGTTGAGGTAGAGGTGTACCTATGTGACGAGGCACGTTGGTCAAGCGGGCCCGGGGCAGCGGAAGCCGCATTAGTTCCCGCTGCCCCCCGACGCAAGTGTGCGAGGGAACACCGGTATGGTTTTAGTCAGTACGAGTCTGACAGACCCCTCCGCTCTTCCCAGGGCGGAGGACATCCATTGAGGGTTTCCACATCGAGAAAAAAAAGAGGTGTACCTATAAACCCACATTTCACCAAAGTTTAAGTCCCATGTTACACGGGGCCAGTCTATAATCATCCCTGGATACAAATCCGGACTCCGAGCCGCAATAAAAACACTCAAAACTTATCTACAAAAAGTCAAGCAAACCTCACCTCTATTCAGTCATCGACGAATATAGTAGTTACCCGTATTATGTAAACAAGCACAAATTCGCACAACACATGACCGATCGCGTTCAATCGCGCGGGGAGACTGACGCCGGTGAGTCATGTGTATCAACTTTACTTGATTGTAACTTACCTAACCTTACTTTATTAAGTTATGACTTGTAAGAGGTGCTTCACATTTTGAGGCTGATTCACTAATTTCGGCGGCCGTTTTGACGCAAGTTAACTTCGATAACAGCACTTTTTAACCGACTTCAAAAAAAAGGAGGAGGTTCTCAATTAGGTCGTATGTTTTTTTTTTTGTGTTTTTTACCTCATATCTCCGTCATTTATGAACCGATTTGAAAAATTCTTCTTTTATCTGAATGGATCTACTTCCCGATTGGTCCCATAGAAATTTTATCAAAATCGGTTCAGCAGTTTGGTTTTGAAATCAAAATAGCTGGAAAAAATGTCATCCAAGTAAAAGAAATTGCGAAATTGATACTTGACAAGGATTTGTGTGTGATACGATAACTAAAAAAGGGTAAAATAAAAACTTTTTTGCAAAAAAAACCGACTTCCAAAAAAAACACTAAAAAAAGTGGAAAATAACTTTACTTTCGGAAGTCGGTGGCAAAAAAGTCAATGAAACAAACAATAGTCACCGACTTCCGAAAGTAAAGTTATTTTCCACTTTTTTTGTGTTTTTTTTTGGAAGTCGGTTTTTTTTTAAAAAAAAAGTTTTTATTTCGATCGAAATTCCGACTAAGTTCAAGTTCTTACTTAATTAGTACAAAAACTGATTAAAGCCTAGGTTTTCGTAGCCTTAGTTACTGTACGTACTGTCAAGTTTTTATTTTGTCAGACGTAATATTTTTCGAAATACAAATAAGTACTCGAAGAATGACATCGAATCGAGTTTTCAGGAACATATTATAGAACTAGACGAAAGAGTACGTAATGGCCAGTTTGATTATTTTATGCAATTTCTGAGACAATATTGTTTTTTTTTTTAAGTAAAGGGTTATCTGCTTTATGTTTTACGTATTCCATTTTCTCTTCTTCTTTTACACACTTTGTCTACATCTCTTTTTTTGTATCTCCTTTCGCAGGTATGCTGGAAGAGATTTCATTAGAAATAAGCATTACCTTTGTACTCTTTTCTGTTCCTTTCTTGATTTCTGTATTTGGTGTGTACATAAATTGTTAAATATATAAATATTTGTTGTGGTGAGACCATCGCCGTCGATCGATAGTCAATTCAAAAGACTCATTAAATTTGTTAATGGTATCAACTATATTATAATAGCTACTTGTGATAGTCTTCTGGTAGCTAATTAGGTATTTCCCCGGAAGATCTTTCGCTGGAGCTTTGTTCAGTCATTTGTTTTTTATTAATTAGGTTTAGAATAAACTAAAAAATTTTTGACAGACGTTACACGAGTCAGTGGCCCGAAAGTCTGACAACCAGTCTTACCAAGGGGTATCGTAATATGGGTTTTACGATACCCCTTGTACACACACACACACACACAGCAAACACACACACACACACACACACAGCACACACACACACTCCACAGCACAGTTAGTACTGGGGTACCAACTGTGCTGTGGAGGTCAGATAGGCAGTAACTCCATCTAAAATGCTAGGAATTCAGCTGCATCCAGTTAGATTGAAAGCCGACCCCAGCATAGTTGGGTCAAAGGCTAGGTAGGTGAGGTGAGACAAGTTAAGAACGTTTTTTTCGTTCCTACTTGCTTCAGCTCAGTATTCTTTGCCCTATGTCCTGAATTAAAACCGAGTTTCCAGGACGCGCTAAACATACCTACTGAGCTATCGTAAAAAGATTTAACAACGCACATCACCGTTACAATCTAAACGCACCTTAAAAGTTCCCACGGCAAATTACATAAGCTACAATTTCGCACGCCAATCTAGTCATTATCAGCTTCTAAATAAAGATTGGAATAGTTTGCGATATAAAACCCAGTCACACATACATAAAATCGTGTATGAATGTACTCATTGTTGATGGCTGACTCGCTTTCACGAGCAGACGGTCTGAAATGTTTTCAGTTGCTATAACAGTTAACTTTCAGCTATGTAATGAAAAAAATGATCTTCATTCGGTTTTAAACTCGATTAAAAGATAAATAAGGAGCTCGTGGCTAAATAATAACAGCCACACGGGCTGATCTTCAAGGTAGCCGTAAGCCGCGCTTGCCATGTCGGTCTGTGGATGGGTGATCATCATTACATACGGAGTTTCCTCCATGCCTCGGAAAGCACGTTAAGCCATTGGTGTCATTTATAGATCTTCGACAGTCGTTACAGGTACCTAGTCAGTGGCCCGAAAGTCTGACAACCAGTCTTACCAATGGGTATCGTATTACCCAGTACTAACAGGCTTGTGGAGGTCAGATAGGCAGTCGCTCCAATTAAAATACTGGTATCCAGCTGCATCCGGTAAGACTGGAAGCCGACTCAACTTAGTTGGGAAAAGGCTAGGCAGACGATGAGAGTTAAATATCAAAACTTTTAGTATAAATCTTTCCATTTGGAGGTTGTTGTAACTCACTCTTCTCAAAGACAAGGAGAGCGTTTCGATTTAATTACGATAAAGGCACATCAAAATATTTAACAGACTTTTAAATTACTTTATCTACTGCTACTACTTAAATACTGCCTGGAATTTGGTCTGGCAATTAAATGATTTCAGTTCACTGCGAACCTGAAATACATAGTTTCATGTAGAAAATACCGCTGTTATAAAGAGCGCTTTGGTTCAAGTGAAAAAGTATCAAGATGCATTCAGTCTTTTTTTTTTCTTTTTTTTTCCGAAGATGCATTCAGTCTGAGATTAGCATCAACAGAGGTACGCAACCGGAAACTTGATTCAATACATTGGTAAACACTTGAAAATTATTCTCTTGCAGCACCTATGTACATAAATCT
Source organism: Standfussiana lucernea (assembly GCA_964057025.1). Taxonomy (NCBI): domain Eukaryota; kingdom Metazoa; phylum Arthropoda; class Insecta; order Lepidoptera; family Noctuidae; genus Standfussiana; species Standfussiana lucernea. Next base: position 2,779,404 of record OZ059810.1, read on the forward strand.
TCACTGGAGCCTCTTGTAATAAATTATGGGTTTGTCCTTGTTGTGTCATCATCTTAGTAATAAACTTGGTATTATTATGTTGAACTTCTTAAGTATTTGAAAATTTTAAGGATTAACACACTGACATCGTAGTATCTTTTAAAGAGTAACCATTGAGTTTCTTGCCGGTTCTTGTCCATAGGAAACGATCGTTTGACGTTTCATAAGTGCCCGTGTAACAAAATATTTTGATAGTGCAAACTCAAACTCAAAGCATTTATTTCAATTAGACCATTACAGGCACTTTTGAATGTCAAAACACAAAAAAAAAAAACTAAGTTACAGTCCCACTCACAGGGCATAATAACTTGTGAAAGTACTGTAGTTGCCCATTCGAAAGCGTAGATCTCTGATGTGCTTACTTACTAACAGCCACCCGGGTCGATCTTTAGGTTGAGCCGCGCTTGCCTAGTTCGGTCGATGGATGGGTGACCACCCATTACATACCGAGTTTCCTCCCTGCCCCAGAAAGCACGTTAAGCCGTTGATCCCGGCAGTCATTTGTAGATCTTTGACAGTCGTTACAAGGAGTCATTGGCCCGAAAGTCTGACAACCAGTCTTACCAAGGGATATCGTATTATCCAGTACTAACTGGATTGTGGAGGTCAGATAGGCAGTCGCTCCATTTAAAATACTGGTATTCAGCTACATCAGGATAGACTGGCAGCCGACTCCAACATAGTTGAGAAAAGGCTAGGCAGATGATGATTTGAAGCGATTGTGTGACTGTGCAAGTATGTAATGCTATCAAGGTGCGCCCCTCCTTAACCTTCGGACTATTACTCCATTATAACTAGCTCATACACACTAATTACTCACTCTTCAACACTCATTACAGCCCATAAACATGATATCACCCATGTAAATGACTCCTGCAATCACTGTATGATCCCATTCACAGCAAGCTTGAGGTGTTCAGCAGAATTGATTTGTATCTGCTAATTTCTTTGGCCTCGCTCTGGTTGCTTGCTTGCCTTTAACCCAGTTTTTTAAACATGTTTTTTTGGTATTTCTTTGTATTGCTGTAGCGATGGGGAAATTAACAGTTTAAGTGTAATGGTTTTAAGTTTTAAAACTGACATAATCACTAACACAGTAAAACATGGTAAATATCCCGTTTTATGTGTTAACGATAAATGGTTTTAGTTTTTATTCGAGGTTCGGTCTAGAGGTTTCTCGGAGAGGCTTCGCAGCCTTTTTGACTACGCTCGCAATTATAATCGTTTTGATTTTGGCAAATTAATCGCATCCATTATGGCTCTGGCAAGCAAGAAAGACAGGCTTACTTTTCTAAAAATCGACCCTTAAAAACTTTAATTTTTGAACTCCGTCTTCTTACTTTTTCGTGTAATTAGTGCCGAACCTGGTGTCAGAGTTTTCTATGCCACCCATGGGCCTCTGACTTGGCTTTACATGCCGTCGAGAAATATAGATCTCAGGCTTGCTGCTTGTTTGGTTTGGTTTCTCGAAAATGTTTTCGTTCACCGACGCAAATAATAAATAATAATAATCCGAAAAATCAGATGTGCGGCTTGGGTTTGAACTCGAGACCTATGACTTCAGAGGTCAGTTAAAAAGGTTAATAATTGGGTGTTGAAGTTTGTATGAAAAATTCAGTAATCCACTTGGACGATGACGCAGTCAAAGTGCTTTTAAATAATCCATCAATTACTACGTTTTTTTTTATAGTACTTCCATATTATCACTGAAGTGAAGTATCAATTACTTAAAGCCATGAACAGGTGCCAAGTTTCATATTTCGTAGATTCTGCCAAATCATGCTTGAAGTCAAACGCAACCGGTGGCGGTTCCTTCAACTTTAATCTTTTAGTAAGTTGTGAAACTGGCAGACATTTCGTATTTCGTCATTTTCGGACAAGTTGACACGTCCAATCTTTCTGTGACTTCCCGGGACTCCACCTATTCTACTGGTTTTTTTTCTGGAATAAGGACAAAGGATACTGGGCTGGAGCAAGTAGGGCATATGACAAAACTTTAAGTCACATCATCTGCCTAGCCTTTTCCTAACTACGTTGGGTGGGCTTCCAGTCTAACCGGATTCAGCGGAATACCACTATTTTACATGGCGCGACTGCCTGTCTGACCTCCACAACCCAGTCAGTACTGGGTAATGGCTGGCCACTGACTACCGTAACGACTGTCAAAGATCTACAAATGACAGCCGGGACCAACGGCTTAACGTTCTTTCCGAGGCACTGAGGAAACTCGTTAAGTAATGGGTGTTCAGCGATACACGGACCAACCTAGGCAAGTGCGGCTTAACCTAAGGATCGACCCGAGCGACTTTAACCACAAGCTCCTCACTCCACTCACAGTCGACCCCAACATAGTTGGGAATAGGCTAGGCAGATGATGAAGCTGCTCACTCCATCTATTCTACGGCTGCTACAATATTATATGAAAGTCAGCCAAGTGTGACGGTAAAAATAAAATAAATAAAAAGAACAGTTACGACTAGAGACCATTATAGCACTCCTAAGCAAAATCTGAACTACCCAACTGTGACATAATGTAAGATTTATATTATATTAGTACTATTGGTCGCAGCGTGATATTTTATAGCCTCTAGCCTTCCTCGTTAGATGGGCTATCCAACACTAAAATAATTTTTGAATTCGAACCAGTAGTTCCTGAGATTAGCGCGTTCAACCAAACAAACTCTTCAGATTTACAATATTAGTGTAGATTGAAATTGGAACCATTAGGACTAAGGTATTAAGGCGTATCCATAATGAAACCAATGGGTATTGTCTCGAAGGATTTTGATCAAAATAATAGGAAAATGTTTTATCTTTACTTGAAAACCTTCATCAGCACATCGTATTGAGTCCGTTACAAACCGTGATTTTTCACTCCCAAAAAAAAATTGTTTCCCTGAAATTTTGCGTAGCGTTGCTTAGTTTAATGTACAGAATGCTTGCAGAATGCTTGCTTGCTTGTATGCTTGTTTGTCAACCAAGCAAGGTGCAAGGAAACAAGGGTAGGCGGGCAGGTTGGTACAAGGTGTAAACATACCCTTTAGGGTATGTTTATACCGAATGCGTTTAACCGAATACCGAATGGGTATACCGAATGTAACATATACCTATCCATTCGATATTATTATGTAGGTAGGTACTTCATTCGTCCCGATTACTCCAGCAAGCTCTAACGAAACTTTTAATATCCAATATCAGTATCAGAGCCAGGAAACTGTCAGAAACACATAGGACTCAAAAGACTATAATAAATAATACTACAAAAACACTTAACTTAAGCAAAGAGCACACTGGCATCCCGCCAGAAACGCTAAAATGACAAATTGGAGTAAGAACTAATTCGAATATGGAAGTTTTATTTTGCTGAGTATTATTCTCGAAATGTCGTAGTCAAATACACAACTGTATCCGTATCCGCAGTGAAAACATACAGGCTACTGTTTTGAAATTGACAGTTCGAATATAGAGTGTGTTCTTTTTCGGATTTGTAACAAGGCGGCCTAAATCGTACCGTACTGCCAAACATACCATGCCATTTGTCATACTGCATCGTTGGTCTACTGCATCGTAGTCTTGGGGTCGATTCCCGGGTCGGGCAAATTGTTATTGGGTTTTTTTCCATCAGGTATTTCTTATTAGCAGCCACAGAATCTGGACTAATGTGCCCGATTGATGGCAATAGGGTCGCCCCATTGTCCACAGACAATTATCTCTGTTTTCCAACAGCGTCCTCTTCTCAATATCATTCGTATACCAAAAAACCATACTGTAATTATTTTTTCTGTTTTTGTTTTTCTTTTATATAAAATAATAATGGATAATCAATTTTTATGATGTGATTTTTTATATTACCAAGCTCCAAGTAAGTACCAATTCTGAATTCACCTTCGAAATATTAATTTGTTTACGTACAAAAGTCATGATTTATTTAAAACTCAATAAAAACCATAAGTGCGGAATGCCACTCATATTTTTTTCCTAATAAGCCACAAAACAATAATTAGTAGATTTATTTCCTATAATCAAAAATAAAACCATTTCATGGTCACGCCATAGGCATAATAAGTATCTTAGGGGCCGTCCTTTAATTACGTGAGGTTTTTAAGCCACTTTTATAGCCCCCCCTACCCCCTGGTGATACGTCATGAGGCTCACGGCTATCCCTCCTCCCCCTTCCAGGATCGCGTGTATTTTTAATTATTGATTACAGATAGTTTCAGAAACTGTTTAATTTTTTTTTAACCCATGTTTTAGGGAAAAAATGGCTTGCTCGGGTTTTTAATTCACTATTGATAAAAAATATTTCACACGTCACACATTAAATTTATATTTTTTGTCCCACGAAAAATATACACGTTATTGTCACATTGTTCCCTCCCTTCCCCCATTGTGATTAATCGTGTTTTTTTTAACCTCTCCCCCTTGTTCAAATCTAACGTGATTAAAGGACGACCCCTTACCAAGTTACTTTACTTCCAAAAAAAGAATAAAGCTCGCGCAATCTATACGTTACGTAAGAAATGACATCATGGCGGGCGGTGACGTCACAATAGCGGGTTGATAACCTAAGGCCGCGAATTCGGACGAGCGGTTCTTGTAGCGTGGAGCAGGGCGTTACATGAGCAGTTCCATTAAATACCCCGATGTACGCTGCAGCAAACCCCCCTAAAAATTTCAAAATAGGCATTTCTGTCCCTCCGCTGACTGAAGCGATTATTTTCTCATTCAAGTACAAAATACTTGCTACCACCCGCGTCTTCATCCAGGTTAAAGAGACATATAACATATATAACAAAGTGAATTTTTGCAACCTCGTCAAAATTCAGGAGGATATCATAGAAGACGTAAATAATCAATGTAAATTACGGTACCTGGTCAATAATAATAAACGCTGCTTTTTTTGTTGTTTTAATTTGACACTATTTCAGAATGAAGCCCTTTTCAAAAGAGGAGAATCACCCGTTTATCGAGTAAACGTCTGCGTTTGTTTGTGTGTGTGAAAGCGCGGAATATAGGGCTAGTATTAGACGGGCCGCGTTTTAATACGGGTGTATTAAGATATTAACAAAAAAAAAATTAAAAATTACCTACCCATTTTATTATTGAATCGGGTCGAGAATCATTAGCATAGTTACCTCCTTGAATTTGACGAGGATGCAAAGCAACAGCTTCTGTAATTAACCTATTCCACTCTGCATTAGTGTAGCTTTGCATAATTGAAAGAATGTTTGAAATCGGACCAGTAGTTTCGGAGATTATTCTCCTATCCTACATCTAAACGATTCCTCTTTTTAATATTGGTTTCTCCCTCTTCTTCCAGACCGTCTTCTTCTCCCGGTCAGTAAAAGAGATACATACATATCTAAATAATTAAGATAAGCTATGCACGCGGCTTCGCGCGCTTGGAGTTCGGTAATTGTCCCAAGAAATCGTACTCGGGTGCCTCAGTGAAATTGATTTTTCCATCCACAAATACATATTTAATAAGCAAAATTACCGCTCTTTTACCTCGGGCTGACATTTACAAATATTGATAAACTTCGAAACTTTGTTGTTGTTCGAAACCTTGTTGAAATTGATTCAACAATTAAGATAGTGTTTCAAGCTCGTTGTTATTTGAATAAAACAAATACAAGAAAAAATCTAGAATTACAAAAACAAAATGCTGCAGCATTCAAAGAAAAAAGCCGTGTTTCTCTTTCAATAACAAATCATCAATGGTTTTTCAAAGAGGAGACTAATAATCTAACGAAACAAGTATCAAGTGATACTAAAATACAGCCTGTATACAGCTTTAAGAATAGAAAACGGCTTGAAGTGTTATAAAATACCTATTGCTGTTTAAAAGGGTTGTAATAATATTATGCTCTTTTGAAGAAAAAAGCTTCGTTTTGCACTCTTATACCACCTCATGAATAAAATCCATATCGAAGTGTCACAAAATACTTAAACGCTTTTAAAAAGAGTTGTAATATTCTCTCATAGTGTCAAAAGCTGCTATATACAAGTACACTCTTGAAAAAAAAATACTTTAAAAACTCTCAAGTTTTAAATGAGCTGTTTCATTGATGTTTCCAACGCTTGCGTGCTGCTCGGGATAGCACTGAGGTAGTGTAATCTCAAGCATATTCTCTGTCTGTCAATCCCTGAATATTCAGTATCGATATCTGATTGGCAATGAACAAAATAGTAGGTCAAATTAAAAAACTAGCTAAACTCAGCAGACGTTTCGGGTATCGTTATTAATTTCCTAACTTTTCCGTGTCTGGAATACCCGTCTCATATTATTCGAATAGCATTCCAGTCCAGTGATCGAATTCAGCGCTGGATAGGCATAACGATTAACTACATTATTCCAGTTGTAAGCCAGCGCTGGATTAAATAAGTACTCGTATAACGTGAACCAGGCATAACATTTTTTTTTTCTATTCGATTCATGATTTGATTCTATTCTACCCAATATTAGGGTAGACTGGGTACGTTTGTGCCAGGGTACGGTTGTGACAATCGTAATATTTGCGAAACTATAAGGAATACCGGGAAGGGTGTAAGGGGTGAGGGGAGCGGCATGCGGGTCTGAACGTGTTTCACAGTGTTGCGTTAGCCAACGCGCGACGTGGACGTTAGCAGAGACCCTCTTTGCTTTTTGACGGTAAAAAGTAAGTATTTTTATTCTATGTTTTTTGATGATTGTTGTTAAATGTATACAGATACAACAATGAGTGTTTTTCTTATTTATTAGTTAAACATTAGCGATTAAATAGGACTGTTTATTTTGTACGTACATTATTTTATATTGCCATAGTGATTGTTTTTTTTGTGAAGGAGTACTTTGGGTACGGTTGTGACAGGTTTTTTGGGTACGGTTGTGACAAAATTAAAATGTTTTATTTTTGCTTTCAGATGCCAAGGAAACGCTTGAGGAAGACGGAAAGAGGTCGATGTGACATAGTGAAATATAAAGATGCTTATATAGAACTAAAACGAGGAATATCAATACGGAGAGCTGCAGAAAAAAAAATAATCATTTATACAGATACCCCTGAAAAAGAGGCAGTAAGGCAAGAATATGAAGAAAAAGAAAAACGATTGAGGGCTAAACAGGTAAAGAAAAATCGTAAAGAAAAAAAAACAAAAAATAAAGGAAAAGGAAATAAAAACTTTTTTGCAAAAAAAACCGACTTCCAAAAAAAACACAAAAAAAGTGGAAAATAACTTTACTTTCGGAAGTCGGTGACTATTGTTTGTTTCATTGACTTTTTTCCCACCGACTTCCGAAAGTAAAGTTATTTTCCACTTTTTTAGTGTTTTTTTGATGAAATTTCTATGGGACCAATCGGGAAGTAAATCCATTCAGATAAAAGAAGAATTTTTCAAATCGGTTCATAAATGACGGAGATATGAGGTAACAAACACAAAAAAAAAACATACAACCGAATTGAGAACCTCCTCCTTTTTTTGAAGTCGGTTAAAAACAAAGGGAACAAACGGAAGACATCACCACTGTCATCGGATGAAGAAGAGTATTTTTGTCTGGTGTGTTTAGGTGCATATTCCGATAGTAGGCCTGGTGAAAAGTGGATACAATGCCAAGGAAAATGTGGATTCTGGTCCCACTTAGATTGCACAGATGGTAGTCGTCATTGTATTTGTCACAATTGTGATGACTCTGACTAGATATTTGATACTCATGTTATTTTAAGAATTTAAAATTATATACTTATAAACATTGTATGTTGTTATGTTACGTTTATACGTAGGCGAATGTACGCTTCACAATAAAATACATCTTTTTTACCTCTAATTACCACACTAACAATATAATTGGCCCTTAAATGAAAATTGTCACAACTGTACCCAGTCTACCCTACCCATGTCTGAACCCCTGTAAAACACATGAGTTTATGAATAATAATCTTACATAATAACTGGGAACGCGAAGCCCATCCCAACAACATGAATGACTCCCCAGTGGCCAGTCGACCTTGGGCATTGTCTGCCTTTCTAATTAATTTAATGTAATATTACAGATATGTACGCGTGTTTTATTTGAGTATTAAACATTACTACGGACAGAGCTAATATGGCTTTGATTTTTAAGGCTCACCAAAAGCAGTCCGAGTGTTTCTAAAAGCCTGGCTAATCTTATTGAACCTGCTTTATGCCCCGTTCACGTCAAGCAAGACTTGCGTCAAAACAAAAGACACGCGCGCGAGTCACTAAGGACCGGACTGCACCAAAGTCGAGACAAGCGAAGATGTGCGAAGCGGAGACGAGAGGAGATGCGTAAAAGCTAGGGTGTATCCACCGAAGCTGTGCGGAGATGTGCAAAGCGGAGAGGAAAGTCTCTTCTCATCTCCGCTAGCCTAAGCCCTAAACAATTACGAGACATGTCCTCTCTGCCCTGCTCTACCGTTTCCACTAAAGCTAAGCGGAGACGAGAAGTGTAAATAACGAAATTCTATTGGTGGTTTACAACACATCTCTCGTCTCGTCTCCGCTTCGGTGGAGTCTAGCCCTAAACAACTAACTCGCGCGCGCTTGTTTTATTTTCATGAGTAGCGTGGCTTCCCACGTCACATGACAGTGAGTCGTGGCAGCTCTTAACAATTTCTTTCATTTGTCTTTACCGCAGTTAAATGTTGCAAAACCCGTCATTAGTTCATTCCTTTCATGCCATATCTTTACATCGTGTTTGCAGCATTTTAAACCGACCCTCACTCGGTTGGGCCATAATGTACCATATTTCAGGCAAATAAAGAATTTTGGATCTTGGGAAAACCAAAGTATTTCTGGAGTTAAGTTCGAGTTTACAAAGGCGATTTAATTTTCCTGAAAGTTATGGAATTTTGGTAGACTGGAAGATTACTCTCAAGGATAAATGAAAATCGTAGGAATTACAACATCTGACAACGTTTCGTTTAATCACGTTTCGGCTTCGTTGACATTTGTATAGTATTGTGTTAGCCCATTGTTACTGAAAATCGTGTCTATGCGAGCGAGCTCATCGAGTATACTTACATCTATGAGTAAACACTTTTAAGCGTGGCCATAGATATGGTGAGAGCACGGCTTACAATTGACATCTTTGAGGTTCAATCAATAAGATGGGGTGAATAATTTAATAAATCTCATAATGACATCGGTGCGAATAAGGGCAGACGCGGGACACCGCACCCACACCTTAGTCACCCTCTACCCCGCAGTGACTGTCACGAACGATCAATAGATCAGGGTTACCATTTCGAAATTCAAAAAGTCTGACATTTCAAAAAAGGCCACTTATTTTACTTTACAATTCTTTTTTTAGCATTCAGTGAACATTTTCATATTTAACAAAAATCTCCTCACGTGCAAAAGTCCGAACAAATAACAAGGCCGAACAAAGTCCGGACGTAAGCCAAAAAGCCGTGATGGTAATCCTACAATAGATTATAAAAGAAAAGGGCAGAAACCAGAGACAAAAGCTTGCAAGTGGCAGTCCCTCTCAAAGCTCGAGTGTCCCTTCAAACTGAACTTAAACAATGATTTTTCAATGAGGGCATAAATTTTGAGTGCTTCGAGGCTGGTTTTTTGGCAGGGGCACTGAGGCGAAAATCTACTCACGGAGATGTTTTATAGTGGTTGTCCCAAAGACATTCAAATATCTACGAGCCTTAGACGGGACAACACAAATAAAATCGTAATCCAATACTTGTTACTACTTAGTAGCAAATCGGTCTGTCTAGTGTCATACGCCCGCTTGTCAGGTAGCATTCGTGTGTCAAAATCAATTATGTTCCGGATCTTTTTGTATGAAAATATTCCCAATGGGTTGTCCAAAATACAATAACTATTAAAAAAAGGGCTTCGTTCATGGAATCCGAGTGCTCATAAAGGTTAGATAGGACTTCGCCAAGTTTTTGTTTGTTCACTACATGGACGCTTCGGAAGACGCCAAAGTAATGGCTGTTCTGGGCTAGATTGCCATAGACACGCTAAGAAGCAAGCCAATCTGATGGTCGACATTTCTCGTAATAATAAAATAGGTACTTAGTAAAAATAAGTAATAAGGGGCATGTTACTTATTTTAAAATCAAAGAATCGGTAGCGTTTTAGGCGTTTTGAGCAATGCGAATGAATGAACTTTTTGATGACAATGAGCACCTTTTGAACCGACTTCAAAAAAAGGAGGAGGTTCTCAATTGATTGTATTTTTTTTGTGTTTGTTACCTCATATCTTGATCATTTATGAACCAATTTGAAAAATTTCTATGGGATCAATCGGGAAGTGTATCCATTCAGATAACTGAATGGATACACTTCCCGATTGATCCCATAGAAATTTCATCAAAATCGGTTCTGTAGTTTGGTTTTTAAATCAAAATAGCTGGAAAAAATATGTCATCCAAGTAAAAGTAATGCGAAATTGATACTTGACAAGGATTTGTGTGTGATGCGATAACTAAAAAGGGTAAAATAAAAACGTTTTTTACAAAGTCGGTGCCAAAAAAGTCAGTGAAACAAACAGTAGTCACCGACTTCCGAAAGTAAAGTTATTTTCCACTTTTTTTGTGTTTTCTTTGAAAGTCGGTTTTTTTTTCTTAATCTTTTTACATTAATCTACCATTTTAATTCGTTGCTCTAATGGCCGTAATCGCGACTGCTAAGCATAGGGTCCTGTTCGACTCGCAAATTGTAATTTTTCCATCAGGAATTTCTCAGTAGCAGTCACGGAGTTTGGATCTGTGCCCGGTTGATGGCAATAGGCTCGCCCTTATTACATGAGACCTAAACATAACTGGCGAAATTTGGGTGTACTATTAGGAACAACTCTGCCAAACCCTTAGGGGTTATATAGTACTTTTGTGTACCGTTATTCTTATGATTATGAAATTAAACTTCCAAAACAGTACTATTTTCGTCTGTTTTCCTTTTATAACCTCAAAGTTCAAGGTTCACCCCAAAACGGTACAGCTACTTCAATAAAAAGACGTAATAATATCGAATACTAACATTACAACACCCCGTTCCCCGCCTGGTAACCGCACCCCATAGTAACGAATATACAAACATTTTACTTGGAACATACCTAAGTCGTTAATGTAATCAAAAGAAATAGAGAATTAATTTGTATTGTTGTGTGTTTTACCACCCTGTGTGTGAGTGGCGGAGAGTGATTATAAGATTAAACAAGGTGTAATAAACCAAACATTCTGTACATCAAACTGAGTAACTCTACGCAAAAATTATCTCTGGTAAACGACGGTAGGACTCAATGTAACGCACTCAAAACATTGTAGAGGTATTTAAAGTGAAGTTAGCTTTGACCGCCAATAATATATCCGAAACTAGAAGGTTCTCAGGTATTGCCTGGAACAAAAAAAAATATCGCAATGACGACGGGAAGAACATCAAAATCAAAATCAAAGCATGTATTTCAAGTAGGCCAATTACAGGCACTTTTGAATTGTCGAAACAAAGACAGCAATAAAAAAGGAAGCTACAGTCCCAGTCACAATACATAATAACTGTGAAAGTACTGTAGTTGCCCATTCCAAAGCGTAGATCTCTATGGAGAAGAAAGGGCAAGAAACTCCATGGACACTCTTTTAAATCATAATGTTTTTACAAAAATCTTAGATACATCATTCTTGTTGAGATGGTACATTATGTGAGAACATGTAGCAAGACGTGCACGTTAAAAGTGTCCACAGTACAAACAAAAAAAGACAATTTAAAACAAAATAATTATTTCAAATAAACCGTGGCAACTAAGAGATAACCAGTCACAACTGACAGCGCCCGTTCACGAACATGACGCATGGATCAGCCATCATTCAACTCAATCATTTTGAAGGAAACTAAATGACCCGACACGCACGCCACCATCAGCGAGACATTTGAGTGAGCATGACATACTCTCAACCGCCAGGGCACATTCAAGTCGAGAAAAAAAAAGTAGGTTTCCTGTGAATGATAGCTTTCTAGTACATAATACTCACACAATATAGGCTGTGCGACTATACGAGTATAATACTAAAAAGATTGCCTTTCGACTTTGTTAAGGGTATTTTCACTCCCATTATGGAGAGGTCAGCAAAAGGATTTGAGGAGCTTCTGAGTTAATAATAACAGCAGGTCGGATCGATCTTTAGGTTAAGCCGCGCTTGCCTAGGCCCGTGGATGGGTGACCACCCATTACATACCAAGTTTCCTCCGTGCCTCGGAAAGGTGTTGGTCCTGGCTGTCATTTTTACATCTTTGACAGTCGTTAAGCTGTCAGTGGCCCGAAAGCCTGACAACCAGTCTTACCAAGGGGTATCGTATTACCCAGTACTAACTGGGTTGTGGAGGTCAGATAGGCAGTCGCTCCATGTAAAATACTGGTATTCAGCTGCATCCGGTTAGACTGGAAGCCGACCCCAACATAGTTATGAAAAAGGCTAAGCAGATGATGACTTTTGATTCTGCTCATTTCCACGTGTTTTCCTTCTAAACTAAATATAATAATAAACGTTGAAGGAAGCTTGTATATTATCATAATATGTCATACACGTACCACGTTACGGCCATGACCCACAGTACTAGCGGTAGGTAAATAAGTAAGTACATTATAATACCATACTATAGTTATTATTGCATTTATTTGTTAATTTTAACCTTCACGGTTATAAGTACGTATATTATCTTGTTTCACGACGTTTTCCCTGTTTGAGAGGATAATGGATGGTGGTGACTATTAACTTGCCTAGTTTAAAATCTTGTTTCCTACTCTGTAATTCTGTATATTCAATATTTAAAAAACCGGTGTGGTATTTGTGGGAATAATCACACTATGCTGCGTCGTCGGTCTGGTGGTGGCCAGCGCGACTGCTGAGCATGAGGTCGATTCCCGTGTCGGGCAAAGTGTTATTGGGTTTTTCCATTGGGAATTTCTCTGTAGCAACGGAGTCTGAATTTTTGCCTTAACTTAAATATCCTAACTGGCGAAATGCGGGTGAACTATAAGGTACACCTCTGCCTCACCCTTCGCAAAACAGGCGTATTGTTATGTGTTATGTTATCTGACTATTTTAACACTGCTGCTAGGATTTATACATGATACAGGCCTCATCTCTGTGTAGGGAGTAGGCCATACGGAGCTCAGATCCACCACGCGAGCCCAGCCTGTTTAAACGTCACACGTCTTCGATTTTAGGATAAGCCGGCTTCCTAACGATGTTTTCCTTCGTTATTTTAAGAGCATCTTCATTATCTGCCAAGTTTTTCCCAACTATGTTGGGGTCGGCTTCCAGTCTAACCGGAAGCAGCTAAATACTAGTATTAGTATACTGCAGGGAGCGACTGCCTGTCTCATCTTCACAACACCGTTACTGGGTATTACGATACCCCTTGGTACGACTTGTTGTCAGATTTTTGGGCTTGTGACTACCCCTAACGACTGTCAAAGATCATAAAACAACTAATAATTATTAAGTACACAAAGAATGTGGCATGTGTTGGTCCCGGCTGTCGTTTGTAGATCTTTGACAGTCGTTACAGGTAGTCAGCGGCCCGAAATTCGGACAACCAGTCTTACCAAGGATTATCGTATTTATACCCAGTACTAACTGGGTTGTGGAAGTCAGATAGGCAGTCGCTCGCAAGTTGTAGGTCTATACCATTAGGTCATCACTGCTCCATAATATATATAGAAGCTGACCACACTCATTGAAAACGGGTCCATAGAATGAGGGCGCGAAAATGGCGACACATTCATGACAAGCTAACGTTCCCTCATGTCCATTTGATGAGGGTTTGTCCCATAGCTCTATGGACATTGTGGCTATAAAGGCAGCTACGTAATGGTTTTACGGTCGTTATTAGAGTATGAACTGCAGTGTATAGCATAATGGCCAACGTGGCCTATTTTTGTGAGTTTTCTGAGAATACGCTTGAGTACGCGACGTAAATGAGGTAAATTCGAATGATTTTTGCGATAGCATATCGCTAAGTAATTCTTTTGCATTATTTGTTGCAACAATTACAATAAGCAAGTGTATCTTCTTCTTTATCGTGTGATTAGTGCCTAACCTAATATCAGAGTTTTGGTGCCGCCCATGAGCCTCTGACTTGGCTTTACATGCCGTCGAGAAATATCTCTCAGGCATGCTGGTTTCCTCTCGATGTTTTTTTCCTACACCGAAGAAAGTGATAATAATTATACAATACGCACATGATTCCGAAAAATCAGAGGTGCGTGTCCTGGGTTCGAACTCGAGATTTGGCAGTCCAACGGTCACACCACTAGGCTATCACTGCTTTTAAGTAATGTTTTTACTACCCATAGATAAGAATAAAGTCTTCAAAGCAAGTACTTAAATAATAGGGGTTAAAGTATGAAATTGCCGTTTTATAGTACGTAATAGATACTTTGAATTAACATTAAACCTTCATGGTGTGAGATATTCGAGTGAAAGTTTTTACATAATACCTGAGATTTTTCTTTTTTAACCGACTTCTAAAAAAGGAGGAGGTTCTCAATTCGGTTGTATGTTTTTTTTTTTGTGTTTGTTACCTCATATCTCCTTCATTTATGAACCGATTTGAAAAATTCTTCTTTTATCTGAATGGATCTACTTCCCGATTGGTCCCATAGAAATTTCATCAAAATCGGTTCAGCAGTTTGGTTTTGAAATCAAAATACCTGGAAAAAATTTCATCCAAGTAAAAGAAATTGCGAAATTGATACTTGACAAGGATTTGTGTGAGATACTATAACTAAAAAGGGTAAAATAAAAACTTTTTTGCAAAAAAAAAACCGACTTCCAAAAAAAAACACTAAAAAAGTGGAAAATAACATTACTTTCGGAAGTCGGTGCCAAAAAAGTCAATGAAACAAACCATAGTCACCGACTTCCGAAAGTAATGTTATTTTCCACTTTTTTAGTGTTTTTTTTGGAAGTCGGTTTTTTTTTGCAAAAAAGTTTTTATTAAAGTGTCAACATTCGATTTTCGAATATCAATTGTTTTTTTTTTATTCAGCTTAGACGGTAAAGATGGATTCTTCGAAAATCCGAGTAATTTTTGAATACGTTACCTTACCTACAATATTGACTCATTTGCATCAAATCAATAAGATAAAAAAATATGAAAAATGGGTGCCTCATGATTTGACTGAGCTGCAGAAAGAAACGCGTGTTGAAACTTGCGCTGCCTTGTTGAATTGGTAGGAACAGATATGAAGGAATATTGGATCAAATTATGACATATGACGAATAGTGTATTCTTTACGATAACCGTAAGCGAAAAATGCAATAGTTGACCCCAGGTCAAACGCCGCAGCAGTGCCGCAAAGCTTACCAATAAAAAGGTAATGGTAACTGTTTGATGGTCTCTTCATGGTGTTATTCACTATAGCTTTCTCAAGTCTGGTCAAGCAATATCAGCAGATGTTTACTGTGCCGATCTTCGAACTATGATGGCGAAACTGGCAGTGAAACAGCCCTGACTCGTGAATCGATCTCACCATTATTGCTCCATGATAACGCAAGACCTCACACTGCACGGGACACCGTTAATTGTAACTCTACAGGAGCTGCAGTTAGAAACCATGCGTCACCCTCCGTACTCGCCAGACCTTGCTCCTGACTCCTGACCCGACTACAATTTTTTTAATGATTTTGGACAATTTTCTACGTGGTAAAAAAATTTCTTCCCGAGAGGCAGTAAAAACTGCTTTCACACAGTTTGGCGAATCTAGATCCCCAGAGGTCTATCGCAAAGGCATAAATGAACTTCCGATTAGATGGCAGCAATGTATAGACACGGTTATATAATGAGTTTAAATATTTTGATTAAATAAATATGTTGTTACATCTTGGAAAAAAAAATGTTTTAATTTTGCTGTACAAATCGGCAATTTCATACTTTAACCCCTAATATTATGAGCAGAACGAGTTCTTAATTTAAATTTAAAATTGTTCGAATTGACGTGACGTTTACTCCGCGCGTGTTGGCCCACGGGCATATTATTTTCTACATCTTCTATTCTATTAGCTTAGCTGATACCATTTCAAATAAACATTAACCTAAACCCTGTTTAGTAAAGTAAATTAGCTTACAACATAGATAAACGCATACCATAGACACGATAAACTCTACAAATGATACCAAGTGAATGCATACGGGGTCAGTAAAAAAAAAACTAGAATTTCTGGTTGTTTCAACCTTTCGTTCGTGTGGACTGTGGACGTAACCTCTGTTTTTGGACCAAGGTCATGACGTCACCTTTTGGAGAATTCCTTTAAATAATTATAATTTTACACGAGTTGCGTGTGTGATAATCATTTGTAATTTATATTTGTGTTGTTTTAAATGTGATGTTCCTATGCTTAATTTGATAAAGTTTGGGTGGTTTGTTAACAGAATACAAAGGACTGATATTTTTTAAATTTAATCCCTTGTCATCTGAACATCCTTCCTCTTTTAGTCATGCATGATCTAATACAAAAAAAAAACTGTTTTAAATGAGTACTTAACCTAAACGTTTTCTAAAAAAAGAACATTAACTAGGTGTTCGCGTCGCATCTAATTCAGAATCAGGCTGATTTTGAAATAGCATAATAAATGAACATTACCTAGTCATCTACTTATGTAATTTCTGTATTATAGACCATATCATTATCTAATTTGGAAAATAATGCGCCATCCATCTAATCGTACCCATATTTTTTTTCAACTCGCGCAGAAAACGCAATATATATTATTAATATTACAAAAATTGAGGGGTCTTTAGTAGAGCAACAGAAGCCAAAACAAGATTTTTTGTCTGTCTGTCTTTCTGTCTATATGTTTGTAGGCGCATCACCCAAGAACTACTGTATGGATTTGAACGCACCGCTCTACTGCTAGATGCCTAACTTAAAATATAGGCTACATTTTATCATTGGAAATGATTTTTTTTTTCTTCTCGATTCTGCCAAAATGTGGGTGTACTATAAATGTAGGTGTACCTTATGGCACACCTCTGCCTAACCCATGTTATGATGTTATAACTAAAACAGAAAAATATAAATTCTCATAATAATACTAGTCATTCATTTCAAGGCTGAATAAACTTGTTTCCAATGACAAGTTAGAGCTGATAATAAAAACCGCCGTAGTCTATAATCTATGGAAATACATGGTGGTTTTTACTGCGGCATACAAGTTTCTTTTTTGTTGTTCAAAGCCAAAATACGGACATAAAAACGACTGTTTTCTGAAGACGAACTGACCAAGAACTGTTTGAATATTAAAGTTGTCCTTGTATTTTCGATGAGCAGATTAATCCTAACTCAGAGCTTCGGTTCCTGACATATGCGAGTCCACGAGACAAAAGGCAGGTGCACACTGCACACAGATTTAGGAATGATTATCCCTGGCTAGGGTACTCTTCTGAATAGAATGCAATCAAACTCGTAAAAACAGATATACACTAATTTAATTAAGTACTTGTTGGTCTAGTGATGTTGTGTTCATGTTAAATTTCGTTTCATAACGGTTTACCTTTAAAGGTTCGATAATTCCAAGCAATAGTACCTCATACGTGAAAAAAGCAATTAAAAATATCTATCTAGATAGATAGATATTTTTAATTGCTTTTTTACATTTACTTTGGCATTCTTATCGTAAAAAAGGAAAATTACATAACTAGATAGATATCTAGTTATGTAATTTTCCTTTTTTACGATAAGAATGCCAAAGTAAATGTTAATGTTACCAATTCGATTCGTGATTTATTACATCAGGTGTAGTATAATAATAGCATACATTATTAGTACTTTTTTTTTTGTCAAACTTAGAGTTAATTATGTGGTTACGTGCTGATGGCTCTCAGATTATTTTTTGTCTCGTCTATGATTCCTTTAGATGAGCTTTGACCAGAACTCTGCCACTTCAACTACGTTATCAGTGGCTTTGGACAGATCTGCCAAGGTGCAAGTGGAGTTACAAAAAGAGCAGGACATTAGATGGGACTTCGTTTGTAAGGGTCCTCAGTCTCAAGATTATAATACCCCGTTTACGACCTCGGACGAGACGATGCGAAATGACACGCTCGTCGTCGTCACTTCTTTTCTTTCAACATGACATACCCTAAACTGCGGAGAAGACAAATCACAGAAATTAGTTCTGTGATTTGTCTTCTCCGCAGTCGCAACACGCGTATGTCTCGTGGCAAAGCATTGACGATGGACTAGCTATCAAGCAGTCTAAGACTAAAATCAGTTTTGCTGACCATAGAGGCAGTCAGATCTTCATCATCATCTTCCTGTCCTTGTCCCATGTTACTTGGAGTAACACGTTTTTTTCTTCCATTCTCCTCTGTCAACCGTCACGCTATCATTTACTGCTTTTTATTTTGTATCATTCCTCATACAATCCATCCATCGTTTCCTTGGTCTTCCTCTCCCTCTCCATCCACTCTTTTAGTCACAAGCGAGTCATCCCTCCTCATCACATGTCCATACCAAGACAGTAACTGGCGCAACTTTCAAACTTCCTCTAATATACTCATTCCTTACTTTATCCATTCTTGTCACACCAGACATCAACATGTTGTTGGTTGCCCAGGTTTGAATAAAGAATCAAATTTTCCTCTTCAGCTCAAACCGAACATGAGAATAGCCAGCTAGCAAGGAGGTGGAGGGTGATAACTACTGTTGAAATTATTTTTTTGCTGTTGAGGCTATGCCATTTCGATTAAGGTTATTTTGTCTGACGGTAGTATATTTTGCACTTGATCTCGGAACGAACCTCAACAACGGCTGAAGTGTTGCGTCTACCATACCACATTCATATGAAGGCCATCAGTTTATCAACAAGCTGTAAGATGTTACTATACACAATCATGTTCGATCAGTAAGTCGTTACAGTGGGTATATTTAGACATGGTAACATCAATGGTTTTGTTTGCAACAGATTTTTTTTAAACACAGCTACCGCTGGTTTTATTTATCGAACGTAAAATTGCAGGTACGTTCACACAAAAACAGTGAGCCATCAACAGAGAAATCTCTCTGGAGTAACATAACATCATAACGCCTGTTATGCCCGAAGAGTTAAGCAGAGTTGTACTAAATTTTACACCCACATTTCGCTGGTTATGTTTAAGTTAAACATAACTGGACTATTGCCACCAACGGGGCACAAATCCAGAGTTTGCGCTGCGACTGAGAAATTCGTGGTGGGAAAACCCAAAAAAACTTTGTCTGACCTGGAACTGGGCATGGAATTGAAAGAGGCCTTTCAATGTTCAGATGTATCGTTTAGGACCACCAGCTTAGATCCACAAGGCAGTCGAATTATAGTCCTCCTTTATTGTGTGGAAGTTTGCGTCGCCGCGTCGTGAACATTTTGTGTCGCAATAGTGTTGTGGACAAGCAATCATTCTTAATTTATTTTCATACATATTCCGTACATTTTTGAATATTCCTTTAAAATACAACCTAAAAAAAATACATTTATAAATAAAATAAAATAGTAGCCCACCGGTATCGGGAACAGGGTCCAAGCTACCGGCAATCAGGGCTGGATAATCTATTAATATTTAGTTGCTTGCATTCCCGTTTATAATCAATACGGTATTGAGTAAGTAGTACAGATAATTTTCTATATCTTAAACGCTCCTTTGGAATGCTTTGATATTCGGCGAAAGGTGAATTAGTTAAAATTGATGTGAGATAAAAAGAAAATTGAAGCAAAACGACGGGGAATAGTTCGAATACGACTATACGACGTAAGTAAATAAAATGGAATAAAAAACCAATTAACATAAATAATGATGTAAGTAATACCTTGTAATCATTATTAAGCAAATGATGTGTCGGTAGGTATTGTTTTTACTAATTAATAAGGTGAACATTAACTCATTACTTAGGCACTGTAAACTGAAATAACAGGAATATTTAAATTAAAATACCAAAAAAGGACAGTCTAATAACCTTGTAAAAACCCTTTTTGAAATATTTATCTAAATCTAAAGTAAATGACATTTTTTTTGAAAATCCTACCCCTTTTTTAATAGGGATGGGCAACAAAACACGCATATGTTATCGATTTAAATAAAGAGCAAGCCAACAATCGATAAAATTAGAATCCATAAACATTTATGAATAATACATTAATCTCACCTCATTTTAATTCCAAAAATAATTCCATTATCATCGCACATAACAGCAATGTTTTCAGTCAACCACAAAATTAGAGTTTATTTTTTTTTAATAAAAAATGAAACCACGACAACACGCGAACTTTTTTACGAACTAGTGATTTAACATTGCATTATTTGTCACGTTTTCGGTTAAAAAAACATCAAAATAACACTGTGTCATACACGTCCGGGGAAATCGATAAGAAAGCGCGCGAATACGTCCCTATCCGAGGAGTGCCGGTGCCGCACTGACAGACTAACATACTCTACTACATTCAACTTACAAAATGGCGTGCCTATTTGAGTTTGCGCAATGTGTGCTTACTTCTACTTACGTATTACGTACCAAAAACATCTTAATTTAATAAAAAAATCCTTTAATCTTATTAGGGAATACTGTTTTTAAACATTAATGGCTACTAATAATCTTTTAATCACGTGGAATGGTTACAGGGGTGCGTTGAAAATCAATATTTACATATTTTGCCTTTGTTGTGTTGCGGTATTTTCAGGTCAATGACCTATTAGGCTTTTACCTAGTGAAAAATATTGCGGTTATACACTTAGTGACATAAAGTACGCTTAATCTTGATTTTATTAAATTCAAGACAATGGAAGTTGATAATGTGAAAAGGAAATTAATAGTCATGAAATTGCAGATATCTGCTTTGGTAATTATAATATATTTATGTATACAAAACACACCGAATTTTAAAGGTACCTACTTACTTTATTCTTGAAGGTACCTTGGTGCTAGTTATACTAATGCGGCTAAAGTAACGCTCGAGGAAGCATCTGAAAAATTAACGAGCGTTAAATTTTATTAATTCATAGATACTACCTAGCCAGTACCTACCTACCAACCGATTAATGAATAAAACATCAAGTAAGTAGTTTAAACTAAGTATATTAATAAAAATCAATTGCCACATGTATGACGGGGTATCACTTGAAGGCTCGACATATTTGGACAGTTTTTTTTTTATATTTCATTAGAAAATTGCACCACTTGGTCGCTAGTTAAATACCTATGTATAGATGGTTTGCGACGTCATAGCACCACAGAGCTACGTTTTATAACTTGGGGTAGACAGAAACGTTAGAGCAGGATCAACGTGCTCCGGTCACAAAGTAACCCTTTCACATTATTTTTTATTAAATTCTCTTTACGCAACGCACCAGACCTTTTTGAAGGACATAGACAACAAGGCCACTGCTTGTCCTTTAGTTTCGAACGCTCACCGTTACATTAAATTGCGCACTTTTATAGCATTATTCGTCGCGTAATTCATCGCGTTTAGTTCAACATTTCTCTATTGCAAAATTAATTTAAATGACCTGTAAAAAACTTTTTTGCCAAAAAGCCAACCGTGAAAAACACTAGTAGGTGGAAAATAATGTTACTTTTGGAAGACGTCGACTTTTGTTTGTTTATTTGACTTTTTGCCACCGACTTTTTAGTGTTTAAAGTTTTTTGTTTTTCTCTTTTTAACCGACTTCTAAAAAAGGAGGAGGTTCTCAATTCGGTTGTATGTTTTTTTTTTTTTGTGTTTGTTACCTCATATCTCCGTCATTTATGAACCGATTTGAAAAATTCTTCTTTTATCTGAATGGATCTACTTCCCGATTGGTCCCATAGAAATTTCATCAAAATCGGTTCAGCAGTTTGGTTTTGAAATGAAAATAGCTGGAAATTTTTGTGTTTGTTACCTCATATCTTCGTCATTTATGAACCGATTTGAAAAATTCTTCTTTTATCTGAATGGATCTACTTCCCGATTGGTCCCATAGAAATTTCATCGAAATCGGTTCAGTAGTTTGGTTTTGAAATCAAAATAGCTGGAAACAATATGTCATCCAAGTAAAAGAAATTGCGAAATTGATACTTGACAAGGATTTGTGTGTGATGCGATAACTAAAAAGGGTAAAATAAAAACTTTTTTGCAAAAAAAAAAACCGACTTCCAAAGAAAACACTAAAAAAGTGGAAAATAACTTTACTGTCGGAAGTCGGTGGCAAAAAAGTCAATGAAACAAACAATAGTCACCGACTTCCGAAAGTAAAGTTATTTTCCACTTTTTTAGTGTTTTCTTTGGAAGTCGGTTTTTTTTTTTGCAAAAAAGTTTTTTTAGTTGTAGCATTCCACTCAGTTTATATCACATTGTAACTAGAATATATTAAGAGATCATCAACGTAGCGAAGAAGAAAAAATACATATTATAGAAGCTAACTCATAAACTACCCGCGTTTTATACGAAATGAAAAAAGATTCTCGTAAATTGGACCACTAATAAAGGAGTGATCGGTGCACAAACACGAAAAAAGAGATACCGGTCTAATACATATCCTCCTCCTTTTTTAGAAGTCGGTTAAAAATTAAATAGATTTGTGTATACGGGGTGGAAGGGACAGCGACGCTAAGCTGGTTTCCACGTATTCAGTACATCAGTCTGAACCCCCTACATAGAAATTTTGCGTCGGTTGTTAAAAAAAAACTGCCGTTTCCTATAAAACTGCAATACCTACACGTCAAAATGTAAAGAACAGCTGATTTTTTTTTTTGAGTAGCCTACAAAAACATTCTGCGTGAGGGGGTTCAGAATGGTGTACACTTGGTAACCGGCTTAGCGTCGCTGTCCCGCCACCCTGTATAGTAGCAAATTGAAATGCGTCACTTATATTGTCCTATCGTCATTCGTCAATATAAGTTACTGAAGTAGTAAGTAGCAGGTTGAATAGTCAAATCTGTAACAGTTTACGCTAAGGTATTTTTTGATTGATTGTTCATCCATTTAGATAACACTCCTAGAAGATTAGAATTACAGCAGGATCAACTAAACGGCTTCAGAATATTAATAGCAATAATGATTGTGTGTGAATATTGGTAGTAGTTTAAATTCTAAAAGGCGACAGGAAAAAGTAAATAAAATTACCTAATAGATTAAATTAATGAATATCATAACAACCTGATCAGCTGAATTTGACTCATTATGTACAATCATGTACGAAGTTTGGTAGCTACGAAAGAGTTTGGTAGAAAATGTTGAATCATTTAACATCACTGCCACTGTCAATTTACTGTAGCGATGCGCGATGGCGAGAGGTTTTATTCGATTGTTTCGATTGTTCGACATCTCGACGGTTTTCGATTGTTTCGACTTGGACTCGAATCAGACTCAGTCTGTTTGATTGCGACTGGCGCATGGACTGACCCCCGTGATCGAGCGAGACTCGGTGAGTGAGAGTGACTGATTCGACCAATCGAAAACTAACGGTCGATTCCGCTGACTCGAAACAATCGAAAAACATCTCGATTGTTTTGTAGAACGGCGAGTCGATGGTTGACTTGATGGTTCATTTTAACGACTCCAATTCTTTCGATTGTTAAAACATTTCGGAATCGCCCATCGCTAATTTACTGTGTCAATCAATTAGGGATGGGCCATCGATGGTTTTATCGTGAATAAAACTAGACCGTCCATTTTCGTTCATCGACTAATCGATGAACTAGTTTAATTCTTAGACTAGTCTATGCAGATGGTCTACATAAACTTCACGACGATGTCGACAGCTCGATGGTATCTATAATGGTAGACTTGTCTCATTCATTAACGGCATTAGTTTTTCATAATTTAGAATGCAGTCGATTTCAAATTTAATTTTTATTGGGGTTTTGTATTATGAACAACTACGAAAAAACTCGTTTATCAGTCTATAATTCCCACCCATACAAATATCAACTTAATTTTCTAGCTTGCTTGACTACGACAACAGATCGTCGTCGCTTTGATAGTCGCTGTGAACGCTACGTAGTCTACATTTAACAGATTTCTCTACGGATTCGACTAGTCGACTCTTTGACAGTGAACCGACGACTCGTTCATTGTATGTCGACCATCGT
Organism: Standfussiana lucernea; assembly: GCA_964057025.1. NCBI lineage: Eukaryota > Metazoa > Arthropoda > Insecta > Lepidoptera > Noctuidae > Standfussiana > Standfussiana lucernea. The sequence goes on from OZ059810.1 coordinate 2,803,499, forward strand.
ATTAATAGTTCCGTCACTCCTTAGGAAATATTTTCATGCAACGCTCATCTCTACCATCTACATTTCTACAATCAATAGGTACTTGTCAACTGTCAAGACAGTTGTGTCAAAAAGTTTTGGCGTTGGCGGTTAATTCCGTTCCATGTTTAGAGCAAGTAAATAATAAAAATACACAAAAAATGGCTGAAAGACTCGAGGACCTGAATCTCCCGATGACTGTAGTCACGAGGATAGTCAAAGAAGCGTTACCCGAAGGAGTTTCGATATCAAAAGAAGCGCGTACCGGACTCGCAAAAGCTGCATCAGTTTTCGTGTTATACGTTACTTCGGCAGCTACAAACGTTGTGAAAAACAAGAAGAGGAAGGCTTTAACTGGTCAGGATGTGTTAGACGCTATGAGGGACATAGAATTCGATAGATTTGTGGAGCCCCTTGGTGAATCTTTAGAACAATACAAGCAAATGGTGTCAGCACGAAAATCTGGTGCTGGCAAGAAGAAGGATGAAGGAGAGGAGGTGGAAGTTATAGAAGACGACTGATGTGATATTTTGACTCAATAGTGATAAGTGTATTTAAGTATTTTGTTAATAAATCGTGTAAAAAGCAGTTTGTGTTTGAGTTCATAACCTAAAAGTGTTAAATCATTGTGTATAAAATATATTAAAATATTCTTAGTTCATTGATTGAGTAATATGTTCTACAATTTCTGAAGTTTGGTCTCTCATAGCCAAGGAACATGTGCACCCTGCTCTATTCAATATGTTGCAATCCTAAACCTCAATAATATTTCTATGCCTAGAACCAAGTCATAGGATTGGGTTGGTTGATGATCTATTTGCTAGTTAAAAATCACTTTACGTTGTTCAACATTTCAATGTAAATCAAGAGAAGGAAAACACCAAATAAAAACAACAAAAAATAGTTTTGTTCATCACTTTATTCAGGAATAAAATCTGTTCAGAAACAATCTTGAAATAACATTGAACCGACACTTTATTACACCTCAGGACATGCTACCTCTACTTACGGCTTATATACAATGTTCATCTCCTCAACCCTAACTAACATCTGTATTTAACGAAAATAAATATCCATATCTCTAATTTTATCATTTCAAATGCTATTATAATCTAATTTATAATTTTCTCTGGTTATAATTCTTTTTTTTTATTTAAACTTTATCGTTAATACTATGAATTTCATTTGGAGAAAAATGGAAAGACCTTATTCTAAAATAAATTGTCATAACTTTTGTACGAACTAGTCATAGAAACTACAGGAAGCGAAGCTAAAAACTGAGCTTTAATACAATTTCCAACACAGCAGAGGAATGTCATGTAAGCAACCAATAGCAGCATTGCTTTCGAGCTAAGCAGGGGGCCTAAAATCGCCCCAAACTGATAATTCATCATAGTAACTGTGTCTGTGACCATTTTAAGAATTTTAATGTGATTCATATTATTATCCCATTATGTTCTGCTAAAGTGGCCATTGTAGACCCCCAGAGTCAGCTCTGGGGGTCTACAATGGCAATTTGACATCAGTGTCAAATTAGCAACCAATTAAGGGGCAAAACCGGAACAGACTAATAGTGGACAGTGACAGATTGACAGTCCCTACATATAAATCAACTTGTCTAAATACATATTTTACAGGAGAGTGATATAAGCCCATAACTTATTAAAACCTAAAACCATTAAAAATTCTCTATTTCGAGTAATAAATTAAATTAATAAGGATGTAACATTATTTCATAAAACTCATATTAGAATCGTTTGAATCTTACAACACTCTCCTGTAAACCATTCGTTTAAACATGTCGCTTTGTACTTAGGCACCGTCGAAATACTTCATCCATTGTTTGTCAGTATCTGGTGTCTAGGGCAAGGTATGCAATTTGTCTTAACTGGTTTAACCAACCTGTTACTGGTTTTCATTTTGTTCTTATAGACATCTCTCCTCTCTCCTTTTGTGGAAACCGCACCAAACAAAACTTTCACCATGTGTCAAAATCACAAATCTAAGAATGCAGACTTTGACAGATGAGACAAAAAGAATGATCCCAATGCAGGCTACTATTACTTCTACTTTGAAATGTATTTAGTTATTTGTAAAGCCCATCAGCTGCATCCCGTGAGGCTGGAAGCCGAACCGGACATAGTTGGGAAAAGGATGTAGAATTGATGTAAAATTATTAACAGAATCACAATAATTATCTTTAAGAACCTTCTGTATCTTATTTACGCAGTTGATTTTTGATTAAGGCTATGCAAATGATGAATGGCCAAAAGGTTACTAAATCCTCATCGACAAATTCAGTTTTTCTACAATCCATTTGACATAAATTTAATATCTGTAGTTAGATAAGTTTTAACTACTGAGTCTACTGACTGGCTGCTTACTAAGTATTTCAATGCTCCTGTTCTTGCATTGAGATCACAATACGCCTATAAATAAAAAACAGCACAGGGTCAAACAAAATTAGCTAGCGATACGCCACAAGCATCGGTTTCAATATAAAATAACTGATTTTCTCGACCTATTTCAAGTAAGGACCCCAAAACTAGATCAAAAAACTTTTTTTTTATCTTGATTAGGTATTGTTATCCATCAAGTTGGGGGAGTATTGCTAGCTTTTTACCTTGTAGTTAAAAAACATACTTCTATTCACATCTAGATTATTTTTAGCACAAACCAATGATTTTGCAAACATCTTGCGGCGTTAATGCATGAAAACAAAGATTAATGCGATATCCAAGAGCATTTAATGCTAATTTTAAACGTCTACAATTTATAATTATTGTTTTAATAGACTTTTAATGCCAGACTTTGTTTAATGATTTATTTTATTTGTTTAAATTCTAAAGAGCAGGTAATTATTATCATCAATATAATTAAGTTTTATTTGTGATAGTTATATGCTAGCTAGGACAGATCAGGCTAGTTAAAAAATATATATTCTAGTTCATTTATAGGTAAAAGAAGCTACAGAACTTTATCTCATCAATTTAAGCCTTTTATGTTTAAAAAAGAAAAAAATATTTTAGCTGTTTCTAAACGATGACATATACATACATGCATAAACACACGCCTTTATCCTATGGGAATAGGCATACACAATCCCTACATCTTGTTTTCTTTCGTGCGAAAAATTTTAAAATTTCGACCATGGTCGCTTTTCCTAGCATGTAACTAACAAATAAAATGCGAATTAACCTCAGTACTGGTGTTCTAGTGTTCCTTTAAATCTAAGTATTATATCGAAATATACCTAAAATTACGGCTATATTACTAAACGGGACTATAAACTATTATGATCGATATTTATATGCTACCAATTTTTCATATTACAGCCATTCTCAGTCCAACTGCCAATTGGTTTGGCATTCTCCATGTTTTAAACAAACATATTAACTAGTTTATTATTTGGAAAGATTATTTACAGTCAGAATTTTTCAGGAAAATTGTCTCTGCACACGGTCCACTTGCGACCATAGAGCCGGGTTATCGCGATATTATCGTGTTTTACTAACACAAAACATTGTTTGCTAACTTAGAGGGAGTGAGGTCTATGATGAAACGTTTGCCGCGACGAATAACTATCATGTTTTGTTAGAAAATGGGCGCATCAGAGACTTTACTGGTAGTCTATGGTCAGCAAACAGTCGTCTTTCATACATTTATCGGCGATGGCAACGGTGACTATGCCTGTGTTTGACTTTCATATTTCGTCGCAGTGTTCCGTGTAAGAAGGTCTTACACCCGTATCTATAGTCAAGTTAAAGTAATTACTTGTGCAAAACGTTTTATGCAATAGACAAGAATTAATAAGAAGTAATAACCGTTAAAGAAAGCAAAGCTAAGAATTCTATCTTTTTACAGTTGTAACTTTAGGCAAACTAAATAATTAAAATCTTATCTTAAAAAATGGCATTTACTCAAGTAAACACTTTGACTTGTTTACACATATGGGTGTTAATGTGACACGAATAAATACCGTATCTATACAAGCTGGAAGGGACATGACGCACAAACGCTTACGACGTATTCACTACACAATACGTGGTAAGCGTTTGTGGGTCGGTGTACCCGGTACTCCGTTTAAAGAAAGATTCAGATTAAATACACACTAGAAGAATAGTAAGATTCTTTGTATTAATTATTGGCTGTAAATATATAACAATAATAATAAACTAATTAATATGAATGTATAAGAATAGATGACAGAGATAGTCGAAGCTTATGAAGAATATAATCTTCATCATCGCGTATTTTAGTTTGGCAAACGAAACTAATGCATTTACAGGCATTTGCAGTTATTTTTCCGTAAAGCCGTAAGCATTATCACCAGAGATCTGAATGAGTGGAGCATATTTGCATAAACTTTAACAAAGTAACATGTGGATAACACCCCAAAAATCCTGGAATACTTAAATTTCCGTAGTAAAACTCTTAGGTAAAAGGGAGGTATGGCCTACATGATACATTACATCCTTAAAATTTAAGCAAAATTTTACCTTTTCGATCTCTGATTATCACTTTTCATGAGCGTAGCCAAAGGAATTAATATTATAATACGATAAAATGGTGTTTTTATTTACTTTTCCCTGGCTACGTCCATTTTTTTATGAATAATACAAGTGGGGCATAGAAGCGATCCTTTTTATACTAATTTTACATACATAGTTATACTAAAAGCTATTGCATCAACCCCTTTGCAATTAATGCTGAATTGTTCAAGATGTATCAGAATTTAAACCATGTTGGTCCGTAATATCTACTTAAGTATTTTTAATACAAAATATATTTCTAAGAATGATTTCTAATATAAAAATACTAAAGAATAAAGAAAGGTAAAATAATTTGGGGAAAAAAAAACAAAAAAGAAAAACCAAAAATGTACGGAATAAAATTTATTGGAAGGTACATAAATAAAAAGGATTATTTAAAAAAGCTACACATACTGCATTTCGTTTTACACTCTCGCCAGCGAAAATAAAAATCATCTAGCATTTTAAAACCATTTGCTATTTCATAAAAAGCAGTATTTTCTGGCTTTAAAACGTGCTAGATTACTACATTAAAAAGTATTTATTTATAATACATACATTAATACATCCGTTATATTACAAAACAGTACATAAACTGAGTGTGTCAAACTGAATTTCATAGAGTTTCAAATAATAAATGGCAAAGCTGGTCAATTTGTTAATAATTTTAAGCCTCGCACCAATATTTACACCGAGAAGAGAAAAATCTTCATTAAAAAGCAACTCTTATGCCAATTTGAGACCAGCCCTTTGAAATATCATTCAGACGGATCACTGAGAGTAAAATTAAAGCACAACCACATAAAAAGAAAATTCTGACTTGAAGACAATATTCCAAAGACATATTTCATTGAAATTCTAAACAGAGGTAAAACGGCCACAGTAAGGGGTCGTCCTTTAATCACGTGAGGTTTGAACAGGGGGAGGGGGGTTAGAAAAAAATCACGATGGGGAGGATATAATGATGAAATCACGTGTATTTTTCGTGGGACTAAAAAAATGAATATAATGTGATGTGTAATGTGTGTAAAATATGTTTTACCAATAATTAATTAAAAACTCGAGCAAGCAATTTTTTGTCTAAAAAACCTGGGCGATTTTTTATTTAAAACTCCGTTTTTTTTTTGTTAAAACAGTTTGTAAAAGTATCTGATGTTCTCAATAATAAAAAAAAATACACGTGATGCTGGGAGGTGGTAGGGGGGGGGGGGGTTAGCCTAAAACCTCACGACGTATCGAAAAGAGAGAGGGGGCTATAAAAGTGGCCTAAAAAACCTCACATGGTTAAAGGACGGCCCCTAACGTAGAGAGCTGGATGGTTCTATTGGCGCGAAACGAACGCCGACATCTTATTTTTCAATCAATTTCCATAGACAATTTCTGATCATGTCATTCAAGCGCCAAAAAAACCATGCTGCACTATTACTGTCAACATTTAAATAATCTCACAAGTCACTGTCGCATGAACACTGGATATTAAATTATTCACATAAATTCACGAAAAACAAACTCAGAATAAACAAAAAATTTTAGTAAGAATATAAAACAAAGGTTTCGGGCGTGAACTTTAAAATTGTAGTCGTTATAACTGTTATAAGTCTTTTAGTTCACTGACAGTAAAAATAAATAAAGCATATCGAAGCTGTTACTTAAAATAGGACCTCGCGACTACGGAGTGGTCGCAACGACCAAAAAACGAAGCTCACTTGGTCGCAACGACTCACTTTTGAAGAGAATTTCTGGTCGCAACGACCAATGTCTTGGTCGTCTAATCTAGCGAGTTCTTTCCACTGCCAGCTAAGAATACAATTTTTCAACACATATTTTTCATCGCAATTAAATATTTCACGGATTTTCTCAGCTGCCAGTGGAGCCAGCCTTTAACTGTCAAAAATCGCGATTACAAAAAAAATATTTTTAATTACAATAACTATATCTAACGATATTATACAGTTCGACTAAAAACTAACTGGAATAATAATTATATTTACAAAAAAAAAACAATATTACAGAAGCGTGTTCTTTCTCGAAATTACTTTTTAAATGAAAAAATGTCTTTTATATATTTTTTTTTCGTTACACGTACGATCACGTTGTGATTTATTTATTATTAAAATTAAACAATGAATAAATAAAGTACTATTTATATTTAAAAATAGTGAGTAAAAGATCTGTTAATATTTTCGTTATATTTTGTGGGGCTAGAGTTAAATAATCATTACAAGATTTAAAAAAATTAAAATAAGCATCGTTACTAGAGATGTGCTAGATACGGTTTTGATTGATAGTCAAAGTATCGATTACAGAACTTACTTTTAGTCGATTTTTCAATTGTTTTAGTCAACTAATCATTCAAAACCCTACTAGTAGATCAAATACTTTAACATTTCATACATGTTTAGTTAAAATACCTTAATAATGCGATCACAGCTAAAACTGTAAAATTAGATATTAGAAATAAATGTTATTTCGCATATTCCTTTAATATTTTGTTAATTGCAGTACTTTTCATACAAAGTAAATATGCAATATTAAATTGTTTTCTCAAGTTTTGTTTTGAAAACCCCTAAAACATAGTTTTATAAGACAAATACTGGGCAAGCGAAAAACTACCTGCTTTGTTCGCAGATTGTACCGCTTTCTATCAAAATTGGCCAACACCGGTGACATATCACATTTTGCGCAAGAAAGCCCTTTAAAAATGTTTAGGCCAGGGATATTCAACCTTTTTATAATGACATGACACACACAAACTTGATACTACTATATTATTGAAGATTTTTATCTCAAGCTTTGCAAACGACAGTTTTTTTTTTTCAAAAATTCAGGTCTGCCAAAAATACATGCACGCACGCACACGCAGTATGTTGAGTATCCCTGATTTTCAACCTAGCTATTGGCAATTTACATTACTAGAGATAGACATAATGTCACGCCGTTTTTCCATGGGGGTTGGGTAGAAAATACCGAAGGCCACCTGCCACGATCCTAACATATAATAATTATTTTTTTGCACTAAACAACATTTTCTATGAAGTATAGCAAAAATTACAAAAAAATAAATGTTTGATTAGTGATCTTTTCCAAAGATTTGGGCATTTTTGAACTTTTAATTTTTAACAAGGGTCTGCTACAGCATCGACTATGATAATAACTTAAATTTGAGTACAGTCGCGCCTTAAATCATTTTTAAATTGGCTTCAAATGATATATTCGGGTTTTTTCATAAAAAAAAATCGAATTAACTCAAAAACTACTGAATTTCGCTAAAACATTTGGTGGCTTAATTTTTTGCATTTTAACCCTACTGTGACGTCCTGCAAGGAATACTTCAAGTTACCAGTTACCCTGTATAATATCGTTTTGCCTCGTCCAGGTTCATATATCTGGTCATTCACACACCACGGTTGCGAGTAGGACGCACCTGACCTTTCTGATGACCATCACCAATAAGGTCAGTGTAGGGCAGCCCCTCAGTTTCTCTTCTATTTCAAGTAATTTAACCTACCAACAGCTAAAACCGCAGTACGATGTATAGAAGGAATACATTAGAAAGAGATGGAGAATATAACCCCGTGTACGCAAAGGGGGATAGAAGACATAATTACATTAATTTCTATTTCGTTTGCTAGTCAAACTTATTGCTTTTTTTCAGGAATGATAATATTCTAAAGGCTTCTTATACAGCGGCCCATGACTTTAAAGTGCAGGTCTTTAAGAATTTTTTGACTGGCGACACTTAAACTGGCTAAAACTTCATTTTGGACTTGATTTTGGGTTTAATCTTTTTTTTATTGCATGAAAAAACATCATATTAGCTAGCAATAATTGCCGAAAGGTAAGAAAACACTAATGATTTGAAGATATTTTGGTGTAGGTAACGACGGCAGGTCCTGTTCTTACCAGTATAATAACACAAAACCCTTATTGGGTCACATTCATAAATTACGTCAACAGAATTCCATCATCCACCCCCGCCCCCCACCCCACCGTCTTCCCACAGGTCATATTTATATGACCACCCTGCCCTACCCCTTTTGTGTTACATTTTGTTGCTGTCTCCCCTTCCCTTCGAAGTGTGACATAATTTAATAATGTCCCCTTTAAAGTATTAGCAAAAAACTTCAAAGAAGTAAGTAACATGTACTCCGTATAAAATTCCGGAATGATTTTTAAGTTTCGAAATAAAGCTGTTAAATTAAAGGATGGTATTATCCACATTTTACTTACTTCCTTGAAGTTTAGGCAAATATACTCTACTTTTTCCGATCTCTGCTTTTGACAATCGTCAATGCTTGCACTTTTCTTTAAAAAACTTTGTCCGCCATGGGCCACTGTTTAGAAACTATCAAATGGCAGTGATGGGGTAATACGACAATTTATTCATAATAATACTAACTAAGTATTACCTTCTACTTTCACGCATAGTTCCGTTCAAACTTTGTGGCGGCTCGGAAGTTAGCTGCGAGTGGCAAGAGTCCGCGCAGGTATAACGGTTCAAACTTTTTGGCGGCTCGGGACATCTAACGTAAAGCTGCGCACAACACAATTTTAGTTATCAGCGAGGACGCATCGTCTTGACTGTAAAATGCGCAGACCATCACTCGCAGCTAACTTCCGAGCCGCCATAAAGTTTGAACAGAACTAGAAATACATTCCTTCCATAGTTATTTTACGTGTTATATTAGCAACCTAACAGCAAAAACAATGCGAACAAAGATTACTATGATTAAACGGACTTATCAGTGGCAGTAACCATATCCTATACCATTAAATAAACAATGTTTACTCCACAAAACCTAGCGATATTGTGATTTGTGTTTTGCCGTGACTTTGTACCGAGTTCCAGTAGTGCGCGTAGCAAAAGACAGAGCGTAGACAGATTTGTCTGCACCTACCAAGTTTTTACCATCCACTTGCATGCTCCACTCATCCCGTGATCATGGCGCTTGCAACAGCGTCGAAATATCGGGAGCTCAATATAAACATTAATCGCGGAAGATATCCAATATTTGTATTATATATAATTATGTGACGTAATCACGTTCTCGAAAACGGCTCTGACGATTTCGATGAAAGTTGCAACATGGGGGGGTTTACGAGGGCGAAAACTCTATCTAGCTAGGTCTTATATCTGAGAAAATTCGTTTTCTCTATTTTCACCGACGTACTTGCAATAGAATACAGATAACTGTTTTCTTTCGATGGTTACTGTTAGTTACACCGTTGTCTAACCCTGCGGTGCATGGAGGCGTGATGTGATGATATATTATTTTGACAGTAATGCTAAGTAACAAGTAAAATAACTGTGGCAGGCATAAGGTCACGTAAATTTATGTTTGTTAGTAAAAATCGTTGAAAAAATTTATTTCCGCCATTTTGTATTTTAGAATGTACGCCATATTGCTTTCTATCGGGTGATGGGTGTTCATGATTAAGACATCTGGTCCACAGCCGGCGATTAACGACTAGAGCTAGCAGTTAAAAACGAGTTTTTTGTTTTGACAGAGTTCTCCTCGGGCGGTGTGAACAGTAACTGTCAGCGACCCAACTATTAATATACAGCGTGTACAAGGACCCTTCACAAAACCGTCAGCCAAAAATTCTGTACATCAAACTAAGTAACTCTACGCAAAAGTTATTGCTGGGAAACGACTTATTTTTTGGGGAGTATGGGTGAAAAATCACGGTTTATGGTAGGTCTTAATGTAACGCACTCAAAACACTGTGCTGATCGATGAATTGAATAGTACACGTGTCATGCAGGAAGTTGAAAGTTTGAACTCCAATGTCTCCGTAACCAGAAGGTTACCTGGCATGGTCGAGAACAAAAAAAAATAAGATCGCAATGACGGGGACAGCAAGTGCCTTCTGCTTCGTTAAGGGTCAAACCCATTACATGTATTTTAATTTTTTTACTCACACGGGACCTTGGGACCACGTGGCCTAGGGACCACGGGACCTTGGGTCTTTTGTATGTTTCTGAGCTAAAAACTAGTCGTTTCCTCGGCGGCGGTGGGTGTGTGTGTCTATATTAAACTAATCGGCATATTCATAAATCGATTATTATTCGATAATCGTTTCATATTTCTATCGATTATTGGGCAGATATATAATTTAAAGTCCATCTTAGATTATTATTTGTCGAAATTTTGTAGTTTTGCGTAGATGTTAGTATAATCTTCCTATTATTTTAGCCTATTTAGGTAAAAACATCGTTTTGACAAGCTTTTTCTGTAACTGTTTACCTCATATAAGATGGAAGGTAAATAGCAGTTTATAATTGATGAATTGACATGAACTATTGGTATTTCAACTGGGTACTATTAATATTGATAGTTAATACTTTAGTTTATATTACTAGTTCTGGGCACAACACAAATCCTAACAGACTTTTTAAGCTTTCAAAAGCAAAACAAACCCTTTAGTTTCAAAAGTACAACTTTTAAACACAAAACCGTGTCCTAACCTCAAAATCAACCAAATCGTTACCGACATTTTCTCAAACTCATGTCTTTGACACGAAAAAAAAAACAAAATCTCATCTGAAAAAACAGCCTTTTTTTAACGTCCAATCCGTTGCTAGTGTCATCCTGACACTTTCTCCTCATGGTGCTCCAAGGTACCTGTTTGTGGCACTAGCTAGTGACACCGGTACCTCAGTAGGACGCCTCGTGCCCTGCTAGGATGTACAGGTCGTTGCCATCTTCGCCGGATAGCGTGTTGTTTTGGAGCACATGCGATTCAAGGACTACGACCCTAGAAAAGGTATTGATTGAATTAGTTAAGAGCTTAGCACAGCCGGGCGGCAGAATACGTATTTCATATGCAGATAGTGAATTTTTTTTTACAGCACCATGCTGAGATACGTGCCTTTTGGCCGCGTACAGAAACCTATTTAGTTTATATTTTTTTCTTATTTATTTTAATATGAATTTGTTCCTTTTATTCTTCTTTCATACATATTTTTAGTATAATATAATAGTGGTCCGCCGGTGTTGGGAGCAGGATTCAAGCTACCGTTGGTTAGGGCTCCAGACAGGAACCTCCTCCTCCATCTACACGGAATTTTGTCAGTTTTTTTCCACTGCAAAAAGATGATAATCTTCTTTCGTACTAATTCAAGATGATGAGGACTTACTTGTCATGCGGCAGCAGCCGGTAGGCGCGCGAGGCGTCGCTGATCTCCTGCGTGATCTCCGCGTTGCGCAGCGAGCGGCCCTGCACGCCGTGCCGGTGGAACGCCAGAACCGAGTCCGCGAGACACACTGGGACAGAAGACTTTATGGTTAACAGAGGGTAGGACAATTAAGAAAAAAAAACTAAAAATTCATTGAAACAGGTCCGAAGGCACCTAACAAGCCGATTCCGGTCGACTTCCCTTCGGGAGGCATTACTGTAGTCAAATAGTATATTATATACACATCTGTGGGTATCCCTTCACAGTATAGACATTAAATACATCATAGGATTGAAAGCATTACAAAATAAAAAGCAATACATAAGATAAATTCACTTTTACTTTGTTTATAATATAAATTATGAAACAAAGGTCAAGTTAGCTCCTATAAAAATGTTCGGTATTCTTATAATGGGTGTCGTTTCGTGGCATTAGGGGTCGCTAATAACGAAAGTAGGATTAAAATGAAAATTCAAGATCGGGCCGACGAAAACGCCCAATGGTTTTTCGCCGTTTTGGGGAACGGAAAAGGTACAAAGATGATGCTTACAAGTTGGTGTTATTTTAAATCTCCCTTGCCAACATAGAGAAATCCCGCAATAACTGACCCCACATCCTCACCAAAGCGATGAGTTGCGTGAATCTATGATAATCGCGTTCATATGGAAAGATTTTTTCTCGGACGTTACGCCCTCTGACAATGCGTTCGTGGAACACTCACTGATCGCTCCGGTAACGACACTGTATGATCTCTTGCTAGACCATACAATTACTTTTAGATGAGGGGTGAATGGAATTAAAGAAGGTAAAGTACCAAAACAGTACTGTGTTGCCCCAAAGGTACTTAAAGTAAAATGAGTTTAATGGACTGATGGTGTGGAAATAAAGTGAGTGACGCGGCCCTTGTTGGCTGTAACGAGAAAGCCTGGCTGCATATCCCAACGCGGACTTAACAAATTATTATGAGTTGAAATGAATGTAGCCTAAAACGGCTGAATTGCTGAATGTGCAGTTGCACCGTACAGATGCTGCGTCAGGCATTGCAGACGCAACAAATATACTCACATATGCTATCAATGTTGAAGTCGAACTGTATCCGAGAGAGGAGCTTGTGTCGCCTCTTGTCGTCGTCGTGTCGCCATCGCGTCGCGTCGATTGTCGCGGGTAACACGGGGATTATGTCTACTACGTTCTCGTGGCATACTAACACCTGAAGAAAAAAAACGGTACCTTTATATTTATCTACGGTTCAGCGTTGCGTAGCGTTTAAACGTGGCAATGCTGCCAGTCTTCTGGGCACGTTTCTTGATGACAGCGATACGGAGGAGCACTTAGAAGCCTATGCGTTCTGTTTATTTTATATAAATTTGTTATTTTTTTGAAAATACATATTTTTAATTATTTTATAAGTAGCATTTAAATATGTTTTATAATTATTAATCTTAATAAAATTAATAATCTTAATAAAATTACTCATATAAATACAACTAAGTTAAATTCAATAATCTACGGCGAATATTTGCGAATTTATTTCGGGGCTGTATTACACCAGCAATAAAATAGATTTTAACTCTAAAAAAATCCTCTTAGTCATGCTAGTCGCATAATAGCGACTCAAACTAGCCAGGTAAACATAAATAGGTTGCAAGAAACACAAGTTACACTCAATCATAAAGATAAAATTATATCGACTTGAAATCAAGTGCTTAAAACTTTTAACTAAATTATTACAGCAGATCAATTTACGGTAATTAAGTTTTCAGTATTTCCTCAGTTATAAAAAGTGTAAAAGCCATAATTGTTTGTCAAGCACAGAATGAGCTGTATCAAAACCATCATCCATGTTTCAGTCCTGATTTAATTACAGCTGCAAGTCGACGCCAGATAATAATAATAATAATACCAGCCTGTAACTGTCCCACTGCTGGGCAAAGGCCTCTTCTCATACAGAGAAGGCACCAACATTGATCACCACGCTTGCTCAAGACGGGTTGGCGATTTCAGACTTATATTAATTATAAGTCCAGGTTTCCTCACGATGTTTCCCTTCACCGATGTCTGTGATGTCTAAGATAAACTTAGAAAAGTACATATGAATTGAAAAAGTCACATTGGTATTTGCCCGGATTTGAACCCACAACCTCATGCATGAGAGGCGAAGTCTCAACCTCTGGGCCGTCACGATAATGTTAATAATTTATTTACTTTTACGTCAAGACACAAACATCAGTGTCGGCCTGGCTCTTGTACGAGTAGTAGATGGCACTTACGGAGTCCTTATTGAGCTGGTGCACGGCTCGGAGCGTGTGCAGCCGCTCGGCGCGCGGGATCACGGTGTTGGAGCCGCCCGCGCACGCCTCCAGCTCGTCCGAGTGGAACCACGTCGCTCCTGGGGTAGACGTTTTTTATTAATGTCTGACAACTTTGCTCGCTATAATGGGAAAAGTCCCCTTAAAGAAGTCGAAAGGCACTTGTTCACTCCATCATTGCTGTTTTTTTTTAGAGGTAAATCATTGTGAACGGACTGTGGTCCGGTTTGTAAGCAATAAAAGAAAGTAATACTATTGTTTGTCGCCCAAATGCAAAATGTCAATACATATGTATATCTATGACGAGTTGTAGACTACCTTTTAATACCAGCCTATACTATCCCACTGCTGGGCAGAGGCCTCAGACAGAGAACGCAAGAGCATTTGATCACCACGCTTGCTCAAGACGGGTTGGCGATTTCAGACTTATATTAATTATTGTTTTGTTTTCCGTCGCCGATGTCTGTGATGTCCAAGATAAACTTAGAAAGTACGAATATATGAATTGAAAAAGTCACAATAAGTATCAATGTATTTGACCGGATTTGAACTCACAACCTCATGCATGAGAGGCGAGGCCTTAGCCTCTGGGCCATCACGACTACCTTTTACTTTTTATATTATTTTGTCTATTCTTCAAATGCTGGACTAAGCCGTACACGTCACAATATTTTTATACCTTAATCATGCATTAAGAGCCCTCTTACATTTCGGCATTACGCTAATTTAGGTACTTTACGCAAGGAGCGGGCGGCGAGCTTCGCGACCGATACTTTCTTTCATATCTGTTCACTCGCTCGCACCATGATAGTGAGAGTATGGCGAATAAACGATCTTGATCTTCCGTGATACAAGTTTTCGGAGTTCGGTGGATGGAAAAACTTTCAATGTGACATTTTAATGTTATAAATTATAATTTGTTTTAATAGGTATATTAAAATTAGGTATTTAAGAATCTTAAAGTGTTGAAATAAGTAATAATAAATAAATATATTTTTATATATTAATTTTTTTATATACAATTTTGTTAGTAGGAATATTTAAAAATATAATTTATATGTAAGAAAAATTAATAAAGGAATAATTATTTTAATTGATACACAGTAATCGATTGTTAACCGACATCCGTAGCATAGTGGTCTACATTGTTTTAGCGCATTTACTAAAAGCATTATTAGAAAGTAAAAGCCGACCACAATAAAACAGATTTGTTTGAAAACAAAACACACGAATTCTGAATCGATATTAGACGTAGACATTAGACAGACAAATATTTCTGTCTAAAATCTTTTATGTGTACGTAAAGAAATAAATAGTATGGTTGCAACCTGTTTAAGTAAATAAAACATACAAATGTAACTAATACTTTTTTGATTCGGTACTGTCAATTATCACATTTTTAGTTTAGAAAAAAAAATCCCGCAACGGCATTGATCGAGCTTACCACGATCAAAACTGCGATCGTAGTTGACGATGCTCTAGCAAGCACACAATAGCAGCGTCTATACGGCAATCGACGCACACCACGAAAGTATCGACACGATGGAGCGCGCAGAATGAACTGACATAGATCCTACCTCAACAAGCACTCGCGCAATACTGAGCGCAGATGGCCGGCGCAGTGAAATATATTGTACTTTTATTTAATTAATTAAAAAATAATAGTAGCGAGTTAAAAAAAAATATATACAGTTTAAGCAAATGTTGAAGATTGGCATAAATATTACGTCAAAATGACGTACAATTTCGAAGATATCGGGGCTTGTTTCGAAGTCTTTTCGGTCAATAATTGAATTAGGTCCATTTTTTTTTCTTTACAATAAAGGCAAATAACGAAAAAGTATTCTATCACTATTGAAGTTGAGGATACTTGTGAGATGAAAAAAAAAATATTTTGATGGTCTATATTCAATAGAATCTACAAATTAGAGCTCCCATATCACGTCTCCGTGAATTTTTGTCTAAACATGCATCGGGAGAACGATTATTACCGAATAAATTAATAACTTATCTAAAATTTGCTTAATTATTATTGTAGTAGAGGAAATGAACAATTTTAAACAAGTAATTGTTTTTTCAAACAACGAACGGATAACATAAAATTTCAACGAGGAAACCTTGCAATTTCGCGTTTTTTTTTGTAATACGCCTCTTAAAATAGAGATTCTCTCTTACCAGAGTTAATATTGAGCAGGTTGAGCCGCATAGGTTTCCTGGTGGCGCCGACGCACAGCAGCGGGTACTCCAGCTCCGGGGTGATGATCAGCTCGAACACCAGCAGCGGAGACGGCAGCACGCATTCTATATTCTGTGAGTGAAGAAATATTGGTGAACTAGCTGTTGCCCGCGACTTCGTTCGCGTAGAAAAAAAAGCCGATGTCCTTCCCCAGGATATAATCTATCTCCTTGCCTCCTTAAAAGTATACTGTATCAATTTACTTCAAAAATGACGGAGTTTCATACAAACGTTCAGCCCCTATTTTACTCCCTTAAAGAACGTTTAAAAAAATGCTGATACAGGAGACTAGTTGTCTCTATGAAAGTATGTGAGAAGTGGAAAGAATATAAATCTGTGCCTTATGGCTAACTGCTAACAGGTTGGTCAAAGGTTAAGCTACACTTAAGTGCGCTTGCCTTGGTAAGTGGATGGGTAACCATCCATTTCATATAGAAGAAGCTGAGCTTCACATAAGCCTGATACTTACTATCTAGCTCAGATAGAATTGCCCATCTCCATAAGAAAACTATCTGATCAATCTAGCCTATCTGACCTCCCGGATGCAGGTAAATTCCAGTGTATTCAGCTGTACTGGTTAGACTGGATGCCGACCCCAACATAGTTGAATTCGATTGACAAAGTCTGGGCTGACAATGAAGAATGATGTTACCTTGAGCAGCATGAACTTCCGCAGCGGGTCGTACCACTGCATGAGGAAGAGCCCCGCGGGCGTGGCGCCGCACAGGTACTTGTACCCGTTGTACGGGTTGCGCGACACCGCGCAGCGCACGCAGCCTGCCCACAACACACACATACATTACTGCACGCCTGTAATCCCATAGGGGCAGGCAGAGGTGTACCTAATAGTACACCCACATTTCGCCAGTTACGTTTAAGTCCCATGTAATAGGGGGCGAACCTATTGCTATCGACCGGGCACAAATCCAGACTCCGTGGCTGCTACTGAGAAATTCCTGATGGAAAAACCCAATAACGCTTTGCCCGACCCGGGAATCAAACCCAGGAGCTCATGATCAGCAGTCGCGCTTGCGGCTACTTAGCCAACGAGGCAGTTGAGGGAGAAGAGGTGTAAGGGTTAAAACTTTTGGAATATTTTAACAACATGAAAACTGGTTCGGACGTTCTATGTTGAACTCAGGACCCTAAACGGCTCAGGAATGGTGTTTCCGAGTTCTAGACTATTAAAACAAGGTGGAAGGGACTCCGACGCAAAAACGGTAACAAAAAAAAAAATCAGCTGTTCCATACATTTTGACCGTGTAGGTATTGCAGTTTTAAGTATAGGAAACAGTAGATTTTTAGAAAATTAACCGACTTCAAAAAAGGAGGTGGTTCTCAATTAGGTTATATTTTTTAACCGACTTCAAAAAAAGGAGGAGGTTCTCAATTCGGTTGTATGTTTTTTTTTTTGTGTTTGTTACCTCATATCTCCGTCATTTGTAGGGTTTAACAAGGATTTGTATGTGATACGATAGCTAACAAAAAGGGTACCCTTTATAGATATCGCATCAAACACAAATCCTTGTCAAGTATCAATTTCGCAATTTACTTTAACTTGGATGACATATTTTTTCCAGCTATTTTGATTTAAAAACCAAACTGCTGATCGATTTAGATGAAATTTCTATGGGACCAATCGGGAAGTGTATCCATTCAGATATAAGAAGAATTTTTCAAATCGGTCCCTAAATGACGAAGAAATGAGGTAACAAACAAAAAAAATACAACCGAATTGAGAACCTCCTCCTTTTTTTGAAGTTGGTTTACGTGGTAACCGTTTCAGCGGCGGTGTCCCTTCCGCCCCGTATTAAAGGTTGTTTTAGTGACACGGATTAACGCTAACGGGGATTGTACCTTAAATATTCTGTGTGCTTGTTTTACGTATTATGAAATGAACAGGCTGAGGGCTAGTCTTCCCGAGGGTTATCGTATTACCCGGTACTAACTGGCTTGTGAAGGTCAGATAGGAAGTCGCTCCGGTTAGACGGATAGTCGACCTCAACATAACCAAACTTCGAGTTTATTGAAGGATTATTGAAAAAAAAATAACGGGAAGCATTTAACCAACTCATTAGAGGATACAATAGAATTAGTTTTTTTCCATGACACAAAAAACGTGTTGATTTGTTTAAAAAAATATAAAAAGAAATATTTTTCATTTGATGTTAGTACTCCCACGTATAGCCACAATAATTTAGATCCATTATGCAGTTGAGGTGTAGTACTGACCCCTGGTGTCGGGTACCCTGGTGGTGAGCGCGAAGCGGCGCGGCAGCAGGCGCGGCGGCAGCACGCGCAGCGAGCGGCCCCCGCGCGCGGACCCCAGCAGCGCCAGCAGCTCGTGCCGGTACAGCGACGGGGTCTTACCTGGGTGCCACATGTATTTAGAAATCTTAACATCTCACAACATTCACAAAAAAATAGCACCTTTCCTGGCAGTCGGCTCAAAATTAAACTAGGCAGCGATTTCAGAACGATTCAGTAATTGTCCGAATATAACTACAGAATCGTTCCCAAATATGATTTGGTCCTATACTGACGATATTGATTGGTTAAGCAACGCTTTGGCGATAATAATCCGTGAATGGGTAACCATCCACTAATACCAGAACTTCTCCGTGCTTCGGAAAACACGTTAAGCCGAGGGCCCTGAACATGCCAGATTTTTGTGGAGATCAAATAGGTAATCGCTCCATGTAAATCTTGGTGTTTTGTCGACTTCAAAATTGTTGCATATAAAGGATACATAGATGTGATGTGAAGTAGATCATTGATAAAAGTTAAATAATATGTAATAACACTCACCAGATAGCGACATGAGCACATCTTTGATGACATGCATCCATATGGTGCGCCGCGGACACAGCTGGTCCATTGCTGTCTCATGTAACTCGTTTAGATTTAACGTGTAGATGCCTTCCTCCGCGCCTGGAATTTATGAACAAAGAATATAATAAATTGGATTATAAGAAAGGTTACGAAAATTGATAATTATTATTAGGGGCCATCCGTAAATTACGTCACACGAATTTCATTTTCTTTCTTATTATTCCTTATTATTCCCTAGTGTGACGTCACATATTTTGCAATTTTACATGTTCATCATACAGATGAGGAGATATATATTTTTTTTTCGTTAATAGTTTTAATTTCGTGTTTTAATACTTGGATATATTCGATTTTGAAATGTGACGTCACAAAAATTAGTACCACTCTCATCCCTTGTCACACAATCTCACACTTCGTGGGGCCCCTCTCCACCCCCTTAACGTGTGACGTAAAATTCCGGTGGCACTTACCGATAAGTATGTGTTGGTCTCTGGTGTCTGGATGTATCCATGACGCTGTACAGTTGATCCTTAGAGGACATCCATTGAACACCTGTGAAAGATAAATATTTTTATTGCTTAAAATTATTCTGTTCATTTAGATAACTAAGCTTTAGTAAGATTGCTTTGACAAAATTTCACAAACTTTAATAGCTTTAGTTTGCGTTTTCGCTCCGTTTCCATAAGGAAATACATAGTATGAAACTTTCTTGAACACGAATTTCATTTCGTCTGTATGTTTTCATCTCGTATTCATTTTGCAATTATAATGTTACTTACCACTAAAATTAAGATAGGAAAACGATTATTTACAGGTCTTCAATGCGATTCAGAAATTACCGCCGTACTTGTCTTTTTTGTACAACACTGATTACACAATTATAGATTAATAACTACATACATGCATGTATAAAAATCTTTAAAAATATTCTACTGGCAGATGACGATCTGTGGTCGAAGTAAGTCAGAAAGACAAAGAGGAAACTTTAGCAAAAAAGTAAGAAGACGTTCATGCTAATTCGGAAATACGAATATTATCGAAGCGCATAGCTTTTCAGGTTTGACTGTACCGTATCTAACTGACATAAAGTGCATTTCAGAATCAACACATAATTATTGACACCAGACAATAAATAATTGTTGTAAATTCGTTCTTAACAATTTAAGCAGTTAGTCGTCTCTATATTGCGGATGGTCGAGTTGTTATGAGTACATACCTTAGAGAAGCAAGCGCCCATGTGCACCTTGGGCGTGGGCGGCAGGCCGTTGGGCGCGGCGCGCGGCGGCGTGTGGCGGCGGCTGCGCGCGCGCCGCGGCGGCACCGGCGGCGTGCCCGAGTCCTCCAGCGCACCCACTGGACCCCGACATACACTTGCTTTATTTTCCACCATTATAAATTATTAAGTCGAGAAGACACGGTAAAAGAGCACATGGAAAGAATTGGGGGAAGCCTTTGCCCAGCAGTGGGACGGTGCGGGATAATAAAAATATATACATATATAAATTAAATTGAACTTTCAAAGAAACTGCAAATATTTATATAATAATATAGTCAAAATTATAATTTGCTAGTTAAATATTTAAGCTGATAAATTGGCCGCAAAACTCTATAATTAAGTTCTTGGGTGGATCTCGTGATTTTCAAAGAATGTCATTACAGAGTAACTATCACACACAGATATAATAAATACAGGAGATATGGCAAGGAGGCGTGGCGCTTGCGAACGCATCTAGCCGCAAAGAGGCTTGTTGCCAGTTTCGGCCATTAGTCGAATGTCAACTTGCGACGTCTTCACTGCTTGTGATTTTTTACAGAATGCCGCGTTGTACAGTGGTTGTTTGCAAAAATAACACCTCTATTGTGAATTATATGAAAGATGGCATCTCATTTCACACGTAAGTACTAAAATATGATTGTTTTTCTTATTAAATTCATTAAAACATTACTTCGTGATACTAGAAACACGATAAAGTACCAAAAGCAATTATTTTCATTAGGAACAACAACCATTGTTTGCTTAATACACATCGATCAATGAATCGGCTGGTCTAATAGTGCAATGGATAAGTGTTTTACTGATACTCTCACTCACACGATAGTTTCGTGAAGCGGGTGTGTTTTAGGTAGATAATTAGAGAGGTGATATCACTTTTGTGGTTGTCGATATTTTATACGATCCCTTAGTACGAATGATTACACAAGGGTTAAAAATTAGACTATTTTTGTTACATGGAACTTTATAGCTGTTGTTTACTAATGTGAGGTACTTAATGATAAAAATTATATAATTAATTACTGAAAAATACAATTCATTACTATTTCTTGATTACTCGACTTATCTTTTATTGAATCAAGTATGGGTTTTTAATTTATTGCGGTACTCTTACACATGTATCATTGATATCATCATCACAATTCACACCTTGGTTTTATTTTAGCTACATTTTAGCTATCCGAAGTATCCAAAAATAAAAGAAAAGTGGATAAATGCGTCAGGAAAAGGTCCAAACTGGTTTCCCACAAAAATAACACGATATGTTCGTCTCACTTTGAGCCTAAGTGCTTTCAACCATTGAAGAAAGACTACATACCAACACCTCGAATTCAGGTGCAAAAATAGTACTGTATTTTTATATATAAAAAGGGCAGATTAAAGGTAACTGAATTTCATCGATACTATTTTTTCTACGATTACCTCTTCACATCACTAGTTGCGATGTGTGTTTATTCTGAGTCCGTAGCTACAGGTAGAAGCCCCGCCCCATGTATGCCTGTGTTCTATTAGTGAGTTTATTAGTGTTGCTGTAAGTTTCTTTGTGTGCGGGAGAAATATGAGCTCGTGTGCCGTTCTTATAGTTTTTGCTTTTGTGTTAGTGAATTAAGTGGGGAGAACACGGCGACATCTGAACACGAATACATTTGTTTACAAATCATATCTCCTGTATTTATTATATCTATGCTATCACACATCCTATATTATATTAAAAAATGTGATCACATCCATCTGCGAAAATTTGTGAATTGCATTCTAGCGGCTAGCGGTGCAGTTTTATGATTATGAATAAAACTTACCGTTATTATCAACTTTGGCCTTATCCCGCTGGCTGTCAGACAAACTCCGTTGCCTCTGCGTAGTCTTAATCTCTTCATCGATAACCTCTGCTTTCGCGTCCCGCCCATTTTCGTCCACCATCTTGAAAATCTCATCAACCGAGGACGTTTTTCTTTTAACCTCGAGTTCGCATTGACAAAACTGACTCAAATCTATACCAGCAGTAACGGAATCAGAATGATGTCTATTGTGCTTTTTCCTATGTTCGAAAACCTTTTCTTCCATATTCATACTCATGTCAATTTTTCTACATAGATCATCGTCCGTTCCGCCATTTTGTAGTTTGTCGTCTTCGGAAATTCTTAACCTATTTGCAATTTGTAACGCTCTGAAGTTGGATACTGAGATTTTTTGCTTTTTACAATGTTCGCAGATCACTATTCCGGAGTCAGTGTTTTGGTTCGAACAGTTTCTGTAGTAGCTGAGTATGTCCCCGTTGGAGTTGCAGACGTCGCAAGAACATTTTGCTACGGACCTCTGTAGGTCGCTCAAAGTGTTATTGTCTCTGGGTTCGGGTTTTGGGCATAGACCACATTCACAGTTCGCGTTTCTTTGTAAATCCAAATGGTCGTTTTCTTGTTGATCCACATACATTATGTCTTCTCCTATTTTCCTGCATAGAGGGTCGTCGATGGACACTCTAGAAGCACCTATAGGAGTGTGGAAAGTCGAAGTGAGATTTTGATAGATATTCGCAGTAGAATTGTTCAAAAAGTTTTGTTTTAACTGTATACATTGCGATAGGTGTTGGTCGTGCATCGACAGCGCTGTGTTGCTACCCTGCGCCATGTTTGCGGTTTCCGCTGTTAACGGTAGTGTTGCCCTGTAATAAAAACGAAAAATTACCATTTTGGTAGAATATTTTTGGTACTTTTAGTAGCCTTTTTAGGAGGGTATCGCAGTGCTGTTAGGTTTTTCTGGAAGCGATTCCGAGTGCTGTTAGACACAAATGTGGGAGGGGCTTAATGTTAAGGTGTCATATAGACAAGCTTTATGTTTATTCGTGTTATAATAACAAGTGGTGCTGGTGGGATATACAACCGTTTTGATTATCGAAAATATTGTAAAAATTCAGGTTTTTACAGGTTTCTTTTTACCACACTTTTGTTTATGTATACTTTACACATAATGTTTAAGCTGCAAAGCTTCTTTTTACCATGCTTCATGCTACGACTACGCTCTAATCTCTGCCAGATGCTGTGTTCAATATTTTATTATACTAATTGTTTTTTTTTTAATTCTTACAGACTTTTTATGTGAACATGTAACCATGGCCGAATATGTCTCCGCCTCTCGTGTTTTTATAGTAACATTATTTACAGTAACTACTGAAAATACCTACTCTTAACAATTACTTCCCTATTACCAGTTGTCTGTGTTTTACACGTCAATAACCCAATAAGTGTTTTAAAGCTTTCTCTTACCACAGTCAAACACAGAAACAGCTGTTTCCTACAAAGCTGCAGTACTTACACGTTCAAAATGTATGGAATAGCGTACTTTAAAACATTGACCGATGAAAAATTTATATGTGTTCAGAATGATGTACTGAATACGTAGTTATCGTTTTAGCGTTGGTGTCCCTTCTACCTCGTATAAATATTTGTACTAACTGACCCACGCAACTTCGTCTGCGTAACATTTTTGATTTGATTGATGCTCTGCTCATATTGGTCGCAGCGTGATGTTACATAGCCTATAGCCTTCCTCCATAAATGGACTGTCCAACACTTAAAGAATTTTTAAATTCAAACCAGTAGTTCCTGAGATTAGCGCGTTCAACCAAAGAAACAAATTCTTCAGCTTTATAATATTAGTATAGATTTAACAATAAATACCATTAAAAAAACCTTGTTTCCCACTACGTAGGAAAACTTTCTCGCTACCCGAAATTGTTTGAATTGTTATACTAAATAGTCAGTTTGTCAATATACAAGGTTTCCATGGATTTTCATAAAGTTAGGCCCCATACAAAATTAGGTAACAGTGAAAAGTAGCTTTTGAATTTTGAATAAGTGATCATTGATGGTTTAATTTAGTTGGTTATTTGATCATAAAAAGTCTGTAAAACGCGCCCATTAATTTTGCAGCAATATTTTAAATAAAAATCGTAACTATTTTACACATTAATTCAAACTAAAACTAAATACGGGCTGTTCGGAATATTCATACATTCATTTTTAAAGCCTTATAAATTAGTACTTGGGCTTTAATATAACACATCGAGCTTTAACTTTTATTTTCTATAATGTCAGTTTATATTTTAAAATACATAACATAATATCATGCCTGTAATCCCCGAAGGGTTAGGCAGAGGTGTACCTAATAGTACACCCACATTTCGCCAGTTATGTTTAAGTCCCATGTAATAGGGGGCGAGCCTATTGTAATCAACTGGGCCCAAGTCCAGGCTTAGTAACAATAACACTTTGCACGACCCGGGATGCAGATGACAAAGATGACCTTTTTCTGAAAAGCGATGTGTCATATTGCCGGCCGCGTACTGTACAATTTTAGATGAAAACGCCAATCGGTTAATCACAACCCAACATATTTTAGTTTCTTTTTTTTATATTTTCAACTGCCAACTTTTGAACGACTGTTATGGCAATATTACACGGTTCAACAAAATTGTTTCACATTGATTGCAGGTATGGACATTTTAGTTTGGTTCATCCAAGAATTTGGTTCAATCAATCAACTCGTTGTATCGCAGTTTACTGCTAGACTATAGACAAATGATATTTTTTTTTGTAAGTAGGTATTAGTAGAGATCGGATTTTCGGATGCATATTTACCTAAAGTTTGAGTATTAGAATAGAATAGAATATACTTTATTGTACACCAAAATTGAAACAGAACGGTTTTACAATATTGTTAATTTTATGGTTACGATGGCGGTCTTATCGCTCATAGCGATATCTTCCAGACAACCTTTGGATGAACTGTACGAACATGAAATAGAAAAAAGGGGGGGTAGTCAGTGGTGTACTGCTAATACTATACAAAATTTAAAATAATACAAGTTATTTACTACTTATTATATAATATAAATACAATGCATATAAATATAAATAAATATATATAAATATTGTGTGTTTTATATAATTAAAGAAATTACAGAGAATGAAAATGATTTGCAACTAAGCTTTGCTATTGAATGTTGACTAGTAAGGAACGCGCGTCAGTACGGGAAAAGCTTTGATTATATAATGTCTAGATGGAGCGTCAAGTGCGCGCAAACGTGTCAAAAAGTGTCAACCAACTATTGGTTCACAAGTGCTTGCCCGCCAATCAGTGCAGATCGTGTCATACACCTAAAACTTATCTTATTTAATAAGTCTATTTTTTTATGTGATTTATGGGAGAATTGTAGTAGCTGGTATCATTATTTACGCACACAAAGACATAGACGCATAGTGTAAAACGACGCCTGCACGCACACATACTTGAAAATGTTGACTCGTTTTCTTTGATACGATTGTAGGGCGACGCTCTTTCTAGACATTATATAATCAAAGGGGAAAAGTCCCGGTTTATTTAAATAAATAGTTATTTTTTCATTTTATTGTTATAATTCAAATGAAACATGTCCAGTCATATTTACGATTTTGTCTTCGATATTTCAACAGCAAAATTTGAATTCAAATAGCTGTAGTTATTTTCAATAAATTTCTTGCCAGCTTTTAAGCTTTCAAATAGATTAAAAATTAATATTCACTAAGCTATCAAGTACTACATTTTATACACACTGAAGAATTGTGAAATTCCGCGAACCAGGGATAAAAATTGACATTTAATGAAGCCGCTTCCATACTTTTGTCGGGAAAAAACTTAGGTAAATATGCATCCGAGTATTCGAGCCCTAGTTATTTGACGTCATAAATATTTTTTTGAAACTAGATGACGTAGGTGTTTCCTCTCTGACTACTTTGAGAAGAAATAACGAAAACAGCTCAGAGGTCACGTGTCTCTTTTAAAATCCAGTTATTGCCTTAGTCAGATGACCTGAAGACCTTGAATATCAGCGTCTCAGATGGTCATGAGTCAAGACAGATTAGTGTTGACGTGTCCATTCAGTGCACACATCATATTGGTTGATTCAACCGAATTGAAAGGCCGAACCGTGTAATCCCAGCTCAATTTTTTACTTTATTATTCCGAACAGTATAAAAGCACTAACACAAACACAGATTACATTGCAATGACGACATGTTTGTATTGTTTACATGCAAACTCAAAACCCTGTTCGATTACCTGAGCATTAACTCTTCATCGATATATTGCAAGAGGCTCCTAAAACAAGAGAGATTTACTTACAGATCATACTCACTTGAAACCACATAACATCGCGCCTGTTAAACCCGAGGGGGAGGCAGAGGTGTGACTCGGTAACTACACCCAGAATTTCACCAGTTATGTTTAAGTCCCATGTAGGAGGACGAGCCTATTGCCCATTTGTAGCACAGGTGGAGAGTCCGGACTGCTACTGAGAAATTCCAATGTGATGGAAAAACCCAATAACACTTTGCCCGACCTGGGTCTCGAACCCAGGACCTCATGCTCAACAGTAGCGCTTGAGGCTACAAGACCGATGATGTAGTTTTATTTAGCTAGAATATCGATGATATTGATTCCTTAGAATACAAAACCAACTTGCTATGGTTTCTGTACTGTTCACAGTGATCTATTTCAATGGATCATCCTGCATAAAAACTTCCAACGAAATATAGATGGAAATCTACGTGTTTTAGCAGATTTCCACAGTGTCTTATCGAACCTACGGGCGTAAAGATGTTTCCAAAATTGCGATCATTCACTGTTGGCTATATTTCGACTAAGATGTCTTGGTAATAAGTTCTAAAGTTGCAAAACAATTCATAAACAAAACAATATGATTAATTAAATTTAATAAAAAAATTGTTACATCAACTTTAGACCTTACTAAACATATTTAAAACACACTGAAGGCAACAACAGAGCGCCATAGACAGCGAATAAAAACGTCTTACCTCATCATACAACATTATGTCAGAAAGGTGCAGTCATTAATTAAGGATGTGGTATAGACTATCAAACTGAACAACTTTCTTCATATGACCACCATCGTAATCGCGAAAACATATTCAGCTATCATTCATTCTAAAAATCGGTTGTCTGTAAAGTCTGTTTACTGACGATAGTTGAACGTGACAACGACACCGATTGTGCCTCTTTGTCGCTCGTTCCGCGCTCTCGCTTGCACTTCAAGCCTTAAATGGAACGCCTCAGAGCGAGGTAACGCCTCAGAGCGAGGTAACGCCTCAGAGCGAGGTAACGCCGCATGAGTCATGTTTTTTCGTGCGTGCAGCCGGCTCCATCGAATTATAAGACGTTGTCACGTCAAAAACGGGAAATTTACTATTTGTTTTTTAGTGTTAGTCACCATGTCAGTTTGAAAACTTATAAATATTCAGTTGTCCTGTAGCGGACATTAAAAAAATTGACATAAGTACGCTAGCGCCATCTATGACGCAAATGAAGAACTAAAATCCTGCATCGCGATATCATGATTATCCGACAACAACTGTCAGGCAGTAGACCAGACACGACACCTGGCCGACCAGACAGGTGTCGTGTCTTTTCAATGGAGTTTTGAGGAGCTTTACTACCTGTCCTCATACTCCTAAAGTTCCACAAAGAATATTAATACCTACCACCCAAACCAAACCCAAACAACCCAAATACTCGACCTAAATGTATGGGAGAGCTGATTTTTTGCGATTACGAAGGTCCTCTGAAGACACTTGTTTAGTTTGTTCTACAGCCTTAAATATGACAATACCATTCAGATACACGCTGTATAAGATAACATAGACAACGATAGCCCATCCCATAGAGAAACCGGAAAGCCAAACAGAAAACCAACGCCCAAATCATGCGCATAATCAAAAGTGTAACTATACTATTTTTTTGTGCGTTCACACAACACTCACGAAAAATCATTTAAAAAAAAAACAAATCAACTTTCAACTTAAAAAAAAAAGTTGTGTCAAACCGACACGGTCAGATTGCGGACTCGCTGCGGACACCGGGAGTTTGACAGATCATCACCTGCCTAGCCTTTTTCTTAACAATGACTCTCCACAATCACCATCATCAAAATTCTCCTGCCCTTATCCCTCCACCCTCATCCACAACCCAGTTATTACTGGATAATACGACACCTCTTGTTAAGTCTGGTTGTCAGACTTGCAGGCCACTGACTTAATGACTGTCAAAGATCTACAATTGACAGCCGGGCCCAACGGCTTAACGTGCTTTCCGAGGCACGGAGAAAACTCGGTTTGTAATGGGTGGTCACCCATCCACGGACCAACCTAGGTAAGCACGGCTTAACCTAAAGATCGACCCGAGCGGCTGTTATTATTTAGCCACGAGCTCCAAGATATTTAAGTAAATTCTCTGTCAAAGTCCGGTATCCGTAATCTGTCCGCAACGGTTCGACCGCATCGTAAATGAAACAAGAAAGAAAAAAAACCCTTCACCACAAAATTATTAGCACACGGAAAACCCTAACCGTTAGAAAAAAAAACTAAAATGAAAAGAAATAAAAAATTCTTTTGCAATTCTTTTTTGTTGCCAAAATCTTAAATGTACCTTAAACTCATTCTCAATATATCATCACCCGTGATCGCCCGACACCACTTGCTATAACATAATATATAAACATATAAAAAAACTAAAAAAAAAGCGAGAAAAGTAACAAAAAAACTATGGAGTAGTAAAAATCGTTGGTTCACTTACTTTTCGCTAGTGGGCAACGTGTCTATGGAGTGGTCTTGTAACGGATTGTGCTTCGGACAACTCATTAGAGAAGCTACCGACCAATCTTCACTAGATTGTCTGTGGTAGGCTGGAATAGGGAAAATACAATCAGTAAATGATCATCATACTAAAAATTTTACTTCATAAAATCTTCTATGAAAAATAAGGATTCGATGAGTTTTGCCTTTTCACAAATACATATGTTGAGGGTCGGCATCTAGTCTAACCGGATGTAGATGAAACGACTGCCTGTCCGACTTCCACAACTGACGACACACACACAGAGGAGCACGTGGTTAAATAATAAGAGCCTCTCGGGTCGATCGTCAGGCTAAGCCGCGCTTGCCTGAGTTAGTCCGTGGATGGGTGACCACCCATTACATACCGAGTTTCCTTCGTACCTCGAAAAGCACGTTAAGCCGTTGGTCCTGGCTGTCAATTGTAGATTAGAAGAACAGATTTATCAAGGGCTAACGTATTACCCAGTACTAACTGGGTTGTGGAGGTCAGATAGGCAGTCGCTCCATGTAAAATACTAGTACTCAGCTGCATCCGGTTAGACTGGAAGGCGACCCCAACATAATTGGGAAAAGGCTAGGTAGATGATGACTCCCGGTCCGGGCACAGGTCTCCCCCCAAAAGGAAAAGAAGATATTATTATTAAAAAAACTGGCGGATATCTGGCGTGTGCTTCTACGCTATAGTGCCCAATGCATTGTTTTGGTGGTCTTAAACCATCTTCGCATTATTGCCTTTCTAATGAAATCGGTTTGGGGCACCATCGGTTGGATAGTTGAAGTTTACAAGGTGTTGCTTTGCATCCTCGTCAAAATTGAGGAGGTTGTCATAGAAGACGTAAATAATCAATATAAATTACGGTACCTGGTCAATAATAATAAACGCTGCTTTTTTTAGTTATTTTAATTTGACACTATTTCAGAATGAAGCCCTTCTCAAAAGAGGAGAATCATCCGTTTATCGAATAAACGTATGTTTGTTTGTGTGTGTGACAGCGCGTTTATAGGGCTAGTATTAGACGGGCCGCGTTTTAATACGGGTGGTGTACACTTATCGATTTCCGATATTAAGAAAAAAATATAAAAAATTACCTATCGATTTTATTATTGATTCGGGTCGGGAATCATTAGCAACACCTTGTATAACGGACATAGGTAGAAAGAATTTTTGTATTATATATATATATAGATTAGGTCTTCAAAACTCACCATTCCTCTTAATAGTATCACCATCACAGCTCCTATTGACCTCCGCATTAAAATTAATAACCTTCGGCATGGACCGCACGCTCAAATCATCATCGGCGTCCAGATCCACAATCGGCGAGTCATCGTAGAGTCCGGACCTCCGATTGGCTGGATCCCTCCCTTCCCCGGTCATGAGGCTGAGGCGAGTGGCCGTGGCGATGGCGTCGTCGTCGAGCAGGCAGGCGGGGCGCGCGCCGGCGGGCAGTGCGCGCTCGGTGAGCAGCGAGCGCGGCCGCGCGGCCAGCCCGGACAGCCCGGACAGCCCGGACAGTCCGGACAGCCGCGCCTGCTGCGCTTGCTCCGCCACCACGCGGCGCCCGCCGCGCCCCGTGTGCTTCGACGCTATGCGTTGCGGGACGTTTGACATTGCCTGTGGACAGGGTTGGGCAGTATTTGAATTACTTGTAATTGAAATACAAAAACGTATTTGGTATTTATATTTCAATTATCTGCTTAAAATGTAATTTGTAATTCGTATTTCAAATACCTGACACCGAGGTATTTTGTAGTTAGTATTTCAAATTCGGCTTCAAAATACATTATAACATAAATTCATTAACCAAAAAATGAAATAAAAATCAAATATCAAAATGTAAAAATGTGTTCATACAATTTAACACAAGTTTGTGCTCATCAGGACCTGTAGAAAGATTTTTTTCTTTAGCAGGTTTTATTCATTCTCCAACAATAGGCTGTTTGTCTGACAGTACATTTAAAAATCTAGTGTTCATGAAAGGAAACTCTGGTTTAACTGATTAATCTTCTTTTACTCTGCTTTTTAGCCCATGCTGGGCTGGATTACTTTTTATTCCTAATAGTATTTTTTAATTTGTAAAATACTATATTTTATATTTCAAATACATTACTTAAAGATATTTTGAATTTCGTATTTTAAATACTAGCGAGATAGTAGTTTGTAATTTGTATTTCAATTAAAGCAAAGCATGTATTTTGCCCGGCCCTACCTGTGGATCAGTTTAGAAAATTACTACTTGTTTTTGGAAAACTATTCAGGTGTACGGGGCGGGAACACCGACGCTTAAAGGTTACCTACCACATAGATATTTTTCTCAGGTTGTCCAAATAGATTAGAGTTTTTTGTGTTGTGAGCCTATAGATACGTTCAAGTAATAGTTATTAAGACATGTTTACTTACAGTCCACTATATTGAAGTCAGTTGCGAATAAACCTGCATGCTAACTATACACGTTGTTTTCTTCCAAAAAATCAAAGCAAACAAAAATAAACCTTATACATTCATCACAGGTTATAAAAAAAACCAGCTGTTTCCTAGAATATAGAGATAAAGAATAGTAATAGCACCGTTGATTTTTTTTTACTGTCGATGAAAAATTCTTATGTGGGGGGGCTTTTCAGAATGATTCACTTAACATGAGGTAACCGTTTTAGCGTCGATATCGCTTTCCACCTTGGATAAGTGTCACCAACACGCTGATATTTGAAAGCATTAATTTTTGTATCAGAAATCCTTCTGTTCGCCGGCTCCGTATGTATCAAGGTGACGGTGGTGTGAAAAGCTCAATTAAACATGGAACAACATCACAGAAAAAGAACTATGTAGGTTTATACTCACGGTATCCTCGTCTGGTTCATTGTTGCAGTGGTTGGGTGGGTTGGAGTACTTGTGCAGGAGCTCTATTGCGAGTCGTTTGCTCATGTCTTGTTGGAAGAACGCGTGCTACGAAGGAAAATGATAATTGTTAATTGGTTACAGGGAGAACAATAAAAAAAAATCATAGCTTATTTGACCAAATCAAGCTCAAGATCAGCTTTTTTATCGTCAAGACTTCCTGTCTTTTCTCCATGCTTTTAACCACGTTCTGGCTTCTAGTCTAACCGGATGCAGCTAAATACCTTACATGGAGCGACTGCCTATCTGACCACCCAGTCAATGGGCAGGGTAACACGATTTACACGATACCCCAACCAATGTAAGGACACCATCCACGGACCGACCTCTGCAAGCTTAACCTTCGGTCGACCCGTGTGGCTGTAATGCTGCTCAGAAAGGCGGGGCGCCCGGCGGACTCGTCGTCCGCTTATCGGCCCATAGTGCTGCTGGACGAGGCGGGCAAAATGCTCGAGCGGGATAATCGCAGACCGCCTCGTCAGCCACTTGTGCACACAGGGGCCAAACCTGGACGACAGTCAGTTTGGGTCCCGGCGTGGGCGCTTTACCATCGACGCCATAATGCGAGTGAGAGTCCTTGCGGAGGATGCGGTGTTCCGGGGCGGGGTGGTGCTGGCGATGTCCTTGGACATCTTCAACGCCTTCAATACCCTGCCCTTGAGTTGCATTAGGGAAGCCCTACGTTACCATCGGGTGCCTTCCTACCTCCGCAATATCGTGGGGGCTTATCAGTCGGGAAGGTGTGTCACCTACATGGGATGCGACGGCACAGGCCGTCGCGAGATGTCGTGCGGTGTTCGCAGGGCTCGGTTCTGGGCCCGCCCCTGTGGAACATCGGATACGATTGGGTTTTGCGGTGCGAGCTCCCACCGGGAGTGAACCTGACATGTTATGCGGATCACACGCTGGTCACGGCCCGGGGGAGCTCGTACAGTCAACACTGCTTTCCAATCTGGGGGGCCCGAGCACCGCCTATAGGCGGTTATACGTGGGGATCGTGCGGTTATCGATGGCACTTTACAGGGCCCCGGTATGGGAGACCGACCTGACGGCCCGCACTATCGCGGTTCTGCGCAGACCGCAAAGAGCGATGGCCGTCAGCGGCATACGGGGATATCGGCATACAAGGCGGCTTGCGTACTGGCCGGATCCCCGCCGTGGGACCTGAAGGCGAAGACCCTCGCGACACTACATCAGTGGCGCAAGGAGGCCGAGGATTGGGGGCGACAGGCTGGTGCAGCGGACAGATAACGCTGCACCAGTCTCAGCTCCGACAGGTCATGGTGGCGGAGTGGCGGGGGAACATAGACCTCCCTACCGGCCGGCTTCGACACAAGCGAGGCGACCCGGCCAGTGCTCGACGACTGGCTCGGGAGGCAGCACGGCTCCCTGACATCCGAGCGGCGCACGTGCTGTCGCATACGCAGGGAGCCGGACGCGCGGTACCAGCACTGCGGTAACTGCAGGTGTCCGCAAGACGCGCATAGCTGCCGAGTGTGCCGCGTGGGAGGAGCCGCGCCATGCCCTCGTTGCAGAGGCGGGAGGAGACCTGTCGCTGCCGACCGTTGTCCGCTCGATGGTCGGCAGCGCGGAGTCCTGGGATACGGTGATGTCCTTCTGCGAAACCGTCACGTCCCAGAAGGAAGCTGCGGAAAGGGAGAGGGAAATGACGAGCTCCCGCCGATCCCGCAGCAGACGCACCGGGCGTTGGCAGAGGGCGGACAACGCTCTCTGCCGACCCTCCCAAACTGGTCCAGGAGCGACGGATTCGGGGACTTCCGTCGCCCCCCATCAAACTGGACCCGAGACGGTAGCGCGTAGTGTTCCACGCGCGCCTCTCTATGACGTAACAGGTTTTGTACACCTCACTCCCCTCGGGATGAGGCCCGCAGGTGAAGCAGACCGGCACAAGTACGGGGCAGCGGAAGTCGCATTAATTTCTGCCGCCCCCCGAAGCAAGTGTGCGAGGGAACACCGGTGTGGTTTTAGTCCGCTTCGCTCTCCCCAGGGCGGAGGATATCCAAACCGTAAAAAAAAAGAGGTACGATCCTTTAATTTACATGATATTAACGCTGATAGACTAAAATGAACTAACCTGTAAGAGTTTGTCAGCCGTGGGCCTCTTCTTAGGGTTCTTAGTGAGCGCCAGTTTGAGGAAGGCGTGGAACACCGGCGACCAGCGCTCGCGCTCCTTCAGCGCGGGCGGCTTGAAGCCCGACTTGGACATCAGGAACAGCACGCGCATGGGGTGCAGCTCGAACATGGGGGGCTGGAGTTCGGCTAGCTCTGGGATTAGAAAATTTGGTGTTGTTAGTAGGGGGGTTTAAAGGTTTAGGAATTCTGTCTGTTTTCGTACCAATGAAATACAAAACTTGTTTTTCAACACTTTTTAATTATTAGACTTATAAGAATTAAATACTTATTAATTACTTTTTTTAATATAAAGCAATTTTTTTGTTGTACTTTTTGCTTTTTCGTCGACTAGACTTACTTCTCTATTTACAATTTATTATAGTATCAAAAAGAATTCGAAAAGAGAAAATGTAAAATACTGGTATTCAGCTGCATCCGGTTAGACTGGAATCCGATCCCAACATAGTTGGGAAAAGGCTAAGCAGATGATGAGTATCAAAAAAGAATCCAGTTGTAATGACTGGCGCAAACAATAATACTCCATTACGTACACGTGGGCCTCAAATTCTGAACCTCACATTCGTTTTCTAGATATTACTGTCTCGGTGACATGACGAGGTCGGAGGTACTTACCAATAGCAGTAATACCGCACGCCCAAATATCACAGAGCTGATTGTAACCACCCTTGCGTTCCACTGCCGCCACCTGAAAACGAATACCGTAATTATTATTACATGTACTCAAGTGAACTGAAATTTGTTCTTTGAGAAATAAAATGTCTTTAAACCGAAGTTTATTATGATTAGATAAATTGGCAGAATAAGGAGCGAAATGATCGAAAGAAGAATGCTATTGGCTAATGATCATTGATTATATTACCTCAGGCGCCATCCAGTATGGCGTGCCAATGAAAGACTTCCTCTTGTTGATGGTGGCTGTGATCTGA
Source organism: Standfussiana lucernea (assembly GCA_964057025.1). Lineage (NCBI taxonomy): Eukaryota > Metazoa > Arthropoda > Insecta > Lepidoptera > Noctuidae > Standfussiana > Standfussiana lucernea. The sequence continues at coordinate 2,838,521 of OZ059810.1, forward strand.
GCTGATACGCCAAAGTCTGCCAGTTTCACGTCACCGCATTCAGTTAGGAGGATGTTCGCGCCTTTGATGTCGCTGAAACGTTTCGGAATAATTGTTTAATAGCAGATATTCAGGTTAAGCCGCGATTGCCTAAGTTGTTCCGTGGATGGGTTAACAGAGAAGCCGGCAATGAATTCCACAGACTGGCGGTTCGCACAATAAATGGAAGCAGGACTTCAACCATATAACGGTGACGCTTCGCCGTATCTCTGCTCGTCCGATGGTAGAATGGGGATGGGGGAATTGGATTGTGTAATTCCATAGCACACTCTCCGAAAAGTTACCGATAGCTAAGAAACTGACTGGCTGACTGATTCACTGACTGATCGATCAACGCGGAGCTAAAATCACTGGATCCAGAAGCGTGAAATTTTGCACAAACGTTCCTTAAATGACGTAAGTGTGCACTAAGAATGGATTTTTGGAAATTCATCCCCTAAGGAGTTAAAATAGGGGTTGAAAGTTTGTATGAACTTTCGTCCACGCGAACGAAGTCGCGGGCAACAGCTTGTTTCAATATATGTAAGTTCGTAGAAGGACGTGGCGGCACTACGGCAGGCGCCGACGTATGTACCGTGTCTGTCATCAAGCCTAGTATAGTAGTCCATACCCATCCAATCCTGTCATACAAAATAACCGACTTCCAAAAAAACGTGGAAAATTACTTTACTTTCGGATGTCGGTGGCAAAAAAGTCAATGAAACAAACAATAGTCACCGACTTCTGAAAGTAAAGTTATTTTCCACGTTTTATTTGTGTTTTTTCGGAAGTCGGTTATTTTTTTGAGTTTTTATTGTACCCTTTTTAGTTGTCGTTTCACACACAAATCCTTGTCAAGTATCAACTTCGCAAATTCTTACTTGGATGACATATTTTTTCCAGCTATTTTGATTTAAAAACCAAACTGCTGAATCGATTTTGATGACATTTCTATGGGACCATTCGGGAAGTATATCCTTTCAGAAAAAAGAAGAATTTTTCAAATCGGTTCATAAATGACGAAGATATGAGGTAACAAACACAAAAAAAAACAACCGAATTGAGAACCTCCTCGTTTTTTTGAAGCTGATTAAAAAAGGTCTGTTCGGCACTCGACAACTGCCCGGGGACTTTGTTAAATAAAACAAGTTGTTCAAAGCAAGTACCAAAATAAATTTATTTATCAAACCTTATATCATATCCGCGGAGAATCTTAACACCGCGATTCAGGACGTCACACAAACTGTACAACGCCATCTATCGAGCTACGCGGGGAAGCTCACGATCGAACAAGGTCTATGTCCTGGTAGTAGGAACATCATAAACGAGTTAGGTTATCTACGATATAATTTCATGGTTGCCTGTTATTTTTTTTTTTTAGGGTTCTCGTTTGACAACAACCCTATATTTTACTCACCGATGCATCTTGCCCATCATGTGCAGGTAAGACAGGCCGGTCAGCGTCTCGCGGCACATGTACGCTATCTGCAGCTCTGCAAGAGGTCCCGTGACGTGGTATATGTCCTGGAATGAGACACCAAATATGTTTCTAAGAATAGGTTAAGCCATTTCCAGCAGTGAGAAGTTAAGGTTTAAAATTACGACGGAGAACTAGTAACAAGCTTGATTTTGCAGTGATTATAAGTTTCCATCAGGATGTTCTATTGACTAAGATATTCTGATTTAAGCCTAGTTAGAGGCAAATAAACTAGAGGAGGGAGCAGCTCGTGGCTAAATAAAAACAGCCGCTCGGGTCGATAGTCAGGTTAAGCCGCGCTTGCCTGGATTGGTCCGTGGATGGGCGACCACCCATACATGCCGAGTTTACTCCGTGCCTCGGAAAGCACGTTAAGCCGTTGGTCCCGGCTGTCAATTTAAGATCTTTGACAGTCGTTACAGGTAGTCAGTGACCTGAAAGTCTGACAACCAGTCTTACCAAGGGGTATCGTATTACCCAGCACTAACTGGGTTGTGGAGGTCAGATAGGCAGTCTCTCCATGTAAAATACTGGTATTCAGCTGCATCCGGTTCGACTGGCAGCCGACCCCAACTTAGTTGTGAAAAGGCTAGGCAGATGATGAAAGGCAAATAAACGGCCATGGGAATTGGATCATATTACGTGAGACATACATATTTTACATGGGATTTAGCATATATCTGGCGAAATGTGGTTGAATTATTAGGTACACCTCTGCCTAACCCCTCGGGGATTACAGGCGTGATATTATGTTTCGTGAGACATACTATAACGGCCAAGTGTGCACACACTTCTTTCTACCCCTTATGGGGGAAATACAAGCATACGGGCATATTGAAACGGTAACATATTAAATACCTGCAAACTCCCTCCACCACAGTACTCCATGGATATCCACAGCTTATCTCTTCTAAGATACGAGCCATAGTAAGCGACGATGTTCGGATGCCGACAGTCCTTCATCATCAGGATCTCTTGCTGGATGATGGCGAAGTCATCGCCTGGCTCCAGCTTTATCACCTTGATGGCGGCAAGGTCTCCATTGCCGTTGAGTCTTTTCGCCTGGAAAGATGGAAATGGTGGTTTAATCAATCAATCAATCAATCAATCGTTTATTTTATAAAAAGGTGCACAGTTACAATAAAATATCACAACAAATAAAATAGAAGTTTAAGGATGATAAACTTTAAATAAATTAACAGCTAGACAAACATAGATTAAAATGAGTGAAGATTTTCTGTTTCATTTTCGGCTTTCGATTTCGGATATTAATTAATTGCATGATAAATGATATAAATAATGTTAATAATTTAATAACTAATATTTTGCACGCTTGCTTGCAGGCAGAATGCAGCGACTTTTAGAATATAAGATCTTCCCTTGTGTATAGTGTATTTCTTGCAAATAAACATTTTGATTTGATTTGATAAAATACAAGTTGGAAAAGACACCGGCGCTGAAACGGTTACCCCCAAATCGAAATTTTTCGTCTAAAATTAAAAAAAAAAAAACAGCTGTTTCATACATTTTGACCGTGGAGGTAATGCACCTTTGTAGGAAACAGCTCATTTAAAAAAAAATCCTGATGCAAAATTTCGAAGTGGGGGGTTTAGAATGATGTACTGAGTACGTGGTAACACTGGTAACCGTCTTCGCGTCGGTGTGCCTTCGATCGTACAATACAGTACAATAAAACAATATTAGGATTGTGTTTGTTTTAGGGCTGTGTCTAAAGAACCAGTTTTACAGACTTGGCTGATAGAAGCTAGTTTTCAATAATTGAACCTGGAGCACATCTGAACAACGACTCCACAAAAAAATTTCTTTTTTTTTTGTTCGAGTAAGCAGGTATCATATGCTGGAAGAGATTTCTTTAGAAATAAGCACTTTTGTGCATATCTTTCTGTTCCTTTCTTTTTTCTTTAATAACATAACATAGCGTCACGCTTGTAATACCGAAGGGTTGGGCAGAGGTGTACCTAATAATTCACCCACAATTCGCCCGCTATGTTTAAGTCTCATGTAATGGGAGCGAGCCTGTTGCCAGATATCCATGAAGTAGTTCAACAAACTAATACATATGACGGTACAATACCGAATTATTTCCGGATATTACCATAATATTTATATTGTCAAGGATTCCCCTATAAGTATAAAGTATTGAAAATATGAAATAAACCTAATAAAATTACGTATATTAAATACTATGGATTGTAGTAACATAATCTATTTATAACTATGTGTATGACAATTGCATGTAAATGAATATTTAGACGATTAATCATCGAACCGCATTACATAATTTTGTGAGTTTGTGGTCAGTGAAGCGTGTAGGATTAGTTACTTGTATTACTTTAAAACGTAACGCGCTGGATAAATATTTTTGTTTACGTGTGAGCTAGACGATAATCGTCTTCATAACTCACTGGTTAAGTAAATAAATGTTTAAGTAGGATATTTATTTAATTATTATCAGCCATTTAGGCGTTGCAGTTTACTGCTGTTTGGGACCCACAGGGTGCCAGTATATTTGGTAATTCATTTCTTATAGTAGAACTACTTGGAATTAAAAGTTCCACTAGTTCTACTATTTGGGAATAAATCGACACGTAGTACTAGTGAGAACCAAAACTCTCATTAGTTCTACATGAGAACTGGAATAGAACAAGTGGGAATAAAGACTCCCATTAGTTCTACGATTTTGTAACACCTAATATCGTAGGACTATTGAGAAAAAAAAATCCCATTAGTTCTACCATAGAACTGTTTGGTACAACAAGTGGGAACAAACGGTTATTTTAGCCCATAGCTCCTTCGTCATGCGACATATGTAGCCAGTCCAGTTCCATTTAAGCTTGGCAGCCGTGTGACTTACATCAGTGATTTGAGTTTTGGAATGCAGTATCAAGTTCCGTATGCGATCAGTGACGTAACTCCTATGATACTGCGCACCATTGCTCGTTGAAAGACCCCGAGTGCGGACTTTTGACGCTTGGTTAGTGATCATGTCGACGTCGATAAGTACTATAGCTGGTTTTAAAAGAACAGCAAATTATTTCGCTTCATTTATAAAATATGGTGGCATGAGTTGGACTCATACATAAAGACCTAGTAATAAACAAGGACAAGTAAAGAAAGGTCCTCAAAAGGCAAATTAAGAAAGAAACAGCTGTAAGATCCACCTAATGGTAACTGGTAACCACCGCCTAAATAGACCTGTAACAACAAAGGTATTGTCGATGGCTACTTAGAATTTTAGACGTTCTCACGGTTCCCGAATAAAAAATGCATCAATCATTTCAGACGTAGCAAGTTGAAAGTTCTCCCCTTTTCATAAAAAGTTCAACGATTCATTGGTTCAAATGGACAGGCGGCGAACCGGCAGACCGGCGGAAGCGACGACTTGCTGGCTTAGGGATGGCCAACAATCTTTTAGTAATACGCGGGGCTCTTTTGGAAACTAATTTTGTGTTCACTAAAGAGTTCTAAAGGACGCTGAACTGAGACGGTGTATGAGGTAGTTACATAATTAGCATTATACATAATCCCGAGCTGAAGGAATGCTGAGCATGAGGTCCTGGACTCGATTCCGGGGTCAAGCAAAGTGTTATTGGGTTTTTCTATCAGTACCAGCTACAGAGTCTGGATTTGTGTGTCCAGTTGGTAGCAATAGGCTCGCCCCCTATTACATGGGACTTAAAACATAACTGGCGAAATGTGGGTGTACTATTAGGTACACCGAGCTAAACCCTTTGGGGATTACAGACTTGATCTTCTTTCTTTATCGTGTGGTTAGTGCCTAACCTGGTGTCAGAGTTCTTATGCCGCCCAAGGGCTTCTGACTTGGCTTTTACATGCCGTCGAGAAATATCTCTCAGGTATGCCGGTTTCCTCACGATGTTTTCCTTCACCGAAGCAAGTGATAATTACAGGTACAATACGCACATAATTCCGAAAAATCAGAGGTGCGTGTCTTGGGTACGAACTCGAGACCTATGACTTGGCAGTCCAACGGTCACACCACTAGACTATCACTGCTCGAAGAAGGAAAGAAGAACGATGTTGGCAAATTGATTGGTAGAAAACACTGCTAACGCTATCAGTGTGGGAGAGTTTTAGTCGAAGCCCAGCATATGAAGAGGGATGGCTAATATTCCATAAAAGATCTACCCACTCCCAAAAATATTATTTCGGTCGATTTTCCTCAACTTTTCCCGTTTCCACGTAATGCTATAAAGTTCAATGTATCATTGATTCGAATGGCTAGACGGGACCGACGGACTGGCGGAAGCAACAAGTTAGGGATGTCGAAGATTGATTTTAAAATTGCTGCAGATTTTTCTGCAATTTCTAAGAGGAGATTGCTTGACATGCTAGGATCAAATTGATTTGAAATCCAGAGAATTATTTCGAATCAATAGTAATATCATAAATCAATCAGCTAGGGTAGATATTGGTAGTGCAAACTTTAATGGATATTAATTGATTAATATAAGCTCCAAAGAAGAACGATCTATAATAAAACAGAGAAGCATTTTTGGGAAGTATAGAGCCGTTTGTGTCACCTGCTTTTTTTGAAGGAATTAGATTTCAACCACAGACAACAACAGCGCCACTCTCTTAATGTCATTCAAGCACCGAAATATCCTTGCAGCTCAGTATATTGGAAGGTTCAATTATTCTAAATATAATGTTTGAAAACTGCTGAATAAATGTCCTTCTACTAATCGTTATGCAAGTGCAATTATCAACGCAGACGCAAAATCTCATTAAGGCGTTCAGAAAAAGCTAGTCCTCGCGTTTGTAGTTAGCATAATGTTAGCCGCAAAGATTTTAATACGGTATCCCCAAATCCACGTCTTTTCGCCAACCCTGATAAGTCAATGAGACGTCTGAGTCAAGTGTCTGCCATTGTTCTCAACACTTTGTTAATTGTGTACTTACATACTTAACAAACGCAATGTGTCGATTTATAAACCTTACCAAGGGGTACCGTATTACCCACGGGTCGATCTATAGGTTAAGCAGTGCTTACCTAGGCTGGTCCGTTGGATGGGTGACCACCCATTACATATCGAGTTTCCTCCGTGCGTCGAAAAGCACGTTAAGCCGTTGGTGCCGGCTGTCATTTGTAGGTCTTTGACGGTCGTTACTGGTAGTCAGTGGCCCGAAAGTCTGACAACCAGTCTTACCAAGGGGTACCGTATTACCCAGTACTAACTGGGTTGTGGAGGTCGGATAGGCAGTCGCTCCATGTAAAATACTGGTATTTAGCTGCATCCGGTAAGGCTAGAAGCAGAGCCCAATAAATTTGGGAAAAGGCTAGGCAGATGATGTGTCGATTTATAAAAATACTGTTTGTCAACAGAAATTTCGGTGGCTTTCCTGTGCTGTAACTATGGTGATAAATCCTGAGTTCTGGTCACCATTAATTCAGGCTGATTTTTTTGAAGTTTTTGGATAGCAAGCAAGCTAGCGGCCTATATGATTGTAAGCAGTTACCAACAGAAACTTCCTTCTAATAACAAAACATACATCGCGCCTGTTTCCCTGAAAGGTGAGGCAGACGTATTCCTATAGTAGGTAGGTATACACATTACACCAGTTTTGTTTAAAAACCCATAATCACCCAGCTCCCAAATCACGTCTCCGTGAATTTTTGTCTAAACATGCATCGGGAGAATGATTATTATTGAATTAATTAATAATTTATCTAAAATTCGCTTTATTATTATTGTAGTAGAGGAAATGAACTATTTTTAACAAGTAATTGTTATTTCAAACAACGAACGGATAACATACAATTTCAACGAGGAAACCTTGCAATTTCGCGTTTTTTTGTAATACGCCCCTTAACATCAACCGGGCACAAATCCAAACTCCGCACTATCTATGACATTTCCAAAGATACCAAGATACCTATTGTATAAGAATAGTGGAAACATAGTAAGGCTAATTATATTAAAATTTTACATCACCATAATCATCAAAGGGTTAGGCATTGGCGTATCTAATATTACCTACAGCTACACCCACATTTCGCCAATTTACATAATATATTGTTTGCTAATTATACATGTATTATTAGCAAAAAAACAATCTAATTACATGACTGTATGTATGTTAATTAATTTGTATTTGAATGAAACATTTAAAGATAAGATGAAATAGATTCTTTGGGCCACTGACATACTTCAAATGGCTTTATCATTCACAGTTCCACACCACGATGACGCATTGTTCATATTATTATTTTTTAGGGACACTTGCATAACAGGAACATGGCTTGCCACGTAATGTGGGCAATGCTGATTTGATAATCATAAGGCAAAGTGTACGCTAGTATGTCAGTACGTTAAAGTTGGTTTTCGAAAAGCACATATTTGTTTACTGCTTTGGGAGCTGAATCGCGAACGTAGGTCGTTTGGTAGAGTGAAGACTGTTTGGTGGAACTTGAGAGAGACTTATTTCCAGTCGTGAACTGTTTAGGCGAGATTATGTGTTGTGAACAGGTACTGGTGGTGGTTCTTAGAAAAAAATTATATAGGTACATAAAAGCCGATCGTAAGATTCTTAAATTCAGCAAGGTCAGTTCAAAGAGGTTATCAGATCACACATCTCAAGAAAAAAATATTTAAGTGTCTGTTTTTGTAATTTCAAAATAAAAGTTTTTTTACTGAATGCAAATGAAAGTATAAACGGTACTTATAAAAAAAATTGTCTGTATGTTTGTTCCGGTTGATCTCCGAAACGGCTGGACCGACTTTTACTGACAGATAGCTGATGCTTAAGGAAAGAAGTAACTTAGGCTACTTTTATTTTAGAAAAGGGAATAGGGTTCCATGCAGAAACATTAACCCCTTGAAATTGTTAACAAAATCCGATTAAAAAAGGCAAGTAATATTTTTATAATAATTTCACGAGGACGAAGATCGCGAGACACAGCCAATTAATTCATAAATGCGACAATTCTCAGATCAGAACTAGCAATAATTCGCGAGTCTGAATCCCACACACTGCACTACACTATTGACGTGACCCCACTCCTGGCACAATCGCATTTAGCATTTAGCGTAATTGGAGGGGTCAGCGGAAATACCAGATAGTTTATAAGTTTAGCAGGAAACAAAAGAAAAAGTACTATGTTACTTGAACTGATCGACGGTACTGATGGTGTAAATTGTGGGCCGACTCAATTTTGCTTGCTATCAACACGTTGAGTACGATAATTAAACATGATTGCCTAGGTATTTCTCGAAACGCATTGCAGAGGTGATTATCGCACCCATATGTAGCCAAAGACACCATGAGAGTCATCCCATCAACCTCACATAGGAAGTTCAGTATATCCCACAAGCTTCTCCGCGTGCCGGCTGAAAATTATCCCATTTGGAACGTCCTGGTACGTATCATCATCATCGTCTGCCTATAGCCTTTTCCCAACTATGTTGGGGTCGGCTTCCAGTCTAACTGGATGCCGCTGAATACCAGTATTTTACATGGAGCGACTGCCATCTGACCTATAAATCCCTATAAATTAACGTCTGCCATGATAAATTAACGTATGCCCATCTGTGTGCCAAAAATCTAAATCTTTTTAGCCAAAAATCTAAATCTTTTTGAAAAGATGGCACCACAGGCGGATATACTATCGCATTTATTATATATTAAGAGTATTCCAAAATACGAATTACAGTTCGCTGATTAAAAAAAAAATTAAGAAATAAGTTTCTTTTAAAGTTTATTGCTAAGGGGCCATCCATAAATTACGTCACACGAATTTCATGATTTTTCGATTCCCCCCCCCCCTCGTCCTAGTCACAGCTGGTCACATTTGTAAGATTTCCCCTTCCCTAGTGTGACGTCACATATTTTACATATTCATACATATGGGGTTGAAAATATTAGATCAAATTTCGTGTCTTAAGTCGTCGACCCCCCCCCCCCCTTAAAGTGTGACGTAATTTATGGATGACCCCTTAAAAGAAAAACAAAAATTACATTCACGCAATCCTGCCGATATTACAAACACAGTACCTATCTACTTAGCAGTCTTGTCGCGGGGTCACTGACACTGCCGCCGCAAGTTTTACTAATTAGCCTAGCTGTGGTCGAATATCGCTGCGTTTGGGCAACGATAACTGTTGTTACGGGATTCTAGGCCTTATGGGGTGGGAAGAGGGCTGAGTTAGAATACAAACTGTCTTTAATTACAGGTACATAAGTATTGATTTAAAATCTAGGTCTTGTTCATCGTAATCCTTGATATTTTTAACGCTCCTCCAACAAACAGTGATGGATAAGAGTGATAGAGTATCGGGCTTAATTTAAGACCAGCATTTTACGTATTTCGGCTTCTTTTTTATCGTGTGGTTACTGCCTAACCTGGTGTCAGAGTTCTTATGCCCCCCATGGGCCTCTGACTTGGCTTTTACATGCCGCCGAGAAATATCTCTCAGGCATGCTGGTTTCCTCACGATGTTTTCCTTCACCGAAGCAAGTGATAATTATACAATGCGCATATGAATCCGAAAATTCAGAGGTGCGTCTCTTGGGTGTATTTCGGCTATATGATGATGATGAATACATAAGCATAATCAGCTTTTAGCGCTCTAACTGCTGGGGAACAGCCCTTCTCTCCATGGGAGGTAGTGGGTCGTAAGTATTCGTGATACACCAAGCAAGGTGCGAGGTGGTAATGAAAAATAGTTATAAAATAATACTAATTAATACGCATGAAGTCGTCCTGAAAAAAAATTTGATAGCCAGCCCAGAGTCTCCATCTGACCGCTCGCACTTAAATGTAAGTGGTGTAATGTGGGTGTTCTATAGATACAGCTCTGCATAACCCATCGGGGAAAGCGGGGGTGATGTTATGTAGTGTTACTCCATAGTTTTTTTTTTTAGAAAATCATTTTCTTTCTCTGTAATTTTTTTTTAAATTTTATAAAGCACATATTAGCATATCAAGCCAAGCATCATATTTTATATATTTATATGCATTGTATTTATATTACATGATAAGTAGTGAATAACTTGTATTATTTTAAAGGGCAATGCAACTTTTCCCATACATTGCTGGCATGTTTTTTTTTTTTCTTTTAGCCAAAAGTGAAACCAAGGCCATATGTTAGAGGATTGTATGAAAAATCAATAGCAAAAAGAACTAGGTCTATCAACCACAACCGTACCAAGTTAGAGAGTGTTTAGTAGATTGCTATTGTTTTTTTATCAGGCGTTACTTTTCATAATTAAAAATACTCCGTGTGACCGTGTGTAATATTTTCAGTTTCCCATTGTTAAATACTACTCGGCACTATAATTATTGTGTCTGCTTTGTGGGCAGTGAAAGAAAGTGATATTATTATTGTTCTGTGATGATTGATAAGATAAACAAAAGTTTTTGTAAAACCAGAAGTAATAGTTATTGTTAGCGACGCGCTCATGTTTTTAGATTCATAGTTAATAAGTAGTAATAAGATATATGTACAACCTATGTAAGTATAGACGTATGGGCCGCTGGACCCCCACCCAAGACGCCGGCAGTTGAGTCCGTGCGAGCACTGCAAGCGGGTGCGCTTGTACGTGTTTACCTCGTTTGTTAATTTATCCGTGTCTCGACAAAAATATAAGTTTCCCGAGCTACTTTCCGGTTTCACTTCGCTGATTACCACCTACAACATCTACAAAGTGGTCAATCGAACCGGATTAATTTCAATTTATGTTTGTCACGCCACCAGTGAAAAGAAAGATGGTGGGCACGCGAAGTACGGTGCGACGCGAGCGCGCGCAACGCAAACTTTTCGAACAACAAAAGGAAGCTCAAGAAACAGATACTGAAGAGTGTCAGTCTTCAACCAGTGCAGCAGCCAAAAATATGGTATTCAAAACACCTGCGGCGGAGCCGAGCGTCAAAACAGGAAACACATTGCCAAGGTCGAAAGGTCATTCCGACACATCATCGGTAAAAGCTCGGAAGGCGCAGTTGCTTTTGGATGCTGCAAAGCAAAAGGCACAGATACGAATGGAGCTCATAGACAGACAACTAGAAGCGGACTTAGCTGAACTAGAGGAAGAAGAAAAATACAGTCCACACGAAGAACGCGCTCACGACGTGGAGCAATGGCTGGAACGGAGTCACCACCACGAATTAATGCAATCGGTCCCCGATCATGGCAACCCCTTGGGCAAGTTGCATTCGCCTGAGACAAAACCAGCCGCGCCTGCTGATGCTGTTCTCTTTACGGCACCAGCAGTACCACCAGGGCTAACCACGTCACCTCAAAAGCCACCGCCTTCAGTGCCACATCTGCCGATGGAGTCGCACTCACACACTGTACCCGCACCGCCACCAACGGCGGAGGCCTCCAGTATGCAAGCGACTATTCAGATACTAGCTGGCGCGTTGAAAGACCTGGCTTCTACGAGCGCACCGAATACCAACCTTATAACTCGATTAAGCACGCCGAAGGATCTTCCAGACTTTTCGGGAGACCCACTGGAATTTTTGCAGTTCAAACAAGCCTACAGAGAGTCAACCGAGCTTTGTAAATTTTCTCCTGAAGAAAACCTGTGGAGGTTGAGAAAGTGTCTCCGAGGGGCTGCCAAAGACGCAGTCGCAGCGTTACTTATTTCTGCAAGTCCACCGTGCAAAATCATGTCAACTTTGGAGTTACGTTTTGGCAATGCTGATCTAATAATATCAAGAATAGTGCAGGATATCAAGAAATTGCCCTCAATGTCACAAAACTATCATAATGAAATTGTGCCATTTTCAGTGAAAGTGCAAAACCTTATACAAGCAGTGCGAGCAGTTGGGCGCGAAGAGTACGTACAAGGTATGAGCATTGTTTCAATTATATTGTGCAAGCTGCCAACAACACTGTTATCTAAATGGGCTGATTATAGTTTCCCGCTCATCACTGAAGGACAGAAATCCCGTATGGTCATTTTATCTGATTTCTTGCACGATGAGGCCGTAAAGATATCAGTTACATCTAATATCTATTTTACGAGTCCTCGTACTGACCAAAATAAAAACAATCAGCATAAAAACAAAGATAGTTCCGGCAATCGATCTCAAACTATATTATTGCAAACAGATGATGATACTGATAACTGCAAATTCTGTCGTACCTCAAAACATAAGTTAACTGAATGTAAACAATTCAAGAAGGCGTTACGTAAAACCAGATGGGAATTCGTAAAACGTAACGGTATTTGTTATAAATGCCTACTTTCGCGCCACGCACGAAACACGTGCTCAGCACCGCCTTGCGATAAGAATAACTGTGGCGAGGGGCATCACAATCTACTTCACTACGTCGGAAACAAGCCGAAAGATGACGCTGGAAGCAGCCAGGTTCCGGAGCCGAAGTCAACGCCTGTGCAAACGCCAACGACATCGGGGACGTCGCCGATGTCCTCCGCCGATAGTGCACAAACAGTGACTCATATAAACGCGAGTGAAAACAAAGTGTTACTTAAAGTCGTACCTATACGTATACATAGTGCTAACGGTGTGTTCAGTGCAAACGCCCTCCTTGATGACGGATCGACCGTCTCGCTTATCAGTGCGGGGCTAGCGAAGCGCGCGGGGCTTCGTGGCCGCTCAGAGACGATGCGAATTCGCGGAGCCTGGTCTGATGACGAACTGGTATGTGAAACGACCATCGCGAATGTTACATTATCTGGTATGGACAATAAGATGCATAATATTAAACTTCGGTGTGTAGATAAATTAAACTTACCTTTGCAACAACTTTCTGTTGTCGATTGTAATAATTATAAAAACCTGTTTGGAATTAATGATAAGCTATGTAAACATGATGTAAAACCTGAGATTTTAATAGGTCAAGATAACTGTCACTTATTGTTACCTCTCAAAGTTATAGTAGGTAAATTATATGAGCCGTCCGCTACATTGACTCCCCTAGGTTGGTGCATGCACGGTATGTTGCGAAGGCCGCACGCTCGGCACGTGCAGGTCGCCGCCGGCGCCGTCCAGGCGCACGCCACTCTGATGTTGAGCTCGGCAGCTACCACCACCGCAGACAGGGACGAGTGCATACTACGGGAGCTTCACGAGGAGGTGAGGCACTCATTCGCTGTAGACGCCTTGGGAGTGTCAGGTAAGCCGAGACAGAATATTAACGATACTCGTGCCGTCGCGCAGCTGGAGAAGTCTGTCGAACTCGTCAACGGTCGCTGGCGTGCAGGTTTACCTTGGAAGGATGAGGCCTGCACCATGCCCGACACCTATCCTAACGCTCTGAAAAGGTTAAAGGGGATAGAAAGGAAGATGGCGCGTGACGATGGTTTCGCCGACAGATATCGCGAACGTATAAATCATTTATTACAAAATGATTACGCTCACAAGATGGAAAAGCGACTGCCGTCACCCAGGACGTGGTATTTACCCCACTTCGGGGTAGATAACCCCAACAAAAAGTCACTTAGGCTAGTGTTCGATTCTGCCGCTCCAGTTGGTGATAAATGTCTCAATGACTATTTACTCACAGGGCCGGACTTGTTGTCATCTCTGTTTGGTATAATGCTGCGCTTTAGGGAATATTCAATTGCAGTAACCGGTGACATCAAGGATATGTTCCTTAGGGTTAAAATTCGCCCTGAAGATCAACACGCGTTTAGGTTCCTTTGGCGGAACAGCCCTGACGAGCCAGTTGATATTTACATTATGACGTCACTTATTTTCGGTGCTAACTGTTCTCCTTTTATAGCTCAGTTTGTTAAAAATGTAAATGCGCGTCGTTACGAGTTGTCATTACCAGCCGCTGCTAATGCGATATACAAATCGCACTATATGGACGACTATATTGATAGCCTGCCGGATGACATGACGGCGATAGAAATGGTTAAAAATATAACCAAGATTCATAGCAGTGGTGGTTTTGAAATCCGTAACTGGACAAGTAATAGCATTGCTGTTTTGGATAGTGTTCCGAAGGATACCTTAGGTACCGCCAGCGTTAGGTTCAAATTTGAACAAGAGTACCATGGCGAGCGCACCTTGGGACTCATCTGGTATCCTGGAGAAGATGAATTAGGTTTTGACGTCTCTCTGAAACGAATACCTGAAAATATTATTTTAAATAAGGATAGGCCAACTAAAAGAATCATGCTGCGAATAGTTATGTCGATTTTTGATGTTTTAGGATTCTTAGCACCATTCACTATTCAGGGCAAAATTATGTTGCAAGATACTTGGCGCCTAAACATAGGCTGGGATGACGTAGTACCCGATAGTATTTACAATAAATGGTGCAAATGGATCGAGTTATTAAAGGATATTAAGCAAATACGTATACCTAGGTGCTATAATAAAACTACTGTGTTACAAGGTGGGAGCGAGACGGGACGAAAACCGGTCTGCGAGCCTGTGAAGACAAGGCCTCCTCCTCCCGCCGCCGCCGCATCCGCGAACCCCGCGCTTGAGTTATCTGCTACGAGACGCTGCTACGAGACTTGTAGACCGCCTACGACAACCGCTACAAGTGCTACGCCGGCAAGTAATAATTATACATGCTTACAACTACATTTATTTTGCGATGCATCTGTTCAAGCCATGTGTTGCGTGGCGTACTGGCGATGGATAGTCAATGGGAATGTTAACGTTGCATTTATAGCAAGTAAATGTCGTGTTGTACCTGTTAAACCCATGACTGTGCCCCGAGCAGAGCTACAAGCGGCACTGTTGGCCGCACGTTTGGCTGATACCGTTCTGAAAGAACACAGATTAGCGCCCGAGCGACGATATTTTTGGTGTGACTCCACCACCGTTTTACAGTGGATTAGAAATAACGCACGTAGGTATAAAACGTTCGAAGCGAACCGATTAGGAGAAATTGACGAACTCACGCATATTTCCGAATGGAGATATGTACCTACGAAATTAAATGTAGCAGATCTTGGTACTCGTGATGAATTTAACCACACAATGTTTCACAGTGAGTGGTTCACAGGGCCTGATTTTTTACACAAAATGGAGTCTTTATGGCCTGCTGACGTCGTGAGCCCCGACATCGGCAGAGACGAAGGGAGCTTAGAGTGTGTAACTGTGATGCATGAGCCTACATGTAACTTACCTGTTCCTGAGCCGCAACGGTTTTCCTCCTGGCTTCACTTGCTGCGAGCCACGGCCGTCATTCTGAAATTTATTGACAGATGCAAGAGACTTACCGGTGAAGTTGACTGTAATGCGATGGCTCGAGCTGAGATCCTGTTGCTAAAGAAGGCGCAGGAGGAATCGTTCTCCGCTGAAATATCTGCAATCAAAAATGGAAAACACATATCACGAGATAGTAAGTTACTTACCTTGTCACCATATCTAGACGAAATTGGTTTACTCCGACTCGGTGGCCGCATCGATGCTGCGTCAAACGTGGACCTAGAAATAAAGAGACCAATTATATTAGATGGAAAACATGACATAACGCGTCTTCTTGTCCGGTTCTTTCACATTAAGGCGGCACACGGGAACCAGGAAATGGTCGTCAATAACCTGAAACAGAAATATTGGATTATTAGAATACGGCCAACAGTTAAAAGGGTGGTTTCGAATTGCATGCTTTGCCGCATAAGGAAATGTAAGCCTCAAGTACCCAGAATGGGTGACTTACCTTATGCTCGACTAGCACATCACCAACCACCATTTTCATTTTGTGGCCTGGACTTGTTTGGTCCAATGGAAGTGACTGTGGGCAGAGGAAGGCAGAAGAGATATGGCGCTTTGTTCACCTGCCTCACTATACGAGCGATTCATATCGAGCTTGTTCCATCGCTCACGTCCGACTCATTGATTATTGCGCTACGACGCATGGCAGCACGGCGAGGATGGCCCAGTCATCTATACTCTGACAATGGCACCAACCTAAAAGCAAGCGATAAGGAGCTGAAGCAATCAGAGCAGGCACTTTATATAGATGCTCTCAAGGCCGTCGGCGTGAACAACGCCATGCAGTGGCATTTTATACCGCCCTCCAGTCCTCACTGGGGTGGGGCCTGGGAGAGGCTGATTCGAAGCGTTAAAACATCACTTCGAGTTATAATGAAGGAACGCGCTCCCCGCGAAGAAGTGCTGCTTACCTTGATGGCGGAAGTGGAGAATATGGTAAACAGTCGTCCGTTGACACACGTCTCCGTGGACCCTGAAAGCTTAGAATCTTTAACTCCTAACCATTTTCTTTTAGGCAGCTCATCCAGCACCCCTATCATTGGGACCTTCGATGATTCGGACATGTTTCTTCGCAAACAATGGAGAAAGTCGCAAGCGTTAGCGGATATGTTTTGGCGTAGATGGGTGAACGAGGTTCTCCCTGACTTACTGCCTCGAAGAAAATGGAACGAGGAGGTGAAACCCTTGCAGGTAGGTGACGTAGTGCTAGTGGCTGATCCTAACAATCCTCGTAGTACCTGGCCAAAGGGCGTTATACAGAAGACATGCCCAGGAAAGGATGGACGAATCAGACTGGTCGAAGTGAAGACTAAGACTGGTGTCTGGAAGCGACCTGCAGCCCGCGTCGCGCGTATTTCACTTGTTGAGGAGTGCTGAGCCAGCACTGGGGGGGGGAATGTTAGCGACGCGCTCATGTTTTTAGATTCATAGTTAATAAGTAGTAATAAGATATATGTACAACCTATGTAAGTATAGACGTATGGGCCGCTGGACCCCCACCCAAGACGCCGGCAGTTGAGTCCGTGCGAGCACTGCAAGCGGGTGCGCTTGTACGTGTTTACCTCGTTTGTTAATTTATCCGTGTCTCAACAAAATATATGTTTCCTGAGCTACTTTCTGGTTTCACTTCGCTGATTACCACCTACAACATCTACAGTTATTTAATAAACAGTTTCGGTTTTTATGGTTGTTTCATTTCTTTTTAATTTGTAAGAATATTCCATAGTACAATTTACAAAAGTAACCCCAACCTTTATTATAGTGGAAACGCGTTAAATAGTGTTTCAATAGCGATCATCGCAATACACGCGTACCCACTAACGCGTATCTATTCGATTGAATTATCATTTTTTTTTCGTTTTAGTGATTTCAAACTGCCAATGAGAAAAAAATATGGCAGTAACAACCAACTTGAATCTATTTTATCAATGGAAATATCAAAATATTACGTATGATTGTATTTTCTTGGAAAAATAGAACAACGCCTGACAAAAATATACTAGCAATACTTCAATATGTATCTTCGTTCGGTTAGGGTTTATGGACCTGGTTCTTTTTGCTATTGATTTCTCGTATTGTCCTTTATCATATAACCTAGGTTTCATTTCTGGCCAAAGAAAAAAAGTAAAACATGCCAATAGTTTGCATACCCCTTTGTATATTAATTGCAGTACACCACTGACTACCCCCCTTTTTTCTATTTCATGTTCGTACAGTCCATCCAAAGGTTGTCTGGAAGAGATCGCTATCAGCGATAAGACCGCCATTGTAACCTTAAAATTAACAATTTCTTTAAAACCGTTCTGTTTCAATTTTGGTGTACAATAAAGTATATTCTATTCTATTGTGCAAGAATTGCTATTAAAGATAATCTACGCATCAACCTAGACCTCAGGAACCGGTCTAATCTAATTTGCCGAATCTATCTTCTAGTTAAGGAAATTTTATTGTTCTACTTCCCTAAAATAGTCAATCGCGGCAAAATCTATTAACATTTCCTTGATATTATGATTTAATGAAGAGTAAAAAAAACTATTGGACTTCAAACAAAGTTTTTAGGAGCCGGAAACCACTTTAGAATCTATTTTAATCATATTTTCCCATCCACATATTTTGATGAGAATACAGAATGTTACCAATCAGAGAAGATTCTGATTCCACGTATAGATCTGAACAAGCCAGCCACAGTATACCCAAACCACTGCAACACCTTAAAGCCAGAATCAACAGTGGCGACCACCAGAAAAGTGCAGAGGCAGTGAAGCTCGACGAGACCCGTAGAAACGATTTAACTGACATAAATCTTGGAAATTAATCAGAATGGAACCGCGAAGGAGGCCATTTTTATTTTGCTCTTCAATTGCTTTGAACTCCTAAGTTCAAACTTCTAACCCTTTCACAAGTTTTTAATGTTATAATCTTACCTTAAATACCTTCATCACCTCTGTACTAATCTATGCATCCATCAACACAATGTTTTAGGTGCGTTACATTGAGTGCTACCGTAGATCGTGATTTTTCACCCCAAAAAAAATTGTTTCCCAGTAATAATTTTGGCGTAGAGTTACGTAATTTGATGTACAGAATGCTTCGTGAAGGGTCCGTTTACCTTGTATACCAATGATTTCTACAAAATGAATTAAAGGGAGACTTGGCTAGAGAGATCACTGCTACGGATCCTCAATTCCTCATTCTCAACTTAATCATGTTCTCTACTCATAAAATTATATTCGTCTGCTAAACCGTACATCTTATAATAAAACTCTGCCCTGGAGTGTAAATGTGGTGTTGCCCCTCAAACGATGGGACACTTGATATCGTGTCCTGCTTGTACGTTTTTTTTTTATACTAAATAGGTTTGCGTTTGGCCGCAATTCGCCTGATGTTAAGCGATGATGCGGCCTAGGGTGGAGCACGCTTGCGTAGAAGAAACCGATTCACTCGAACCTTGAATAGATCCAGATTATAATGATCAGGGCACAAAGAAGCTGTTCTGTTTTTGCACATCTCAGAAGCTGATATACGCTACTGAACGTGCCAAACTCGTCGCTAACTCTCGGGCTGACTCAATTGAAATTGACACGCTAAGAAGAAGAATGAAACTTTTACTTTCATACTACTAAGTTAAAACGCATCAATTTCCAATTGTTCAGACTTACATAACGAGCATTCTTTAGAAAACGACTGCGCGTGAGTGCTATACGATCTGAGATCACGAGACGAATCTAACAAAAATCCTTGCGCACGCGACACGAAACATTCAGCGGAGGCTTGAGAAGACAGTAATTTACAGTAATTTAATATCTTATAATAAATTACTATAAATGAGCAAATAATAAGCAGTGATATCCTAGTGATGTGACCGTTGGACTAACAAACACAGGTCTCAAGTTCGAACCCAAGATCACCTCTATTTTTTCGGATTCATGTGCGTATTGTATTATTACCACTTGCTTCGGTGAAGCAAAACATCGTGAGGAAACCAGCATGCCTGAGAGATAGTTCTCGACGACATGTAAAGCTAAGTCAGAGGCCCATGGGCGGCATAATAACTCTAACACCAGGTTAGGCACTAACCACACGATAATGAAGATCATAATATAATATTGTGAAAATAGAAAATGAAAGAGAAAATGGCTACCTTTGGACTTGATGCTCTAGTTTTGGGACAAGATCTTGTCGCTATTACAATGTCTGATGGAGTTTTGATTAAAAGCAAATTAAAAACTAGGGCACTTCGTAAGGTATACTTGATTTTCATAACATAGTATTTATTATTCGGAAACCACTAATTAATACGTTCGAAGTAAGACAACCGTTAAGAATTTTAAACGTCTAAAGAGATCGTCGTACATGTTACAGCATTACTGAACAAGCGGATTCGACTAATTATCCCGAATTCACGGGCCAGAATAAAAACGGGTAACTAACAATCAGCTGATAATTTCTAGCATCATTAGGTTGAATCCTGTACTGCTAGTTACTAGTTAAGGTCAAAGACGTTGGTCCTGCAACTGATCTCCCTCCGGTAACATTAAGAGTGCGGGAAAAGGGAGTGCACATAATTATGTACAGTATGTGTGCCAAGATAGGCCGCAGCGACGGAAAATAGATCGAGAGGACCAAACTTTACAACTTGATTTCACTTACGGAGTACAGTGGTGAGTCAATGCCATGACAAAAAACTCAGCCTCGTGCTTGGAAGGTGCAATCGATCGAGCCCAGATTCTGCTCTGTCTTGGCCCTGCACTCGATACGTGTAACCAAGGCATAAAAGCAAAGCAACCAACAGCATGAAGACTGGTCCTTACTTCAGGCACACTATACATCACAATCATGCCCTACTGCTCAATTCCCAATTTCGCCAGCACTTTTGCAAGCAAACATGACATATATTGACCAACAGCAAGTCACGCGACCGCCAACGCTTCAATATCACAACAGAGCTCTACCGATGCTATCTATGCTAACTCGAATAACCTAGATTACAGCACTGATAAGCTGGCGTGCAATAAATTGATTTTTGCATTTGTTTCACGATAATGTTTGGTGCACAATGTTGGTTATGAACACTTCTTCATTAATGTACACACATCAACACGGTCTAGGGATATTTTTAAAAAAGCGAATTACTATCAATGTGTTAATTATTTATATGACATGTATATATTTAAAAGATACGTTATTTAATATTCTACCATTTTTTAATAATGGTTAAGGTACTTAGATTAAAATTTCAGGATTTTATGGAAAAAAAATGAAGCATAGACGGAAATCGTATATGAATGAACTTTTAATTTGTGAGTAAAAACTGAAAAAAATAGAAAAATCATTTAATTTGTGTTTATAAACTTGAAGTTAGTAGTCTGAGAAAGCGCCCATGATGTTCATAACACATCGGCAACGATTCGGCATGCTCAGAACAAGGTTGTCAATGTCTTGCTGCGGAATATTGTCCCATGTCCTTCTGAGGTGCGCAAAAAGTTGATCTTCTGTAGCCAGATTTTCAGGAACTTCCTTCAGAGCTCTTCTTTGCAGCATATCCCACGCATGCTCAATGGGATTTAGATCTGGCGATTGAGCAGGCCAGTCTAAGGCCCTAACATTATGTGTATGTAACCAAGCTGCTACCGTTCTCGCCGTGTGTGCCCGGGCATTGTCGTGCATGAGCAGGAAATCTTGCCCCATTTGTGTTCTGTGGGGCAAGATTACGGGCCCCAGCACCTGTTGGACGTATCGTTCTGCCGTCATATTGCCCCGCACCCAAACGAGATCCGTCCGTCCTCCAAGACGAATTCCTGCCCAAACCATAATTGTTCCTCCTTGATATGGGTGAACTTCCTGAGGGTTCTGGAGACGGCTCCATCGTCCAGGAACTCGCCAAACACGCGTCCTTCGTGAATCTGGATGGAAGCCGAACCTGGATTCATCCGTGAACAGCACATTGGACCATTGCTCACGGCCCCAGTCCACGTGGTTCCGAACCCATTCTAATCGTCGTCCACGATTGCCTCTCCGTAAAGGTGGGACCCGGAGTGGTCTACGAGAGCGTAGATTGCTTTCATGCAGTCGCCTTCTTACAGTTTGGTCACTCACAAGCACTTGGTGTTCCACTCGCAGCCTTTGGACCAATTGAGTCGCCGTTGCATTTGGTTGTGCTCGCGCAGTAATTTGCAAAAATCGGTCTTGTCTGGGGGTAGTGATGCGACTTGGCCCCCGGTGCCTCTCCGCTACTTCACCTGTGGCACGATAGCGTGTCCACAATCTTGAAATTACATTTTGATGGGTCCCTATGGCCTCAGCAACATTACGCTGAACAGATCCAGCTTCCAGCATTCCCACAGCTCGTAACATCTCCGCCCTCGTCAAATGTCGGCGTTGCATGGCTACAATACCTCAATTTTAACTTTATCTTTCGTTTAAAAATGAAAAAAAAACTGTAACTAAACGTAATTCGTATTGTTTTCTAAATTTCGCACAAATGAAAATTCCCTCTCCTATACATCAAGACATTTTTATGCCACCGAAACAAAAGAATTTTCAAAAATTTAAATTTGGAATTAGTCTGAGATAAATTACAAACAAATCGGTGTATAAAAGATTCCAATGCGGCCAGTACTTTTCGAGTTATTTAATTGAGTATGAAATATCCCTAGACCGTGTTGATGTGTGTATCTTTGGAGTGTGCTATTTTGGATCTACCTGAGGACGACCGTAAATGAAACTGCTGAATACTTCTTCTTCGTCGTGTCGATGATTCCCTTTTTTTTAAACAAATTAATTTTGACCAGAACTGTGCCACCTCGATGGCGTTGGCAGTGGCTTCGGACAGGTCCCTCAAAGTGCAGGTGGAATTGCATAGAGCAGGACAGGAGGTGAGCCATAGTTTGTGTTGAGGCACCGCAGTCGCACCCTGCGTAATCGGAATACCCCCACCGGATCAAGATGTGTCTGCAGCGGCCTACCTGGCTTCGCAATCGGTTTAGGGTCTTCCAGGTGGGCCATGGTAGCAAGTATCCCGCTGGGAGCTTTTCGGCAACTTCGACATATTGTATCGGAGGAGGTTGTCTGACAATGGTCGAAGATACAAATCGCCGAAGTCACACAAAATGTAGCCAAGCTCAACTGGGACTGAGCCAGACACGTTCGCTACATGTCGGAAGCATTGTAGGCTACTACCACCGGCATCGCGGCGACCCAGGAGTAGATGGCGGGACGAACTTGACGCCTATAAGCGGATTTGGGGCATATTGGATTAGGATCGAGTTGAGTGGAAAAATGAAAGGGCGGTCTTTGCCCTGCAGTGGGGCAAGATAGACAATATAATGTTACGAAACCAAGTAACCTGGTTTTTAGGTTTGGCCAGATTAAGGAGCGCGTTTTGGCAATCATGTTGTAATTTGGGTCAATTCCTGCCGTTTTATTATTAAATCGAATTATTTTTAAAACCAACGCCCTTGATTTCTAGTCTACAATAAGGAATTTCAAGGACAAGATTCGAGACTACAAACTCCAAAAAATTCAGGGATCCGTTTTGCAAAATAAAATTTCCAAACACCACTTCTGCCTACCCCACTACACGCACATTACAGCAGCATCACCCGAAGCGTATCGGCATGCAGTGCGTATCGCTTTCACTTATTTTGTCACACGACCTTGCCCGGGCATCGAACTGCTGCCATTGACAGTGCCACTTGACTAACTAACCTTAAGTTGAGAGCAGTCAGCGTCATGAGACATACATTACTTGAGATGGAGGTTGTATTACCACATTGTATGTTGTGATACTTGGGCCGATATAAACTGAATCGGTGTATAAGTTAGCGAACGTAGAAGCAGAAGAAAGAAATATTGTTTATTTACATCCTTTCTGATGAAACAGTGTTTATTTAACAGCGAAACAGACCGGATTTCACCAACGATACTGAACGCGATTAGAGTTCTAAACGGCGTTTAAGACCTGTCAGAGTGAGTATTCCATAGCAATTATGACACTGACAGCTGTTGGACGCGGTTTGTTGATCGCGTTCAGATTCTTTGTTGAAATTCGCACTTAATCATCTATTTATTTTGGATTACCAACGAGTTACATTACATTATCATTCATAAAATTAAAACTACTACAGAATACGTTGTCCTGTAACGCACACTCAATTACAGGTAACCACAGCTTGCACATTATCGAGTACACATCATGTTCTAAATACACAATTAAAATTAAAATTTAATTAGGAAACTACTGCGTTCCGAAACAAAAATGGATGATTTAGTTCAATGATTGGTAACGGCTCGCCTGCCGCATGCCTGATGTGCCATGGGTTTAAAAGCTAGCAATATGTCTAATCAGCAGTTAAAAATGGAGGGATCATAATCTACAAAGCGGCTTAGGGTTGAACCTCATCTGACAGCACGGAATCGCACTTCCCATGTTCCCATCCCTTTCTGTCGCTCAGAACAGTCATTTGCTAGAGAAACAGAGCGTGCTGCCGCGTTCGATAGCATTCCCACTCTGTTTAAAAAATACTTTTATCAAACTAAAAGCACCACCAACTTACGTGAAAAGTGAGAAAACCTCTTTGAATACTTTCACTCTCTTAAAGAGCTTTAGATGACATTGCTGGATGTTGGAGGATTACTAAAATTCCAAACGGCTTATGTGGCGTATGGGTGAAAACATGTTGTGCCAATCAAATTAATGGAATAAGGGCCAGAAGAATATTGAAGAAGATGACATTCATCCCTTTGGAGAGTGACTAAAATCGAAGCAGAAAGGCATTGAAACACATACGAACGGCGCTGAAGACGTGTACAAACAATTTAATTGTACAAAAAGATCATACAGACATGGCGTGTTTGTAAAACAAAACGGAATAACATGTGCTCGGCACATTGTTATAAAATTATTGTTATTTGAAACATTTGTATATGTTTCGTGCTATTTTTGGATCCAGATAATTACGAGACGGAGAGAGTCTACAATGTCTGAGGGGCATTGATATTGTACAAAGATATAATTTATTTGTGTAAAAATCAGTTGTCATTGACGAATGAGAAATACATACCCTAAACTGCCGCCTTTTACCCATGGGGGAAGGCAGAAACCACAGAAAGGCACTTGCTACGATCCTTACATACATACTATTTTTTAACACTCGACTCCAATGAGGAACACGTCCTTAGAAATGAATGAAGATGGCAATAGGAGCCTTTCATAACTACGGTCTTTGAGGAAGATGATATGTCTGGAAAGGGGCCATATCTATGTGTATGATGAGATCTATGGAAGAAAAAAACATGCTCCCGACCCCAAATCAATTAATAGGAGGATACTGATCCGAGACCGGAATAGGCAAAGTTTATTTGCCTATTCACTTCAAGGAAGTAAGTAACGTGTGGATAATACCTTCCGCTTATTGAACAAGTTTATTTCGGAACTTAAAAAATCATTTCGGGATTTCATGCGGAGATCTCTGATGATGATAGTATCAATAGCAAGGTCTACTCGCTGCGCAGTGTCATGCTAGCCAAAACACTCTGAGAGCAAGATTTATTTCAATTAGCTCTACCAATAACAGCATGTTGAACGCTGGACCGCTTAACGACCTGGTAAGCAGTTGATAGTACAGTCAATTCCAGCACAGTGACAGTTCAGCAAAGCTAGACAAACCAAGCATTTGAAGATATCCGAACACAAACTTGAAACCGATACACATAATATCCAAACAAGGAAATTCATAGCAAATGAACTGTACTGAATGACATCAGCCTACGTCCAGTCATCAAAAGCCTATAGGCGTTTCCCCGGCACTATTTAGGAGATCTCTACCTACTCTAATACCAACTAAAGATAGACAGATAGTCGTAAATTAAGATACGACAAGTTTACAAATCGAGAGATCATAAGCCGTCTTGTAAAATTAGATTTATTAAAACTCTGCAAATGATCGAAATATCTATTGAGACTTTGTGTTTCCTAGCAAATAATAAATGAACAAACACCTGGACAATTCGACCTGGCATTTGTTCATTCATTGCCAGCGGCGTGTCTACAGCCAACAATACGGCAAGCCAATAGGCCAGCAGACTGTTCAGGAACCCTAAGATCATGAAGAGTTGTAGGTTATAAGGGCAAGCCAGGCTTTTAGGCTTGTCAAAGTACTGCTACCAGGACAAGCCATCAAATGAAAAAAGTAAACAGTGCGAAGATAAGTATTCACGCAATAAGTTAGGCTCGTAACTTGGAGAATATCTTCCAAGAATAGAAAAGAAACTTGAACGAAAGTAGAGATGATATGATGGCACGG
The DNA here is from genome assembly GCA_964057025.1 of Standfussiana lucernea. Lineage (NCBI taxonomy): Eukaryota > Metazoa > Arthropoda > Insecta > Lepidoptera > Noctuidae > Standfussiana > Standfussiana lucernea. The sequence goes on from OZ059810.1 coordinate 2,864,514, forward strand.
TTGGCGCAGTGGCTGACCGATTGGCTGCTGCGCTGCGTGTCGCGGGAATCGATTCCCGCACGGAACAAGTATTTGTATAGCCTATAAATAGTTTTTCCAGGTCTGGCTGTTTTTGTATGTGAGCTTTAATGTTTGTAAACACACCCATGATATAGAAGAAATTCCTAGTGTTGGGCAAAATAAAAACAAAACCTTCCATTACCAGGGCACCATTCTTCGTCGGTCAGTTCTCCATCGAATCTACTCACAAACGACCACAGATGTGTTCCAAATAAAGGTGCCTCGCAGTAGTGAAAGGCTTCTGCTTTCATATGTATGTGTTTTAGATGGAACATGGGTAGTCGGGCAGTGTCACTACAGGTCACCTAGCTGAGGATCGCCCATTATTTTAACCACGCAATTAACTATTTATTTATTTAACACTTCAAGCACAATGTACAGAGGCGGACTTAATGCCATAGGCATTTTCTGCCAGTCAACCTTTGGGTGATGCAGAGACAAACAACTAACTAACTATTCTGTCCCACTGCTGGGCAAAGGCCTCCCCCATTCCTTTCCAACCCTCCCGGTGTTTTGCCTTCTCTGGCCAATCAGACAGGAACGAGTCCAAATCGTCACGCCAGCGTTTCTAGGGCCTGCCTCGATGACGACGACCGTCTTCAGGCACCCACTGTGTGACGATTCTAGCCCATCTGTCCTGACCTAACTTAATCAAATTGTACAATATTAATAATTCATACTGAAACGATAGAAGAACCGTTATCTAAAACCTCCTCTAGTTTAACAAGTTTTTTACAAGTAGATCATTGAGGAAATATCTTACTTAATATGCGGGGTTTATCGCCTTATTCATACACGACAAGACGTGACGAAAAACCTCTTATAGTAATTTCCCATTTCATTTTAAAAACGGAATAGACAAGTCATTTAATATTCAAGTAATTTATAAATGTTTCGATGACTACATATATCTACCGACACGAGTGATGGATATGAATGTTGACGGATGGAAGCGGAGCAGAATGATATGAAAGAGAAAGAAGTAAATGATACCGTGACGTCTGATAGATAAGAATGGAAGAAGAAAACGTGTTACACCGACCCCAAGTAGAAAGAGACGATGGCAAGAAGATGATGATGATGACATAGGTATCTACCTACAGTTGATACATAAGGCATCATTAACTTTGTCCACTGGACCTTTGTTGAACTTTGACTCTGCACTCAGTACATCCTTAGCTCCAAATCACACCCGAAAAATGACTCAATCTCGTCCTAAACAACGGTAACTGAAGGACCAGAAATCTCAAGACCCAGAAATCGCTTCAATTATGTCCCAAAACTTTCGCAAACAACATGGTAGGTATCTGCAAAATTAATATCATAGTAAGCCGTTGTTCTAATACTCTACCGATAAGTTTAATATTCGAATCCAATACGAACGCCGTATTATAACAGCTGCAAATAAACTACGTATATCTCAAAGAAAACCATTCAAAATCCAGCGCAAAATGTTTACATGAAACCGTTCACATTTTATTACTTAGCATTTGGTTTTTCATAGGAATTTGAGAAAGCCCCACAACTCGTCATATTGAAGTACGAACACATTGTTATCGGAGGAAGAACCGAAGAATTCTTTAAGTAGAGATTAATATAATATAATAATACCAGCCTGTAACTGTCCCACTGCTGGGCAAAGGCCTCTTCTCGTACAGAGAAGGCACGAGCATTGATCACCACGCTTGCTCAAGACGGGTTGGCGATTTCAGACTTATATTAATTATAAGTCCAGGTTTCCTCACGATGGTTTCCTTCACCGATGTCTGTGATGTCCAAGATAAACTTAGAAAACTACATATGAATTGAAAAAGTCACATTGGTACTTGCCCGGATTTGAACCCACAACGAGGCGAGGTCTTAACCTCTGGGCCATCACGACTAGAGATTAAAGCAATAGAAAAAACATGCAGGAAAAGGCTAGAATGATTGAAACCAGGTTTTTCAGAAAAATATGAAGGCCGAACTGTTTCACAGTGCGTACCTCATCATTTATCTAGACTTTGCCCCCCAGTCTAACCGGATGCAGCTGAATACTAGTACTGCTGCTGCTGTTGTTGTGCTGTGCCTTACAGTGTGTAAGTAGCTGTTATATCCAGGGGGTTTACTCTCTAAGTCCGTCAACGAAGATACGGGCCCGTACGAAAGTAGATCGAAACTTCCAAATGAACCCTACGCCCTGTTATTTTCGGATTCATGAGTTTTGAAAATACATCGGGAGTAGGGACAACTGTCCAATCGTGTTGTCATTAGTTTTTAGTTCGGGTCCCTCACTAATCGTATGTCCGTAAGTGTTACGGAGTAGGAAACGCCCGTATCTTCGGCCGAAAGTACGGGTTTCGTGCTTAGAGAGTAGACCTCCAGGCGTCAACAACAATAAGCTTTGCCGATCCCAAACGTATCAAAAGGGAGAGTTGGGCTGGTTGGCGGAGGAAATAGACCAGACAAGTACCTATATCTTCAAATCATTCCATAGGAAGTACACTCTTGCAAATGTGCTCAGTTCCCATATATAATGGGATGGGCATCCAGTTCAGGGCAACATTCATCAAATACTTATTATGCAACACAATGCACAATGCAACTGAGATTAACCGATTATATGATACACATAATATTAGATGAAGCGCTACTACTAAGCGTAATACCTTGGGTTTGATTCTCAGGTTGGGGAACGTGGCATTGGGTATTTCCATCTAGAATTCCTCAGTAGCAGCCCGAGGTTTGGATTTGTACACGGTTGATGGCAATGGACTCGCCCCTTTTACGTGGGACTTAAACATAACTGGCGAAATGTGGGTGTATTGGGTACACCTCTGCCTAACCATCCGAGGATTAAAGTGGGGGGGTTGCCACCACTGAGCCCACTAAGTGACTAGGTGCACTAGGTGCACTTTGGTGAGCTATGCATTTCATTTACTAATAACTGAGTGTTTTTGCCAATCAATGTTCCATTTCGAAAAGCCTATTTAATTTTAATTTTACTTCTACCACGAATCTCAGAATCAGCTTATAACATTTATTTTTGTCGACACTGCAGATTCTCCGTCAACACTTTCATAAAACCGGTACGGCCTCAAGGAGCTGTTTTATTCAAATGAGGATTATGTTTTGTAGAATAATCACTTTTTGAACGTCGGAAGTATAGAAAATAAAATAATAGCCATCGACGCAGGATATATTATAGTGCACTAGCGACCGGCCCCGGCTTCGCACGGGTGCAATGTAGATACAAATGTTTTCTCTACAATAATATGCAAGTATTATAAATATAAACCTTCCTCTTGAATCACTCTATCTTTTAAAAAATGCACTCTATTTTTTAAAAGATGCGGTTTTTTTTAATTATAAAAAATAAACCGCATCAAAATCCGTTGCGTAGTTTTAAAGATCTAAGCATACATAGGGACAGACAGACAGCGGGAAATGACTTTGTTTTATTGGTCATACTATGTAGTGATAAGTGTGTACGCAGATACAGCATGGAGCACTCTCACTTCTCTTATTCCAAAAGTCCCTTAATATCTAAGGTCCAACTATTCATACACGAAATATTTTCAGAGAATCATCTAACGGTTATAACGAAGCCAATCTGATGAGATAAGGGCAAAAGAAAGATGATGATGCTGGGAAGGCAATCCCCGATACACGACAAGAGAGACCAGGTGCAGGACCAACAGCTCAAAGCCCCTGTACTGCTTTCACAAAACCATCACTTCCAGATTTAATGAAAGTTGCCTCAGCAAAGAAAAATATTATAAGACCACAAACAAAACATCATTACCGAATTCCGTAAGATAATTCAACTCCAATATTTGTACAACATAATAACAACAGCCAGACTGTCGGATATTATAATTATTTGTTCATTCAATCGTCAAATTACAAGATAACTGGCATCGAGAACTTTCTCCACGTTCCGAATGTTTCGTATGTGTGCCGAAATAAATAAATTATGATGATCAAGAGCTGATCGAGGCAGAATTAATGTTATTTTCCTCTATTTAATTTCCGGTTTAACTGGTCCTTTCTGTTTTTTGATGCAGGTGTTGTCCGGCGGCAAGATGGGCAGACGGCATTTTTACCAAAGGGATAACATCTGGATGAGGCTAACACAGAAACGTTAAGACCTGTACAAACAAAAAGAGGGCGACGTGGGGAATACTATCATCATTGATGGTGTTATTAGAGCAGCTAAAGACGAAGACACGTCTGCCACTGCCAACAAGGAAGCGACTATTTTCTGGCTCAAGTAACGTACAAAACATCGTAGGTGAGTTGTCAGTGGTTGTGTGGTCAGTCGTTGTTTGATACATGTATTAGTAGTTGATCGCTGACTGTGTATACCACCAGCAAGAACTCATCAAACAAACAACTCGTTTATAGTTGCTAGCTCTACTCGCGTCTGTCACGTCCCTAAGATTTTGAAAATTAAAAAACAACTTGCAGTTGCAGACCCGTCTCCTACTAAAGAATGAAATAGCGGATCTACAACCTAGTATGTTCCAATACAAATTCAGCGAAAGAAAATGAAATCATACACCAAGTTTGGAATTTATTCAAAGGAGGGCAAAACCATTAACGTAAAAAACTGCTGAGGGTGGTAACAAGTTACAAATAGGTGTGACAATATTTGCTAGTGATTCATCGAAGTTCAATGTAACTAGACTTCACACCATCAACCTTATAACCACAGCTAGCTACAAGTGCAACGACCTTAGCTAAGTACATATTTATTGTAGGGGTATTTAACCTATCGCTTTGTCACGCCAGGTTATTTGGTTTCCAGTAGGTCTAATCCATCTATTTGGGGAGCCGAGAAACTACAAATACCAAGTCTACTTAAGATATATCCAGTCAAATACTGACAGCATTCTTTTCCCCAGATTTAAAATATAAACATCACAACCCAGTTAGTACTGCGCAATACGATACCCCTTGGTAAGACTGGTTGTCAGACTTTCAGGTCACCGACTACCTGTTACGACTGTCAAAGATCTACAAATGACAGCAGGGACCAACGGCTTAATGTGCTTTCCGAGGCACGGAGGGAACTCTGCATGTAATGGGTGGTCATCTATCCACGGAACAACCTATGTAAGGCTTAACTTAAAGATCGACCCAAGCGGCTGGTATTATTTAGCTAGGAGCTCCGCATCTCATTCGGAAAATAAAAATATGAACAAAACCATTCTATAGAAACCATGATAGAAACCCCTATTGTTAAGCAATGAAAATCGGTCATCGAGTAATTATGATATGTAGTAACGAAAGATCATAACGACTCGATGAGATGAGATTAAGGACCTCGTGGCTAAATAATAAAAGCCCTTCGGATCAATCTTCAGGTTAAACCGCGCTTGCCCAAGTTGGTCCGTGGATGGGTGACCACCCATTACTTACCGAGTTTCCTCCGTGCCTCGGAAAGCACGTTAAGCCGTTGGTCCCGGCTGTCATTTGTGGATCTTTAACAGTCCTTACAGGAAGTCAGTGGCCCGAAAGTCTGACAAATGGTCTTCCAAGGGGTATCGTATTACCCAGTACTAACTGGGTTGTGGAGGTCAGATAGGCAGTCGCTACATGGAAAATACTGGTATTCATCTGCATCCAGTTAGACTGGAGGCCGGCCCCAATATAATTGCGAAAAAACAAGCAGATCATGAGTAATGAAGGATCATGCGAGTGGTGTGATGACTCAAGATAATTATATATCCGTTCGAACTTCACCATGATTGAATCGTGAGGTAAATAGCGATGATATGTTTATTGTTGCTCGAGTAATCTAAAGTAATAAAACTGTAGCTTGGATCAGACAGATTAGATTATTTCGAGTAACTTCCGAAACTTGAAATTCCCTGTCGCGCAGAAACTTCTGCTTACATTTGGATAAAACTTGGCATAGAGAAAGATATGTTCTTGGAAAAAACTGAATGTAATTTTCATCTCGGATGAATTAAGGGTTTGTGTATCAATGGCCAGGCTGAATGTAGTTGATACTTGTTCATTGTTCCGACTGTCTTGTGATCTATCATTTCAATCTTGTTATTTTGTGTCTTCCACACTGACCAAATCGTGGACACAATTGGTACTTCATGGATCGTTTTATCTCAGAGCCGTCAAATCTGCTGATGGAACTGCCAAAAGACTTGTCTGTCGAAAGACTTTATCGTAGACTTGCTTTTGCCCGCGACTTTCGTCCGCGTGAAATTATAATAAAAATATTACTTCCCTATTTGAATCGGATTTTGTTAACTATATCAAGGGTTTAAAATTTTTTGCACGAAACCGAGCCCTTTTTCTAAAATAGAAGTAGCCTAAGTTACTCTTTACAAAGTCAGCTATCTGCCAGTAACAGTTCCGTCATCTGTCATCACTACATACTCGTAGTATAAAACAAAGTCGCTTCCCGCTATTTGTCTGTCCTGTATGCTTAGATCTTTAAAACTACGCAACGGATTTTGATGCGGTTTTTTTTTAATAGATAGAGTAAGGTTTATGTGTAATAATACATGCATATTATAGTAGAGAAAACATAGTAGTATCTACATTGCACCCGTGCGAAACCGGGGCGGGTCGCTAGATTTATATATTTGTATAGAAGTATAGAAGATAACAATAGGGTAGAGTCAATTCTACGAATAGGTACTAAAGTTTTAATTATTTTTTGACATTGACCCTCCAAGAGTCGTACTTAAATACTAAACTACTAACTCATTAAAGTTAATAAATGTGTCTGTGCGACCATTATTAAAATATGTAACTGCACAATAACTTCAAAGAACAAATATGACTGCGTGATATCCCTACATCGCGGAGCTATTTGCAATATTGCATGTCTCGGGCACACGCCATGGTAGATTTTAGCATTTTTATTGGTGCCTTCAGGCTGTACTGGGCAATATTTTTAAGTCACAATATGTATGGGGCTTGTAATGCGGTATTTTAGCTGTTGTGTAAGACCAAATGGTGCTATTTTTAGGTAAATATAACGCATATGGTACAAGGTGGAATTTGAACGTAACTACAGGAAAATGAGGAGGTTTTAGCTGTCTCCAAATAAATATTATTCAAATTCAAAATATTTATTTAAGATTAAAATCCCTATTATGTTAGTAGTAATCTTACCCTAATGTTAGTATTAAATTTAAATTGAGTTTAAACCATTGAACTGTTCGTTCAATGGTTCAACAGTTCATTTGCTTGAGTGGGTATGATCTCTGACCCACCTTCGTAGGATGGGAGAGTCCCACCGGTCAGAGAACACATTCAGGATGCCATTGGAGAAGGAGCGCAAGCGCGCCACCATGGAAGCACAGCGTCTCCCCATGATCGCGGCGAACCTATCGACGCACGCTTCCGCGAACATCCCTGACGCGTTACATCACACACACATCATCACATTATAGGGTCGGTTTTATTTTAAAGGTTGGCTTTTAGACTCAAGATTGGGCAGTAATATCCTTCTATTTATTATTTTCGATCAATTTGGACATGTAGAGGAAACCGCAATGTTTTAGAACCGAAAATTCAAAGACATATGACCTCCACAAATCCGCAGTGGGCCGGCTTGGTGGATTACAGCTAGCTCCCTCTCAGAGAGAGGTGGCCTTCGTCCCAGCTGTGGGAACATTATAGGTTGGTTACGCATGGACAATTGGACAGCGAAGTAGTTTATCCACTGAAAGATCAGCCATCAAGAAATTATAACTAAAAGTTATAATTTCTTGATGGCAGAGAAAAGGATGAGTCCATTCTGACAAACGTAGTGGTTGTAGCCAAAATCACCTTCAAATGTTCGTCGTATCGGTCAAAACGCCATCATCTTTCTGCCCTTGTCCCATTCTACTTGGGGTCGGCGCAACACGTTTTCTTCTTCCATTCTCCCCTGTCAACCGCCACGGCATCATTTACTCCTTCCTCTTTCATATCATTCCTCACACAATCCATCCATCTTTTCTTTGGCCTTCGGTCAAAACATAACTCGAGTTAAATAATAAATTTACTACGCAGTTACTACAACATAACGTCACCATAGCATGTCTCTACGCCATCAACCATTTGGTAGTTCGTTTTAGTTAATTATAAAAACTTTGAAGTATTTAAAAAGCTTTTTACTCCATGCAAGCAACCATAGAAATATAAAAAAATGCAAGCAACCTATTTTCAACAATAGAAGTTTCTTAAATACGCGCTTTGTTTTCGGATTTTCCTTAACATGTAAGGATGTTTTATTCTTTAAAACATATTTTATATTATCCTTCTTGAAAACATCGTGGGGAAACCAGCATGCCTGAAAGATATTTCTCGACGGCATGTAAATCCAAGTCAGAGGCCCATGGGCGGCATAAAAACTCTGACACCAGGTTAAGCACAAACCACACGCAAAAGAAGATTATCCTTCCTAATTTATTCATCATTATCAGCCTGCTACGGTCCACTACTGGTGACAACTAAATCACACGCTATTCAACTCAACTTTCGGCAAAGGTTTAATAAAGAAAATCGACAGCAAAATACACACATCAAAAGTATCTAGGGATCAACATATATTTTTGCAATAACTTTTCTCCTGATTGATATTAATTAAAATTTTCTTTAAGGATTCATCAAATAAAGTGTTTTCGTTTGTCACAGTAACGATAAACCAAGTCACCTTTGCATTAATAAAGAAATTTGCCATTTTCCTAATAAAGGGATTTTTGACATTTGAACCACTAACATTAAAGTTCGAAAAAAAGACTGAAATAACAGTTTTCTTTAAAATTTTATTGGGTAACTTAAACAATTAATAATCCGTGTTTCTACCGCGAACACTAACAACACAAGAACATCGGTTTGGCATACTCAAAATGAGTTCATCCAAATCACGCTGTGGAATGGCCGCCCATGTTCGTTGCAACAACAAAAAAAGGTCTTCTTGCGACTGGATACCCTCCATATTCGGCAGAGCTCTTCTCTGTAGCATATCCCATGCATGCTCAATCGGGTTCAAGTCTGGCGATTGAGCAGGCCAGGGCAGGACATTGATGTTAGCTGCGGCGAGAGTCTGTCTTACAACTCTTGCGGTGTGCGGTCGTGCATTATCATGCATTAACTGAAATAAGGGACCGATTTGCACTTGTAGAGGAACGATGACGTCTGATACAATCGTCTCAGCATAAATTTGAGCGTTGAGGTTGCCTCTGATCCAAATCAACTCAGTTCTTCCGCCGATCCAAATACCCGCCCATACCATGATGGTTCCACCACTATAAGGATGGACTTCCTGGCAGGATTTTAATCGCTGTTGGCGTCCAGGGGTTCTCCAGTGTCGTATACGTCTTGTATCCGGTCTCATACCAAAACGAGACTCATCAGAAAAGCACACGAAACGCCATTGTTCTTCTGCCCAATTTCTGTGTTCAAGAGCCCATTGATATCGAATCCTACGATTGTGCATTGCTATAGGTGGTACCCGTAGCGGTCTTCGGGAATGAAGGTTCACTTCATGCAAGCGGTTTCTGACTGTTTGGTCGCTAATTAAGTTCCCTGAAGAGTGATGAAGCCTCACGGCTAAAATCATGGCGGTTATTGTTGGAGCTCTTCGAGTTAAGATTTGAATGTATCGGTCTTGTCTCCGTGTGGTGCAGCGATACCGTCCTCCATGGCGCTCAGCCACGGTACCAGTGCTTCGGTAACGTGTCCAAAGTCGACTGATAACACTCTGACTTGTATTCAGAGCTAAAGCCACAGTACGTTGCCGGGAACCAGCTTCTATCATTCCCACGGCTCTGAGCATTTCTTCCCTGCTTAAATGACGTCGCCGCTCCATAATAACGTTGGTTTTAATCAGTAGTAGGGAAACAGTAGCACTAATAATGTCTTCAATGCGTTGTATGTTTTTATAGGGAAAATATTGACAGCTTATTTTCATCTTTTACTCGAATTTGATTGAGAGTTCCTGATTCAAATTATGAAATGCACCAAAAAGGATCCATATAAATTTATAAAATCATAAATTTATTACAAAGCCACATCTCAATCTCAAGAAATCCGCATAAAAATGCTTGATCCCTAGACACTTTTGATGTGTGTATCATCAATATCCGTTCAGCGGTTTAGCCGAAAACGTGACGAACAGGCAGACACACTTCCGCAATATATTATGATGTAGTGTATATAACTTTGCGTCGCGTATTCACTTACATGTTACATTCTTAGTAAAGAATTTTATATTATATTAATTTGTAAAGAGTTAATTGTTTCATTGTTCTTACTAATGTGTTACATTTTTCTCATGTCCCAAGTAATAGTCAAACAAATTCTTCAATGAAATATTATGCGTTCCGTTTCTTACGCCCCGTACGCGACCTCAGAAGATGCGATCAGCGTCAGCCGTCACAAGTGTGTGTTACTTGTTTCCTTGGCGTTAGGACCGTCGCGTCGTGGAATCTCATGGTACACTCTAAGCCTTTTCTTTAACTTGTTATCTCCGCAGACGATGTCACAAGGCGTGTTTCACTTCAGCGTGTATCTCGTATCCAAACGGTTAGAATCCTCGTGTACTACGCGGCCACGACCACTACTTGCAGCAGGTGTTCCCGAGTGCATATTACGCCGATCTATTTAAGTCGCGAGTTAATAAGCTTCTCTTGGGTTAGCTCGTTCCATCGTCGACCTCATCTCTGTCCTCAGGACAAGATTGAGGTCAAGAATAGGCCCTTTAAATATAAAAAAAAAAATTGAATAAAACTGGTTGGACACCCGGTTGTGCGACCAAACTTTCTTCTAGGTCGAAGCTTCTGCGGCCGTGGTCCTGGCTGTGTAGAGCGCGTGGTCGTTTATACTTCTACGTAAGAGTTTTTTTTTGCAATCCAGTCTGCGACGTACGCACGCCTGCATTAATTGGTCACCCCTTCTGTTGGCATATTAGTATTCGAAAGGGGTACCCAATTAGCAAGGGCGAGGCTTTGTGTGGCAGCCTTTTTGCGCATCAAATGATGAATCATGGGTAGTGTCATATGACGGTAGGAGGGTGTGGAGCTGTGTCCTCGGAGCCCCAAAAGAAGCAGTCAAAGTGATCTCTGCGCTACCAGTCCTGCCACCGATGACGCCGTTGAAGTGGCGAAGTTATAGGCAAAAAAAAATCTGTAGCGCGAGTGACACGAAAGAGAAGATTATAGTGTTTTTTGAAAAAACATTTCTTTGGGGATTTTGTGGGAGGTGCACTTCCATGGTGCTCAGGGTGTAGAGTAGCTCCAACAGTATCCTAAGCGTTATTTCAAGTAGCCTAGACTGTGTTTTCGTGGGTCACTGTTGCGCCATTTCACATGGTTTGCCACAACGGTAATCCACTACTATTTGTTTGTTTTTTTTTTGAAGTGTCAGTTCTTGCTAATATAGTTGTAAGTCTTACTAATCATTTTTGAGTCATCTGATACTTGAATAAAGATTATTCTATTCTATTGTCAGATGTCTGCGTTACCATCTATGGAGTATCAATCCTAACCAGAATACTTCAATATACCCCGGTAGCATAACGCCATACCTGTTATCCCTGAAGGGTTAAGCAGAGGTGCCTATAGTATAACCACATTTCGCGAGTAGATTTTAACTCCTTGTAACAGGGAGCAAGACTACCCGGTATATTCTAGTCAATCAGTCTTCTTGCCAATCTTCACGGATAGCTAATCTTGTTACCAAGGCATGTTCTATGTCCAAAGCAGAACAAAAGTCTTCATATTAGATTTTTGTTTCACAAAAAGTAATTTCTTTGTTATGCCTTCGTGCACTATATTATATTTAACTGCTCTAATGCCAGTCGTCCATAAATTGTATTACACGAAATTCTTTTCACTTTAAAACGTGCGCGTTTATAATGAAAATAATCACGTTTGGCAGCCGTGCCGTTGACTGAAGAGGTCATTATAACGCGATAAGAGGTTCTCTCCATTTTCTTTTTTCAGGAGGACATTTACTCTATTATTTTAAATTGAATGCTTGGAAAATTACTAGTGTTAAAAGATACAAGGATCACATTTTTTAAATTAATATAAATCTGTAAACTATAACAGATAGACAAATCCGCTCTTGTATTTATTATATTATTCTTCTCAGTGTGTCGATGACAATTTAAATTCAGTCAGTCCAAAATATGGCGACGAGTTTGGCACGTTCAGTTGCGTACATGAGCTCCTGTGATATGCAAACAAGAGGACAGGCAGGACACGATATCAATTGTCCTATCGTTTGTAGGGCAACACCACATTTACACTCCAGGGCTGAGTCGTCTATGAATCAACACCTGAACAGGTTTTCCTTGCTTCGGCCAAGCTTTGTCCGGAGACTATTGAAAGATTTCCAGGTTAATTATTAATATGGCAACATTCCTAAAATCGTAACTTTTGGACTACAATTTAGTTATCTAAGTTAGTTGTTAATTGCAGCTTTTTTGAGGCAATTCTTAGTTGCCTCTTACCAACACGAGTATATCGTCAGTTGATTTTTATTACCGATTAAAACAAGATTTTATTTTCACGAAAGAGATATCACCCAAGTAACTAATGTAGATAATCCCATGCAATACTGTCGCATCTATAGCCTACAAAGGTTTAATGTAATCAACCGACTCTTACTTTTCTCTTCATCTCCACAGCACGTGACAGAATTAGTTATATTTCGTGAACATTTTTACATAACCACTAAGTTAGCTTCTATTAGAACAGTTATTACAGTTAGTGGTTGAATCACTGCGGCCTTGTGAGTGTGGTGCATAGTTTAATAATAATTAATGATCGGTACATACGTGTACAGTCACGAGCACCAATATGTAAACACTTAGCAACTTTTAAAAGTGATTATCGCCCACTGGTCTGTTTTAAATTTTATGTTGTTACGAACATAGTATTTTGGAACTCTTATTTTTATGAAATAGATCCTACCTCCAAGACCCAGTCGTTATATATCGCGTAAATTGCTTTTAAATTTAGGAAAGTGTATACATATTGGTGCTCGTGACTGTACTCTTGTTATCATTTTGGTTCGTACGATTTGAGGAAAAACTAGACATTGAATGTACTAAATATCAGTTGAATTCGTTCAGTACAAAGATTGTCTGAAAGCTGTCGGTGACAGGGATAAGAACGCCATTGCATTAAAAGAGCTTTATGTATGTAAAAATGTTAGTGTTATGAAAAGTATGTATACTGTACTCCAAGGTATTCTTGTAGTGACTATTATTTGCATGTACTCAGTTAATTTAATATTTCTACACCAGCTATGGTAGTAAAAAAAGTAAAAAAAAAAAGTAAAAATGTATTTATTTCAGTAAATCTTTACAAGTAAGTTGCCGGGGCTTCCCAGTAAGTAATCCAATGATACTTGTGTTGGGAACAACACAAGTAGAAGTAGTAGAGGAGGAGAGGAGGAGGTGGTGGAGTAGTAGTAGTATATGTGAAACAATGTATAATATAAGATCTCAATGTATACTTAGAAATAAATATATCTTTATCTTTATCGTCCAGACTCCGGTAAAAAAATATCTGGGATACCGCACAGGACTCTTAGGCCCGGACTCGACCAAAGCGGAGACATGCGGAGCACAATCGACCAATCACATTGGTTAATGTCTACAGACTCTCGTTTCTCCTGTGATTGGTCGAACCTTGCTCATCTCCTCCTGTCTCGAGGTCGAGTCCGGGCCTAAGAGTCCTGTGCGGTATCCCAGACATTTTTACCAGACTACGGCGGAGCAGAAGAGGACCATTATGTTTTTTTGCAACTGATTCACTAGATAAGCTGTGAGAATAAGTAAGAGTAAAATACATTTTTTATTTTTTGACATTTTAAAATTAACTGCTAAATTAAACCAAGACATTGCGAAAGGCGAAAGGAAAGTTCTTATTTAAAAAGATGAAACTAAACGACCCATTACCACATAGTGTAAACAGTTAGCATGATATACGTATAGTATGATATCATTCATGAGTGATATATCCGTTCGCAAGTTCATTCAAGATAATTCCGAGAACTCTCACACCACTTCTGGGCATTTTCGCGTCTTTCAAATGAAAATAAGTATCTTTCTGAGGAGTTTGTTCTTGCTGGGGGTTCGGTACATCTTCACCTCGGCTCAATCACTAGGCAATTGATTAGGTCGGGCGTTTTGGGAGACACCTCTTTGTAACTTTGACGATCAAAAAATGCTTATTCTTAGCCTAATTTGCATAAAATGACTTTCGATTTGATCACACCTGCTTTCGCCAGAGGGTTGGGCAGAGGTGTCACATTTCGCCAGTTATGTTTTAGTCCCATGTAAAAAGAAGAAAGTCTTTTGCCACTGACCGAGCATAAATCCAAACAGAGCTGCTACAAAAAAAAATCCCAACCGATCCATTTAACCTGATCCGTAGTCACACCATCACACCCTTGACCCAATTTGCGTCTTTATCCTGATGGAAAACAACGTCGACCGTCAAAAATGCAGTTCCATCATTTTCAAATCCTTGAAAAGGTGTCCGTGGAAACTGAAGTAGTGTGGATTGGACTCGACAGGATAGTATTCCGTGTGGGGTTCGCCATGAGAGGGAGGTGGTAGTCTCTTGCAAAACCAATTTGATAAAGGCCTAATGCCAGGAGGCATTTTTTACCCGACTGCGCCAGAAGGAGGGTTATGTTTTTCGAGAGTATGTATGTATAATAGTTTGGCACGCTCTGCGGCCTGAACGGCTCGATGGATTTTAGCTTGAGGGGTGTCGTTAGATTCGTATTAATTATTGTGAAAGTGACACCGGGTATAAATTTTGAATCAGAACACAACGTAAGCTGGGATTACCTCCACGCGGTGAAGGCGGTAAAAATTTGTTTGGCTAATCGTCTGCGAAATCTTTCACATTTGTAAACTAAAAAGCTGGCAATAAAAAAAACGCGGGACCCATTTGAGTTTGAAAATATAAAAATGGAATGTCTCCCGCCTGCTTCCAAGTTTTTAAATTTTGGTTGGTCTTAGCTTTTTAGTGTTTTTTAAACTTACGTTTTTTACCGCAGTACTTTTTTTTTAGAAGTCGGTTAAAACTGACTTAAAACTGACAATCAATAAAAAATCCTAGTCTAGGAACTTTTCCTTCACTGTTTTAAGAGCAGTGGTATAGAAATGATGACCACTAAGGGGCCCTAAATTATTGAAAGCGTCTAATAGACGTTATATAGTCAGTGATGCCAACAACTCAACAACAATTATTCCATACATTACTCTGAAGTGTATGACTGACTTAGTTTCGTTATCGGCCTTGGCCAATTGGTTTCAAATTCGTCTAAGGTCCGCCAGATACACAGAGTAAATAGGTCAATTGGGTTATAAAGATGAATCTTCTGTGTCAAACATTTTGCATTCTATGCCATTGTTGTTACTAGCTGCTGGTCGCGACTTAGTCTGCGTTTATTTGTGTTTTATCATTTTAAGTAAACACTTAAAAAACGGAGATGCGAAGTAGCCTATATAAGGTCTATCTGTTCATACACTAACACCCGTATCTATAGTCAAGTTAAAGTAATTACTTGAGCTTAAGTAATTACATTGCAAATTTTTATGCAATAGACTAGAATTTAAACGAAGAACCGGCGAAGAAAGCAAAGCTAAGAATTCTAACTTTTTACAGTTCTAATTTTAGGAAATAACTAAACTCTAAACAGCAAAATCGTATCTTAAAAAATTCCATTAAGTAAAGACTGACTTGTTTATAGATACGGGTGTTTATCTCTTAAGGGGTCACACATGTAACGAAACCTGAATCTAAAAAAAAATCTGCTGTTCCCTACAATTACGTTCGCATAACTCGTCAAAATAGAAAAGCTGATTTTTTAAATCGCGATTTTAGAGTTGGTCCCATGGTAAAAGTTGTTCATAATGATGAGTACAATGTCCCCATAAGAGATTTCGTTTATGAACAGATAGACCTTATATATGTATATACATATGTCCTTCTACATGTCGATACTAGGTATATACATATGTGTCTTCCATAAAGTTCTGTTTAGTGATCTCGGCGTGAAGGATTTTACTATCCGATATTGTTCTATTCAATTTCTGCCCGTTTGGCGTGGCGTTTGGCAAAAACTTTTAGCACTGTTACAAAACGTTGTGGAAGACAAACTCGTAAAGTTCTAAAATAAGACATCGCTGCACCAAAATATCATTTTATATCTTGAGTCAACTAACATTGTAGTAATTATGGTCATGTAGTAGTGGAGAACTTAAGTATGCCTATATTGTATATGTAATTATAATTGAATGTCTATTAAAGTGATGTAAATCTTCATTGTGATAATTGTAATCTGTAATATTGAACAAGGAAAATAAATAATAATAATTGGATAATGTAAATGACTGAAAATTTGAAATTTGTTTAACTGTGACTGATATTTAATGTAAGTATAAGTGTAAATTTTAAAAATCATTGATATTATATAATTACAATTGTACCTTCAAGATATTTGCACGCCATGAGAAATGGCAGACATGTCGTGAGCCAATCTTATTTAAGATCTTGCATGCATGTATTATTTTAATTCTGTATGTAACACATGTTTGAGCAAATAAAATTTCTTATGTTTATTCAATATTTTTCATCAAAAATGTTAATCTTATTTTATAGCTCCACATTATCATGTATATATATACATGTAAATGTTATGTGTATATATATATATATATATATTTGTATTTATATGCATTGTATTTATATTACATGATAAGTAGTGAATAACTTGTATTATTTTAAATTTTGTATAGGGTCATTTCGCCTGTTCGCGTCCATCGCCCAATTCGCGTCCATTTCACGGATCTCCCTTTAAAAATCCTCGAAAATAAGTAAACTAACACACCAATCAAACGAAAAGTCATTACCGCTAATACCTCAATGTATAAGAGGCACGTACACATGGACAAAAGGTCCGTGCGCCAAACCAAACCCGTTTAAAAAAATAGTTAGTCTCGGCTGTTCATCAAGGGAGTGCGTATATGCGGGATGTTTAGATAAAAAATAGTGTGCAGCGGCGCGTTCGATGTTAAGTTTGTTATTGTTTTATGTGAATTTTAGGATACATAGCTGTTTCTAGACTTTTATAATGAAAAAAGGAATAATATTAATTATGAATTTGCTTATGTTTTTTATATTTAACGAATAAAATAAGGTGGACGCGAATTACTACATCGAATTTACAAAACTTCCACTTTGCGTCCGCAATGGACGCAAACTATACCTACAGGGGATAATAGTAAACCAAATTGCGTCCACTATTTTCGTTAAATACAATTGGTTGTAAAAATAATTTAAAATGTATTGATTATTATTATTGTACATTTTTTATTAAGATTACGTGTTTATAATTCTATTTTTAAATGAAATGAGTAATTTCTTTAATTCTTATTTTTTTTTCTATTTAAAATGAGTTCTTGGGAGACAAAAAGAAGAAGGAAAAGAGAACATGCACAGAAGACGATTTAAAGAAAGCGTTAAATGAAATTCGAAATCAATAAGACAAATATGAAAAGAATATGCTATTCCCAAAACCACAATATTGGACAAAATCAGTGGGCGCAGACCAGATGGAGTAAAGAAACCGGGACCAGAACCAGCTCTAGGTCTGGTTTTGCTCTTTGTCCAAAGACAGGAAAAGTTTTAGGTCCAAGAGGGTTCAAAAACTTATACCAAATAAAGCCAATTAATGAAAAAGAAACCATAACGGTATTATTAACATTTAATGCGAATGGAGATATGTGTCCACCTTGTATCGTGTTTCCATACATTAGACCACCAAGAGCTGTAGTGAATAAGTCTGATCTTTATCAATAGTAAAATACCTTGTGATTTTAGGGTAAAATTAACAGAACTGATTACTGTTTATTCTTAAAGGTGTAATTATTATTTTCCTACTACTTACCTAATTTCAAGTTCAATCAATGTTGAGAAGAATTATTTTCATTTTTTTTAAATGATGTTTTTAATGATAATAATGTTGATTTTTAATATTTATATTCTTAAATAAAGAAATTGTTAAAATACAATCTTTCTTTACAAATTCTTAAAAATATCACCCCTATATTCCTTTTTTAAGCTAGTGGACGCTAAATGGTCCACGGGTGGACGCAATTTGGATTTTGTGGACGCAAACTGGGTAAAACGCCTAATTCTGAAGTTTATCTATTTAAAAAAAAAACACAAGATGTTTCGAACAAAACTGAAAGTTAATCTTAAAATAGACTATATAATGAACACATTACATAAATTTTTCATAGAAATTAGTGCTGGGATATTTTTACTATCGCCGTCAAACTTGCCAACTGCACTAAATGGACGCGAACAGGCGAAATGACCCTATTAATTGCAGTACACCACTGACTACCCCCCTTTTTTCTATTTCATCTTCGTACAGTCCATCCAAAGGTTGTCTGGAAGAGATCGCTATCAGCGATAAGACCGCCATTGTAACCATAAAATTAACATTTTTTGCAAAACCGTTCTGTATCAATTTTGGTGTACAATAAAGTATATTCTATTCTATTCTATCATGCAAACAAACGAAAATTATCTTAATACCAAGTCTTGACCACATTAGTTTCATTGCTCCGCGTTTAAAGTTCGGCCAAAGCAGGGTATCGATATTTATTCAAGATAAACCCCCCTCGTTGTTCTACAGCTCGCAAGCACCACTACAGATTATGAGGTCCTGGATTCGATTCCAAGGTCAGGCAACGTTTTAAAGGGTTTTTTCCATCAAAAACTCCCCAGTAGCAGCAACGAAGTCTGGATTTGTACTCGGTTGATGGCAATGGGACTCAAACATAACTGGCGAAATGTGAGTGTACTATTAGGTAGACCTCTGCCTAACCCTTCGGGGATTACAGGCGTAATTTTATGTGATGATAAAAAAGTCTCGCCTCATGTCATCCCGATTTATATGAGAATAGCTCATGCCGTAGTCAAGAGATGAAACAGTGAAGGGGTGGGGCTGACTACCCGGGGTTTGAGGGACGTGCTTAAGTATCGTCGCTTGTGGAGGCTCTTTTAAATTAATACATGAACAGTGACAGCTATACAGCAGCTGTTGTAAGAAACTTCATTACAACCCGGCGGTTATACCTAGGAATACAACATGTATTTTACATGTTGTGTTTACTGTTTTCGTGTATAAAGCAAGTTGTAAAGATTATAAGTCAGCTATCATTAACTATTTAGGCAAGCAGCTAGCATGGAGGATACGACCATCAAGAAACATGTTGGCATGTTCAAAAAAAAAAGTATTGTTCGACTCAGAGAGAAAGGAGATCATAACTGATATGACGAGTATGGAAGAAGAACACATGCTGCGCCGACCCGACCCCAAATGAATTTGGATAAGGGTTGGAGAATGATGATGATGATGTAGTGCCAAGGGAAGGAAAATTCTCAATTACACAATGCACTTAACTGTGAAGGAAAACATCGTAAGGAAACCGTCATGTACCAGAAACAAAAATTCACGAATGACATCTAACAACCCCTACTGGGCCTACGTGGTGGATTACAGCCCACGCGCTTGCACAGACAGAAGGCATGTGTACTAGCCTAACATAACATCAGTCGAATCCCCGAAAAGTCCCATGTATTAGGGGGCTAGCCTATTGGCATCGACGGGAGACACATACAGATTCCGTGGCTGCTACTTAAATTCCTGATTGAAAAATCGAACACCACTGCCCGACCTAGGAATCGAACCAGGACCTTATGCTCAGCAGTCCCCCTTGCTACCACTAAACCAGGCAGAGACAGTCCGCACGGTGTGTACTAGCAGTAGCAACATTACAGGTTCAAATCGACAAGTCACACACATTCGTCACAATAAAACTGACCAAAAAAACACGACATTGACCGAAAATCAACCCTATCACTCTATCAGTACACACAACAATAAAATACCAAAATCACTGACAAGGTCACCACCTGACGCGGGAATCGAACCGAAACACCTGTGTGACTCACTGGCACTGACTCATGTGTTTTGAACTAAGCTGGCTAGTGGATGTTTCGTAATAACATGAGCACATCAAGTTTGCATTGTGACTTTCTCGGATGGAGATATTTTTCTGCATTAACAGAAAATGGCGTTTAGGATGTCTGTGAAGCTCATATCGCAGAACATAAATTAAGAAATCAAGGGCAGAGGCTTATTCCTAGCAATTGTACATAGGTACTTAGAAAAATGCTGCTCGACTACATATCACTATCCCAAAATTATTCTAGTAATTTTTTTGCAAACTATTTAGAATGTGATTTTTGCGCTATCAACTCCAGGTTAAGGGACGTAAAATACGTACAGTGTCACATTCACATAATGCATTATTTATTTTCTTTTTAACCAACTGCCGCGGAGTCCAAATGGACAGCGCCATATTTATATCATCATTCCAGTCTTACCGAAGGGAATCGTATTACTTAGTACTAACTGGTTTGTGGAGGTCAGATAGGCAGTCGCTCCATGTAAAATACTGGTATATAGCTGCATCCGGTTAGACGACCCTAAAATTATTGGGAAAGGACTAGGCAGCTGATGAGTACATATGATATGATCTGTTGCATAGCATAGAATAGCCTTTATTGTATGTACACCAAAATTGAAACACAACTGTTTTACAATATTGATAATTCTATGGTTACAATGGTGATCTTATTGCTGATAGGGATATCTTCCAGACATCCTTTGGATGGACTGGCATTCCACATTGTATCACAAGCTCTTCCACCACTGACTTATGGCCATCTGAATGTTGGTTAAGACAACAGATTAAAGCGGTTGGTGCCAATAAAACGTATTTGGCAAAACGACTGTAGGTCAGACCTTGTAACGTGCAATACATTCT
Organism: Standfussiana lucernea; assembly: GCA_964057025.1. Taxonomy (NCBI): domain Eukaryota; kingdom Metazoa; phylum Arthropoda; class Insecta; order Lepidoptera; family Noctuidae; genus Standfussiana; species Standfussiana lucernea. The sequence continues at coordinate 2,885,449 of OZ059810.1, forward strand.
ATTGTGTTATTGGTATGCGACTACTAAAGTAAGTAATTTTTTTTTATTATTTTCCCAAGCTAAGGTTTAAATCAAATCAATGATAGCGTGACCGTTGACAGGAGAGAATGAAAGACAAAACTTGTCACTTCATCCAACCAACCACCCAAGTTATAAAAGCAGAAAGATTATCACCCATATCTAAGTCAGGTTGAAGTAATTACTTGACCATAAGTAATTATTTGCAATTTTTTTATGCAATAGACAAGAATTTAAACGAAGTAAGAACCGTAACAGAAAGCAAAGCTATGAATTCAATGGTTTTACAGTTGTAACTTTAAGCAATTACTAAACTACATAATATAAATTGTATCTGTATAGTTTTCTTTAAAAAAAATCATCTGCCTAACCTTGTGTTAACTATGTTGATACATCTTACAATTCTGTACTTACTGATTTACTTTTACTGAAACTATCAGTTTATAAATAAAAACAGTTGTAAAGGAATGTGTCTTCATATAAATAACAAAACACAAATTTTGACACAACAGATGTCCATTCTGCAAACAATACTTCCTGTGATTGTTGACAGTACAATCAATCAATTGAATAATAATATATCTTGGTTGTAAGACATTATAAATTAATACCGAGGTTTTTGATTATTAAATCTTATCATATTTTTATTGGTGCAGTAATCACAACTGGCCCTACATTAGAATATTATGGAAGACACTAGATGAGTATGGATCACTTGTTGTGATTCATTAAAACAAAAATGTTCCGACATAATAGAAATGTTGGACAATCAATTTTACCTACCCATACGCAAAATACGCGCTTTGGACGTGGAGTTGCGGACACCAGCCCGTGATACAATACAATACAATAGTACACAAACAAAAATGATGGCTAAATAATAAAATATTTGAATAAACTGTTTGCTATGTAATTACCATTTTTTTTTCGTTTACATAAATACTCAAGAAATGAAGTGTATATATTAATGTTTTATGCTTAGACAGGCTTGCTCTAGCTACAAAAATTATGTTGGCCGAAATAAGAATCTATTTATTAACACCCAGGATCACTTTTATAGCATTTTTTTTGTAAAATACTTGCACATTACTTGCACACTAACTTACATTAAATGTTATGCAGAATATTAAGTTTAAACTTGGTGAAAAAAGATCCAGGCCTCAATGCAAATTCGGGCAAATTGTTATTGGGCTTTATCATCAGAAATTTCTCAGTAAAGCCAAGGATTTGTGCCTGGTTAATGGCAATAGGCTTGCCCTTATTACTTGGGACTCAAACATAACTGGTGAAATGTGGGTGTACTATTAGGTACACCTCTGCCTAACTCTTCGGGATAAACAGGCGTGACGTTATGTATAAACAATAAAAACACTCTATTTAAATGTAGGAAACAATTTAAAAATTAAAAAAAAAACCTTTTAAGTAAGACCTTGTAGGAACACTAATGTGTCTTGTAACGGTTGCACATATTCATGTTAATCTATACCAGTGGTAGGCAAACTTTCCTCATGGGGGTCAAGAAAGTTGAAACAATTTCAGAGGAGGGCCAGAATTATAGCAAAAATGCATTATAATTTGAAATTTTTTAATCATAAAAATAAACATTACACACCATGTTATTTACAAATTACAATTTAACTTGCGACCCGCAACACATGAACTACGCGGCTAGTATCGCTGGCTCCTTTACCTATGCATCTATTATTCTACTTCATACTGCTGGTCAAAATATAATTATAGCGGGCCATATTGTATTCATTTTGAAAGACCGTCGGCGGGCCGGATTAAATCCTTTCGCGGACCGGAACTGGCCCATCCCTGATCTATACTAATATTATAAAGCGAGAAGAGTTTGTTTATTTGGTTGAATGCGCTAATCTCAGGAACCCCTGGTTTGAATTGAAAAATTCTTAAAGTGTTGGACAGTCCATTTATGGAGGAAGGCTATAGGCTATGTAACATCACGCTGCGACCAATATGAGCAGAGCATCCATAAAATCATAAATGTTACGCAGACGAAGTTGTGTGAGTCAGCTAGATTAAGATACAATTTCAGATATACTTCAGGTACTTTTCATAAGTTTTGCTAGTAGATTTTATCAGCGATAAGAATGCCATGGCTTGACGAGATTAACCAAAGATAGGATTAAGTTAATTGTTGTGTTAATGGAGAGTCCCATGTCCTGCAGTGAATAGATGTAGGCTCTATGATTGGTTGTATCCAGTAACTGTCATACATTCATCAAAGATAAGTAAATATAACTATTATTGGTAATGGTATTCAAGTAAGTGTGGCTATTACTATTCTATCTTCCTACCAAAAGAACTGTGAAACAGGTTTTTAAACTGATATGGAAATATCGGGATATCAAAACAAATAGTTAACATGGTTTTAATGTCCTGTTTTCAGTGTTATTGTTAGTCTTTAAAACAATTTATGGTTTATTCATCTGGTTAAGGGAAGTGTTACAGACATTTTTAACTTCTTTAGATATTTGGTTAAGTACAAGAGTTACCAACAGCTTCAACAGAAGGATGCTGGTTGTTTAAGTAACACAGAGACAATTTCAGATTTTCACAGGTTAAATAGAAAATGTAATGGAACTCACTAACAAGCATATGAAAAGATTATTCTTGTCAACACTGGGTTATAAAATCTAATTAAGACCTAAATATGTTTCAGATAAAATTTCTAGAACTTACTATTTTTGTGGAAATTGCAGATGGGAAAAGGATGTAACAAACACTTGACAATTTATTGTGAAATTACCTAAGCCTCTGTCAAATCTAAAATTATTGATAAAAAAACATACTTCTGAAACTGAAATTATGTTTTTAAAACGTGAAAATTGTGAAGATATTAGTTTTGAGTTTTATGTAGAGATTGCAGGTCTCTTTAATGCGCTTTAAATACAGAAAATACTTGGTAAAAATTAGGTCTTTCTTAAATAATCAACAGGAAAATTATAATTTGCACCTGAGAATAAATATTACCTTGCAAATTGTACAACAATACCTAAAGCCATCATTACTGGCAGTAATTATGAATATTTTAAATAAAGAACAGTCACTGAACAAAGAGATGTGATATGTTTTGAATATCACAACACCTTTGGGTGTGTTCAACACTAATTAGTAACCCAGACTTGTCTTGCACTCAAGGTCATTTGTAACACGTGTTTTTTATAACAAACACCACCCCTTAAACAATACACAACGCTAAATACTCTTTTTGTTTCTATTTCTGACGAATAAAAACATTTTTTACGTCATGAAAATATTTTGTACGACAATCGAGATTTACAATGCCATTTTTTGTGACGAAACGCCCGAGAAAGTGTTAGAATTGCGTCGATATCGTTTTGAATAGACGTAAATTAAAGAATTAAGTATTTTAGAAAGGCCCCCTACCTTGTATACATCACCGTAGGTCCCCGAACCGATTCTCTGAATGAGTTCATACTCATCTTGTGGATTCCTCCGTGATATATCCGAACTCAAAACACCACCACTATGCGCCATAATCACTATTGAACACTATACTAACATTTATCTACACTTTCATCTCATCATTCACATAATTATTAACACAAAACGTCGTGAAATTAATTATTTTTCTATCACTTCACTCGACATCGTCTGACGTTTGCCACAGTGCCATTCTTGGTGTTGCCGTACTAAGGTTTTAATTTACTACTACAACGAAGTGCAAATCTACCACACCTGTCGGATGGTTTGATTGTTTGACAAGTTAACAAGTATTGTAGGGTTCTTCTTTTTCTTTGCGAGTCGATGTACGCAAGTACACCAAGCACCAACCACCACCGACCAGAATTTAGCCACCTGCACAGTTCTTTCGTTGGCTTCGTTTAAATCCTAGAAGGTGCAGGTGGCTGTGCAAGATGGACAAGAAAGGAGGTGGGGCATATCCTGCTGAAGGGCTCCACACTGGCATTGAGGGGCGCCACATTATTGTGTGCTGACAACATGTAAATATTTTTATTTAAGTGTAGTACGGCTAACTGCAATTCAGTTGTTGTAACATCTGAACAACTAAAGCTAGCCTCCCCTAAAGTAATTATCTTATTGCTACGAAATAAATGCACCAATATGGGCAATCGATTATTCAAGAGGCACGGTTGAGCAGATAAAATCAAAATCTTTTGACTCTTTGTTAACTGAGATATTTTTTTGTAAACATTCCAAAACATCACGCCTGTAATCCCCGAGTGGTTAGGCGAACGAAGGCGTATAGTACATTTATATTTCACCAGTTATGTTTAAGTCCTATGCAATATTTAGTAGGCGAGCCTATTGCAATTTTTTGTTAAGTCTACCAAAAACGTGGTCTCTTACTTGTGGGCAACACTTACTTACACTGTCATAATTCCAAACTTTATGGTAAACCATAGATATCAAGTATTTCTTTGAATAGGCTTAGATCAGCGTAGGTTGATCCTTACATTTTATTAAGTTTTTTGTACTAGATAAGTCTCGAATATGCTTTGCAAGGGTCACATAAACCAATTTAGTCGCTTAGCGTATGTATCCAGTTTATCCATGGGTCACATCTAAGTCATCATCATCATTTCAGGTGTTAATCACCCACTGCTGGGTATAGACCTCCCTTTACTTCTGTCACAATTCCCGTTCTGTGCGTCCCTTATGCAGGTGTTTCTCGCGATTTTGAAGATATCGTCGAACCAAGGCTGCAAAGTGAAAATGCAAAAAGATAAAATAATGAGGATATGAGGAAAAGGAAGGCTACTTACACCCTGAAAGGTGCCTTGCTTAGCTCCTAGTGACTTGGCATCTAGTTAATTACTTGCTAGTGTCGTCGGCGGCGCCAAGCGCGCATTGCAGCCGGATGCAAAAAATTTAGATTGTTCGTTTCACTTAGCTACTCGCTCGGCCCTAGGCGATAAGCAAGCTACCTCTCAGTGCGTAGGTAACCTATCTGACGTATTTTTCTGACTCAGAATCTTCGAGAATTAATGCTCTGTGCTCAGAATCGTCAGGGGCACTGTTTGAACATTATAAGCCAGTATTATTGTGACTCTCGACTAGTTAGCTTGGGCTGGTCTGTTATCGAGTGTATACTCTAACTCAATATCACTGCCTAACTCGATTTTCGGCCTTCTCTCTTTTCGATTCTATCTACTCAATTTTGGGGACTTGTGATAGCGATAAAAAAAACGACCAGTTCTTCAATTACTGTTAGCCTTCATCACACCACTGCTGGGCAAAGGCTTTCCATACCTTCCAGTTTATATCGTTCATTTCGTTATTTTTAGTTCTCTGACCACATAGTCACGAACAATGAAATGTATAGGTACTATATTGATTAACATTTTACGTTTTCATGAACATAGTATTTTGAATTACGGAATAAGTCTTATCTCAAAGCAGAAACCGTTATTTCACGAGAAAAATTTTCGCTTTTGAAAAAATTGTGTTAGCAATGAAAGGTACCTACACATGTAACAGTACATGTGTACCTTTCATTGCTCACGACAGTATGCAACATCACACTGCGCTGCGCTCCAAAATACAGATTACTGGCGTCAAACAGCCGCTGGACTCAAGATGGACTAGGCTGGTCCCACTTGATTAGAAGCCATGTTAATTTAACGGCTTTCTTCGCCAACCATCAATAAAAAAATAGAAAATAATGTTAAAATGGTATATTTATTACAATCCAATATCTCCAGCCGGCATCCATGTAACGTCTTACAAAATTTGTTTTACGCCGACATCAATAATAACTTCTAACACTTTATTATAAAATTATATAATCTTTTGGTACAATCCATTTAAGTGCACTTTTACAAACTTTACGACTTAGCGACGTAAAGGCTACTCGAGTTAAGCATTCGGGGAAATTTTCAATTTCCGAAACAAAATAGAAAATATCGTAATACGCGTCGGCACTATACCTTTGCATAAATCTTGGTTGTCTATTGACTGGCTGTATAAAGTAAGATCTTTGCTTCAAAACATTGACTATGGATTACATATCAATTGTGAAAACTTGTATATAAAAATTACATTGGATTGCTCATAATCGTTTGTAAATTGCAACAATACGGATTAGTCAAGTACTTTCACGTTGATAGTATGGTCTAAATAATACTAGTACTACAATTAAAGATATTGGACTCAACTAATGATGGATGTAGCAACCCATTAAATAAACATCCATACAAAATCTATATACTCGTCAACTGTGAAAGTACTTTACACTAATAAAACATTTGTATAAGCTATATCTTCTATCAGGTTCATTCTATATATTTAAGCTAATATATATAACAAAATTTGCGGGCATTTACAACATACTATAATGAATCACTATTTATTTCGTCAATAATCACTATGCAAATCATTTCAAACTTAACGGCAATATTTCGCTAATCCTTCGGGAATCTTTGTCACTCACGAATATAACCGAAGTTGATTGCACTGTGAGTGAATGAGAGAGCGGTAGGCTCGATCTCATTTCCTTGTAAGAACAAAAAAAAATGTAGACGAACAGCCGAAATGCAATAAACATTATTAATATTCAAATCCGTTCTTATAACTGAATTTGGCGCACATATTTGTTTTAAACAACAATTTCACGTTAAAGTTTAACAGCATGCAACAATTTTATTCATTTAACTAAAATTTCCAAGTTAAAACATACAGTCAAGCTTAATCAGCTATTATTATATTTATTCATCAGTGCCTTATCGTATCACGATTTATAAGAGTAACATGCAAGTTTGACAATTGAGACTATTTCCTTCTTCAATTTAATTATAAATAATATTTTTTTATAACTCTTCCACCGAATTTGTACTAAATGCTATCATAGTTTATTTACAGGGAAGTGAGCCGAAAACAATTTAGTTTTTATTTGGTAAAAGCGCTTATGACGACAAAAGAATTATATTAGGATTGTGTATGGGTTGTTTAATTTTTTTCTCTTTTTTTAGTTTATCAACAATAATAAAAAATGGCGAGTTGGGTCATAATGGAAATAGAAAACGAGTAGAAACTCACTTTGTGTATTTTTGATTTAAAAAGAATAGAGAGTAACTGAAAAATAGTGCAGATCTTGATATGGAAGAACAACGGACGCGTACTATACCAGAGACAATAGATTCAACGCTCAAAGACAAGACATACCATTTTATTAGAGCATTTTTTTTACCTTTTTTAAACAACCCATATACAAAAATAGGAAGTATTTAGTCGTGATTTTTAAACAATTAGAAATAATTTTGAACGCGTAATATATAAGCGGAATTTCCAAGCATGCTTTGGCACTTTCACCATAAATAAATATATATTCTTTTTTTTTTTCATTTTTTGCAAAGTGGAAGAAAGAAGTATTGTATTACAAACGTCTATTATATCGAAGGGAACATTTACAAATTTAACCTATTAGCCTATTCAAACAAATATACACACACAAACAAAGTAATTCATTTTTATAGTTACGGAAAGAGATCTGTGAAGGATGTTTTTTTTTATATTTTTTTTTCGTAAAATTCCACTGAGTGATGGGTAATTTTGAGTAACTCTATGAAGATGTGGTCAAATGAGCGATTTTTTTGATAAAGCCGCGATTTTAATACATTTTAGATTTATTCAGTGGTGTAAATCGCAGAAATCGTTTGCCTATAGCGATACAAATCGCCCATGTGAACAAATCACAACAAAGAAGCAAGATAATGTAGCGCTATGAAAGAATAAATTATAATAATTCACAAAATAATTTTACTTTCATCTACTAAAGTGCTCAATCACACCAATTTATCTATTTTTTAATTAATTATTTTTTTCATTATTCTATTCAAAAAATACATAATAACCAACTTCAAAGAATTAATTCTAATGGTAATAATAGGGGAAAAAAAGTATCTTAAAAATTAATAGTAACATTAAATAAAAGGATTAAAAAATAAAAACAGGTCTAACGTTATTTTTTTTCACGAACTAGTTTTCAGAGGCTACCTACATTTAAAAAAGGAAATATAACTTACTCTCTTTATTTCTCGTTGAATAAATAATTTCTTTCCTCTGTTGTCTATGCCTACGCGTGAGCAAAGCGTCAATAAAATTTTATTGCATCACTATTTTGTCTCATTTGGAATTTGAGGTTAGCTGACGCCATATCGGGGGAATTTATAACTAGAATATAGTTGCCGTGAGGCGCAACAGTCTATGAATTGTCTATATATATGATAAGGGATGGCGCCGATCGTATCCGGGAGTGTGTCGCGATAGGAACGAGCGTTTTCACCTCCGGTTGGCGCGGGCGCGGGTGGCCCGGACGGGCGTCTTCTTGGCTTTGCTGGGCTTCGGAGCCTTCGCTTTCGCTTTGGCGCCGCGCTTGGCTTTGGTATGGTGGGTGTCGCGGCGCTCGGCCTCGAAGGAGAAGGCGGGCGCCACGTGCGCGACCTCGGACGGCGACAGGCTCACCTCCAGGCGCCGCCGCCGCGACCGCGTCATGCGCACGTCGCCAGGCTCCGCGCCCGCCACCTCCAGCTTGTGAGGTACAGTTTTCGTCTTTTTAGCGCGAACTATTTTCCGTTCTTCGATTACAGGTTCGGGGCTAGCCTTGCGGGAAGAGCGACCGTTCTGTCCCTTCTCTCTCAACACAGGCTTGGTCACTTCCTCGTATCTCCTCTTACGCGTGACTCTAGTCACTACGGTCTTCTCATTCTCTATAGATTCTTTCGTGGCCCTATTCTTCTCTGTCACACTCTTACTCCTAAGTACGCGTTTCACGACCGCCTTGGTCTGCTTGTCGGGCGTGCCATTTTCTACTTTGCTGCGGAGTTCTCTTCCGTTAACCTCTTTCTTGATTTGCCTAGTTTCGATTTTTCTGCGTTTCCTGGGTACTGGAGATTTAGATTTCTTAGCGCGACTAGTTTTGGGGAATGCGACCTCTGTGCCGTCGAGGCCCTGACTGCTCTCTATGTAGATGTAATCGTCTAGTTTGGACCTAGATTTGGCGTATGTCTTTTCTACTGGTTTGACGGGAGGAACTACATCATCATCATCCATGTCTGGGAACGTAGGTTCTGAGGATTCAGTGACGGGTGTTTCTATAGTGTTAGCCTTAATAAGTTCTACGTCATTTTCGATGGAATTTTTGTTCATTCTATTCTTGAGATTGTTGATGGTGTCAATTAGGGAGGTTTCCTTTTCCTCTGCTTCCTCGGCGATGTCTGATTGGGAGGTCCCGGCCTCTGAGGCGCTGGACTCCCGGTGTTTGTTCTTGTATCGGCGTTTGTAGAGGTCCGCTTTGGTCATGTCCTGGGGGCAAAGACGCTTGCTTAGTTTTGTCTATATGAAAATGAAGGGAACTAAAGAAGAATGGCCTTTTTGGGCTTGTCTCTATAAACTATTGAATTTTCAATGTGTTGTGTCTCAGTCTCGATGGAATCTACAGAGGAGTTCCCGTAACAAACATTGTTGTTATACTTACACATAATCTGAAGCTGTTATCAACCGGGATACTGATGCCCAGCGCGGCCAGCAGCTCGTCGGTACCGAAGCGTCGCAGCGGGTCCACGGCGAGTAGACCCAGGACTATGCGCTTGCTTTCGTTTGATATGTTATCCCAGATCGGTCCTGTAAGAAGTGAAGAGGGATTAGAAATATAAAACATTGATATATTTTAACGAATTATTGGCTACCCAGGTCCGGCCTGGCCAACTGAAGATCAACGTCTGCCTAGCCTTTTCCCAAGTATGTTAGTCCGCATTTTACATAGAGCGTACATGAATTGATTTCTGACAATCCAGTTAGTACTGGGTAATACGATACCCCTCGGTAAGACTGCTTGTCAGTCTCTTGAGCCACTGACTACCTGTAACGACTGTCAAAGATCTACAAATGACAGCCAGGACCAACGGCTCAACGTGTTTTCCGAGGCACGGAGGAAACTCGGTATGTACTGGATTGTCACCCATCCATGGATCCACCACGGCGAGCGTTGCTTAACTTCGAAGGTGCGGCTGTAGTAGTCTGTAGTGATATAAATAATACGAACCATCCATAGTAAAGTTTCCAATTCTGATTCTGTCCATGAAGGCTGTGATAGGTTCTTTCTTGGATAGAGGCTGGAACGGTGCTTTACCGCAGAGCATGTAATACTGAAAAAAAAAATGGTTAAATCATAGTGATTCTTTTAATACGCAATCAAATTCATCGATACTAATATTATAAAGAGGTAACATTTTGTTTGTAAGTTTGTATGTAGGGGTAATCTTCGGAACTACTTACTGATCCGATTCCGAAAATTCTTCCACTAACTGGAAGCTACACTATCCCCATAGGCATCTAAAACGTACCCGAGGGTCAATTTCCATATATAACGGGAGCAAAGCCGCAAGCAAAAGATAGTTGCGACATCAATAATAAGGTAATGAATATTGATGGTTTTACTAAATGAAACAGATTGTTATCCCCACAGATTTAAGGTACACTTCGGAAGGCGACTGGTGACGAGAACGACAACAGGTGGCAGTAGCCATACATCCCATACGCTACATCAACGGGAGCGTTCTCAGCTGTATGTCAATGATTAGGCGCCTTTGCCGCTGTGGTATACGCATATGGGTGTAAGTTAAATTACTCCAAAAAACCGGATGTTTGAGTGTTCTCATGATGTCATAGAGAGCAGTTAAAGCTAAGCTATACTCACATAGACCACCCCGAGGCTCCACAGGTCGCACTGCGGCCCGTAGCCCGGCGCCGCCGCACTGCGCGCGCGCGACACCACCTCCGGCGCCGCGTACGGCAAGCTGCGGGAGGGACACGGTACAAACTACTGCATAACTACACCATTTCATACCTACGAGTATACTGCAATTAGAACCTTACGTTAATGACTTAAAAGTCACAATACCAGGCAGTTAATACGAGATTATCCAACAGTATTAGAGTCGACATAAACATAACATCATGCCTGTAATACCCGAAGGTTAGACAGAGGTAAAACTGATAGTACACCATTAACATTATTAACTAATTTGGTCCTTCGAGCCGGATACACAATTACCAAATAAAAAAGTAATTTTAAGCTAAGCTGAGAGTTAATTCGCTAAAAGCGAGCAGCGCAAGACCAGTCGTAGAGCTAAATAATAAAGTTTTTCCACTTTTTGTCTTTTAAAACTATCTTTCTAGTCCTTTGCGACTGCCACAATCTCTGGTAGATTCAACATACGAGCAAAGTTGTTTGCTTACCTGAAGCAAGGTGTCATCATGCGAGGCCTCTCCTCAGCACAGTCGGGCGTCCGTCGCGCGAACCCAAAGTCCACCACTTTGACCTTCGCTTCGCTGAGACGAGAGCACGATAGGAGAATGTTCTGGAAATAAAGAAACATTGTTGAATATGTATTGATTAATGATACTAAATGAAGAGAGCAAAATACTGTGTAGAATCAATATTAAAAAAAAAAAGTAAACAAAGTGCCCCATGAAGGCATTTGTCTCAATTACAAGTAATTTGGATAAATGACCATCTGGTGGGTTACCATGATCTGTTATTGCATGAATGTTTTAGTATTATTCGAGAGTGGGTAAGAGATGGCGCTATACAGCTGTCTAGCGCTGTCACTTTCGCACTCTCGGAATAGTCCTAAAACATCCCTGCACTAACAGATCATGGTAACCCCCCTGTAGAGCCTTTACTCGGCCATGAGTCGGGTCGGCTTCCAGTTTTACGTATTCTGGGTAACAGGATGGTAAAAACAGTCTTACTACTGTTTGTCAGCATTTCAGGTTTTAGTTACAACCCGCGCCGACTGTTAAGATCTACGAACGACAGCCGGGACATCACAATCATATTTGCATGCACGACGAATCAACATTTTCGAGTATGTCTATCTCATTTTATCACGTAAAGACGTAATTTGGTGGAGCGAGAAGTCCGGTCACAAGCATCAACATACATTTGCATCGGAAGTACTTTACCGTCCGATTGGACCTCTCACTTTGGTGAGTTGTTATTCTAAGTGACAGGGGAAAAGATGCAAGAAAATGCTGAGCTGTGTGCGTAAATATTATTTTAACCTTAATGAGCTTTCTGAGTTCTTGGTGTGGACTCGTCCAGCGTTAATTGACCTAGAATGTTGGTATACAAGGTGTAAACGGACCATTCACGAAGCCGTCAACCAAGCATTCTGTACATCAAATTATGTAATTCTACGTAAAAATTATTGCTGGGAAACGATTTTTTTTTGGGGTGAAAAATCATATTTTACGGTAAAACTCAATGTATCGCACTCAAGACATTGTGCTGATTAATGCATTGAATAGGAAACGGGTCATGGAGGTATTTAAAGTAAAATTATAACATTAACAACTAATAAGTAGTTAAAAAAAACCTGTGAAAAAGTTGGAACTTTGACCTCAAATATCTCTGCAACTAGAAGGTTCCCAGGTATGGTCCAGTACAAATTAATGATCGCAATGACGGACAGAAGCAGTGCCTTTTGGGTTGTCGAAGGGTGTATTGAGAGCGCATATTCACCTCGGGCTTGAGGTCCCTGTGCACGACCCTCTGCGCGTGCATGTGTCGCAGCGCGAGCGCCAGCTGCGCCAGCAGGCGGCGCGCGCCGCGCTCGCCCAGCGCGCCCGCCATGTGCGCCGCCAGCTCGCCGCCCGCCGCCAGCTCCGTCACTATGTACGTGAACGCCTGCCAACACATATATATATATTACTTACATCTCTAAATGGATTACTACGCTGTAGAGACCCAATGAACACAACATCAGTCTGATTGGAGGATCCTCCTATTTCAACGGAAGATCTTTACACCTCATCTTCTGTCTCCAAAAATTCTACAAATCTGATGTTTGTCTCAATCCTTTTCCTAACATATCACATAATGATTTTCATTAACTAGCTATTTACTCAGCAGTAATGTTTACAGGTAAATTGAATATAATTATGTTTTAGAACAATCAATCATGTATTCCTCAGACGACTCACACAGCGATTCTTTTTGTGCATAGACGTGACATAAACATAAAATCCTCTTGTTAGAAGACAAGAGTATTCTGTGTGTTACTGTGAGGTTCCAGAACCACTGAAAAGGTTTCGCAGACAATGTATAACATTGGTCCGAAGTTGTTTAATTTGACAGTGATTTGAATGGCTAAATGTATGTTATTTTTTTCAAGTTGCTATGTTTATCCCACTGCTGGGCAAAAGTCTCCCCATATCCGGATGCCCCTAATGCCTGAGGATGGACGGCGTCGCCGAGGCCGGCCTGGAAAGAGGTAGCAAGACGATCCGTTATAAATTAATGGAAGAAAATACTTACAGAGTCATGGAAGACTTCATGCAGTGTGATGATATAGGGACATCCTTGACACGCCTTCAGCAGTTCTATCTCTTGTTTTATGTCTTTCTTCTGGGTTGATATTATCTGTGAAACAAAGTAAACATAGTATGTTAGTTTAATAATATCATACGTTTATATTCTGTAGTTAGGAGGCACGTGTCAGTTTTGAGTGATAACTTGTGAGACAATTTCAGTACTGAGAAAAAAAACGGATATAGCGGCTTTCGTTTAAAAAAATAATATATTATATTATATTAATATACATAATTATATTTATTGACATAAAACATTGTACACAGTATGTGGGATTTTCTGACTTCTGCGATAGTTGAAACTGTGTTGCAGAAGTTAGTGTTCTCCACATAGGATACATCTTTAAGGCCATGTAGCCTTTAAAGCGAGCCATTTATTGACGAACATTAGGTACATTAGGCATTATGCAATTAAAACTTATGACGGTAGGTAGGACATAATTAAGAAAACATATCTATACTAATATTATAAAGTTGAGGAGTTTGTTTGTTTGGTTGAAGGCGCTAATCTCAGGAACTACTGGTTCGAATTGAAAAATTCCTTTAGTGTTGGATAGCCCATTTATCGAGGAAGGCTATAGGCTATAAAACATCACGCTGCGACCAACAGGAGCGGAGCATTAATTAAAAATGTTACGCAGATAAAGTTGCACCGGGCAGCTAGTCTTAAAATACATAGAATAAACCATGTATTTTCAAGTTCCATGAGGTTTGATTTCGACGACACACCTTCATTTAAAGAATATCTTCAAGAACGTTTTCTCTATTTGATACTTAGCAAAGACCTTCAAATAATACTCACTTTAACAGCATACTCCTTGCCGGTCTGCCGGTGTATGCACTTCCGGCACACGGAGTACGATCCGTCGCCGAGTAGTGGAGTACTAAGCTCCACTGCGTACTTCTGGAAGAATGGCGAGTCCTAGAAACAAGAAGGGACTGGTTAGAAACATTTAAAAAAAAATTACTCTAAAGTTTCAAGAATGTAGTACAGTTCAGGTTGTCAACCCAAATTGTATTAACAGAAAAATAAGCAAAGTATATTAATTATAATATCTTCAACTGTGGATGTTTAATGTCCTCATTTACAACTCTTTCTCTGTCGAAGACGGCTATTAGGCGTTCGTAAAAATGTATCAAATAAAAGGCAGTGAGGCATCCCGGTACATTCAGAAAGACCTAGTTATAACAGAAAATTCAGTACCAAAGCTGTTTACCTTAGCGACCCATCCCTTGAGCTTTTCATTCTTCTCTCCGGTCGCCTGCATCCATATTTGATCAGCTATCACGTTCTCAGAGAACAGTATGCTGGGAGCCACGTACGAGTAGCCTGCAAAGAAAACATCGTCAATTGGAGACACTGGCTAGATAAACCGACGACCTTAGAAAGGTGGCTGGGACAGACTTGATGTGGAAGACGGAAGGTGAGCATTGTTCTGCGATAGGCCAAACAGGATAGAATTCAGTAGTCTCATTTAGATGTTCATTCCACCAAGAAACAGATTCTACGGCCTATGGAGGTATACATTTCTGCCATCGAGGGTATATCCTGGATGAGGCTGGCTCAAGAATGTGGAGCTTGGCACAAGGATAGAGAGGCCTATACCCAGCAGTTGGCGGAGTCGGGCTGTGTATGATGATGAAAGAGGTATACCTCCGGTAGAGTTGTATCTTGTAGATACAGGGTGGAAAGTTCTGCATGATCCTTTGAAAATAGAGGATCCTCCGACCGCACCAGAGGTTGTTGTCGGACTGGTGTACATATCCTGATCTCGCTGATAACTCTGCTAGCGTGACGTCAAGTTTTATGCTTAGTTCATATGTAGCGTTATAGATGTCGCCACTGAGCCGAAAACAGTTTAGATGGCTACTGCTGACCAGTCTAAGTTAAAGAGTATTCCAGAAGGTTCCAGTGACAAAAGTTCAGGTATATTTTGTCATGATGATGGCCACGGCACGAAGGGAACCGAGATCTTGCTGTCCACTGCTTCTAGAGTTTTGCACTCACCAAGGAACCGTTTATCATGATATTTAGGAGCCGTGATCTCGCTGACTATTGCTTCTGTGTTGTAGACAGTAACTGTTGTACTTACCCAGGAACAGTTTGTCGTGATGCTTGGGCGCCTGCGCGGGCGAGTCGGTGGGCGGCATGCGAGTGAACTCGTCCGCGAAGTTGCACGTGTCGGCCGCGTGCGTCAGCACGGGCACGAAGGGCGCAGAGATGTCGCGCCGGGCTACTGCTGCCCAGTCCAAGTTCTACAAGTGTGAAGGTTATTTGATTAATGAGTTGTTCTTCATGTTTCAGTAGGTAAGATTCGTATGCGCGGCGGCTAAATAGAATGTATATTTTGCCACCCGGTAACAAACCCGAACAAGTGTACAGCGCTTTGCTCCGTTGAGCCGCGCGAAAGTAAAGTGGAGGCTGCATTTGGCGTGTAATGATTTGGTCGACAACATACTAGGTGAAAAGATGATCTCACTAAAGTTGCCGTAACAAACTGGATAGCCATGACACAAAACCGCCAAAAGTGAAGAGATTTGGAAGAGACTTACACTCAGCATTGGGTGGCCAAAAAAGAAGATGATTTGGTCGAAAGTATTTTGCAATAGTTTCATCGAATTCGGCTCTTTTCTTATTTACATTCTAATCTAATTCATAGAAAGTAACAGGAAACGTTGAAATTGGGATGTAAATCCCTATTTCCCTCTCTTGCGTTGCAAATCAGTACATAAGTAACAGTTTTCCCGTCGTAATTACAGATTAAATATAGATACTTTATCTACTGTAACAAACACTGTACAATTGTTTGTTTTCCCTGCAATAAATAAATAATACTTAAGGTATTTTATACTAGAAAAATCTTAGCAATTTTCAAAGTAACAACTATTTGTTTCTAAAGCTCTTTATCAAAAAGCTCAGGTTATTGTCGAACTAACCTCGGAACATATATCAAACCTGGAAAAACGAATGCCTCTTGAGCTCCTCAGCGTCGAGTTCTCCGCCACCGAGCCGGCGACGGGGGTCTTTTACCAGTAATCTGTGGAGAACGAACATAGATATATTAGAAGGGCTGAGTTTTCTCGTTCATTAAGTAGTGCTTTTAAGACTTGTGAAGCATAGACCAGTAGCTCTAGGGGATCTTGTGGGCTGATCAAGATGTTTGAGCTCTTATGCATAAACGCATCTCGATACAGTGGCAAATAAAATTTAATAAGTTAGCTAGTGAAAGTCCGTAAAAAGTTATAATTCTGAATGTAAAGCACTTAATTGTTTTAAGACTCTATGAGGCAATTCTTCTTCATAAGTGAGCTCACAGATGGGAGAGATTTGTCATAGCTGACCTGTTTATCCTCTGGTCACCCAGAGTTAAACTCCTGCATTTGATGGCATGTTTACAGGTACTGGCAATTAAAATTGAATCAGCCCAGATTTTTGCGCACCTTCCGTAGCTACTGTGTGCAGACAACAATTCTAAGTATCCTATATACCCATCGTTTGTAGAACAATATATTTACACTCAAAGGCAGAGTCATCTAAGAATCTCCACTGGACAACTTTTCCTTGTTTTCGGCCAATCTGGGCCCGGAGTCTGCCTAAAACTTGCAGACAATGTAGCAAAAATAAGGTACTTACTTCCTAATAAAGTCCTGCACTTCAGGACTGACATCGGGCGGCACAGGGTAGCTGCACCGGACGATGCGCTTGGTGATCTCCTGCTGCGTGTTCTTCTCGCCTTCCACCGTGAAGGGAGAGGCACCGGTTAGCAGCTCGTACGTTAGAACGCCGACTGACCACCAGTCTACTGCCTGTGGACAAAGGAAAGAGGGTTTTAGTATTGAAAAAGTTTTGCATTGTACCTTAATTATAGGATTATGTTTGATCAATATTTCCTCTCATAAGATGCTCGAGTCTCGGCAGTAGGAACATTAAAGCCTGGATCAGATGTTTTATTAAGCTTAATTCTTAAGGATAACATTGTCTTTTGGAGTAATTTACAGATTATTGAATATAATGTTTGACAGCACGGTTGGCGCAGTGGCGGAGCAATTCGGCTGCTGCGCTGCGTGCCGCGGGGTCGATCCCCGCAAGGAACAAAATCTTGTATGGCCTACAGGTAGTAGTTCCGGGTCTGGCTGTTTGTGTAAGTGAGTTTAAATGTTTGTAAAACCACCCACGATACAAGAGAAATTCCTCATGTGGGCCAACGTTTAATAAATGTACTTTTTATTGAGATTTACATGATTATTCTAAGCTAGCCGTAAAGCGATTCCACCCGTATAGTTCGGTAGTTAACCTGTACCCAACGGAAACGTACTGACACGGACAATACCAGTATTTATTTTCCACATTTTTTGCGGTATTTCCTATTGCGAATATGTTATCTGTATACAAAAACATCACCATAGAGTAGGTAAACCCCATAGCAATACTCGTGCTCTTGGTCATTACCAAGAGCGTATAAAACAGTTTGATCGATAAGCAGAAGATCGACCTTCGATAAAATAAACGAGAATTCAGCGCGTCATTTCTAAACACATTATCGGGAATTGTCTAAGTACTTGAAACACGTGGCCAATTTTTTTTTTTTAAATGTTACCCTCACAAAAATGGTACAAAGGCGGACTCTAATGCCCTAGGCATTCTCAACCAGTCCACTAAGGGCGGTGAAGAGATGACATGGCAGGCGCTTAAAATAACAGAAATTATTTTGTTTATAAATAAATATAGTAATTTTGTGCTAGTACTTAAACTATCGCTTTACCAAGTAAGTAGGTTGTAAAGATCAGATAGGCAGTTGCTCCATGTAAAATACTGGTAAATAGCTACATCCAGTTGGGCTGAAAGCCGACTTCAACATAGTTTGGCTAAGCCGATAACGATAGAATCAACATGTATTAAAAAAATCCTGGTTTCAGAAACTGTAATCAATAATTTTCGGAAATCTTTTCTAAGAATAATGGAATTACCGTGAATTTTCAAAGTAAAGCTAACAATTTAATCTATGCTTTCCCATTTCCCGATTTTCTCGGAAACTCCAAGAGCAAAATTTCCGATAATTCTAAGATGTTAAACCAAAGCTAATCAGCTTCCATCACAAACGAAAACTGATTAAGAGATTTCGTGAAAAGAAGCTTGAACTTTTCAGTACCATTTGTTTATAAAGCAAAGTAACAAAACAAAGATTTATGTGGAAGAATATGAGGATAATTAGTATTTACTTTTATGCCGTATCGCTTGTACTAAAATACTTTCCACGATTGACACTCAAGTGAAGGAAAACCTGTTCTCTTCTTTATCGTGTGGTTAGTGCCTAATCTTGGTGTCAGAGTTTTCTGCCGCCCAAGTGCCTCTCACTTGGCTTTACATGCCGTCGAGAAATATCTCTTAGGCATGCTGGTTTCCTCACGATTAAAAAACATGGTAAAGAAAGCACGTCATAGAACCGAAATTTTCAAACTCTGACTAGCCTCGCATGGTAGATTACAGCCTACTCCTTCTCATACAGAGGAAAGCTGTGTCCCAGTGGATTATGTATGTCTACTATCACGAGCACCAATATGTATACCGTAAATTTAAACGCAACTTTTGCTTTTGCGAGATATAACGATTGTAACTCGGAGATAGGAATTATTTCATAAAAATATCGAGTTGAAAAATGCTGTGTTCGTAAAAATATGAAATTTTAATCAAAACAATAGGAGAAAATCACTTTTAAAAGTTGCTAAGTGTAATCATATTGGTGTTCGTGACTGTACAATGAAACTTGGGCAGTAAGCTCCTCTACCATCTTGCTGACGGGCTTTAACACTTCTACCAAGACATGTTATATTCTATCGTTCGTGCCGATATGAGTGAAGACGTACCTTCACTTATATGTAAAACGTTGTATTAATTAAACAAATCAGCATTAAATTATATCTCCGCATCGCCACAGACATATTCATCATGTTTTATGTAGATACGTCTCCTCTATGTTTGACATTGGAATTCACGTGCGGTATTGAAACTAAAATAAACACATAGATATAATAGTAAAAAAAACACGTGCCAATAGAAAATGCTTGCACGTTTAGATATCTCACTATGAAGGTAAATATTGCGCCATTTTATCATCTACCAATAATAAATAAAAGTCAAACTCAAAATAGAACAGAGGATGAAGAAAATAATTTTCCCCAGACCAAATATCTTTTTTCCACGTTCCGAGCGGCCATTGCCGATCGTTCCCGATGTTTGCCGAGCTCACACGAACGTGCGCACGAGTCGGTTTCTGCAGGAACCTTGGCGACCGACATTAACATCGCCATACTATATACTGGTATATTGTAAACAATTTTTTTATGTTTATTTAATTAGAAATAAAGAATTTTCACTCGATTTATTTATATACCGGTCTTTTCCTCCTAACTATGGGAGACACAGTACCCAAATTACCCAAAAAAAATACAGGGTGATTACAATCTGACCTACTCAAACGCAAAATATAGGCTGTTCAAACAAACATCTCTAAATTAAAGCCTATTTCAGTCACCCCTTTTATCATTACGACCTCTCTTCATAATTTGTCCTTTAGATAACACCGTGTGTGTTATTTTTAGTTGTGTTAATATATGAAAAGTTTATTTTTAGAGTGGTTGTTCGTGCCACGTTTATAACCTTACTCTTTTTACAAAGTCTGTGTTTACTTTTTTGGAAAGGTTAAATTTTAACCTGTATTAGTTGTGTATGACCAGATGTATGAATGTGGACCAGGCAAAAGGAGTATGTAAGGACCGCAGCAGGCAGCGCTCTGTGGTTTCTGACTAACCCCCCGAAAAGGCGCGAGGTTATGTATGTATTAGCCGAAACAAAGTTTTATGGAGACTTCTAGAATATCTTAATATTAAGTAGGAAGTAATCAAGGTATATGATAAGGAAATCTTATTAACTAAACATTAAACTGTTGCTAAGCCATGTATGTAAGTATTTAAACTTGCTTGTAAATAAGTATAAATTAAATGAGTACCTACTTTGTGTTTTCTGTATCATAATACATAGCAAACTGTTTATTTATGACAATGAGTAGGGTCTTGGACTGATTTGAAAGAGGTGTGGTGTGGAATACTTTCTGAATATATGTGAGTTAGTGGTTGATTTCAATTTTTCTAAATTGGCAACCCTGTCTTCTTAATCTGGTGAATCGTATTTGCACCCCTCTTGTGCCTGCAAGCTCTACCTATATTCACAAAGCTAAACAAATATACACGTAGACCTAGAAATAGCATCATTATTTTCAAGGCATGTTGTCAACAATAATAACAAAGTTTCAATTGTTATACTGTTGAGAACTTTAGAAAAAGTTACAACACATTAGACTTGAGATTTTTGTGTCAAAGCCAAACCATTTATTTTGGGATTCGTAATTCCATTTTAACAAGCTTTTATTAGCTTCTCCTGTGACTAACTATGTAAAAAGAAGTTTAATTTGAACCACTTCCCGGTTTGTTGCATACATGTTTAGTGTGGATGACAATGCATGGTTAGCTAAGTGACGCCATTCTAAATCCAATATGGGGGACTCTCAAAGATGGCGAACTAGTTATTTTTTATGCATTCCCATGATATGTTTTGCTTAGAAGAATACGGGACTGCGTGGGTTTGGGTTTTAGTTTTATTTTAACTATAATTATTATAGTTAAATATTTTGATGGACCTTTAATATATTGCTTAAATTTGATCTATGACAGACGCGACTTAATTTACTAACTATGTATTACTTAATTTGTACTATAGGTGTAAAAAACTATTACAAATATTGCGCTTTTGGGTTCAATGATT
The DNA here is from genome assembly GCA_964057025.1 of Standfussiana lucernea. Classification (NCBI taxonomy): domain Eukaryota; kingdom Metazoa; phylum Arthropoda; class Insecta; order Lepidoptera; family Noctuidae; genus Standfussiana; species Standfussiana lucernea. Next base: position 2,906,666 of record OZ059810.1, read on the forward strand.
ATCGCAGAATTATCTATTACCTGTAATATCACGACGGTGTGAGCAGAGGTGTATAATTTATCATTTAACTAATTGCAACTACAAAAATAATTTATTACTTTGACACTTTGGCTGAAACAATCTAAATTACAAGCGACATTGATTTCATAATTGGCCAATAATTAAAATAGCTAATTTGTTTTTAGTTTAGCATGAACCGTTTTAACATTGGCAAATTAATTAAGGAATTCCAATTAGTTTGACGATAATAACAGTAAAATTGTATGATTTATGATATAATTGAAGTCTAAGGACTTGCAGTGTTCCATTCAAATTCAATCTCTGTCTTGCTTTAGGGTTTCACATCAAACATTTTTCAGTGGCATCCCGGAATCTGGTTGATGACAATAGGCTCGCCCCCTATTACATGGGACTTGAACATAACTGGGGAAATATATGTCTACTATACGACGAGTATACCTCTGCCTAACCCTTCGACGATTGTAGGCATGATGTTACGAGTGCTCTGTCAAGTCTAGTACATTATAGGAAGTAGCAGAAAAGGCTCATATAACGGTCGTCAGAAATAGTGCCATTTCTATGAAACCAAGTAATGGCTATTTAAAAACATCTTAGTATTTTTTTTGACAGATGTCTAAATTCGCGAACCGTAACCAGCGCAATACAACAGTTTTCTCCAAGTTCTTTAAAGAAACGATTGAAATAAACTTTAACACTTAAGAAATAAAGTTTGTTTTAGATTGTGTGCAACGTCTAGGAATCAAACCTTGAACGTGGAAGGAGCGAGGCCACAGCAGCAGTCTTGCGGAAGGTTACACTACTACAATGTAATCATATCAAAAATATACTTTATGAATCAAGTTAGTAAAGTCGACATTCCTTTAAATTATCGAGTCCAACTATTTCCACAAAAGAATTTGAACTTTCTTTCGTAGTTCCTAAGGTTGGAAATAGAGTGCAGTGTTGTGGTAAAATTTAGGTCGTTCGGTAGAAGTTTTTGGCAAGTTGGTTGGATGGTAACAGAGTAAATTTACCGGCTGCGCGGAGAATGTATGTTTGTCGAAGATATCGCTTGTTCTTTTTAAGTTTGCGGGGACTTGGCATGGACGTCACGGTTTTGGCTCTGAGGGGGTGAGTTGATGTGTAGGTTATCTACTAGAAGAGCGTTTTTTTCTTTAAAAAAAAAAATCACATTGGAAAACAGATGGATGACGGAACCGAGAAGTATGGAAGAAGAATGGGAAAGCCCATCTATACCCAAATGATGATAATGATGATTGTAACAGTAAATAGAAGCTCTAAGATTAGATACAGGAAAGAATAGGCTAGGCTATGCCTTGGTTTATCAAAGTCACTTATCCTTGAAAGCTTCCAGTTTTATTTATCAAACTATTAATTTCCCTACAGCAATAATTCAGCTGAAGAAAGACCGATTTTCCTCTGATTTGCATAACTGCAGTGCATTTTATCATGATTTAGCAATGAGTATGGTACTTAAGAATTCAAATAAGTATCCGTGCTTGGCAGCGGTTGAAATTAACTACTGCTACTTTCCTGCCAAAGAAAATATTATGAAAAATTACAGCATACGGTAAATTTCTTAGGCCTTCTTTATATTTAGTCCGGGAAAATCAAAACTAGAACAAATATTAAAATACAAGGTGTAAACGGACCCTTCACGAAGCCGTCAAACCAAGCATTATGTACATCAAACTAAGTAACTCGACGCCAAAATGTATTGCTGGGAGACGACTTTTCCTTTTGGGGTTTACGGTAGGACTCGATGTAACGCACTCAAACATTGTGCTGATGGATGCATTGAATAGTGCAGGGTCATGGAGGTTTTAAAGTATAACATTAAAAACTTGTATGTTTTCAAAAACTTGGGAAAATGTTGGAACTTTCAGTTGCATCCGGTTAGACTGGAAGCCGACCTCAACATGGTTGGAAATAGGCTAGGCAGATGATGACCTGGAGTTTTCTCAAATACAAACAAAGAAGATTGTTACATAAGAGCCGTGACTGGCCGAAAAAGTCGGAAGGGCATCTCCGAAACAACTTTCACTGCCAATCAAACATTTCGATATCAACAATTAGATGTAATTATCTCTAATAGAGATAACCTGTTTATCGTTATCGCATACTGCTGATGCCATACAACCTTTAGCGGAGAAACGTGAGTGTTTGACATTCATTTATATTTACGTGATAATTTTGTAGTATCAGCGGAGAGGCCTCGTGAATTCTAGTAAAATTATCAACGTGAATCTAGATTTTTAAACTGGTTATTGCGAACAAGTCGAAGTATAGAATCTGCCAAAAGCATTTTTTTTATTCAAATGGCAGTCCAACCAAAGTTATCTAGTTTTAAATGAGGAGTCGCTATGGCGATCTTCTTCCGACCTCCAAATATGGGCGGTAGTACTACAATATCTGACCTATTATTATAATTCAGGTCACTGCTGAGATGACGAGTAATAGAGAAGTATGGAAGAAGAAGACATGCTGCGCCGACCCCAAATAAATTGGGATAAGGGCCGGAGAATGATGATATTATAATTAAGTTATCTAGGGTACTTGAACCATGATAAAACCAGACTGAAACCAGCCTTATAATTTGTAAAATAATTTAAACATAATAAGAACCAAAATCAGGACACTCTTTACTGGACACTCAACAAATTGGTCAAAATATAATGATAGGTACCTAAAACAGGTACTAGCAATAGTAAATACGGCCATTATTCACAAAAACCGGGTTAACGAACACACAGACACATACATATGTAAGAATATAATTATATAGTGCTAGGTACTAAATGGTCAATAGACTAAATGTTTGTATTTGACTTTTAAATGATACGGACTTCCTTAGTGAGTGGGCACGGGAAAATGTCTGGAAACGCCGGAGTTAATGTAGCTTTTTCTGGTTAATTTTTCATGGGGGGGAAATGGGTATTAATTTTGTAAAGTGGGGATATCTGGATGGAAAAGCAGCAGTGTGTGGATTTGAAGCTGTCGCAATCTATGTTCCACGTTCTTATAGTTCATGGGGAATCTGTTTTATACCATGGGTGAAACCGACCTTAATACTAATATTATTTAGGAAACTACTTTTTTTTCGGCGACTTCTGACCATGACGTCCTGGGTTCGATTCCCCGGTCGGGCAAAGTGTTATTGGGTTTTTCCATCAAGAATTTCTTAGTAGCAGCCACTTAGTCTGGATGTGTGCCCGGTTGATGGCAATAGGTTCGCCCCCTATTACATGGGACTTGAATCTTAACTGGCGAAATGTGGGTCTATTATTAGGCACACCTCTGCCTGACCCTTCGGGGATAACAGGAACACATTCCCGCTTCGCCACTATTCTGATCGGTCATCAATTTTTGTATAACCGCAAATACTGGCACAAACTTTGAACTTCGTAAAGTGGGGCGCTTTGGCGGAACTACAGCAGTATGAATTTATGGACTTGGATCAGTTTTGGAAACTATGATCCACGTCGTATCCTGCGCATCAGAACATGCAGTCGAAGTTAGTTCTAAACTGCCACGAAGCTAACGATAGAGCTGTGTAAGTGGCTACGTACTGGCCGGGTATAACTTCGAGTCCATAGACACGCAAAACAGAAGAAACTGCCAACGACGACGCCGTGGAAGTTTTGATCCAATAAAATTTGAATTTCTGTTGTGCCAGCGATACGAAGAAGAAGAAGATAATCATAGTTGTTTGAGAAGGATACAAAAACGTCTTCCGATTATTACCTTCAAGTATTTTGATAAGAATTTTACCTATCCTTTAATACCCTTATTGCTTTTCAGCACCTAACGATCTTATTGAATAAGAGCCTTAAATTTCCACTGCAATGTGGAACCCAACTACATACCAAAGACAGGTATTTCAAAAGCATTTTCAAGTATGCCACTTAACCTTCACCTTCATTGAAAATATTTACGACACAACAGAAATAAATATTAGAAGACATTCCTCCTATAACTCAAAATTCAGGTAAAAAACTTCGCGATTTCAAACTTTTCAAGCGAAGGAAACTTTACTGATCTAATTAATATCAATTCGAAAGTTTTGACAGCTTTAAATTACTTTATGTATCTTTCATAATTTGCTTAAAAAAAAAGGAAACAGCAACATACGGGGTGGAAGGGACACCGACGCGAAAATGGAAACCACATACTCCGTATATCATTCTGAACCCCTCCACATAGAAACATTTCGTCGGTTATTTAAAACAAAAAAAACAGCTGTTTCCTACAAAAGTGCAATACCTACACTGTCAAAATGTATGGAACAGCAATTTTTTTTTTATTAACCAACGAAAAATTTCTATGTGGGGGGTGGTGGGTTCAGAATGATGTGCTGAGTATGTGGTTTCGTTTTCGCGTCGGTGTCCCTTCCACCCCGTATTTAATGTAGCAACATCAGCCAGCATATGTTGGTCACACTGCTGTCCCCCCTCTCTTAGAGTCAGGCGTTTTTATTGTAGACAACTTAGAAACAGCGCGGTCTTCATCCATATTTCAGTTTTAAACTCATAAAAAGTACAGACGGTAATTCGAAAGGCTATTTAACTAGAATATTATAATACATAATGCAATTTATGTGAACAGTTTGGCAACGTCCGGTTGTTCTCAATGCCAGGCTGTATAAAATAAGAAAGTAATAAGAGGTTAGACTTGACTGTTGTAAGGATTCGTTTAAACTGCTGTTCTGCGCAGACGTTATATGGCAAAGCGTTGCATAATGGAGATAACTCACTCTGTTAGGCTGTGTCATATTTATTGGAAACATTCAAATATAAGTAGGTTTAAGAAGATAGCCTAGTCGCTACAAGCCCTTCTGCTGAGCAGGAGCATGGCGTCATGGGTTCGATTCGCAGGCCGGTTTTTATATTAGGAATTTCTTAGTCCATCCACAGAATCTGAATTTGGGCCTGGTTAATCTTCTTTATCGTGTGTTTAGTGCCTAACCTGGTGTTAGAGTTTTTATGCCACCCATGGGCCTCTGACTTGGCTTTACATACCGTCGAGAAATATCTCCCTCAAAAAAATAACAAAATATCTTCTAAAATAATAAAATAAAACAAATAAATGGAATGGAATATCTTCTGGCCTGGTTAATGGAAGGACACTCGTTCCCTATTTATTTCATGGGACGTATAAACATATTTGGCGAATTGTGAGTGTACTATAAATAGCCCTCTGTCTTACCCTCAGGGGAAAACAAGCATGATGGCATGAAGGATTAATAAATTAGACTGGAGCAATCTATAGCTATAAATTCATACTATTCCTTGACACAAAGATAAATAATGACAAAAATTTTACGACAGCCCAAACGAAATATAGAACTTCACATAACATTGTACCAGATATTGAATGCAGAATTTACGCTTTCGCATTGACCTACTGGCCTGTTTTTCGAAAATGACCAAACTCGGAGAGCAGGTAGCCAAAATTCACGTTTCATTTCTAATCAACAATCAAATCAGATAACGTAGTATACTGTTGTCAATGGCCTTTTACAAATCCAAATGTTAGGATATGTGGATTTTTGAAAACGCAGAAAATTTACATCCTACTACATATCTACAAAAGATATATATATGTATGACCTACATTAATTCAAATAAACATATAATTCCAAAATGAAGATGTCAACGTTCATTTGGCTGTAAGTGGTATTTCGAGCCTATAACACACAAACCCTGATACTCAAAATCGAATTACGATCAATATAGAAGTATTCTTTAAGATTTACATTCAACCATAAATACTAGTGATTAACAACCCTTAAAAAAATTCAAGATCTAAAATACAAGGACTGATTGCAGCAAATACTACAAAAAATCCTCAAATACTAACCGAAATAAGGTATTGTTAAAAAATCAGGCCAGCAAGCTTCCTCAGAACATCTTCAATACGCGTGTTATCCTAGCAGTAGGCGGGGTTGTAGCAATTTGCATGACATTGAGCGGCCGTGTTTCACTAAATTATCGTCAGACAAGGTCAGGCGTAGTCGCTGTACGTAGACTCGCGTGATAACGTTGATATTATATTAAATGTATTTGTTTATTGTTTGTTTTGTTTCCAAGATGATTTTCTATGAGGTGAAGATGAATATTTTATTACAGTGACTTTAGTTGATGGCTAGACTATGCGCGTAATGATATAATAGAATGAGAAGTTACATGATAGCGTGACGATTGACAGGGGAGAATGAAAGAAAAAAACGTTGCGCCGACCCCAAATAACATGGGACAAGGGCAGGAAGATGATGGTATGAAAGAAAGAGGAGTAAATGATACCGTGACGGCTGCTAGGGGAGAATGGAAGAAATGTGTTGCGCATCACCGAGTAACATGAGACAAGGGCAGAAAGATCTATAGCTATAATTGACGATCAAGATGATGATGTTGAAAAGAATACTATTAAAGTTGTTGAAACTGTTTTAAATACGCCATATCATGATATTCGTGACTTTGCTAATAAGAATATTATCAACTGGCCCAAAAAGATGAAAGATAAAGATGATGACTGGAGTAAAAAAAATAACAATTATTAAATGTTTTCTCTTTATAAGCAGTGGCTATTAAACTGACATTCTGATTTAAGAGATCTACGACAATATTGTAATGATTTTGTAGAAATTGACGGCTTTAAAGCTAGCTTAGAGTCCAAATTTTTTTTCTAGAGCCTTCTGCATTCAATTTGATCATCAGTAAAGGTTTATCTATATTAGCAGTGGACGTCCTTTCACCGAGATAATAATAATGGTATGCTAGATAAAGAGCAGTCTTTCGGCTTTACGATGATAATGATGGTGCTGTTAATTTGAAAAACAATGAAACAGCAGATCCCAATAAAATACCTCCGAATCGTACAAAAGGACAGTAACTAAGTGAACAGCATGGACTAAATCCATTTTCAAAGAGTAGTAACAATCAGGTCGTATATTTAGAACAGTCACACAAACACACATCCAGGCGACGTAATTTAATTTTAATTTAGATCAGATTGGAAGTAGGTCGTTTAAGTACAGCGCTAGTAATGTAAACTAGATTGTAACGCAGTTTTAGGGCAAATACATAGTGCAGTTCTTGTTGAACTTTTAAAGATTTGGCATAGATAGATGGAATTTGGTTTCTGTAAAGAAAGCCATACTATTCACGGCCGCGTCGTAAGATTTGTTTGATAACTTCGTAGCCGAAAAATAAAATTAAAGTGCCTTAAATAAGGAAAACAACTAAGGGTAACAAGTAACAATCGTATAGCTGAAAACGATTACATCAATTACGAAATAAAAACACCGAGATTTTTCGGGAGACGATTGTAATTTTCCATCCATTGTTTGAAAAAACCCTTTAACAAAGAACAAAACATCTTGGGAGAGATTTCAACACTGCACAAGTTGACGACTTGTTCAGGCTTCTCCATATAAAAGGCTCTTTCAATTGACTCAATTTCATGACAAACAACTTCTACATCAATTTCTAAAATACCTTTTTCCATTATAATTTGCCACGTGCCCGTTTCCCAGTAGAGTTCTGTTTATTAAAAAAGGAAGGAAATATGCTTGCACGTGGAAGAACTAGGGGCCTTGAAAATTATGCTTTGAACGTAATCTATAATAATATTATAAATGCCAAACTGCCTGTCTGTCTAGCCTTTCATGCTACAACTACTTAACCGAGCGTTATGAAATTCAACAGTAATTAGATGAATTATCCTGGGATCCAGAAAAGGGCAGACAAAGGTTACTTTTCATTTTAGATCACAGACGAAGTCGCGGGCAATGGTTAGTACTTTCCATAGTTAATCCTACTCTATTTTAGACTGAAATGGATATCTGTTATGGTAATATGTACTGTAAACAAATAAAAATAGTTTGAAATGAAATGAGGTCGAGAAATAAAATATTAATAGTTTTATCGTATACGGAAGAATATTCGTGGACAAGATAGTAGATTAATTTCGGTATTAGAAATTAGGTTGCATACTTTTCGGTTATGAAGAATTTTAAGTTGGTAGTTCGTTTTCAATTAGTTATAAGTGGCAATGTATTTGTGGCGTATCTAATAGTTTCTGAAATACCACAAATACTTTCACTGCTGGGTACTTTCCCGTGTTATTTGATAGCCTTTCTACAATGCTGTTAATATCACCTAGCTTTTAAAATACTACCAAATTCCGGAGTAACCTCTAATGAATACAATACAATGATTTTAAGCGATGGGAAAACATCATCAACATTTTCAAAACCACCAATACTGGACATAGAGCTTCCGAAAAAAAAGAGCTAATTCAAACCATAGCAGAAAACACTAAGGATGCGTCCTGCATGTAATCATGTATGACAGAAACATAAGTAAGAAAGCTCTCATCCTTCTCTATCCACTCTCCTCCTAGATCCTTCGATGCAGTAGGAGAGTGGGTAGAGAAGTATTTAAAGCTTTCTAGAAAGTCACACAAAGTCATACGTCATACATGAAGATTTATGACGAGTGACTTTCTGAGGACACTGTACAAAATTCTTACACTCGTATCTATAGTCAAGTTAAAGAAATGTCTTAAGCGATTACTTGTGCAAAATTTTGTATGCAATACACAAGAATTTAAAAGAAGTAAGAACCGTCAAAAAAAGCTAAGCTAAGAATTCTAACTTTTTACAGTTCTAACTTTAACCAATTACTAAACTACATAATAAAAATCGTATCTTAAAAAATGACATTTACTCAAGTAAACACTTTGACTTGTTTATAGATACGCGGGTTAGACTCACAAAATTCCAGCGCAATCTATAATGTTTACAGACAACACTAAGATATAAAGTCAATCAAGTCATTCAAACTAGATCCAGGAATGATTATAAAACCCAGTGAGAAAGCGTGCTTCCAGAATGACATAGGACTTTCTTCACCGAAGCAAGTGATAATTATACAAAAATTTAAAAACATCATGAGGAAACCAGCACGCCTGGGAGATATTTCTCGACGGCATGTAAAGCCAAGTCAGAGGCCCATGAGCTGCGTACAAACTCTGACACCAGTTAGGGCAACTACGGAAAAAAATATAGGGCTTTCACACAAGCACAGTGCACTAAATACCTAGGCTAACAAAATTCCAATGCAACCTATAATGTTTACAGACAAAGCCGGTTCACGTGACTGCGGCGACCGTAGTCGACAGCCACGTGAGCCCGGCACGTTGCCACACACACAGCCAATAGTTTATTAGAGTGTTTGTTTTGATGCCTGTGATTGGACCGATTTTTCTTATTGAACTACGCATGTTCGGCGAACGTTGGATTTATGAATGGGAATTGAGAAAGAAAGCAATTGTGAAGTAACTGGCATGCTAGGACATGCCAGTTGCTTCACGACGCTTTCTTTCTTTCTAACCTAACCAAAAGTTCGAAGATAACACAACATCACGCCTGTAATCCCCGAAGGGATAGGCAGAGCTCTACCTAATGGTACACCCACATTTCGCTAGTTATGTTTAGGGCACATGTAATAGCGAGCCTATTGCCATCAACCGGGCACAGATCCAGATTCCGCTGCTCCGCTGGCAGCTAACCCACTAACACTTTATCCGACCCGGGAATAAAACCCCGGACTTCATGCTCAGCAGTCGCGCTTGAGCCCACTAGACCAATTAGGCAGAAGTTCGAAGATAGACATGTGATATCCCTCAACCCGAGCTGGGCACGTGTGCTGGATTAAGGCTAATTCCCTCTGACAAACAGGGGGCTTGTGCAGCTCATCATCTCATGTCCCATTCTACTTGGGGTCGGCGCAACACGTTTTCTTCTTCCATTCTCTTCTGTCAGACGTCACGGCATCATTTACTCCTTTCTCTTTCATATCATTCCTCACACAATCTATCCATCTTTTCTTTGGCCTTCCTCTCCCTCTCCATCCATCAACATTTACATCCATCACTCTTTTAGTAACAATGCGTTTTCATCTTTCCTCATTACATGTCTATACCAAGACAGACGACTTCCTTTAAATTTTTCTGTAACAGGCGCCACTTTCAAACTACCTCTAATATACTCATTCCTTACTTTATCCATTCTTGTTACTCCACACATCCATCTGAACATTCTTATCTCCGCTACATGCAATCGTTTTTACTCCCTCTTCTTCAAAGCCCAGCATTCTGATCCATACAGTACGACAGGCCTAATCACGGACTTGTATATTTTCCCCATTAAACGGGGCTTGTGCAGCTCATGGCTAAATAATAACAGCCGCTCCGATCAATCTTCAGGTTAAGCCTTTGGTTGGTCTATCACTTATTACATATAGAGTTTCGTCCGTGCCTCGATGGAAATCACGTTAAACCCTTGGACCCGGCTGACATTTGTAAATCTTTGACAGTCGTTACAGGTTGTCAGTGGCCCGAAAGTCTGACAATCAGACTTCCGTATCGTATTACCCAGTACTAACTGGGTTGTGGAGGTCAGATAGGCAGTCGCTCCATGTAAAATACTAGTATTCAGATGCCGACCTCAACATAGTTGGTAAAAAGGCTAGGCATATGATATATGACATTTTATAACTGCGAACATGTCATCAAAACTTTGTCTCGTTCTTTAAGAACATTGCAATAAGGGTTCTTATCAAATATGGAAGACTGGAAGTATTAAAAAAAAACGTGCCAGGCAAACAATAAATAAAACACGAAATAATCACGTTTTTGTCCTTCGCAGAGCAAGTGTCTCTTATCTATGGTTTAAAAATAAAGACAGTGTCGTTCTTTCTTCTTTACAATGTATGTATTTTGTTGATTGATTTATGCTAATTACATAGTCACACGTGGGGTCGCCCCTAGGTGGAAAGTCCGATGAACTGAAGTAGACTGGTGTCAACTATAATGAAGGTGGAAAACCACGATGTATGGTGAAACATTGAAAATATTAAAACATTGATATGGAACTGAAGAGGGTGAGGAAGGCCAAAAAAAATATGGATGGATTGTGTGAGGAATGATATTTATTTATTTGTTTATTTTATGATAGGTAGCTTCACAGCTGACAGCACATAAACATAAAATTATTATACTAAACATTACGCCAATTACAAAGTACACAGAAAAATAATAAGATAATCAATGAGTGACTCTAATTAATTGTCGTTAAAGTATGAAAGAGGAAGGAGTAAATGATGCCGTGACGGTTGACAGGGGAGAATGGATAAGAAAACGTGTTGCGCCGACCCCGAGTAGAATGGGACAAGCGCAGCAAGATGATGATGATGTTATGGAACTGAAGAATACACTGTTGGAGACGACGAAGAAGGTGTTAAACCGAGATAAAAGGTAAAACCCATGATATACCCGAAAAATGACGTTTTTTTTTTAGAAAGCACTATTTAACTCATTGAATATTCATACCATAGTCTTTAAAAAACGGATAAAATGTTTACAAGGTAATACTTGACATGATTGTGTAAGGTATCCTATACATATTCCTACACCATAATTATGTCCCGTTTGTTTAGGGGCTGTCCCTAAATAATCTGAAGCTTATCTCAAGTGGCATTCGGGAATATCCCGCAAAATACACACAGTTAACTAAAACAATGTATCTGAATATGTTCACTTATCTTCGACCTATAAGCCTCTCGTCAAGAGGCAATTAAGTGGAGTAAGTAAATGAAGAAAGACTGATTATTCTGTCACCACATACATAAGTTCACTTCACCAAGTAACTGAGTTGTAGAGGACGGACAGGCAATCGCTACATTTAACATAACACAACATCACGCCTGCAAAACCCCGAAGGGTAAGGCAGGGGTGTACCTAATAGTACACCAACATTTCGCCAGTTATGTTTAAGTACCATTTAATAGGGCGAGCCTGTATAACCGGGCACAAATCCAGACTCCGTGGCTGCTACTGAGAATTTCCTGATGGAAAAACCCAATAACAATTTGCCCGACCAGGGAATCAAGCCCAGAACCTCATGCTCGGCAGTCGATGGAATGAGGCAGTCCATGTTCGTCCGCTCCATCATCACTACATAGTATAAAACCAAGTCGCTTCCCGCTGTCTGTCCCTATGTATGCTTAGATCTTTAAAACTACGCAACAGATTTTGATGCGGTTTGTTTTACAGCTAGATTGATTCAAGAGGAAGGTTTATATGTATAATACATGCATATTATAGTAGAGAAAACTACATATACTATAGTAGAGAAATCTACATTGCGCCCGTGCGAAGCCGGGGCGGGTCGCTAGTGTAAAATGAACTGAAAGCCGATCCCAACATCTAAAAAGCAAAAGCAAAAGTCTAGCCAGTGAAATATTATTACATTTTCTGACTCTTTTCATCTTCTAATTTCGCCCAAGAATAACTTAGTTAAGTCAGAAACGTATCAAGTTGTACCAAGAGAGCTGTTTAATATTCATTGGATCCAGACTTATTCCAAGGACCGTCTCAAGGCTGCGGCTATCTTTTAGATCTTTCTTAGAAGATAAGATAATGGTTTATAATGTATGTATGTGTGGCGCCTGTTATTAATTATCTACATGTGTTGGTATTAAGTTTAGAAAAACCGCAAAATTGGTTTCTGTATGCCTTTTACAAAGCTCGCCTTTTATACTTTGAAATCTGCGTAAGTAGCCTAGGAAAATATCTAATTAGGGTCATTTAAAAATCTTAGGGAGTATTTACTGTCCAGGACAGACATCATCATCTGCCTGGAGTTCTCCTGACGATGTTGGGGTCGGCTTCCGGACTAACCGGATGCAGCTGAATACCAGTATTTTACATGGAGCGACTGCCTATCTGTCCTTTGACAGTCAATAACTTCGAAAAAAAAAAACATATTGCACAGGACTTTACACACATTTGTTGATCCCGGAGAGAAATTTGGGTTGGGGAATATCCAATTCTGAGTTAAGCTCGCCATATTACATATTAAGCTATGTTATTACAATTTGTACGTATATTTTTTTGTGTACAACAAAGAATAACAAATTTTTCGCACTTATTTTATTTTGTCCAATATCTACTTTAATTTCATCCGTTGTAAAACACTTAGGTAATAGAGATCGGTAGTTTCTAATTGTATTTTGGCAGTTTATTGCCAGTTCATCAGGCTTTCATATCATTTGACACATGCCACAACCAGTCATTAATAGTAGCTGTTCGTAATTGAAGCAGGCAGACGATGTCTGATCTCTGACCTGAGGTAGTACCTATCTGCAGACATGAAATCAGCTACCAGGCGTCTTCCAACTGCTGATTGATGGATAGCAAGAACAGATAATAGAACGTCTTGCATCCGATCGTGACTTGTCTTGTTCCAACGGACTACTTAGCTTAGACTAGGAAAGTGATGCTGAAACTTTTCTTTTTATCGCAAGCAGTGGATAGGTACTCTACTTTCGTTCAGACTTATTTTCTTGTTCGTTTTTAGAACAGCGTTTCTAGAGAATTTCGGTTGTTAAATTTAGAAATGAAAATGTCTATAGCTCAGAGTCTACCTAGTTACTGCACCCAACCAAGTTCAAATAACATTTTGTGCCTTACTGCGTATTTTAGATCGTCTTCTCTCTCGTGTCTCGTATTTGCTCGTGTTCTTCTTCTTAGAAGAGATTTTAGCTCGTGACTTGTGAATTTAAATAAATTGCTTCAATAGTATACAATTATTCATGCTGTCTTCTTCTTTGTGTCGATGTACTGTCAGACAAATTAATGTATTATTAAGCAAATTGTCACCCTACGTCAATTTGCCTTGTTATAGCCATTTCAAACAAATGTCAAAGAATGCAAGTTGTAATTTGAATATACTACTGGTTACTAATATTACTAACTTATTTATTTTAAATCATACTTTACCGTAAAGTTCTAATCTATAAAAAAAACCCTAGGTACTCAAAACTTTGAGTGCCCCTGACTTAAATAAATCGATAGGTTACAACTTTACAAGTTACGACAGCTCGAGTACTCGACTCGCAATCGATTCGCGGCAATGTCATGACAACAGAGAAAGTTAATAAACATTTTGTAACATGTTCCAAAATGTTTATAAACTTTTATGACTGGTAAAAAATGTTCGGTAAGTGAAAGTAATTGATGTACGTACCTAGTTTTGTTGTTGATGAGTAATTATTTGATAGTTATCAACGAAATTGATTGCAATTGTTTGTGAATGAGTATTGAAATTTGAACAAGACTGGTGTAACTGATTGATAGTGAACTCGAATAGATTTTAATTTAAATAGTGTACTCAACCAACCTCTGGGTCTTACTGTCCAAGAGTCAGTGAAAGTTTTCGTGGAAATTCGTAATTTTTCCTTATGGGAAATCTATGTAATCCCCAAAATTCATCTTAAATATGTGACCTACAAATAAAAGCCGAACAAAACCCAAAAATAAAAACATTTTTTTTTTACAATAAAAATTCTAACCCTAAATCGCTACCTTGTTCAAAAATCGCCCGCTGCACATCATGACATGACATCACACACACACACATGACATAACATAGCAAATCCCAGACCAAGTTCAGGGCTGGACGACCGGTCGGATCCGCGAGGCACACTTACTCGTGCCCCACTGACCTGCTTGTGACGGCCTCGTGTAGGGAGGGGGGCAAACAATAACAACAAACAATTATCTACTTTATTCAACACAACCTAAAGTTGACTTTACATTGTTCGGGTACGAGGATAACGCCGCGATGCTACATTTTAGTCGCGTTCTTGATTTTAATCAGAGTTAATGATTTATTTTCTACTGAAAGTTTGGGTATTAAAGAAGGATAATGTAAGTAGGATATTATAATACATAATTATTACATCAGACGCTCGTTTTGTTTATCCTCTTTAGAATACATTAAGGGTACAAACAAGTCGTTTTATGCGTAAAACCAGCGAGAAGTACGTACCATATAATAATGTCATTACATATTATGGTAATCATGTTAAATATTCAAGGCGCTTGAAGAAATAGTAGAGTTTACAGAATATTCATGATGTCTAGCACATACAACATATTTATTATTCATTCACATAACATATTACAAATACCTTGGTCTGTCGTATTTAAAAGACGTTTTAATTCTTCTGTCGTACATACCCGACCATGGCATATACAGGGTTGTCTACTCAAAAATAAATAACAAACGCCTGTAATTCACATTGTGTGAGTAAATAATAGTGCATCTAGATTTCGCCAGTTATGTTTAAGTCCCATTTTACAGAGGGCGGGCCTATTGTCATCGACCGGGAACAAATCCAAATCCGCAGCTACTACTAAGAAATTGATGAAAAACCCAATAACACTGCCCGTCCTGGAAATCAAAACCAGCACCTCATGCTCAGCAGTCGCGCTTGCAATCACTAGACCAATGAAGTAGTGTACTCAAATATTTCAAGTTTAAAGAGTCCTGCAAATAAGTCTGGTTAGAAACAAAAGGCGATCTACCCTAGCCCTACTGACGTCAAACAGCTCACATGTATTGGAATAGGGCTGTCACAAACATGGCGAGCTAAAAATATATAAAGCGACAAACAGACAACGCCCACTGAGCAGTGCTCGCCGACTGAAAATTTACATTTTATTTATAGACACTTTTATTTCATAAATATTAAATTTTTCGTCTTGTTTAACGAACCGTTTTTTTAATAGTTACGTAAATCTCAAGCTGCAAGCTTGAGTAAAGTTAAAATAAAAGCTTTCTTTACGTTTAAAAGAATGGAATCCAAATTAAAAATATTGCAATTCTGAAAAACGGTAATTCGCAGAATATTCCTTAATCATATTTTAACCCTCAACGATTCACGAAAGAATAAACATTTCACTCACTCACACACACACACACACTCACACTAATTCTGAGAAACACGACAAAAATATAGTTAATATAGTTCCACGTGAAATAACCGCTTGTAATATTCGCCACATAAAATAAACACGTATACAATGTTGCACCCACGATAAACTTCGACCTTTATTAGCGAAGCCACCTGAAAACCTTCAGGCAACATCAATAGGTTGCAATATTCACTTGTTGGCCTTTCTAGTTAACGTAACGGGAAAATATATTTAGATTTTTCCTTCCTTGATAATTAGCATTTCCTTGGTAATGTTCTGGAGCGAGGAAAACAAGACCAAGGACGGGGAATGTTTGAAGTTATAGTGAGTAAACAAATAATTGAAGGTCAGGGTTAGAGAGCACCTATTGATTGATGGAAGCAAAATTAAATGGAAAGAAACTTTTTTAAACCTGATATGGAAAAAAAATCTTCATTTTTTTTTAAATGAACGTGTTTTTTGTTAAATCTTCGCATTTAAACGGTAAACTTCTTTAAATGTCAATCCTTTAATGGATTTCTATCAATCAACTCAAAAAAAAAGCTTCGCATTTAGAGGGTTTACTTTTTGACACATCAATTCACTTTCAAACAACTCATTTTTTTTATAGACCTTCCTCTTTCAACTTCAAGTGAAGTATCTTATCCTATATGTGCCAAACCTGTTGATCAGCACAGGTCCAGGTATTGAAAGCAAGCACCGATCAAGATTAACCTAACCCACCGCTGAGGCCCCTACTGACGAGGTTGCGACCAACTAACCCAGATACGCACGCGCGCTTCACTGTCGCCGCGCTCTCATTTGACTTATAGATGATTCATATTGTTTTATCCTTTAATTTTATTTATTCAATGACATACAGAACAATATTTTTAGCCTGTTCTGTCTGGGCTAATGCCTAGCTATATATATCTATCTATATATTATTCCTATCTTCTTTTTATTTTGCGACAGAAATACTCGTATATTGCAAAAAAAAAACATGACGTGTTGGTATGTACGCCTAGTCCGGGTATACACAGTATTTACAATGTCTTACATTGATACAAACATAATTTAAAAAATAATTTTAAGCTTTCGACGGGTTGAATTTAATTATTTATTAATAAGTTTAGCTACATCAAATTTTTCTATAAGTGAAAATCAGCAATGTCTCATGCACTGAATGGTGTTATTTTAATTAATGAAAGAGCAAAAGAGAATGTTAACGATAGAGGTACTGTGGTAGGAGCTACAAAATAAGTGAAGACATAACCAACATCCGGTAATTCGCCATTTTGTTTTAATATTACAAAATATTGTGCAATTCGATAATTATCTTAAGTACTACAAAGCATTCACTATTATTTGACACAGATAAGAGAAAAGAAAAGTAACAAATACTGCTTTCTATCTAAATCACGGCACAAAAATGGCACACATCATATTGAATACAGAGAAAATGTTCCCATAATGGACGAAAAAAATCATCGGAACACTTTTACGTGCCAACAATAAACTAAATTGAGTTCACACGTCGCGAAATATACCCTAGTTTAGCCATCCATCATTCTAATAATAAATCCAGACAAGAATAGCTCATGGAAAAATAGCACTAAGCGTCTTAGACCTAGACCAAGGTTGAAAAAGATTCTTTGAGCGATTTGATCCCTGAACAATATTGAAAGCTTAGAAAACGAGGGTAAAATTTAAATAAAAGTAGGTTAATCTTTGAATAGCATTAATAGTGTTGGAGTTGAAAGAAAATCACCCTTGTGGGGTGGAAAACCCCCGGAACGTTTTAGAGATAATTTAGAGCTTACACGAGCGGCCTACTTGCTCAGAATTGGGAGGTAATCAAATACAATTTCGACCACAATCCCATTAAAATGAGAAAATCGAAGTCCGGAAATTGGTTCCGATCAAAAACGTATTTGCACAAGTGTTGTACTGGAGTGAAAATGTGACGTATCACTTTATAGATAATCACTCTGACAAAATTATGATTTCTGGTATATTGCACTGCTTTATTCAGCTCCATATAAACAATGTCGACCAGATTAATGACTAAAGTAACGAAGAACGCCACCGAACC
Organism: Standfussiana lucernea; assembly: GCA_964057025.1. Classification (NCBI taxonomy): domain Eukaryota; kingdom Metazoa; phylum Arthropoda; class Insecta; order Lepidoptera; family Noctuidae; genus Standfussiana; species Standfussiana lucernea. The sequence goes on from OZ059810.1 coordinate 2,924,586, forward strand.
TGTCAACGTGTCCAAAATAATCTAGTTAAATATTCGAAGGAACCGAGAATGTATCAACAACTCGGAAACTAAAAGACGATGATGCAATAGAATAAATAACCATCTCAGGTAAGTTCAAGTTTCCAGAACTTGTGAAAAGGTGGAAAAACAGGCTATAACCACATTAAATTGACAACCTAACACACCATGGCAAGAAATGAGTGGCAGGTGAGTTCAAAAGAAACTCACGTACTTACTACATCCGTGCCACATACTGGCAGTGCACAATCAATGGGTGAAATTAGGTTAGTCGACAGCGATGTTATTTACTGGTATAATGGCTTATTACTTTTTAGTTTAATAGAGGGTAATTAGTGAGATAGGGAGTCGCGTGACGATTGATTTTAACGTATTGGAAAAGAGGGTTTGAATTTGGTAACCTTCAGGAAGGTTTTCAGTTGTAGCCATGATGTGGGAAGGATGCCTGGCTGAGTAAAAGATTATAAACAGCCTGTGGTCCTTATAAGAGCTTGGCATCAACTGCCTAGCCTTGTCCAAACCTTGATGGGGTCGGCTTCCAGAATAAGTGGATGCAGCTGAATACGTATTACGTGTATTTGACCTGCACTACCCAGTTACCAATTACAGTCTAGTAACTAAAAGAATACAAAGAGAAGAAAACGCTTCAAGAACGTTCGAGAATAACTAGAGAACGAAAGATCGAGACGGCAAAAAAAGTTCACACAAAAAAAATCACAAGCATCCAACCGGCTGTAACCTCTCACATTTCCTCGATCGCGATTTTTTACGCCAATCTCGAGCAAGTTGCGCCACTCTAAACCATCCGTTTCACTTTTGCCCAAGCACTTTCACTGCTAACGGTACGAGCGTACCACGCTTGAATCACAAGCGAATAGCGACTCTAGCCAAGACACCTTCGCTTACAATCTTCAATGTCAACATTTCCGCATTTAATACTTTACGGATTATGAAAATGATGGCATAGGAAAATCTGTTGTCCCAAGATAATAATAAAGATCAGAATTAAAGTGTTTATGAAGAGTAAGGATCCGATGTTAGCCGAAGACGAGCCGAGCGTGCACCGAGCCTTGGAGCAATGGCTTTCGTGCGCGTGAGTTTGAAAGTCGAATGCGCCCCACCGCGCGGACTCGGGTACCGTAACCGCTTGTGTCATCCGTTACAGAGCGGTGAAACTCTTGTTACGTTGTTGGACCGCTATGTTACGCCTTCGAGCGGATGACGGAGTATCCAGAGCATTGCTCATCCACGTTGCTCTGAATTCAAACAACAAAATGGGTCACCAAAACAAAAATCAGAGGAATAATTTCAAGGTATGATTAATTATGAAATGAATGCGTAAGCCACAGGTCAAGATTATGTCGAGGAACAATAAACAAACGGTGGAAGCATTGAATTCAAATCAGTCGGGAGACGGAAATGATAGGGATCTGCATGACACGAATAGTTTCGACCTTAGTGGACTGCGATTGTTACCAAGTTGTATCACGGATGGATAAGTATTTGAGAAGCAATTGAACAGAGACTGTAATGAATGTTTTACTGGTGATTACCGGTTGGCCCCGCTATTGGAAGATTGCTTATTAGCTGTTGATTATGGTAATTTAGAAAATTATTATATTGCAGGGAGTTTAAAAGCGACTGTGGCAGAGACGTCGCAAGGGAATCGTCAGCCTTGGTATGGGAATGTTATAGGTAATGAATATGTTAATGGATAGAGAGGGAGAAGAACAGCAACTTAGAAATACATCTACAGGTTTTGCTAAATATAACAGTTAATGCAAAGTTCAAGTAACAACATATGATGTTGACAATGCTCTTTATGTACTTCTGGCATTATAAAATCAAGTTATGTTAGTCGCAATGTCTGAATAGCAAAGTAAATAACATTATTATATCAATAACAATATACGATAAGGCGGTCATTAAATAATAAACCGTAATAATCAATTGGAGGTCAACACAGGAGTAAATATTCCAAGTAGATTATCTACTAGCAATGTTGTAGCTGTATTCAGTAGCTATGGAAATACAGTTGAACGGATTGAAGGAACCTATGGTAACAATGAATATTATACGGTAAAGCCAACAAGAAGGGTTATTTTATCTTTTTTTAACAAATCAGAAGAAACACTGATTAAAGATAAGAATACAGGGACAAAAACACCCAATTGAGTTATTGTTAAATATTTAGGATTGTGTGAATTCTCCTAGATTGAACAGGTTTTTGCCTACAAATGAATAAATTAACAAGAACTTATAGTGTAAATTGAATTATTTATCCTACCAAGTACAACTAAATAATTTGCATAATCATTAAATTTTCCTACGGTTAATTGTATGAGTAAACAAAAAATTGAATAAGTACAGATCATATAAACTCTGATTAAAATTATAATCATAGAAGGTTCGAGAATACAAATCTGAAGATCAAAACAAAGTTACCATTTGCAAATTACAAAATTCATCGTCTGATGTTCCAGGGTCATTACCACGATCACGATTATTCACGATCGGATACAGAGAACATGAACTTTTAAAATTCCTATAAACTTCTGCCATAAACAGAAACGATACATAATATCTACACAAGAAAGGGCGGCATCGTAAATTGACAATGTCAAGACAACAAGGGTTTCATAAACACCCTTCCAACAAGCTCTGAAAGATTTTGAACTTAAAATCAAAGAAATTAAGATTCAATATCAAGAAACGATCAATCCGCATGTCGTCGAAGGAAAGTGGCCTCGTGATACGGGGAAACCCGAGCCGTGGCACGCGAATCCACCGAGACAGGTTCGTTTATATTTCTGTCTCTGTCTTTCGATGGAGGTTTATGCGGGAGTGCGAGAGGAAAGGAGGTGGCACGAGTAACGGAACTTATCAGTCTCTATTTATAATTGGTCCGATGCGATACCGGAGTAATAACAGGACCGCGAATGTGTCATTTGGGTTACCGCTTGCGGGACGATAAGCAAGACCTTTTTAATGGGAAATCTACAGGACGATGGACGGAAGACCCACGTTATTTGCAGAATGTCAAACATTTTAATAGAATTAGAAACAATAGCCACTCATACAACTACTACAGAATAGTGAATGTAGTTTGGAGGCCAAGAATATTGAGGAATGTTCTCTTTAGTATAAAGTTTTACGACCCATCAAATACTCGTCAATACTTTTAAAGACTACTAAGGCTGCTTTTATTGCTGAACTTTACTATTGTGCAACAAAACTAGTTAAAGATGAAATTGAGATTAAAAGTACAATAATACAGATAACCCATAGAAGAATAACTTAACTTTATACAGAACTCGTTTAGCGCAACGTTTTGAAGCACAACGAATTTGAAATTGGAGCCTAGCCAGAACTTTAACCGGAAGTTTTAGACCGTACAATGAATGTTCTAGACTCGGTTAGATAAGGAGAAAAAAAATGACAGTGAAAGTATTAGGTATCAAAACCTCTTATATGCCAATCAAAATTTAAAATTGGAACACGCTGCCCTCATTCCGCGCGCGACTTTGGGAGAGAGCGGTTGACCGGGTGGTAGTGCAAAAATAAATCATTTTAAAATTAGCAGCAATAATAATATTCATTCATTGTATCTTCGAGGGGACTGCGCTAGGCGTTTTGTCAATGAAGTTCATGACGAAAAGCGTTCCGCTCTGATAAGCGTATTATTTGGTCGGCTTTCACTTCTCTTGGAAAGGAATTCGCGAACCGTTGTGAGCTGAGACCCAATAGACTTGTTTGGTAACAGTATAATATAAAATATACATCATTAATTGGTACGTTGGGCAACTGAATTCTATAATGACGTGATAAATAAAGCAGTTGAAGTACCAAATGAGTTGTTTACGTGCAATTATTTTGTAAACGTAACGCGACCTGGGTATCGTTACAGCCGAATTGGGACATTCCTTGTGAGTGATTGGTTTCCATTGTTTTACAAACATACTAGCGAGCTATAAAACAACGTTGTTGAGCATGCCTATTAAAAGAATCGTACCGGGGAAATGGAGTCGAGAATTTTTGCCCGCAATTTCGCTTGCATGGCTTACGGAACTGAAAAAGTGAATTGGAACTCCGTCTAGTCATTAATGTAATGGTATATTCCGAGAAAGTTTTGTATTTACAATGGAAATTAAATCACCTCAAGACTTTGTTGCTGGACACGAAGCCGCAATTACTGTTGAAACCGACTAATTTGGAACATAAAATCAAGCCTGTTATTCCCGAAGGGTTAGGCAGAGATGTACCTAATACTTCATCCACATTTCGTCAGTTAGTATTGTATAGTAGAGGGTGAGACTATTCCAATCAACCGGATACAAATCGAGACTCCATGGCTGCTACTGAAGAGATGCTACAATAATACATTTTGACCCAATTGTGAGCTCTTTAATAAGAAATCTGATCGCTCATAAGCATAAAAATATCATAAGCTGTAACCCACTATCTTAATTAAGCAATAAGATCATAAAATGCATAAACCAGCCCAAAGTTGCGTAAACAGAGATGATGTACGATGTACAAATGCATGCACTTTCGCTCTCAAATACATGGAAGCTGTTAAAATTCAAACTAACATTAAACTGTCAGTTTATGATGATTAAATAAGTTTGCGAGATCGTCATAAAGACAGATCTAGCATTCATTGATTTGGTTCACTTGTATCGTCAGTTAGATTAGTTTAACTGTATGTAGAAGTTACTGCAATAAGATTTTATGATCTATTGTTTAATTATTTAGTCTTTAATTCCAGACGGTCTTTGGCTCTATGAAGGAGGGGACTTTTCGGCCAATAAATATATCCTCTTCGCCATACGATTGTAATATTCAAACGTTGGGTTCTATTGTATTATGAAATATGTTGTTAGGGCTCCGAACATCATTTATTTTATACTTTGCAGCAAATAAACAATCCCATTTAAATGTTTTTATTGCTACGAAAATAGCAAACAAGAAAACGAAGTTGGATGAAAAGATATTTGAAGGAAAGAAAGTGAAAAGATACAAAATGTAGCTTGATGAGTCATTAATGATAGTTTTCACCTGAAAGTAACGTTATAAATAGATGCCACTAACATACATTGGAAGATTATTGAAGGATTGTTCTCACGTTACCAGAAACGTATTGACTGACTTACAACTGTTGAATTTATTGACATTTATGGCCGTGGACGATGCATAACGTGCATTTATAGATCTTTGCAAATGATGTTCTTTAGATACTGACAACCCTCATGGAAAACAATCGTTAATTAATTGTATGCATGTATGTATTGACACTTCTAAAAATCACAATCCGATTTCTATTAAACAATCTCCTTGAAATGTCAGATGGCAAAATCTAAATAATGATTACAGTAATCTACAAGGCTTAGATTGTCTCACAGTTTTAAAACTTGCCAGTCATGCTGACTGATATCTCAGCGATCGAGAATTACAGTCAAATACTAAAGTCCACGGAACTGTAAACTCAAATGACAATGAACTTCATGCTAAAATATTCTTATTTGTTTAAACACCTGCTTATGTTTTAAATATATTTTTGTGCTTTATTGAGGGACATAGATACTTTTATTTTTGTTGTATCTTCATCATTGTCATAATAAGTCTATAGAAGACCCTTGTTGGATTTGTTTCTGGGTCACCAGTATTATGATGTACCTCTTCATCAGCTGTTCCTTTGGAACCTTTAAGGATATCAGATTTGTGTCATTATCATTGACTAATACTGCTCCCTTTTCCTGTTCAAACCTTTTTGCGTCTCCAAACGCCACGAGGATGATAAAGTCTATTTTTACTTGGGAATCACGACTAAATAGTGAGTAGTAGTAGTGGTACGCATTCATATATCAATTTCGAGTTTTCTTGGCACTAGTAATATTCATGTTAGTTGTAGATCACTACCAAAGAGACAGGTGGTTCATCCCATTGACGTGATCGTAGTGTGTGTAGGACCATTTAGTAGTGTTTATGTTCTGATACCGGTCCTACAAGGACCATGTCCGACTAATGTTCAAGTCAAGAATAATCCTACATCCTTTTGAACGATTCAAAGCTCATTAAAACTTGTTTCTAGCACAAAATATGTTAAACCCGTTACTTTTCCACATTTCTCCGATAACGTTACATCATTTGTCCTTTTCAAACACAATGCTGTTATTCTCAAATAATTTGCCTAGATACATTTCAAATGCTCCGTTATGTTTTTATTCATTTATCTTAAAGTCAAGGCCGCGTTTTTATACAAGGATATGACATTGAAACTATAATTACGATAAACGGTGACTGGGTAACTTTATAGCAGTTTTTCCACCAATATTTCTCAGAAGGCCTCAAATTGTTTGTTAATTTAATGAATAATTTTAGTCGAAACCACCGTTATTGTTGCCCTTGGCGAAGAATTTTCAACACTTATAGCAAAAACAAATATTAATCATGTTGACTTATAAAATAGTGAACACAAAACTAAGTAAAACATTGCAAACTTAAGGCAAATTGGTTTCGGGTTTTAAAAAATTCGTAAGAGCAGCCACCGAGGCACCGATTGCCGTGACCTACATACAGCGGCAGCCATTTTGAACATTGCGCTCGCGCCGGTTTTGGTGGCACATTTCACATGATACCCGGCTTATCTGCGTCATGTTTTCTTTTTCTGTTTATTTAATGAGTTTCATTATTCTTTTCGAATGTGCTTTTAAACGATGTAAGGTTATTTAAGACTAGCCTTTGCCCGCGACTTCGTACGTGTGGTACTTAGAATCTAAAAAAAGATCATTTCTGTGGTAAAATGTAGCCTACATTTTAAGTTAGGCATCTAGCAGTAGAGCGGTGAAAACTGCGTTCAAATCCATGTAGTAGTTTTTGCGTGATGCGCGTACAAACATACAGACAGAAAGAAAGACAGACGGACAAAAATTCTAAAAACTTTTGTTTTGGCTTCTGTTGCTCTAATAAAGACACCCCCATATGTATGTTTTTTTTTTCAATATCTTCAATGTACAGAAATCGGCCTGTTACAATTTTATTGTATGTTTATTGATAATTCGCCGTAATGCCTTTTGGCGTTAAAATATGATATGATTCATACGGATCATGATCTTGAGTACATTAAAGTAAATTAAGACTACGTTGGATTGTTAAATTCGGATTAATGTAGAATTTAGGTCAAGTAACGAATAACTGTTGATCGAATAGAGCGATAGTTCAAATTATAGCATTAGTGTGCCATAACAAATATTATAATTTGGTATGACTAATAGCTAAGCTTGCCCCGAATCAAATATTTAGGTTGCGTACCGAAAACCGTTGAATCAACAACAAATATTACTGATTTCATTCAGCACAAATTCTCTTCGTGACATTGGTTTGCATGAAAAGGAATTGCTTATCTGCCTTTCCAATATGATTTGAGAGATGTAAGCTTATCATTAGAGGGTGTTTCTTCTATCTAATCAACTCCGTCAAACATCAGTGACATACTTTCTTTTTTATTCAAATTATTTTCATTTCTAGGTACATTTTCAGCCTTGCTATCAAGCTTTAATTTCAAGCCCCATTTTATGATTGCATGGTAATTTAAAGTGCCGCTGAGTTGTTCCACCTCGCGAAGGACATGGAGATACATCCGGAGCTGAAGTAAATCTCCATGATTTACTTCTCCAAAACCTATAGAATCGTTACCAGTCTACCTATGTATTTCATTAATTATATTTCTATTACCAACAAATATTAAATATACTAGTCCATCACCATTGTTTCGTCCTGTTTACATATGAATTACGTGATGGCCAACACTAATTGGAAATTGTGAATCATACTGTGCGTGAAATGTTGTGCAAGTGCACATCAATGAGGTGGGGTATGATTTTGAAGTGGGTTGTTGTTATAAAAACCATCAATAAAGGTCTGTCCTTTGTGTGGGTTATCGGGATTTTGAGATCAGATAACACTAATCTAGAGGGCACCAAGGTAGAAGAAGAAAGTAGGTAGGAAGAGGAAATTGCTGTCGTCAGTTGAAGATGAGTAATAGGTAAGTGGTTATAGTATCTGATCTTGAGAGCAGATGACTTCCTAGATTCTGTCATTATCCTGGAGCCCATAGACACACAAAGATTCTGGGAAACGATGAAATTAGTCAAATAATACAGGATAAACCCAGTCTTTTTGTGAAATTGAACCAAGACATAACCAACCAGCCTCAACGGGACCAAACATTATCATATAATGAAGGTCTTATAAAATCATATGGACATAACTTAAGACGAATTTAGACCACGCAAATAAAGTATGCAGATATAGAGTAAAAATAACCTTACGATGGAAACAAGGACGCATGAATATTTTGATTGATTTACTGTACGCATTTCTCTTCGTCTTTTTCAGAAGATGAATTTTGAGGAATGTGTGCACATTTCTCTTGATTTTCGTAAGATTTTGAATGAATAGTGTGTTCTATCAAGCTTGAAATGTTTAGTTTAGATCATATTGCACGTTTATTTTCTTCAGTATTCAACGACTTTTCTGGCTTAGCGTATTCTGATACTGTTTTAAGGAAATCTGGCCTTTACAGTCTTTAATAATATCCTTTTCAGACTAATTTGAAGTCTTTTAAGAAAGCCCTATAGTTTCCGAAAGTTTTAATAACTCAAGCAGGTAGAATGTAAAACAATTAATTGCAGTAAGGAAGCTATTACATTGAGTTGATTTGAATTACGCAACGGATTTGAGAAAGCCTTCGGCTTGACTTCGGCTAATTCCGGAATTCACGGAGATATCCGAACTGTCGCCATTTTCCTGTTTCTGGAGGTCTTTGGTTTGGCAGCAGTGCAATCTCTTTTAGATGACGGAAATTAAAATGAAATATTAGAAAACCTACAGGGGATCAGCTTTGTTTCGAGTTTTTGAAGAATATTTTGATGAAGAGGAAGATAAAACACGATATTTTAAAGACAATCTCAATTTAGATGAAGAGCATACTTTTAATAGAACTAACCTCAATTAAACAGTTATTTTCAATTCTTTGAAGAACATTAAAAGAATTTCAATGGAAATAGGCCATACGTATTCCATGACCGCCGTAATCCAGTACATTCAGCCAGACATCAATAACAAAGATAAATAGAAAACAATCAGCTACATGCCATTCCGGCAGACACCGATAATACATGCGTCTGTCTCTTTCACACAGTTATGCGCTAATAATAGCGTCCCGCTCTATTTTAACGTGCGCAAGAGTCCCGAAGGTGACACATTAATAAACTTGAAAATTTACGTGGGTACGCGTAAAGTGTAGCTACTGGAGGCTCATTGATGGTAGTTTAATGGCTATTAGTCTTTGTTCTAGTATTCAAGATTTTTATAGGTCTAATTGAAGGTAATACAGACAGGGAATTTACAAACAACGACACAACGAAGCCGTCAACCAGGCATTTCGTACATCTAACTAAGTAACTCTACGCAAAAAGTATTGCTAAGAAACTACTTGTTTAGGGTGAAAAATTACGTTTTACGATAGGACTCAATTTAACGCACTCAAAACATTGGTGCTGATGGACGCATTGATGCATAGTACGGGGGTCGTGGAGGTATTTACAGTTATCAGCGCTGTGACTTTTTTTAATGTTACAGCACCGTGCTGAGATAGGGGCCTTTTGGCCTCGTACAGGGCCAGTTTAGTTAGTCTTATTTTAATTTGTTCTTAAGTTTACCTTTTCTTAATCTTGTTTTTTTTATCAAGTTACCATTTTTTTTTTGTCCAGTGCGAGACTAATAAATACTTTTTCTTTCTTTCTTTATAACATTAAAAAGTTGGAACTTTAACACCTAATATCTCCGTAACTAGAAAGTTCCAAGGTATGGTCTAGAACTCGAGAGCAAAAAAAATACGGGGAGTACAAGTGCCTTTCGTCTTCGTTAAGGATATTTTTACATCCATTATTTCTGTATAACTTATATCAGAGGTAGTGCTAGATGGTTAGAATAAAATTTATTGTAAGTACACTATAATTGCTGATGGCGATTCTAACATTCTTTAATGCAGTAGATTCTAGTATCCTCATTTAATTAAAGCATCGATTGTTTGTTTGTTGGAAGTTTATACAAAAGACACAAGATCTACTTTTCTTAATTACCATCGTCTTCCTAATCTTGTCCCATGGTACTCGGGATCGACGCAACACACCAACTAGTTTAAAGAATGAATTTACCGACTCTATAAATACTTCAATTTTCTCCACAGATATCCGAAAAGGTTGTTTGTAATAATGTACTGAAAACATACTTCTTCTGTTACTTCCAAATTCTATTAGTCATTCTCGTCTTCTAAATATTGTATTAGTCGATTCAATAACGATTCTTTCCAGTTTCGGATAAGCTTTCTTTTGTTATTTTGGCTGTATCGCAAATCACTTAGTGGGCGTGGCATTAGTGCCAAATTCCTCTCGACTTTACCGTTAGTCTCTTTATTTATATTTTCTAAAACGTATTTGTTGCTTGTGCAAAGTATTATAGGATGTTTTCATTCTCTTTTAGGTTCTATTCAACGTGGAATTTTACTGCTAGGTAAATATAATTCCCTGTGGAGTGGAGGGTTATTTTCCTTCATACGAAAACGTGATTGTAATGTACAAGTGGTGCTATATTTAAGTTATTTTCCTCAGTTTCTTTTCGATTATATTAAAGGTTGTGACGACGGAGTAAGGAAGCGGTTCGATGCATTTTAATCAAGTCTAAAATTGCATCAAAATTACTTGCAGATTCCCAAGTTAATTCCCCGATTTTATTTGGTATAATACATTAATTTACTTCAACAAAAGATTCATTAGTATAATAACACTAATGAATCTTTTGTTGAAGTAAAAATACAATTAATAGATTGTATTACAATTAATAAATTGTATTTTTATCACGAGCCAAATCATGATTCTATCAACATAGGACTTTGTTGACAAAACAATAGGGTTCAATTTCATTTGATAGTTACATTTCGGCATTGTTACCTTGTGTTTGACACCGATTTTAAATGCTCTATAACTTGAAATCGATCGATTTTGAACTCTTATATCTATAACAATAGGTTGTGGTGTATTATTTCTAGCTATTTTAGCTTCAACACCATAGGATCGGTCAATGACGTTTCCTTACGGTTGAATCGCATGCCTTTTATATTTGTCATGCGTGCCTTCTTAGGACGATCGCAGAAAAAAATATATACTTCGTCTTTACAATAACAAAGCATTGTACATCGCCATTTAAGTACACGTTTCGAGATTTTCTGTCGCGAAGATCGGATTATCTTGCTGATTCTTGCTTATCTATTCGTTTAAGTGAGAAAGATATGAGATAATACTGAAGTAAGACGATAGAAATTTCACTTATGTTACCAAGCAATATGATTTATCTTTATGTATCTGACAGCCGGTGTCATCTTACGATATCAGTTTCCACTAGTAGTTATTTTGCGAAGATAAAACGAACATGCGGTTAGACTAAATGATTTATTACTAAGTTTGACGATTAGTAAATTAAAGAACCCATGCACTATCTGTAGGAGTCTATAAATGCAAACAGATGAACGTATTGGATTACGTTTTTATAAAGCCTTGAGAACATTCTAGAAATAAGGTATTGGGAAATTCCGAGCAGAGCTTTTATTTCATGTTTTGCTCGACACATGTTATCAAGTTTTATTGGAAATATCGATATGAAAATCTTCAGTTTCTATTAATAGATATACTTGGTTATTGAATCTCTTTCATCCAGAATTCCTTTGGAATTCTTAGGCGGGTTCCCGACTTTGTGTAAAGCTTATTGAATCTAGAATGATTTTTAGATCATCTCTGCCCATTCGTTTCTTTATTGACTACTTTGGGTTGGGACTGATTTTTTTGCATTTGATTTTAAACAGTCTCAAGTGTAGATAATGTAAGTTTGATTCTTACTACGTGGTTAATACTTCAACCACGGTCTATGCAAAACCTAAATATTTGAATTATCTGTCACATCATCAGCTGTCTGCCTTCTCGTAACTATCCGACTTCTAATCTAACTGGATACAGTAAAATACCAGTATATTACATGGTGATATTCTGTCACTTATTTTACGTCATATCCGTACAAAACTACTGCTTAAACATAACACGGTAATACACAAGTACAATTAATTCTAAACAGTCAGTGCATGGAACAGTTTCCCAAAGGCTGCGCTGCCAGCCTTGGTGACTAACTCACAATGTTATTGTGTAACGATATACTTCGAGATTGTAATTAGTTCATATATCGCTTTGTGATTGAACTGCGCATAGTATATGGTAATATTATTGTTGTAATATGGCTGTAGGAAGTCGAGGAGTCCACTTTATGATAGCGGTAGCCTAGAATCATCGAATAGTTACAATATTCGATTCTAATTTCTCAAAAGAAGAATAGGATAAGTACAGATCTTTATACAACAGTCGCCAAATCAATCAAAGGACTAAACGATGTTTTAAACCCGACATAATGCGAAAGCCCGGAAATGGAATCTCAGCCGAATTTCATTTCTATTAGGAAAAAGTTAAATCTGTATACCTAGATATTTAATATTACGTTTAAATTAAAACAAACAAGGCGTTCCACACCACAATCTAAAAAAAATATGTTATATTTATCACTATGCACGATAACTAAATAGGTTAACAAGTATAATAATAAATAGGTCAGTTATGTCTCCCGCATTTTTGATCGCTTCGTTAAGTACTTGTTCAGATAAATGTTTTGATATACCCGATAATGGACCAATAGATGATAATTTGGGTACACATAGTGATTTTGTAATTTTGGGACAAAAGTACGGAGAGACGGTTGTTGAAACTTTAACAAGCATTTTTTCTTTTTAATAAGTATTCTGAAGTTGTGCTGCTTCTGTTAGGGCGCCAGGATTATGTTAAGCTGGTGAATAACACAGTTGGTTGAAGAGAAGTAATCAAGGCTGTTCGATTACACGATGACCATTACCATTAAGCAAATTTAAATCATGCTTGTGTTCAACGGGAATACTGTACCATGGTAGATCGAGGAGCTTGTTGAATAAATCCTGATATTCTCAGTAAAGTCAGATAAGAAGGAAGAAAAACGGAAGAAACTATCACTACATAGTATAAAACAAAGTCGCTTCCCGCTGTCTGTCTGTCTGTCCCTATGTATGCTTAGATCTTTAAAACTACGCAACGGATTTTGATGCGGTTTTCTTGATAGATAGAGTGATTCAAGAGGAAGGTTTATATGTATAATACATGCATATTATAGTAGAGAAAAGATTAGTATCTACATTGCACCCGTGCGAAGCCGGGGCGGTTCGCTAGTATTAGATAAAGAGAATTGAATGAAACTATAACCTCTAAAACCAACTTCCTATAGTCAAGGCTTTAAGAGTAAAATATCTAGTGTATAAAACAATTTAATTTTCATTAAACTTTCTATTACTCCAACAAAACTCCAGCTAGCAAGTGAATTTCATTTTCTAGTTAAAATAATAAAAGAGTCAGAATCCCTGTAGAATTTTCTAGTTCCAACTTCGGTCAAGGTCTCTCAGTCGAGTTTCAGTGTAAGCTTAGAAAATACTGTGTTTCTACGATGTTAGTTCAGTGAGTTGTTACTGTTATTTTCTTTGGGTGAGGGGTTATGTGGTAGAGTTAATTGAAAATAGTGTTTGTTTAAAGTAGTTATTGAATTGCTGTTTCTTTTGAAACCTTCTGTACCGCTTGTACTTTTGTTTTTCAATTTTGACTTACATCATTAGTATATATTAGTACATATAGTAGTAGCTGACGACCCGAATAGCGCAGCGGTAGTGAGGCTACCTTACGTTCATAGGGTTCCGGGTTCGAATCCCGGTAGGAGCAAGTGTTTGTGTGATGAGCATAGACATTTGTTTCCGAGTCATGGATGTTAATATGTATAATAAGTATGTATTTACAAACAAAAAGTATCTATGTAATATATCAACTATCTGGTGTCCACGACACAAGCCTCGTTGCTTAGTGTGGCACTAGATGGCGCTGTGTGTAATGTCCAGCGATATTTATTTATTTATTTATTTTATTTATTAGTCCCTAATGTTCCTACCGATCGGATACAGACTTAAAAGGAGACCTTTAAGTCTGTATGATCTGTTGTCTGCACACAAGCCTAGTACGTATTGGTAGATGTCATTAGCAGTATTCATTATGACTTCAGTCTCACAACTGTGACTATGGAGAAACTTTTAACTCCTATTTCCAAGACCGATTTCGACAGTCTACCCGTAGTATATCTTTCTACATCTAGTTTGTTTATTGCTTAAAGCTACTTCCATTCCATTTACATTGAGATAGACTTCAGCTACACACTTTGACACCTTCCTCGTCATCTGAGGCTTTACCGTCGTGAGTGGACCACAGCCTGGTCGAATATATTTCTCCATTGTGTGTGACTTTTTGATTTCTGACTTTTTTCTAGTCCTGTTTTGGCTTGCTTTTCGAACGAAACTATCACCGTCAGCCACAGGTCCATTAACCAACTTTACCGTCTCCAGCCTTACCCAGTACATCATTATACCATCATATTCCATTAAACTATCACCCCTCACACTACGCAGTACATATTTACCCGACACGACATTGAAAGCGAGGTCGAATTTTCTAGACGGCGCTCTTCCTTGTTACTATAAATTCATTGCGTTTTTACTACTAATGACCTTTTGTTTGTTTGTATGTATTGTATGTAATTGTTTTGTTACTAAAGAATCAATAACATAATTTTGGCAATTCTTAAACTTTTGTGGTCTTGGAGCTAGATATCGAAGTGATGCAAAGCTTATTGCTTCTCTTTAAAATGTTTAGTAGTAAGAACCCGGGTTGGCGATTCAGACTTATATTAATTAGAAGTCCAGGTTTCCTCATGATGTTTTATGGTCTTGAGCAAGCGTGGTGATCAAAGCTCTTGCCTTCTCTGTATGAGAAGAGGCCTTTGCCCAGCAGTGGGACAGTTACAGGCTGGTATTATTATTATTTATTTTATATTACGAACCCGATCTTGCGCGAAGAACATCACCAATAAACACTTCACCACACAGTTACAATACAGATATAGTTTTCTCATAACTTGACAAAGTTGAAAGTTCTAAACAAAAAAAAAATATACTTTCGTAAGAAAAGTACAGGCTTTTGATTGATGCTTGAATGCGGAAAAAGGAAAACTATGTCGATGCAGATATCACAGTACGTGACTTTCTGTATTTTCTGCCGCCCTAGTACCGACGGAGAAAATTTATGAAGAGATAGATCAATATCATCATCATCTGCCTAGCCTTTTCCCAACTGTGTTGGGGTCTGCCTCCAGTCTAAACGAATGCAGATGAATACCAGTATTTTACAGAAAAGTTTATTTTTATTTTTTCTTTCTTTGTAATCTGTTTCCTTTCGTATATCAATCTCGATAGTATGAGGATACAATGTTCGAGCAAACTCGGGCAAAGTTCCAAAACCAGACCTGGGCAATTTATGATACAAATTCAATTTCACGTTGGCTCAACACTGTGAGTCTGCGAATCCAAGACCATGCCGATCTCTATGCTAACTTGCTCTGAATACGGAGTGAAATAAATGATTTATCTTGCAAATACTCTGTTCATTCACACATAACGAACACATAACTTAATGTTTATTCTTTATTTATTTTTTACCCTCAATTAATTTTATCTAATTATGCGAATTTATTTTAAAGCTCTATTTGAACTAAATTTGTTCGTCTAGTGGCAACTTATGTTTATTGCATTGTTAATTTGTGGATAATGTAGTGGGCTGCAACATTGTTTTCCTAGTCCAATACTTTTAAGTTATTTGTATGTTGTAGCTGTTTGTTTTTTTTTGCCCCGAAAGGTCAGGCAGAGGTGTGCCAAAAGTGCACCCTCATTTCGCCGGTTATGTTTAAGTGGCATGAAATAGAAGGTGAGCTATCTAGCAGGCGCAAGTCCAAACTCCAGCTGCTCCTGAGAAATTCTATTAATTCATCTCGGCTATTATTTCAGTCTACTTCAAGTTAAGCCAGATACGGAAAAAAATATGTTCTAGTGACCTAGTCTTTATTCTCCACCATTCAGAAATGAATTTATAAAAATAATTGTAACATGTTCGATTTTTCGTGTGTGCCAAAATTATTTTCAGTCGTAAACAAAATAAAGTTAGCTAATAATACATCCCTCGTGACTACAGACAGTATTATTACAACAAAATGTGTGCTTTAAGCTATTCTAAGACTGTTGAAAAAATACGAAACTTAATTATAGTTCAGAAAGGTAGACCTGGAAGACACTCGCACAGTACAAGGAACCATGGTACGAAAGGTAAGAGGCCCAATTCCAAGCAGGGCGTAGAACGAAGCAAGCCTATCAATGATGCTTCTGATTAATGAGACAGTCCTTGTCTATTAAAAGGCAGAAGGTAATTAATCGCCAGGAACTCCCAAAGCCTAAATTTCTAGAAGTAACAATAACCTAGAACAAAATTAACAAAACATCACAGATAACGAAATGCTATCTGCAATTGACAAGTAACAAAAACTACAAGAAAAACACCAAGGTTTATATGCACATAGAAAACCATTCCACAAATGTAGTAGATATAAGTACTACTTCCGACAAAACGACCAAGTCATTACGCTTCTAAAGCAGTGAAAGTTTACTCATCTCCCTTCGACATTCACATAAACCTTTCACAAAACATAAGTACTTACTTATAAACTTGGCATGTATGTATGTATTTGCAAAAAAAAAGTGCCGGAACTAATAGACAACGCGCAGCCTAAACTACTAAAGATGGAGCCATTACATTCGAAAGATATGTATGTACAACCGAGTTCAGTGACCATTTTTCAACCTTACTTGGAGCATAAGGATGAAAAGAAGCAGACTGTCAGAGAACTCGGAGGTACATTCATTAAACGGTGAGGAAGACATTTTTCAATAATCATCCCCTGAGCTTTCTTCTTTCGTATCGGTACTTACGTACTAGAGGGAGAATTAGCTCGTGCTGGTACAAATACTGCCTAGTCAAGTGGTATAGAAGCTGACTGTCAAGGGTTCGCCAGACGTGCATCAAGTATCATCACTCGTGGAGGCTTTTCTAATACACCCCGCTCCGAAGCAAATTGGGTATACAACTCTTTTTTTTAGCAAATGGCATTGTACAGTTGTGATCGAATGTCGGCCAAGGCTGGGCCAATGAAATCAGGGTCGCGCAAAAACGCCTTTGACGATACCCTCAAAGTCGCGGGAGACACTTGGATGAGGGACCGAGAAGTATGGCAGAAGTAAGGAAGCTTATACGCGGCAGTGGCTGATTCTGGGCTCAAATGATGTTGAAATGGCGTTGCGGTTAACAGCTATAGGCTTTTTATATTAGCAATACATATGTACTCAGCGACAGTACCCGAATTAGCGCAGCATCGCAACGACCATGTAGGTCACGGTCCAAGTGGAAAGGAGACAAAAGATGCGAAATTATATCAAGTTAGATAAGGACAGACGAAGTGTACAGGTTTCTATCCTGCGAAATATTTAGGAACCTGTTTTAAATTATGTTTTTTTAAAGGCGTTGTATTATTAAGAAATCTCTATGTTTAGTAAGTTTGTGTTTGAGTTAAAAAATAACGTTAAAAAAAAACGGTTACACCTTCGTCGTTAAAAAAGGTCGTATTTCTCAAATTGTTCGTAGCAAAGAGGTTATATATCCGAGAGAGACGCCTAGGCACCATTAAACTAGCACATAGGTATTACAACATTACAATACTGGCAAGTAAGTCAGCTTCGTAAGTGGGTTACCAGTGTTTGTAGACGATAGGGCTCTCAAATAGGGTTGCCAAGTTTCATATTTCTTCAATGACCGAGTTTTATGAGGGCTTGGTTGAAAAGCGAGTAGGAAATGTCCTCGTTAAAAAATGTGTTGTACCTACATTTGTCCAACTATCACAAAATTATTCATAAAATACACATTTTATCGTCAAGGGCCACTTTATTTATACCTTGATATTTTCAAATTGATAAGACACATCTTGTAAATTGAATTAAACTTGATAAGAGAATATTGCAGTCGAAAACCTGACCTCAGACAACCCTACTTTAAACCTAGAGCCACTCAAGTCTATTTATTGTCATCTTAGTACATATACTTTAACATTAATAGGTTATTATGTTCCTTATTGGGTACTTGGTGCTCTCCAATTTACAACCTTAAAAATTTTCTCTTCTATTAAGTTAAATAAAGCCCAAAATCTATCGATTTACAGCCCCTAAGAATGGCGATGCTTAAACTTAAAGTACGTCGGCGAATCCTGGGCGGTCAGATCCGCTTCCATCTTGCTGATTAACTCTTTTTACCGAATTGCTATCGTGCTATATTGGCTATCATGTTACCTAGTATCTAGGTTGTGGAGGTCAGAGAGGCAGTTACTCCATGCAATAATGGCAATCAGCTGTATCTGGTTGGACTGGAAGCTGACCTGACCCCACCATAGTTGGGAATGCTACGCAGATATTAGAGTCCCTGCTATCGAAACCCAAAAACTTTTCAAATCTGCCCCCAAATCTTTTCACAGTATTTAGTACTTTTAACAACAGTTACAAACTGAACACAAGACCCCAACCGTGAAAGAAACACATAATTGTAAGCAATCAAGCAATTCACACGTACCCATCTGCACGATAAACCGTCTTTTGATTCGAAATGTACAAACCAAACCCACCTCTATCGCAAAAACATAAAGGTGGGTTTACTGTGGGTTTTTCAGACAGGTGATATGAAGAATGTGTCAGCGTTGTATACTTTCTACCGTCTATTCGTTTTCGTTGCAAGAGAACAGCTGATTCGAATTTATTGTTGACAACGGTAGTAATTAGGTGCAAAAATGGAGATCCGATTACAATCGGAATGAGCTGATTAATTCACTTTTTTATGAGTTGGTGTTAAGCTCATCATTTACCACCATAGTATTTTTTTAGGATGTCGAAAGGGACATTGATTTATCTGACTTGATAAAGAGAAATTACAGGAGCTGATGGACGCTCCTAAAGGTGCGCCAAACTCGTCGCCATATTTTAGGTCGTTTCATTTAGATTGGTATCATCACGTTTAGAAGAAGAAATTACTTCGGACAACCAGTCCTACCAAGGGGTATCGTATTACCCAGTAGTAACTGGGTCGTGTAGATCAGATAAGCGGCATCTAAAATACTGTTAAAAGAATAGGCAGATGATGATCTTGGCAATCAATTTATGTCTATTCGATCATAGTCAAACTATATAGATAAGATACCGATATAGCTATCCATATTTGGTCTCTAAAACAAAGAGAAATATTTCAGGATATTTCACAACATCTAATCATACAATTTCACAATATTTTACCACTCTATTGACGGATCAATATCAAGCTAAGTGCATGGATTACGAAAACAAATCATAACTCCTTTATTTATTCAAATATCCTTTCATACTTCTTCTAACTGGGTTGTGGAGGTCAGAGAGGCAGTCGCTCCATATAAAATATTGGTTCTGCTGCAGTCAGTTTGACCGGAAGCTGTCCCCAACTAAGCTAGAAAATGATTACTTCTGACTTAACGTTCAGATGTGTCGTTGGCGAATTTGTTGCGCCACTTCTTACCAGCTAAAACACTAGGAAGCGGTGAAGGGTGGGCGTTTTGGGGGACTGTCTTCTCAGCATAATTTAAATAAATTACTTTGATTTTGTGCCTTACATATTTGTTGCTGAATGGTGATTCATCGAAGTTCAATGTAACTAGACTTCACACCATCAACATTTATACCACATCTAGATTTTGATCAAACAGATCTCAATATACTCTTATCTATCCGCAAATCAAGCCTTAATAAGCCATAATATAAAGCCTGGACCGGACAAGCGGATGAGTCACAATCGCGAATCCATAGCTGCATTGGTTTGTCAATATTTTGCAAAGCGCTTGTGCAATCCTATGCCCTTATTATTGCACGTCTTTGTTAAGGACTACAGGTAAATGTAACGATACCCTTATTTGTATAAAACGTTCTATGTTGTGGATTTTTGGAGACCACTGCTGGAGTTAGAAAGACAAAGAATGAAAGTGTGCCTGCGACAATATTTCTTCTTGATTTTAAGCGAGGGAATATGGAAATTTGGCTAGTTGAAAGTTTGCAATGGGTAAATAACAAAGCTCATGCTTAGCTTCAGTTGATTCGTATACAGAATTGCAATTAATTTGTACTCATAATTGCGTCATTCTCCTGAATAATTAAAATCGCGTCTATGATATAATTTAAGAGAGGATGGTTGCCGTAGTTGGATTGGCATAGGCCGAATGTTGACTAAGATCAGCATGATATCGTCGAAGTGGTAAAAGGTAACACCTGGAACAGTGCTGCACAAAACTGACTTGCGGAAACAAAAGAAGGGCGTCCGAAGTGGTTCATTCAGCCCCTGATATTATGTTCTTTATCAAATAAGACACTCCTTTCCAAACATTACAAGCCAATTCAATTTACCTTTCAAAACGGCGTACGTGAGTGCGACACATTACTATAAAGAATACAGTTAAAGTGTTACGTAACTGATGTCCCCGTTATCCCCACCAACTAAGCTAATTATGCCCGTGGACTCGCTACGATAACTCAACTGGGTTAGACGCTCCATTTTATGACAGCCTGGTCCTTGGTTGCACACATACATACATGAACTCGCGCCTATTTTCCCTTGGGGGTATGTAGAAACGGGTTCCCTACTTGAAACCGAATGACGTAAGATCGAATGACACTTTCTCGAAAACGTTAACTCGATAGCACTTGAAATCGAAAAATTGTGAGCGCGACAGTTCACTACCTCGATGAATCAAAATCTCGAATAACTTTAAGCTCGAATCATCGGCAGCGCGGAGGCCCATTATCTTGAAACATCATTTCTCGACCGACCATCGAATCGATTTACAGAATAGTTTTAAAGATTTTTATTTGGATGATTATTTTCCAAAAAATAACTTGGCAGCGAAAAAAAATAGCTTGGTATAATTTGGAGTTGCTTAAATTTTTTTGCCTAGCCAAGCAGCAGTGCATAGGGCACCTCGACACGGATAGGATAAAATTTATGCATAATACGTTTTCGAGTAAGTGTTTTTCGATCTTACGTCATTCGATAGCGAGTAACCCGGTAGAAACTATAGAACCTACTGCGATCCTTGCATACTCCTTGCTTAAGTAATATTAAACTGCTTATAAAGTTCCCACAGCTGGGATAGAACACTCCTCTCAGTTTTGGATTGCGCTATAATCCACCACGCGGGCTCAGTGCGGGTTGGTGGGTGTCACATATCTTCGAATTTTAGTTTCTAAAACATCGGTTTCCTCACGATGTTTTAGGTCCTTTAACATTTTAAGAGCAGTGGTGGTGAATTGAATAAGCCTGGGTTCGAATCAACAACATACTACACCCACAAACCGTTCGCACTGGGTTACCACTGCTCTGCTCTGCTCATCTTTTGACTTAAAGACGATTATTAAAGTGAGTTTACCTTTGGCGTAATTACGTAACTAACTTAATAGAGGTATCTAAGAAATAATGTCGAAGGAACTGCCAGTTTTACCGTTAATCTATTTTCCTGCGGGTAATGGCTATCGATCCGCGTTAAACTCATAACACCAATATTGTGTTTTGTAAGGAAACGAGTCAACATTTTGTAATCATTTTAAGTTCGCAAAGCTTAAGTATATTAAGCCGCATTAAATCTTTGAAAAAGGTATCAAAATCGAAAAAAAAAAATCAAGAACGTTTACGAGAAAATTTCCGATCAAATGATTTTAAACACTTGTCTTAAAAGGTTAATCATGGCTTACGAAGACATCAAACACCAGACAGCCGAATTCTAACCAAGTATTAAGGTAAAATTCCCAAGGCGTCGAAATGCAAACCGCAGCTGCATAACCGCCTAATCGCATAACAACCGCAGCGACAGAACCAGTTTCTATGTAACTCTATGAAAACACTCCATGCAACAGGCGGCTATGTCAAAATCAAATAATTTATTCAAATTAAGCTGATGCTCAGCACTTTTGAACGTCAAAATTTACTAGAGACAGTCCTTCAAAATGCCTGCCCTTCGCTACTTCCTAGTGTTTTAGCTGGCGGAACAAACTCCATCAACCATCTATGGATGCGATTTCAAAGAGTTACATAGCAACCAGCCGAGGAACTGCGTACCGGTGTGTCCCAAAATATTCTTCTGGAAATATAAAGTTGGTACTTACAATATCATGCCCCTGACTGCCACTCCGGACGACCTCAGGCGCCATATACTCGATGGTACCGCAGAAGGAGTAAGCCCTGCTCTCTCCACCACAGAACTCCTTGGATAGACCGAAGTCTGTCAACACGATGTGGCCTTCCGCATCCAGAAGGATGTTCTCGAGCTTGATGTCACGGTAGATTATGCCGAGCTGGTGGAGATAATGCATTGTTAAATGGCTTCATAAAAGAGAACGACGGGACGTGTTATAAACGTTCCTCAAATTGAAATATCGGCTTATACTAGAGTCCTTAGTGCTGCAGACTACTGCAAAAACTTCAACAAGACATGATTTGCACGGTTTTCATATGTAGCTACAGCAGATCCTTTAATATTGGAATTCATAGGGCACCAGATAGACAAGATACACGTGCAGGGAAAGTCACTTTTCTTTGTAACGAAGCTCAAATCTTACATTACAAGGTAACCACGTTTGATGATCAGGCAAAAAAATAAATTAACATGGTTCTTGGCTCTGTATTAATCTTAACATCAATAATGTGATTGTTTTAAAAGAAACACAAGCAGAACTATTTATACTCGGAAACCAAACAATACTTCACAAAGCACTTTAACTAAACAAAATAAATTTCAATACATTCCATAAATAGGTCTAGGTGTTGTTATTATGTTCCAACAATGCATTTGACCTATGCAACCTATCTTGAAGTATCTTGTTATGATTCAGTCTTACCAATAAGACATTTATCCAGGTGTTTAAACGCATATTTCTTTGCTAAATCAACAAAAACTCGTTGCAGTCAATGATTAATGGGACAAGTATGAATGTTATTATAAAAATTGCTAACAAAAACTTAACTTGAGACTTGTGGGAAAGTTTGTCGTTGAAATCGATTTGCGACTTCTGATTTGATCATATAATAATTATGTGTCATACATTGCAAGTCAACAACCTCTACACAAGGAAAGGACGGGTTTCTTGTTTCATTTAGCCTCGTTATCCTCACAATGTTTATACTTCACAGAAAACCATTACTCAATCATTATTAAAGGCGGGTATCCGTTATATTAGGCTTTTTCACTAACGGCCTTTAATATTTCAGAAACTTTTAAATTTTCCGTCAAATCGGCCGAATTACGGTCCGACCCGTATCCGCAGCCAGTCCGTAATATATCCCTATCGGTTTGACTGATCCACTGTGTACCAGGCTATCAGGAAGCTTAACATATCGATATAGAATAACCAGCTCACCTTATGCAGTTGCTCAAGGGCCAGTATAATTTCAGCTATGTATATTCTGACTTCGTTCTCGTTGAAATGCTCTCTCTGGTAGAGGTGGGTGAACAGCTCACCACCAGCCACATAGTCTGCGAAAGAAGAATACAACTATTAACAAAACATGGTCAAAATATCAATTCAACTAAATGACAGGAATTTTGTCGAATCTTCTCATATAAAAGAAAACAGACGGCAACTCAGGTGAAGCCTAAGATCAGCTGTGGAAGTGTGGACTAAGATCATGCTGAATTGGATACCATCAATGTATAAAAAATCCCTTTGAGTTACTAACTTAAAGTTAAAAAAAGAAAAGTTTCCAAAAGTCAGAAAGTAAGTAAGTAAGTTTGTAGTTTTTAGTGTGTGGTTTGTTGTTTGTTTGTGTTGTTTGTAGTAGTAAGAAGTGTTGGTGTTCTAAAAGTTTTGGTAAAGAAGCAGTGATTAATTAACATGGAAGAGATTACGTAAAATTAAACAACAACAGAGCTAATCTTGTGGGTTCTTAACTGCTTATTTCATCGAAAGTAAGTTGATTCATGAAGGAGGTACCGTAAATGCGCAAAATCTTTTTGCAAGATCATGGTAAACTCGAGCCTTTTTCCCATGAGGGTAAGTAGGACACAGAACGCCATCAGTTACAATCCTTACATACTCAGTTTCTTCCTCCACGTTCTTACATCTGGTCATACACGCACGCCGGTTGCGAGTAAGTACTACGCACATGAGCTTCTTGAACAACATCACCAATAACGTCAAAATAGGTATCAATTACCACTCCTCACATTCCAAAAGCATTTTTGAATAATTCACCCATTAAAAAAAATTAAATACTTCTCATTTCTCTTATTATTCAGAAAGTAAGCCAGCAATAACTCTTCCTAGCGTGGGTGTTCATTTGCAACCGTGCAAATAGTCGGTTTTAACTGTATTATGAGACTATGAATTACTCGAAAATCGTGACTA
Organism: Standfussiana lucernea; assembly: GCA_964057025.1. Lineage (NCBI taxonomy): Eukaryota > Metazoa > Arthropoda > Insecta > Lepidoptera > Noctuidae > Standfussiana > Standfussiana lucernea. The sequence continues at coordinate 2,949,160 of OZ059810.1, forward strand.
ATAGTAGTTTAATCAGAAGCTCGAATAAATCAGACAACGGTAAACTAGCTCATTACAATCGGATTGATGATGATAATGATGTTATTTGTCATCTTGCGTAAATTCAGTGCGCGTTAATAGATGGGACTTGTGAATGTATTGGTTAGTAGACTGAAAGACCAACTACAAGAAAAACAAAGAACACTGAAGACTGCAGTCAGAGGCCCATTGGCGGCATAAAAACTCTAGACACCAACTTAACCCTACAAGGCACCCAGTTCCATATGTGGAACACCGACTTTAATCCTTCCTATAGCTATAAAACTATTAGTAGCGTCATCCCTTGACATCTTGATAGAAGCTACTGACACTAAGCAATGTAGTAATACGAATATTTACCTAAAGATGTCGTTCGTGTTTATGTTATAGTGCACTCAGTGTAAAATTTGAATGAAAGTGATACGTTAGTCGTTTGTCTGAATTCAAAAATAAAAAATAAAATTGTTATTGAACAGTTTTGACTCGAAAAAAATTCTGTGTGTTATAAAGAAGTGTATATTTTTCAGAGGTAAGTTGTTTTTTATATTACAATAGCAAACGTATTAGTAAATCATATTTTTATGTATGTTCCACATAGGGTACGCTGAGCTTTAGTGTGCGTTTTTACTTATACGAACTTACGATAACTTTCCTTATGAATACTTTGATTTTATTGCAGATAATGTCGCGAAGAAGATTGCGTGATGGAGATATTGAGGGTTTCTTGAATATTCCTTCTGGGAGTGAAGATGAACAAGATTTTTCTGACGCTGAAAGTGATGATGACATCGAAAAAATTCAGTCCATCCAAAACTTTTTATCTGAGCCACTTAGCGACGTGAAAACTTCCCTATCTCCACAGAGGCATCAGTGTTCGTCTCCCATCAACGAGGTTGTTACGAATATTGAACATCGTCAGCCAGAAATATCAGACCCTCAGCCTAGTACATCAGGAATGACTTCAGGGACAACTACAGGTACCATTACACAATCTCGGGCACCTAGACGATCATCGACTATGAGTAACGCAATCGGTCATAGATCTAGAATCCCTGGCTCTGTGACTGTCACCCAAAGAAAAAAAGAGAAGATTTATTTGGAAGAAAACATCTTTTCAATCACCTTCTTTTGTATTTACTGGAAACAAAAATTTACAGTCACCGGTTATAGACTTTGAAACTCCCCTTCAATATTTTTTATGGTTTTTTGATGATGAGTTACTTCAGCATATTGTAGAAGAAATGCACAAATTAAAAAAAAGCAATTTTAGCAAATTGTGATTATACAGATATTGTCACCGTTATGTGGTACGATAACAAACCAGTCGTTTTATCATCGTCTTTTGTGGGTCAAGAGCCAATAAGAACAGCAAGAAGAAACTGCATGAAACAGAAAAAGTATATACAAGTGGATTGCCCCTAAATAATCAAAACATATAACCAGCATATGGGTGGTGTGGATCTCCTAGATTCGTTCCTAGGGAAATATAAAATAAAAATGAGGACTAGAAAATGGTACTTGAGGCTCTTTTATCATCTTCTTGATGTAACTCTTATCAATTACTGGTTATTGTACAGAAGAGTCGGGGAGCAGCAGCATACGCCAACCCCAATGAAACAGAAGAACTTCAAATTTGAAGTAGGTAAAATAATAAGTCACTAATTGAAAAAAAAATCAAATAGGAAACAATTTCCAAAACAATTCATTTGTACTAGTTTAATACCAAAAAGTATAGTTAAGGCTCAGTGTTCCATATGTGGAACTGAAATAAAAAGTTAATTTTTCCGTAAATTATGGTTTTATTTTTATAAGTTTTCCCTATCTTCTGATCACTAATTACAAACAATATATTTTTGTCGCGCACTAAAAAAAAATTGAGCTTTGTAGGGTTAAGCAGTAACCATACGATAAAGAACAAGTAGACTGAAAGATACAGATTCTTTCATAGGTGAATCAGTCTATAACGTTCGCACTGCCTTTTTCTTTCCTAGGTCCATAACCAGCAGTAGGAACGTTCATCTTCCTGCAATTGTCCCCCAAATTGGGGGAAGTTACTTGAAGTAACATGGGACATGGACAAGAGATGAACGTTTTCGCTGTTGACTGTGACTTAAGAAAAAGTGTTTAAGTAAATGATAAGGGTGGAAGAGGGTGAATGGAAAAAAAAATATTGCGCCGAACCCATATATACATATAGGACAAGGACAGAAAGATGATGATGAATGATACCAAGAGCATAGCAGCTGATCGTAGAACTAGCATAGAAGATGAATACACAGTAGCTTCAATTAAATCTAATTGAACTTGAAACAGATTTAACACAACGGGGCGTGGTGCACGATCTAACATAAATCTAGGTCGAAATACCAAGTCTTTGACCAACACCTTCTGCCTACGATAGTAAAAGTGGACACTAGAGATGAATAATAGCCAGAATTGTAATAAAAACGAAGAATTACTGCTATATGCTGCCTTGCTCATGCATTTTTCCGTTATCTCCAAAATTGAGATCAGCTAGTACCCTAACTAGATGATCAAATCATTCTAATCAAAATCAGTGTAGAGCGTATTATGAATTGCATATTGGGGACACACTGTTCTTCCCATAGAGGAAGACGAGAAGGCAGTGGTCAAGGATACAGCAGAATTTGTATAAGATTTAAAAACAAAACGCGATCAACAAATTCGACCACTGAAAAAGGTGCTTGTGAAATGGAAACTTGCCAGCAAAGGGTCGGATTAACGCATAATGATTATGCCAAACATGTGCCTAAAGACCGTCATATATGGAACGAATAGCATCTCTCAAACATGTATGGTGCATAATTTTAATGTCTGTGAGCATTTGTTGTGTTTTATTACTTTGAAGTGAAAGTGTTTCAAGTACGGGTAATGTGTTTGGACTGATTTTTATTGTGTGCAGTCTGTTCTAGATTAGCAGGTTGAAAATTGCAAATGCTATAATTAAAATGTCGTTCTTTTCACCAAAAATGCTGTCGACAAATTCAATCTTAATTGCTTGAAATTTTAATAAAGACATTGATGAAAACGATTGCATTATTTTAAACCCATCGCTCTTAAGACCACACCAATTTTGGTGCGTATAATTTTAATTTTTTATTCAGTAGTACACACATACATGTTATACAAGTTGATGCCAACATAAACTCATTAGAGTTTTACCGTGCACCAACATCATCGACTACATAATTTATAAAAAATATAATCACTTGAGCAGGTACTAGGTACAAAGTAACATCAAAAAATAAAATTACAACGGGCATACGCACAATATTATGTAGTATTAACGAGCGCACATCGGTGACCAACCCGGCCGTCCATCTTAAAACAAAAGTGGTGGCGTGTTTTTGAATTGATACATGTCTTTCCTAAAAGTACCTATATGTTTTTAGTAATAGTTCATTTTAAATTTTATTTGTGTTATGAAATTATTTTAATTTTATTTTTGCTTTATTATTGTTTTAAACTATTTATCTATAATTAATTAAGCAATATTAATGTAACTATGATATTGTGTCTTATGTATTTATATTTTGTAAAAAGTATTCCTTTAATTTGTATTTTATGTTTTTCCGATTTATTTTGTCCCTCAATGATATAGCTAGTTGATTAATAAAGTAAAGTATTATATACTTTAACGATCTCTTGTCGTGAAAAATCTTCTTTTAGTAGTGTAAATTTAGTTTTTTCGATTTAATTGATTTATGATATGTGTGAAGATACACAGAAAAATCCCTTATTTATCATCATTCCTAAATAATAATAGCCGCACGGGTCGATCTTCAAGGTAAAGCCGCGCTTGCCAAGGTCGGTTTGTAGATGGGTGACCATCATTACATACCGAGTTTCCTCCGTGCCTCGGAAAGCACGTTAAGCCGTTGGGTCCCGGCTGTCATTTGTAGATCTTTGACAGTCGTTACAGGTAATCAGTGGCCCGAAAGTCTGACAACTGGTATTACCAAGAGGTACAGTATTACCCAGTATTAACTGGGTTGTGGAGGTCAGATAGGCAGGAAATGGCCGCCATGGAAAATACTGGTATTCAGTAGTATCCGTTAAGGCTAGAAGCCGACCCCAATAAAGTTGGGAAAAGGCTAGGCAGATGCTGATATCATCATTGCAAAGCTTCCAGATCCTGCAATCATTCGAAGCTAAATCACAACTAGAAAAAAGAATATTCTGAAACCCTGTATAGTTCTAGATAAGAACACAAAAGTCATATTGATAAACCAGTCGCCTTTTTTATTGTATAACGGTAATAAATTCACAGATGTAATAATATAGTCTGGCATGTAGGTCGCAGAGGCGGCCAGAGGTCTATTATGTCAAAACGTTAAATACATAAATGATATTGTCCTTAGATAATTTCAAGAACACAGCGGAGTATGCTGAGATATGAAATTTGGTGGAGAATATAAATGTAGAAAAGAAGGAACTAGTCGTAAAATGTGTGAACGTTATGAGGACTAAACAAACGATAGGTTAACCGTCTGGAGATAGCTTGCTAGCTAGCCATATCGGCTGGCTAGGTAAGTGGGTGACTAATAAGATGCCGTCAAGGGATGTATGGAAGAAAAAGAAATGCTGCGCCGACACCAAATATGAGGATAAGGGCAGAAGAATGATGATGGCGAATCTAAGAGATGATTACAATGAGTCTACGTGGACTCCTATTCAGGAACTGAATGGACGGTAAAAATACTATTGAAATGTTTGATGTCAGAAGAAATTCTAATTTAAATAATCATTCGGAAAATGAGGCTGAAAATTTGCAGTTTACCGTTTAATTGCCGTAATAAAGTACCTGGTATTCACATCAAAATATTTTGTTAGTGCACTCGAGAATTCCCGACCGACTCTCTTATAATCTGCAGTTCACGGAATCTCGGGAATTTTGCATTCAACTACTAAATTTTATTATGAACATTGTGCAATTACATATTATATTCATAAACGTTAGTAGCGTAATCCTAAGACGAAACTTAAGATATAATCTGGCCAGCTTTAGACCGAGGTTTCACCCGCTTGGAAGTCGGAATTTATCCCAAGGGCGTTCCCTTGGGACTACAGAGTCAAAAATATTATATCCTAACCCAGATCACGGTCTACCTGTGTGCCTTTCATCAAAATCTGTTAAGATATTAAGGTGTGAAAAGGTAACAAAAAGACACACAGTCACTTTCGCATTCATTATATTAATATGGATTCAACAGCATCCACAAAAAGTGGGTGTTATATTGTAACGTTATAGCATCCAATGAGAGAGCGAGCTCTATACGTGAACTACGTCATAACTTCCATTCATCTTCTAGCGTAGTAAGAGTGACGCAATACGGCAATGACATTATGCCTCGTCATTACTGACGTCACGGCTTGTCGCGAAAGCCTTGCTAAGAGTTTTGACATTTACTCGAGGTAGGCAAGACATTTTTTACATAAGAAAGAACTTTATAAATGTCGGAGGAAATTGCGTTGGAGTATTTGAATTTCTCTTTATGTCTGAGGTTGTGGTGTATTCAGGAAGCATTTGTTTAGTAAAGGAGTTTTTCGAAGTATATGTATTAAAATTAGGAATAATAGGATTTCGTAAATGAAAGACCCTTTATGGCTTGGAACCATAGTAATGACTTTAGATCTAGAGAGATCAAAGATTTAAATCGACAGACGTGCTCTCACGAAACTGAGGTCACATAAAATAGAGTCCACACAACCCACAAGAGTCGAAAGATACGATGTTGAAAACGAGAAAGCAAGACCATACAAATGTCAAAAAATAACGTGTCAATTTTTTGAAGTGATGAGTGAATCTTACGAATGGAATTTTTGAGCGAGACAAAACATAACATAAACCGATAGTAAAGAACCAAACAGAAATCAATACAAATAAATATTCATAACCCTCAGGACCCTAAACATAAGTAACTAATATTCTAATCAATTTATTGAAATAAACCTACCTAATAAAAAAAACCTAACGAGTCTTCGTAAAAATGTACAATACAATGAAATGTGCTAGTTGTAGTTATTACACTATTACAATAATATGTATAGGTTTCAGTAGACGTAATCCATTACCCTTTGTCAACTTGTTGGAGGTTCAACAGTAGGTAAGCATTTAGGGCATCGGGTAACCTCAATGCTGGATAGGATATTGATTTATTTTCTATATTTGTTTCTTTTTTCTTGATTTGATGTAGGCTTTCGCTAGTTTAATTTGAGTTTGGGGTTGAACATTTGTGTGAATGATGTTAGATACTTTGGTATGGATAGAACTTGTTAAGTCATTATAGAGGTTTCGACTCATATGAATGAGTTTAACATTATTTCTACTTTAAAGACTGATCCAACTGCGTTTTACTATAGTCAAGTAAGCCATAATGTGAACCTAATAGCCATCGACGTAGGATCGGTGAATAAGACGTCATTCTCGCTTCGATTCGGACGACGCGACTCAACACCATGTGGGACTATTCGCATTTATTGTATGGGCACTAAGCTGTTTCTGAAGGGCTCAAGCCTATTCGGAGTCGATAACTGTGGTCACTACTTAAGAAAATACTAAATTCCGGATCTCAACGATTCTTTGTTGAAGAAGAATCAGCAAAACGCACACCTTCGAAGCAAGAAAGCTCATATCAATACAAGAAAGCAAACATAATCATCGCGGTAACCTGACCGTATCGACTATCAGCTCCATTACGATATGGTATTATGTCGAGCGTTTCCCAATCTCTAGTGCGACTAGTCGGAGTTGGTGCAAGTTATAGGAGATGGAGGGGTGAGAAGCCAAGGTTGACTACAGCATGGAGTTGTAGTGGTATGATATTAGAGAACCTAATAGCATGGACAGTCGGACATCCAAGTTTGACTGCAGCATAGTGCTTCTTTTTCTTCCGTATCGATGGAACGTTTTATCAAATTACTTGGGTCCACTATGTGGGTTTGTGTTGATACACAATTTCTATCATCTGGTAATAACTCGGGGTCTCGTGCTTCCCGTATGGAGTAAACTAGATATGCAGGGTTGTGGCAAGGCTAGGGTAAGCCCATGGCCAGCAGCGAGACTTTCGGCGGAATGATGATAGAGAAACAGTGGTCGTGAAAATCTTATCATTGATACAGTAAAAACGTGCACGTAAAACAACGAAGGTAAGATGAACCATCGTCTGAACAGAGTACAGACAGCAGTCACTTATTGAAATAAAACGGGCCGAAAGTCCGAATACAATTTTCTTCAAAATGTGCTCAAACCATTCAGAATCAGAATCAGAATCAGAATCTTTATTTGTAAAACATAGGTATTTACATAAAGGTGGTTTTAGATATTTGGTCGCTATGTTTTGCCGCGAGGGCATACAAATTTTAAATAAAATGAAATGAAATTAAAAAACAAAAATACTTAAAAAAATAACTAAGAAAAAAAAAAGAAACAATAACAAATCATAAAATAAAAATATTAAAAATTATCATTTATAAAATCCGGAACAGCATAATAACATTTTTCTTTTAATAGAGACGAGAGAGCTTTTTTAAATTTTGATAGGGGCAATGTTCTTATACTATATGGTACCTTATTATAGATTTTTGAAGCCATTCCAAAAAAACTCTTTTTCATCAAAGCAGTTTTACATTTTATGTCGCACAATTGATTTACATATTGAGAACGCATTGGAGTTTTTTTTACATCAGAAATTTTCGTAAAAAGGTGTAAATTAGTTTTAACAAACAAAGCAGTCTCGTAGACGTACATAGCTGGCATAGTAAGTAATTTTAAAGATTTAAAATGGGGTGCACAAGTTTCGGTAGTTTTTAAGCCACACATGGATCGAATACATCGCTTTTGCGCTTTAAAAACAGTCTCTCTTTCAGTAGATTGCCCCCAAAAAATAACACCAAATTCATGTGTTCATTATGATAAAATTTCCAAAAAGCAGAATTCACAGCCGCAATCGCTAAAATCTATAGAACTAGAACACCATAGAACAGTAGGTTGTGCACGTGCAACAACTAACAATGGATTACAAACACTTCAGTAGGGAAAAAGCGCAAACGTCCGCCGGCGTCGGGTCAAGGCAAGAAACGCTACGAAACTTCTAGTTATTGCTTTAAACTGTATTGATTCTAATAACAAATTGGTATAGGTAATTGAATTGGATGATGGATTTATTATATTGAAATTGATAAACTCCAAAATTACTCGTAGCAGGACAGATATCATGATGAAAACTTGTTGGTTAGCGTCTGCAGCAGGATTTGCGACGCATTTGCGCACTGCAGTTGGCCAATTACGCAACAAATGAGATAGATCAAAGATCTAATAAAGAAACTAGACGTAATACAGCAAAATGCATAGTTTTCCAACCAATCAGTCTAACAAAGGACGGAACTAAAGACTTCGCAAATCGTTACTTTTCAAACGCAGCGCAAACAACACGTGCCGAAGAAATTACACGTAATTGATGTTCAATAACTGCAACCCTGAACTTTCACACCACAACAAAACTTTTTGATCATTGGCAAACAATGAACGACAGCCAATTTAAAAGTTAGATTGACTCCAGAAGTATCATATTGATGTAACGAGTTAATTTATACAGAGTTTAAAACTTTCAACAATAACAATTCCGTTCTGAATCAGGAAAGTTGCCAAATATCAATTAAGACCCATGTCGACGGAGTAATTAATATAGCTGACCTTTTTATAAGTGAAAGTAGTGCAGGTGATGAAGAAGTAAACAATAATCAAATTGCTGCATTCTATTGCACAATGTAAGAGGAAAGAAAAGTTATTGACGGCTAAATTGATCTAACAATAACACGATTTGACGAAGAAATGTTTAAAAGAAGAGCTTGCACTTCTTTTAATAGAAGCAATTATTTTAATGGCTCATGAAGATAGTCGACTATTCGCATTCACACCCTTTGAAGACCGGTAGATTACTAAGTACTTAGACGAAGGTCTTATACATATAGGAATGTATAGACACTATTGTAGCGCTTGAGAATTGGCAGACGGCGAGTTTCATAACATAGTAACATTATATTGACCGGTTTCTAACACCCGACTTACAACATACACGGGATGTTAAGCACCTAAGCTACTTAATCGAGATCGGAAAGAAAACATAGATAAAAGAACCGAGGTAAAACAATGAAGATGCAAGCCGATATGTCAAGGTGAGAGATGCAATCAGTGGAACAGAAACTGTTCTACTGTACTTCAAAAGATTTATCATTAATTATTAAAGTTTGAGCGGGCGTGAGCTATTAGATTCTATAGAGGGGCAGTGGGTCAAGGTGCTGCAAAAGTAGGTCTCCGTACTGTTTGGCAATCACGTTCTCAGGTAAATGCTGTACTTTTTTCAACGTTGAATGTGCAGAAATATTCTCTACACGTAATTATAGTATTGTCCACGGTGATTGAGGTTTTGACACGAGTCTGTAAGAACGGATTTGAATGTGTCAGGCTTTGCGTGTCGCCATTTCTATTTCGCAATCTCAACTCTGAACTTTGCATCGAAAATATGAACATGTATGGCAGTCTCGCTTTCTATTGTGGGTTGGATTGAACTTTAAGCAATGGTGTCGTGATGGGATACTCACAAGTAACTCTTGTGTGATATTGAGTTCACATTTGGAAATCATAATTTTTTTATTCTTTTGGTTCATGCAATAAAAATTCCATCACAATATGTAATAAAGTGTTTAAGACATATTCAAAATGCAATTCATGCGCTTCAAGATATCAATTCAGCGTACAAAGTAGAAATATATTTTCAATTTCAGTATATTAAAATCGCTTTACGTGTAAAATTTCTAATTTTTCACTGGGTGACCTTTAAGAGAGCCTCAAGCAAAGGAAGGGGACTTAAGGATGACGTCTTGCGAAAACTTTTCTGAAGACACTTTTATTAATTTAATCCATCAAAATCTTTAACAAGATCTGAAGTAGACAGAGTGGAAAAAGGTAAATGCCGTCGAAGAAACATTAAGAGAAAATATGAAAAAATTATAATATTATGATTTCAATATCAACGGTGAACAAACAATACTAGCGAGAATACATTGACTCTACGGCGGCTATTGACGGGTAAGGTCAAAGTAGGGTAGCAATTGACTTTGAAACATTCGTTCAAGTTAAAATTACTTTAGCCTTCTTTCGATTTAGATATTTTCCAGGCTGTATTAACTTGAATATGTCATTTGTGAGGGTAATAGTTCAATGATCTATGATTGGCTTGTGTCTAAGTAAGCGACTGTATAATTGTTTTTGAAGGGTCAGAAATTGTATCAATACACTTCCTCGAAAACAGGTTCTTATCGCACTACGATTAGGTTCAACATGCTATGGATTTCATCCTCGTGGTTTTCTTCTTATATTCCCGAACTATAGTGCGGAAATAAAGATCCCACAGCCAGGTTGTGAGGCGGCTCGCCCCCACAGTCATTTTTATTTTTCATTTTTTTTTTTCCATTCCATTAAATCAATTTGGACTTTGAACAAATTTGGACTAAAAACAAAAACCTAAAAGTGTATTTAAAAACGTCGTTTGATACACGTGGGCATTTGTTACTGCAGTTCTGGGCTCCATAACACCCTCGCCTGCGGCTCGTGTATGTATTTCGCCTCGAAGTGACTATATCCTCAAGAGTTTAAAGAATATCTTTTACCGAGTTGTCAATTATCATGTACCTACCTTTCTAGAAGAATGACCTTATCCCACCCACCCACAGGCAGAGTTTACTCCTGTTACCAAGTGCTATAGAAAAATCTCTTTTCTTAAACAGTTTCGTACTCCATCAAAAGATGCTTGCTGGTTGAATGCATAACCTCCTTTTTAAGAAGTCGGTTAATAATAGCAAAAAAGAGAGAGTGACAATGAAAAAGCACTAACGCAACTTCAAAAATATCTTCAGCTGCAGTATGTAAATATATTTCTTTTCTTTATTTTTTGACTGATTTCAGCTTCGAAATACTTCATTGCTCTTTAACCTTGGCGATGCCTCTGCGATTTTGCAAGAACATTTTCGCTGGCCAGGGTCGTGGTTGAAATACTCGTATACCTACTGTTAAATCATAGCTTACATGCTTTTGCTCATTTTATTTTTATGAATCTTGCAATATTTCAGTTCTGTGTGCTATTTTTGGTTGGTCTTACAATATATAATTTACGAGGTTTTAGTTTCTAGTTTATTTTTTTACGTCTTAAAAGTACACTTAATGGCGGTATTCATCAAGTTTTGAAAGGCCATGACATTGCATTCATTGTCAAGGTCAAGTGAAGATTTCGTTGAAATTAAGATGAGTTCGGATGAGGATAATGCAAAATTGATTGTTTTATTTCCAGAAACCTCATAATAAAACAAAGTTCATGACAGCATGCGTCTAAAATATCCAGTTAATGATTACATCGCTTTGGATTCCGGGAAAGACCAGCTGGAACTTGAAAATCTCTATTTTGATTTTGTCATTCTTCTTTCATGTATCTTTCCGGTTAATTACGTATGATTACGCGATCAAACACTAGCTAAGAATAACAAGACGCATAGGAACTGTTTACAATTCTACACTAGTATCGACCTCTGTGAAGTCTTACACTACAAGGGCATACTATTTGCGTGCATACCCATTCAGTTTTATATGTTTATTTCTCTAATTTACTGTCTTTTTCCGATAGTTCTTTGAATATTTTGACAGTATTATTTTTACAAACTAAGCCTTTTCACAAGTTTATTTAGGGTTTCTTTTGAATTGCCTGTGACTAATTCAGAACTTCACACATGGTGCATTCATTCTTCATCATCTAGCTAGGCTTTACCCAATCATGTTGGGGTCGGCTTCCAGTCTAACCGGATGCAGCTGAATACCGTATCGTTGCATGCATTCATTAATTCTATTTCAGTGATTTTTTGATCAAAATAACTGATGCTTCTACATATCACAGGCTTGGCAGTTGACAGGCACAGGCTTCAAAATCAAAGTGTTCCAACGAGTGTCTATGTTAATCAATAGACTCACTATCAATATCAGATCGATCATAGAAAAGTGTCCAGTAATGGCCAATCTTTAAGTCTTAACTTCATTAGTCATAATAATGTTAAATCTCACGAAAGCTGCTGATTTCATTGAAAACAAATACCTTGCTTAACATAACATCACGCCTGTGATCTGCGTAAGGTTAGGCCGAGGTGTACCTAGTGGAACACCGATATTTTGCCAGTTATGTTTCAAGTCCCATGTAATAGGGGGCGAGGGCTGCTACTGAGAAATTCATGATGGAAAAACCGAATAATACTGCCCAACCAGGACCTCTGGCAGTCACGCTTGCGAAAACTAGAATTATTTAGTCAAATAATTATATATTTAATCATAGGTCTCGAGTTCGAACCCAAGGCACGCATCTCTGATTTTTCGGAATCATGTGCGTATTGTATAAATTGTCACTTGCTTCGGTGAAGGAAAACATCGTGAGGAAACCAGCATGCCTGAGAGATATTTCTCGACGGCATGTAAAGCCAAGTCAGAGGCCCATGGGCGGCATAAAAACACCAGGTTAGGCACTAACCACACGATAAAGAAGAAATTTGGTCAAATCACACATTAGAAGTCGATTTCCTTGAGAACAAATACCTTGTTTCTCTATTCATATACCTCCTTCGAGAGAAATACCTATCTAAACCTGTTTACTTGTATAAAGGTCAAGTACATTTCATCCCCCTACAAACATATCTGGGCGACATCTTAAGACCACATGAGCGTTTTTCGTAGGCGTTCGACCGATGAAGTGGGTGTCGAAAAACATGTGTACAAGAGCTGCCAACTAGGATGACCATACAATTCTTAATTGGCAAATATTTTTGAAATACCGCTATAATAATAGTATCTGTTATCTGGTAATTGAATCGATGTATGTCATTAGGTGACAGAGTTGCTGTATCATTGGAAATAGTGTAGCCATTTTGCATGGGAAATTGTCGGTATTGTTTTTTTTTAATTATCTATACGGAATGTATGACAATTACTTTTTAAATAGGATGAAAGTAGAAAAGTCAAAGGCTATTTATGTACCAGTTATATTCTGTGAATAATTTGAAAAAAATCTTCATATTTTTATGGAAGCTCCATAAAATTGTAATTAGCAGCATAACATCAAACAACGTTACGTATGCTTCTATAATGTCAATAATAAACTTTCCTTTTCAAAGTTCATTCATATAACACTTTGTTTAAATTAATTGTATAACATTTTAAAACAAGACCTCTCCAAATCTTACCTCACTATAATTTCCTTCGATTAATAACCAAATAAATCGATACATAACCTCTCGATTTCGCGAGCCGCTATTCGGATTGAAGTATAGAGGATAAAAGACCCAATTTGTTCGACAACAAGGTTTAAAATAAACAAATGTAGTACGTTGCGTAAGGAACGCCGGTATCCCCTTGACACGCTTATGTCCGAGTTAGATTCGTACACAGAATCGAGTCAATTAGTCATAGTATTGATGTATGATACTTTGGCAATAAATCCTTTATTATGGTCGCTATAATAGCGGAGAAAATTCTTTTAGATAACTATCACGGTTGTGGTCCTCGGTGAGGTGAGCAGGGGCGTGCTGACCTACATTTTATAGTTAGGCGGTGTTGCTGTGTGAAAGGCGATGATCCTACCGCTTTTTGCAAGTCATTATAATGGAAGGAAATGTTTCAAATAACCACACTTGAGATTAAAACCAGGGCCCTATCTAAAAATGATATCCGATATCCCTAGCTGAAGCTTAAATTATGAGATCACCAATAAAATATGTATGAATCTCAAGAAAATCTTTAATGCCTCTTTCATGACACAAATACTTTATTTTCTACTTTCAACTTCAGAAATATATTCCATTTTGTATTCCCGTAGCGATCTCTGGCACTCTAAGTTAGTTTTCTGAGCGTAAAGTTCAAATGTCATTTTGTTCCGTTAAAATGGAGTATAGGACAACAGTAAATATACTCTCAGCACTTTAATATATTAGGACGAGTGAAAGCTGCTTTAATGTTGATATCGTCTTTCGAGATCAGTTAATTTTAAGAGTGAATTCTGAGATAGATGTTTACGAAAGAAGACATGCTGCGAACACCCAACATACATTGGGCTACAGACAAGTATATGATAATGAATCAATAAGCTAGATTTAATAGCTTAGAGACAGCATGAACAACAATAAAGCTTGTTCAGCGTCACGAGGAAGAAGATGAAGAACCTTAAGAGAAAAAATCTTTAGCAGATGAATGCGATAAGACCGTTCAAGAAACCAGGGTGACACAAGTCAAGCTTTCAATATAAGGAGCTTGAACCAACTGAACTGAATCAAGTAAAAAAACTAAATAATCCGCTCTAAAAGCAGATTCCAGTTGTAACCAGACGAATTAATCCAATCTAATAGAATTTCAAATCGTTCGTCTTATACTTATGTAACGGCATTCGAGCATCGGTGGCCATGAAACATTTACAATTAAAAATACACGTGATGCATCTTGCATGTGAGGTACAGAAAACTGTACATCAATGGTAAATTATTTGACATTGACAGCACCTTTCCTTCGTAGGACTAAGGGTGATTTTTGCAGTGTTATCTCTAGAAGTGCGGCTGTCGGTATATCGGAGGCTTTCTTTTTTCTTTATCGTGTGGTTAGTGACTAACCTGGTGTCAGTTTTTATGCCACCCATGGGCCTCTGACTTGGCTTTCATGCCGTCGAGAAACATCTCTCTGGCATGCTGGTTTCGTCACGATGTTTTATGCAATATTGTACGAGTATAATTACCACTAGCATCTGCACATGATTCTTAAAAATCAGAGGTCTTGGGTTCGAACTCGAGACCTATGACTTGGCAGTCCAACGGTCACACCAATAGGCTATTACTGCCATCGGAGGCTGATCGATGTATATTGACTTCTAGTGTGGTGACGAAATGTTTCAGAAAGAACATTTCAATTTCGTTGTTAAGTTAATTGCTAGATCGCATGTATTGTTTCTTTGGATCCTTGCTTTATTGAAAGTTGTTTATTTCTCCATTTTGTAAGGGAAGTTTATAATGATATTGAAACGTGGAAATTTGTTGGCTTCTGCAGGCTACGGCTTTAGTGTTACACAATCGAGCTTTGCACGTTACCCATAAAGTACACTTTAACAATGATAGATCGATAGTAGGAACTAGGAAGTCTATGAAACTTCCGACAGAAGACGTACCATTACTTCAGTATTCACTTCAATTTAAGACGCCATTTAAATTATCATAAAAACACCTACTCTTCCTTAGTATCGCGATTTAAAGGCGCACCCTAACACCTTCCCTCTCTTTCCGGGATGGAAAGAGAGTCTTCTTAGACTAACATATTAATATTGTTACTGTTCATACTGTTTCTGTGAGTGTGTTGAAATTTTTTGAATACGGGAGTAACCACACTTTCGTCCACCACACTTAGTCGGATGAAGTATCGAGACGCATCGTTTGGACCGACGAGAGGCAAATGACGTCTTTTGGTTCTTTCTGAATCGCCCCAACCCGATTCTGCTTCGATTAGTGTGGACATACCCTAACCATCCCTGCATCTCTTGCCTTACATTTTAATGCTTTTCCGTTAGTGTTATTTCTTTCCCTTCTAGACACCTTGCTCCAACCTCCAAAAAGATTACGCAACGAACGACCCTTACGTACTTTAAACCAACAAACGAGGTTGGCATGTCAACAGGGTCCATCGACCTTACCTCCACGCGTACCCCTGGCGTTACACAACAGGAGCAGGTTGAAAGACCTTAAGGTCTGCGACTCGACTGGGGGCAAAAGGACTATGTGCCCGGGTGACATTGGACTATCGATTTAGACTGGGCTGGGGTACCGTTTGTTCCTCACGAATATAATAGGATAGTCTAGAAATTGTCTGTGGGTTTAACTTGCCACATGTATGGTTGGATTTAAAAAGGTAATTTTTCGTGTTAAAATGTTTTGACTTGCGAATGTTTAAGTATTTGAAGGGCAGATAAAAACTTAATATAGTATAGACTGGGGCTAGACTGCCGTTTGTTCCTTTTGGTGTAGAATTTATCTTTCTTGCCACGTGGTTGGTAGGGTTAAGAAGAAAATGTATTCAAGTGTAAGTATCTGAAGCGCAGATAAAAACTTGACTTTGGCTGCTGGAGCCTAGTATAGATACTTTTTAGTCCTTTTAGTCTAGAATTTGTACGAGGCAATGAAGTTGCCACGTGGAAGGTTGAATTAGCAGAAGATTAATTATATTTTAGTGTTTCGACTTGCGAATGTTTAAGTATTTGAAGGGCAAACGAAAACTTAAGCTTGTACTTTCAAAATGATTGTGGAAAGAACAAGGAACAGTGGACCGTTATACAGATTATGCTGATGATGTAATTGATCCTTTAAACGAAAAGTACGTACGTACTTTTTGTGCTTGGCATTTAATCGATTTCAATAGTACCTATCTCTTTCCGATAAAATTATTTTAATTAGGATGTTAGGTAGCTACGGAACAAACCTCTTTGCGGTGAGATAACAATAGTGATAAGTTTCGAACTTGTATGAGCTTGTCGATTGTCGTGGGAATTCAGAAGCTAGGCGCGCACTACATTCCCGGTTTCCACGAGCAGAGAGGTGCGGAGACATGCAAGCTTCGACCAATCACAGGAGACACGAGAGATACGGAGTGGGTTTCTACCAATGTGATTGGTCGATTCCCTCGGTGGAAATCGGGCTTTAGGACCGAAAATTGTGCCACATGCAAACTTTTATAGGTACATTAACTTCATACCTATTAACTAGCCTTGTTAATAAAAACAAACATTTGTTTGACACCGTTCAACACGTTTTACACGTTCTAGTATTCCCCAAACCTTTTACTTATATGAGCAAACATTGATTTGAAACAAAACTAATATTAAAAGTTGATTTGACCTAATTAGATTCTGTACGGATTGATTTAAAGTCTAAAATTCTAAATCAAAAGACGAAACTACAAACACGCATTGGTATTGGTATTGGATTCTATCCGTTGTCTGGATAAACCACAATCTAGACTAGACGATCTAAATCTTAGGGGTGTCTGTCTGGCTGAAGTACCAATAAATGGCAAAGAATTTTAGAAGATCAACATTAACATTTACTTCGAAAGGCACAATTTCTATTATCACAAACGAGCGTTTCGCTACATCCATTACCGTAATTATTTTTAGGTCTAATGTAAAGACATTAACAGGAATTAAAATCGAATCAAGTCTAGCCTATTGCTTTATTTGGATTCGTCAAGTCAACATGACTCTATCGCATCATTTAAGACTGTAACAGTGACTAAGTAAGAATCATTGAATGAGTTCTGTTAGTGGTAATAAACTACGCGGCCATTAAAGATGTTGCTTTATATTTAAATATTGCTTACACGAGGAGTGTTCAAATAACTGCAGTTGCTATTAACAGTTGGTTGCTAGATGAAGTTATATTAAGTGCAATAACACATTTTCCTGATTGCGGTAAATAAATAAATAAATCATTACTTGCTCTTTCTTCAGCAGTAGACCTCGACATAGACGGATAGAATAAATTGTACGTGTACAAGTAATTCTTAACCAAACCAGCATAAGTTAGCCTCTTATTATATTGGAACTCCGTACCAAGATAGTCCAGATCAAATTTGGGAACCCATAAATTATTATCAATCACAATTTGAAAACCCCATAACGAGACAGAATATGAACCTTGTGAAATTGTGACAGATAAAACCTACCACCCGACATGTCTTCATCGAGGCAAACTAGGTGCCACACTTTAATCCTATTACTGTATACGTAATCGGTTCCTAGAGGTAAGCTAGCTGATGCATATTAAGCGATCAATTATGATGATGAAGTATCAATTATTATGATGAAGATATCCAGTGATCTACTTTCATGGTTAATGGATTGAAAAATAGGAACACAATTTGTTTAAAACGACAGTTAATTAGTGTACTTAAAGATAGTATGACGACGATCATGCTAATGTTCTTGATCATAGCTAAGAATAAATCTGTATTGATATCACTTTAGTCCTTTATACAGAATAAAATAATTAAAAATAAAATCAATTCCAAAACTGTGGAATTTGAACCGACAACAGCGCAACATTTGTCTTCCCATATCCATCCAGATTATCTATTTAAAGCACAGTACGTATCAAAATAAACTCTACTCACCAAGTATAAGGTGTAATTTGGAGTCGGTCTGGAAGGCATAGTGCAGTGTCACAAGGAATGGGCACGCCCTCACAGCCTCCAGGACCTGTTGAATACGTTCCGATTTACATACATACGATAGACATTTCAATTCACTATTTGATAGAATTCAAACACAAAGGGACCTAGACTAGATCCCTGGGGCACCCCTGAAAAAACTTGTTCTTAGAAAGGAATGACCGGTAGTCCGGTTTATATTTTTTACTCTGTGCCCTAGATATCCCCGTCACGCTATAATTAAAGTTTATAAAACCGCTCCAAGCTTTTGCTTATAGGTTTTTTTTTTATTTTAAATCATTCAGTTGTGTAGATATTACTTTAATTGAATGACAGCGAGAATCCTTCTTGTCTGAACATTCGCAGAAATCGTCAATACAAGCTTAGGCTATATCGCAAATCCAGAAGAGCTATTTCTAACATTTAGATGATTTTGACTTTCTTTTTGTCAAAATATTGTTTTAACAGAGTCGACGCTTCTTATATATCTCACACTTGAAATCTTTGGTGGATAATATTGTAATCCTTTAGATAACTATTTCAAAATGGATATTTACCTGTCTTTCAGTCCTAGTATGCTCAGCAGTCTTCAATTTCTGTACTATCGATGCCTTTTTCAACACCTTCATGGCATACAACTTGCCTTCGTCGATGCCAACTTTTTTCCTAACTAGAAACACTTTGCCGTATGCTGAAACAAAAGGAAAAACATCATTAGTATTGGGATAATTTACAAGTACGAAAGAGACAGAGCTACTTGGTTGGAAGACTGTCTCTGAAGTCTTGGCACTGTCTTGCCTTTAATCATGTGACCATAGCGAGACAGAGTCAAACGCGATTAAAGCAATAGCCTAATTCATCAAGTATTTTTATTTTACTAATTTATCCTGATCATTCTTCCATCTCTTTCTATTCC
This sequence comes from Standfussiana lucernea, assembly GCA_964057025.1. NCBI lineage: Eukaryota > Metazoa > Arthropoda > Insecta > Lepidoptera > Noctuidae > Standfussiana > Standfussiana lucernea. The sequence continues at coordinate 2,968,380 of OZ059810.1, forward strand.
CTATCCATTGTATCAAATCCCATTCCTGTAAGCCAGGGAGACGTTAATTTCGTAGGAGCTACAGTTCACGTATAGTCGTTAGTATCAAAGTCACGGATGTCATGTTGGATCAGGGATAACGGACCTGTGTAGTAGCTGGAAACTGAATAAAGCTTAAAACCCTGTAAACTACGAATCCTTGTTACGTGAGCACTTACACTAATTGGTTTTTGAATTCTAGACTGGCATGCTTTGAGTTAAAACCAAATTTTAAGTGAAATTGCTGTGTAAGTTGCTTTAGTATAATTGCTTAGACGCTATATTTGTTTGTGCCTTTGACAACTTTATGGTTCTAGTTAACGAATAAAAATCGACGCAGCAAGTCTTCGTCTTCTATATCAGACGCCAATCCAATGTATCAAACATCCTATTCTTTCCTAATACATGGGACGTAAACATAACTGGCAAAAGGTGGGTGTAAACACGCATGTTTGTTTTTTCGCTTTATTAATAAGCCATTAGAAGTCATTTCTGTAAATAATAAAGTAAAAAATGTCCTCTATTTACTTCAACAACATCTCAAGCATGCTCCTACGTTAGCCGCGTCATCAACAAGACCCAGTAAAGTGTTACAAGAAAAGGTTATTATTATAATTATGAACAATAGCGTTTTATGGGTCACTCTCGTGTTACAAGTGGGTCACTTACGTACAAAAGCACGATTAAGATACTCGTACTATTTACAGTAATGTAATCTTATGACAAAGAGTTTGTTTATAATAATAAGTAAATGAGGTAAATTGTTTTAACTTACGAGAATTAATTATGGACAAAGTTTATAGTCAAATTGTAATGAACTTAGGGTTACTCTTGTTCTTAGAAACCAATTGTTTTCCTCTGAAATTTCACTTGAATAGTGTCGGCAAATTCTTTTGATATTTTAGAGTTTTATACGTAGAGAAACAAGAAAAGAAAAAGGAAAACCAATAAAATCACTACCAACTAAGTCACAGATCTATTTAAGAGTGAGTAAGGAGAATGAAGATTGATGATGAATCCTACAAAAATGGACACGACCAACTACCAAAAACCAACAATGAAGAGGAATCATCAGCCTGCACTGGGCCCTCGTGGTCCACTCCTCCCCCACAAAGAGAAGGCCTGTATACCAGTGGTAGGAACGCTATATGCTGATAATGCTTCATAACCTTGACAGTAAAAAAAAACAAAACACGAACGACAAACGTGTTTGAAACACAGATCACTGTTTCCACGATTTACCAAGAACCAAACTACCATTGTTCCAAAGCTTATTGGTGGAAAAAAGAAATGCGTAAACGAAGCGGTTTCCTTTCCGTTTTTTTTTAACAATGTTGTTATGGGAAGTGGTCAGGTAAGAACTACAATGGCGGCAATGCAAAACAATGATTAGACAGGTGAGCAGAATTGAAAGATAGAGAACGTAAGGACTGTGTATTGCGACATTAGGGGCTGTGGGAATAGGTCTGCAAATGATATGTTTGAAGGATACATGACAGTAACAGGTTTAAGGAGGTTAGACTAGGCGATCACTCTGTGTAAAATTCTTGTATTTAGCTACAGCTATAATGAAGACTAGAAGCAATAGACGCCAACCCAAATGTAGTTCGTAAAAAGATAGATAAGGTGTTTGACGCATACAATGTTGAATAGTAATCAAATGCATAACACGGGAATTCCCCTGATAAAAAGAACAGACTGGGAAGTCTAATCACCCAAATATGTATAAATACCACAGACAATGATAACGCGGATAGCAACTAGCACTATGCTGCAAGCGGACAGAGATGATTATAAAATAGTTTCTAAACAACATTTAAAACTATAGTTGCATGTAGCCTTCCGCATAAGGACAATGCAGAGTAAAGCATTATGCTATCTGATATCTGCAGCCACGTTTTTTGATATTTCCTGTCGTTTATTATTTGTATTTTCATTACAACGAACCTCTTTTAAAATATTCTCTGTGGCAATGTTGTGGTCCCAAAATCCATACTCGCAACAAATATTTATAAGCACTGCAGGTAATTCTTCCGATTCCGAACCGGAAATGCCAACCGCTGTATTTATGGATGCTTTCTTTATACTGTTGTAAAGTTCTGTCTGCTGTTTTTGGTTATTATCATTACCGAAGCCTGTCTTCTTAATTTGTGTAAGTTTTTAATGTGTCTTAATGAAACACAATATCAATACATATTTGTTATTTGGTTTTCATGTAATTACTAATTATACTACAATTACAATATTACTTAATTTCCCCATCATCATTATCCTCATCTTCGTGCCCTTGTCCCATGTTACTTGAGGTCGGCTGGCACAGCACGCTTTCGCCATCTTTATTGTCTTCAAATTAAAGTTCAGTTCTATTCAAAACAGATGCGGTTTACTAACATACAATTCTGTATCGAAAATGTACTCCAAATTATTTCCACCAAATAAAATGTCCCCCATAGCGCGTCGCTATTCTAGCTCCCTCTAATTTGCAAACTAATTACCAGTAACTGGTTCGAAATGACCGCAACCACAGAATAGATAAATACAGAAGTTCGGTTCGCTAACGCACGCACATTTAGAAACGCGTCACGTACAGCGAGTGCAAGCGCACTCGCGACTGTCATTTGTTTGAGATCTCCACGCACACATAGACACGCTTCACATACACCGAGTGTAAGTGCACTTGCGACTAGCATTCCTTTGAGATCGCAGTAAGTACAGTCGTAAACGTCTATGTGTGCATGCGTTTTCGCACATTATTGGTAGTAATCTTCTGTACCTCTATCTATTTTGTGCCACGACGATCGTAACACACTTAATTACAACTAGTTGTTAATCTAATCACAATTAAGGTCTATTAAGTAAACTTTAAGCTAAACTAAAATGGAGGACCGGATTTTTATGATGCAATTTCGTGGTAGGCTGATTTGATTAATTGACAAGAAAACAATAGAGGTAATGGTATAAAACTGGTTTGAGGACCGAAGCCATGGGCATAATTATGATGGAATGAGGGATATGTCGTGAGGAATGTTTTATGTATGAAGATGGACTGTATGTCAGGAATACCACACCAATGGTTTGAGTGATGTGGCTAAAAAGAAGTTTAATATTAATATGATGTTTGATGGTATGGAAGAAGAAATGCTGCAAATTAATTGCGATATGGGTGACATTTTTGTAGAAAATAAGGTTCACAGTATATCAATGGATTTTGTGAAAAAATAAATAGATAGAAAGGGGTTGAATGCCATTGCCACGGTTTATACTGATAGGATGGAAGATGAAATGCAACGCCGCTGTTGATCTCAAATAGATTGCAATATAGGTGAAGACGACAATGAAGATGATGTTATCGAAGACCACACTTTTATTAAAAATAAGGCTCTCAATAGCAGCACTATGTCAACCACATTTCTCTAGTTTAAATTTAATTTTCAGCTTGCTTCGTTAGAATGTTGTCCAACCTGTTATAATAAGCCAAACGCATTTGTAAGGCAGTAACGCCAACATAATGCACCCAACGCACTGATGTCTTAACCAGTTTTTAATGTTTTAATACAAATTATACACTAATGATGATATTTTGTACTAGATATTGAGAATCTAGCTTTCCGAGGTACGAAGGAAACTCGGTATTTAATCGGTGGTCATCCATCCATAGACCAACCTAGGCAAGCGCCGCTTAACCTGAAGATCGACCCGAGCGGCTGTTTTAGACTCGTATTTAGCCACGAGCTCTTTTACAACTTTATGGACGTTCATAAAATAATTATTAGTAAAGGTGGGATTACAGGAATAGAACAACTTAAAACAGAAACTATATCTGCATATGATTATGTTTACAATGCTGATGTCCGATTTTAACAACACTAAACTACGACTAAACGAATGCCTAAAGTATATTGCACTGTTAGTATTAAATTCTCGGTACCGAGTTTGGCTAAGTCAAGCGTTGAATGACTCAGTGTGCTTTTATTAAGGCATTAATTTAGTTGTGGACTTAGTATTGAATATAGGCATGAATGATGTAACTAGGTAATAGGAAAATAATATATGTATTTATAACTGATAAAACGGCTGACAAATATCCCAAAAAAGCAATGTATTTCCCGTGTATTGATAACGGAAACAATGGCCTATGTTTGGTAACAGAGCTCAATCAAATGGTCAGTTTTGATCCTGTCCAATTATTTTGTAACAGAACGATACAAAAATAGACTGCTCCTTTTTATTCGGATCAGCACTTGATATTAATATTGGCAGTTTATTTCGTACTATGTACTGTGTGCACTCTAAGATTTGTATCAACCGATTCTCTATTGGCGATTGAATTCTTGCCACAATGGATAAACTTTCCACCATCATCATTCTCCTGCTCTTATCCCAGTTTATTTGGTCGGTGTAGCATATCTTCATCTTCCACACTTCTATATTAGTCGTCATCTCATGAGTCATCCCCTTCCTAGCTATATCATCCTTCACAAAGTCCATTCATCCTTTTCTTGGGTCTTCCCCTTCTTTCTTTATCGTGTGGTTAGTGCCTAACCTGGTGTCAGAGTTTTTATGCCGGCCATGGGCCTCTGACTTGGCTTTACATACCGTCGAGAAATATCTCTCAGGTATGCTGGTTTCCTCACGATTTTTTCCTTCACCGAAATCACACCGAAAAAAAATCAGAGGTGCGTGTCCTGGGTTTGAACTCGAGACCTATGACTTGGCAGTCCAACGGTCACACCACTAGGCTATCACTGCTTTTGTCTTGGTCTTCCCCTACTCTTCCACCATACATTTAAAATCTTTACTATGTATCTAACCACTCTTCTCCCTCCCTAGTTTCAAAAGCGGAAACGTTACCAACCATAACCAAATACTTGTCCACGAATTCCCACAATCACCCCAAGCTATAAGGATCAGGTGTTTCCTACTAAACCGTAAGTACATACTTCGGACCTTTTGTTAGCTTCAGCTAGCTACTCAGCGACTGGCCACTCGGCGCACCGGACGTATTCAGTTACCGGCAGCTGTTGGGTTTAGGTTCATGATTTTCTAATATATCGAGACTTGTACGGACGTAATGGGTTTGAGTTTATGATGATTATTGTTGTGTTTGTATCCTTCAAGGTGGGGAAGACAGGTTCTTTTCAGCTACAGTTATTCTCCTTTTCCAATTCAGATATAACTAGATTATTATGGTCCCGTGGGTAGGCATATTAATCTTTCTCAGTAGCATCCTTTACTTCCTCAAAAGTGCTGGACACTTCAACAAGTGAGCCATCGGCAACTACATTACAAGTGAAATCTACATTAATATATTTCAGAATTATCGTGACCTTATTATAATGTTTCTGATCCCCAAATCAATAAGACCTAATCTCTCAGTAAATTAACTTTTGCAATGTTCAAAGAATACATGATTCTAGAACCCAACGATGAAATACAGGTACGGTTAAAATGGAACAGCAAATGTTTTTTTAATAACCGTGAAAAATTTTGATACTTGTGGTGTGTGAAAGAATTATTCACTTAAATACTTGTAAAAACTGTTTATTGGTACTCAACACCTTAGAATTATTATTCGAGACCACTTTCGTCGTCGGTAGCAGAGAAGGAATTGCCTCCATTTTTCCGCGCCGTTTTTATTTGAAAAGTGATCTATGGGTTGCCATAACCAAAAGAGGCAAAAATATAGAAAATAATGTTGCAACCCACAAATAATATTACTTTTAAATAGTCGATTATTGAGTATGCTAACATTCGGCTGATCCTGACGTCAAACGCGGCCTCGCGTTTTACAAAATTAGTAATAAACAAAAGAGAGAAAGAGAAAAAAAAAGTACATCATCGGAAAACAAACATTACAAAGTCTTACTATTAATTAGGAACTCATTCAGTTAAAAAAATATTAATTTCGTCTACAGATCGTCTTGCCTGTAGCGACTCACTCTTACGACTAACATCGACTACAAGTAGTCTCACTTGTAGTGACTCACTCTTAAAACTAAACATCGATTACAAGCACTCTCACTTGTATTCGACTCTCTCTTATCACTAAACATCGACTACAAGCACTCTCACTTGTAGTGACTCACTCTTATAACTATACATCGACTACAAGTACTCTCACTTGTAGTGACTCACTCTTATCGCTAAACATCGATTACAAGCACTCTCACTTGTATTCGACTCTCTCTTATCACTAAACATCGATTACAAGCTCTCTCACTTGTATTCGACTCTCTCTTATCACTAAACATCGACTACAAGCACTCTCACTTGTAGTGACTCACTCTTATAACTATACATCGATTACAAGCACTCTCACTTGTATTCGACTCTCTCTTATCACTAAACATCGACTACAAGTACTCTCACTTGTAGTGACTCACTCTTATCACTAAACATCGACAATAAGCACTCACTTTCATCTCTATTTATCGTTTATGGGCAAGCACACCCGTAACGACTCACTAATTATTGCTAACATCATTTATAATCATCATCGCTACAGATCACTTATATTATTTTTTATGTATGCAACAAATTAATTCACTTGAATTCATTCGCGAATCAACATAACATATAATAAGGAATAACAAACATTATTCTACACTATTTTACATTTATTAATCTATATTATCTCTCTATTTATAATATACAACTCATAAGATATCGCTTTAGTAAATTATTAACTGTGTATAATTCTCTAAGTACATAAATTAATGTTATATTTGTTTTTATGTTATTGGCTCTTATGATTAAAATTAAATATGGTCCAAGTGGGACTTCATTATTAAATTAATTATATCTCATATCCATACTCTGCCTAGAGTCTAGGCAATATTGCCAAATCACAATTCTTACATTCACTGTTAATCTGACATAATTTCAATCCTATTACTACAACAATAGTTATCACTGAATTTTACTCTGAATCACTCGACATCGCATCATGACTAAAAACAAGCCAAGGGTGTAACCTATCGACGGCATAAACCGACCTATATGGTTTGTGACTTCCTTTCCTTCTAGTAATAGGAGTGTCCTCTATTTCATAACGATCGTTGCCTAATATTTTAGAAATTCTGTACGGTCCTACACATTTTGGTATTAGTTTACGACTGTGTCCAGGTTCCGTTCGAATATCTTTTTCTACTCGAACTAAATCTCCTACTTTATACTCAGTTGGTTTTTTATGTGATTTATCAAAACGCTCTTTTTGTACTTGTTGGCTTATTTGAATACGAGAATCTGCATTTGATCTAATTTCATCGCGATCTAACGGGGTATGAGATTCCGCGACAAGTGAATTCATGAAACCATCCGAAACGCCGGTGGTTTGAACTCCAAATAACATTTCAGAAGGAGTACGACCAGTGGATTTGTTAATAGTATTGTTTAAAGACCATTGTATCTGGGGTAAACACAAGTCCCACTCATTTTCTTGTTTATTGTGATTAGCCGCCGTTATTGCATCAACAATAGTCCGATTGTACCTCTCGACCTGACCATTGGCCCTAGGAGAGGCAACCGCGTTTAAGATATGTTTAACGCCCCTTTTATTAATAAAATCTGAAAATTCTTTGCTCGTAAAACTAGTGCCGCGATCAGATATGAGACGACGTGGTACTCCAAACAGCGAGAAATATTCCGCAAATACCTGAACACTGGCACTACTTTTAACACTTTTTACTGGCTTTATATAAATAAACTTTGAGAAGGCATCAATGATCACTAAAATATGACAATTCTTCTTTTTGCTAATGGGAAAGGGACCGCAGTGATCGGTATGAAGTGTATCAAACGGTTTATTAATTTTCGGAATTGGATGAAGTTCCCCTTCTTTAGCTCCAGCTGGCAACTTATTGTGGGCACAATTTAAGCAAGAATTACAATATTTTTTAATAAAACGTCTCATTTTTTTAAACCAATAAATCTGACTAATCCTGCTGTAAGTCTTATCAAAACCGAAATGACCGACATCGTCGTGATTCATACGAACTATTTGCCATCTTACTGATTTTGGAACTACCCACTTTAAATTGGTTCCATCATTTTTATCATTAGTTAATCTGTACAAACGGCCATTCTTAACAGTATAGTTGTTATGAATCTCGACAATGTCTTTTGTTTCAGAGTCCTTCAAAATGTTAATTATCCTCTGTATTTCTGAATCCTGTTCCTGCACTGTGCACAACCACGCATCGTCATCTATTGCTAAAACATCAACCACCTTTGGTTCGTCATGGGATTCGGAGTCGCTTGGGTTGCGTGACAGTGCATCAACATGACTCATCTTGTTACCATCACGATGTTCTACAGTAAAATCATACTCCTGCATTAATATGTACCAACGTGCTACTCTCGGTATTAAATCTTTTTTTGTCATTGTGCTGCGTATAGCGGCACAATCAGTAACAATTTTGAACGATTTACCCAAAACATAAACTCTAAATCTATTCAAAGCACAAATTACCGCCAAAGTTTCCAACTCATACGAGTGTAGTTTGCTTTCGTCTAGTGTCGTTTGACGGCTATAATAAGCTATCGGATGGAATACTTTATCTGAATTCACCCGTTGTAGTAAAATTGCTCCTATACCGATTTTACTAGCGTCAGTGTGAATTTCTAATTCAGCCTCAGGGTCATACAGTGCCAAAACAGGTCGGGTCGTCAATTTACTTTTTAATTCCTTAAATGCTTTTATTTGAGGTTCACTAAAACTCCAGGAAACATTTTTCTTTGTTAGATTCGTCAGAGGTTTTGCTATCGTGGAATAATTTTGAATAAACCGTCGGAAATAACTTGTAAGGCCAACAAACTGTCGAACTTCGTGAACATTTTTAGGTAAAGGGAAATCTACTGCAGCTTGAATTTTGTTTGCCCCGGGTCGGATACCATCCGAACTAATCTCGTAGCCCAAATAATTTATACGAGTCTGAAAGAAATTGCACTTTTTAAGATTTAATGTCAGATGGGCAGACCTCAATAATTGAAAAACATTTTCCAGCTTATCTAAACCCTCTTCAATTGAACGTGATGTCACCAATAGGTCATCCATATAGGCCAACGCCAAATGTTGTCTACCCCTAAGCATACAATTAATCGTCCTTTGAAAAACACTAGGTGCATTGGCAAGTCCAAAGGGCATTCTCTCAAACTCATACAAACCATCCGGTGTTACAAAAGCCGTATATCGCTTACTGGCCTCACTCATGGGCACTTGATAGTACCCCGAAGTGAGGTCAAGGCTTATGAAGAATCTGTTGCCCCCTAATCTGTCTAGTTGGTCTTCGATGCGGGGCAACGGATATTTATCTTTTAACGTTTTCCTATTTAAGGCCCTATAGTCGATGCATAGCCGTTTATCCCCATTTTTCTTACTCACTAAGATAACAGGACTCGAATAATCCGAATTGCTTTCGCGTATTATACCGTTCAGTAATAATTCTTCAATCATTTTATTTAGGTGGTCACGCTCACTGTGTGATATTCTATAAGGATTATATACTACTGGTCTATTGTCAGTCAGCGTTATATCCATTTTTGCTAGATTCGTTTTTCCTAACTCTCCTAAGTTCATTGCAAAACAATCCCTATACTTTTTTAACAAATTATATAACTTTACTTTTTGTTGTTCTGTTACTTCCGTACTAATTTTAATATCTGATAAAGGCAACTCTTCATAATTTTTAGTTTCCGTTGTTAAACCTATATATTCCTTATTTACTTCTTGATATTGTTGACCGCGAACTAATAAAGTTCCTTTCTTAATATTTAAATCGTTAGATGATAAATTTGCTAGCATTAAATATCCTTTACCTGCTTCAAACTCAAAAACCCCAGGCAAAACAGCATATTCGTTTTGCGGTAAAATACGAAGACTGTACGGTACCCACAAACCGCCGCCATATGTGCCATTGGTAATAGCATCTATTGGCATCACAGTTTTGGGTTTTATAACTTTGTCACCATCTGCGTATACCTTAGTCTTAAACGCATTATCACCAAGATCCGGTGTATGCATAAATACTAGTTCATCTGTTGTTTTTAAGATAATAACGTTTGGTTTTTCAGTAAAAGACTGCCCTACTAAAATTGATGTCTGTAAATAATGATCGTGTACGACTAGAACTTCCGTTTCAGCTTTAACAGAGCCAATTTCTAAAATTGCTTTAAACTTTCCTAATGGCTTTACAGCGGAATTTCCGAATCCCTGTAAGAGGGGTAAATTTTTGTTATCCCAATCTTGGACTATAAGTTTTGCATTTGATTCTCTTACAAGAGTGCATTTACTACCGAGGTCAACGTATCCTTGCAGGATAACGTTGTTTATTCTAACATCTTTGTAATATTTTGAATTTGCCGATTCACTATTAGTAATGCACAATATAGTTTTATTTTGGTCTGTAACAGTATTCGTTTTAACTAAATCGTCACTGTTATTCGAGTTTCTTTTACGACAATCTTTAGTATCATGGCCCAATTTAAAACAAAAACTACATCGCTTAATGGGTTTGTTACACTTTAAACTTATGTGCCCTAGCTCATTACAATTATAACATCGAATATTATCATTTGTACTGGTTTTTGTTTGCTCATTAGATACCTTATTGGAATTCTTAGGTGGCGCATTATTTCGGTTACGGAAGTTGGGAGTAGGTGTATTATTGTCGTGTTGGGACACGGTACGCAAGTAATTAAGGATTTGTTCCGGTTCATTAAACATGCAGGCTCCTGCTCCCATTCGAACAAATTTGTCGTCAATGCCGTGTATAAGACAGCCAACTGCTTTATTGCCAGTTATCTCACATTTATTTAAAAGTGCCATTTTGTCGTAATAATAATGTTCTAAAGACTGACCAAATTTACATCTAAGCCTTAGCATTGATGTCAACAGGTCTCCATAATTTTCGTTGGAAGGAAAAGCCTGTTTTAATTTTTGAACCCACTCATTCCAATTAAATAGTACCGAGGGTAAACCCTGGTACCACTTCTTGGCCAAACCACTTAATTTGGGAAGGGCATAGTGACATATTTGACGATCGTTCCAAGAGTAAATCTGCGCACATTCACTGACCTTGTTAATCCAATTTTCTATAGTTTGGCTATTATCACTTGGGTCAAATTCGGGTACAACACTGAAAGCAACAGGAAAGTTGTTTTGAGCCCAGAAATTGGAGGGTATTGACGCAGAGTTACCGATGGGGTTATTCACGTTTAATGGAATATTGTTCAATAAAATATCATTATTCAATAAATCAGGAGTAGTTTGCTTGGTAGCTGCACGTAATGGTGTTAAAGAAGTCAACGGAGGACTTTTAGTTGATTCACGATCAGGGCGTTTAGAGCGCCTTTGTTTCCTACTTCCCTTACTATGCTGTCTATGGCTACTGCTATTCTTTTTATCACGACGTCGCTTTTTGCTATGCCGCGACCTACGGTGGTTATCATCACTACTATTTAAAGACGAACTATCGCTACTTGAGTCACGTCGTCTTCGCTTAGAATTACCCATTACGCACGTTAAACGATTTTGAGCGATTCAAAATAAATTCAAAATTATTTAAATACAGCGACAACAAAATCAAGTAACTACCTATTAATAATTAATATTCAGAGACAACTAACGAAAGAAATTATTACATTCAAGTTATTCAAATAATAATAAAATAGTTATAAAATCTCTTCAACCAGCAACTTGATATTTCCAAACGATCGAGGGTACTTATAACAATAACTCCATCGCAACTATATATAATCCAATGTTAATTAATAATTATAGGTTAAGAAAATGTTCACTTCAAACTATCTTTGATTACACGTAAAAATACAACCAAAACTGGTATCACTTTCACTAGGTAATTCTCAACGATCACTATTAATGTTATTCCTCCAAAAGTTTTAAACTTGTTTCTTATTTCAAGCACGCTCGTGCTCATGCACGAGTGTGTTTATGCACGTGTTATAACAACAAAAAGTTTGTCGCAAAATCACAGCGAAACGAAGTAATACGTTCAGATCTGACCTTAAAATGTCCTTGGTCCAGGAAACCGCAGCATCAGGCACGTGGATAAACTTTAGCACACTTCTGACTTGAAAGAATTATTCACTTAAATACTTGTAAAAACTGTTTATTGGTACTCAACACCTTAGAATTATTATTCGAGACCACTTTCGTCGTCGGTAGCAGAGAAGGAATTGCCTCCATTTTTCCGCGCCGTTTTTATTTGAAAAGTGATCTATGGGTTGCCATAACCAAAAGAGGCAAAAATATAGAAAATAATGTTGCAACCCACAAATAATATTACTTTTAAATAGTCGATTATTGAGTATGCTAACATGTGGATCTGAAATCATGTACTGAATCCCTCGTAAAAAAATTGTTACTACGTCCTTTACACTGTATATATTAATTCAGCTTCACTACCGTTATTTTCTGCTACACAACAAGTCTTAGACGATGAACACAGCGACGCTATACTTACTCTTACAATGCTGTTGTCATCTGCTACCCACTATTTTTATCCACACGATCTAGTCAGTCTAGTCGTCTCATTTCAAAGGTTTATTGGTCAACCAGTCGTACTGCCCTACTCTCGTTTCGTTACTCAACTCTGGTTTAGCAATGATAGAACGATATTTGCACGCTTTAAGTTTGATCAAATATGTTAATTATCTCCCAAAATATTTGAAAATATGTGTTTTCCGTTTTAGTCCGACGACTTCTAGTTTTAAAATATTGACGACAAAATTGACGTGTAAGAAGAGCTACTAACACAAAAAAAAATACACGTTTCAAAAGTTTTCAAGATCCACCAACCAGCCCTTGTAGATTACGAATCACTGCCTCTCACAGAAATGAGAACAGCAATAGAACATTATAGGCTGATGATTAATATGCTTATAAAAAGTTTTATTTTTTGACCCAATTCAGAATCCATAAAATCAAAATAGAGCAAGCGTGATAGACAAAGCTAGGTAGAAAAATAACAAATTGTGTATTGTTTTGCATTTGCAAATAAATTATTACTACATAAAAGTTACAAATAGTATATAATACACTTTTACGATTCTGCTGAGGATCGTTCAGCAAAAGTAAACCACAGAGATAAATCATTCATCGAAAAAGAGGTGGTTAAAGTAGATAATGTGGAAAACGTAGTATTATAACTATCTAAGTATATAGAACCGCAAAAACACGAAGAAGTCATAAACATCCTGAATGAAGACGCTTCGCACTTTCCAGTTCTGAATGCACAAACGACCTAGGCCGGTCAACGCCCCCTATAGCAGTCCAAGTAAATAACACATTACTCCAAAAATATAACACCCGTGTGGATGTGAAGCTTGTAGTCTTTGTTATATTATGAGTAATAGGCAGTTAATCATAAATGGTATAACTTTCATTTTGATTGCCAAATGCCAACAAATTCCGTCGGAATCTTCCGAGCTTTGATCTCGGTCAATCCTCTTCACATAAATTCATCATCATTCTCCCGCCTTATCCCTATTTATTTGGGGTCGGCGCAGCATGTCTTCTTCCTCAACACTTCTCTATTACTCGGCATCTCAGCAGTCACCTCCCTTCACATGGTCTATCCAATATTTTTTTCGGTCTCCCTCTACTCTTATATGTAACCTCTTCACATAAATTCATAAAGGTCGATATGTTCAGCGAACTAGTTATCTATTTTTGTATTAATCTGTAAGATCTTACACCGACGACGTATTGAGAAGAAAATAGTAACAAAACAAACGACTTTAACAGGCACGGCCTAGTTCGGCGCAGACAGTGAAAAATTCCGAATTACCAAATCAAATGAGTAATGAGTGACTGGATGACAGGTAATTACCGTTGTGTTGTTAGGAAGCCGTAAAAGCAAAAAAATAGAAATAGAATACACATAGGAGATCGATTGTAACAACAAAGAGGCCAAATATTTGAATTTATGAAAGAAAAATCAGCTGTGTATATGAATGTAAATTGGAAGATACCAAAAATACATACTGCCAAATGTAAGCGTCTCGTCATTCATAGAAGAAAGTCATCGATGTAGGCAAGTTATATCAGCTCATTATTTATAAAAGTAATGAACGTTATTGTAAAAAAGTAAACACTGTAGAATTATTACTAATTGATAAAATGAATAAGGGTCGGTAATCGGTAAACATCAGGAAAATATTTACTGCTGAACGGTGCAAGGATACCGATGATGACGTCTGTATCTCACGTAAATATGAAGAATTAACGGAATCCAATGTTTTTGTTTAATCAAGACAATTTAACAAGTCCATAATATGACGAATAACCATAGTACTTTCAGTTCCAAGAAACCTGAGATAAACTATTTTGGGAATTGGCAAATTCAACAGAAATAACACAGAGCCAAATATTTTACTAAAACCAATAAATCTGAAAATAGAAGAGGAAATTGTCAAGAAAATGTACTAAGTCAATGTAATCGCAGGCGTCCTTTGGTGCATTGAACTTGTAAACGAGGCGTGTCAATGTATACGAACTTCGGGCTGTTTGATTTGTTTTCAAAATACATTTATTATTAGACGTTAGCGCGAAATTCACAGGTCAAGTTCATACGTTGATGGACAAAGAGGCGATTGCGGTCGATAATGTATTGAATATTGAGCAAGATGAAACTGGCGAGTTTATTTTAGTAGTAAACTGAGAACATGGATGGCCGTTAAGAGCATAATTTAGAGGCCGATGTTGCCAACCAAGCATCCGTAATGGATGACTGACTTTAAGAGTTACCTGATAAATCAACTTAAAGGGCGTTAATAATATGAGACTAATAATTTATATGTTGCATTAATATTAAAAAGTCACATTACAAAACTGCCAAAGCGATATGGTAACAGAACGGATAAAGAATACAACAATGACAAACTTGAACATGGCGCATTTACATCTATTAGCAACTACAATGCCCTAGATTTGAGTCTATGAACGATTGAAAGAAGCGCAAAATCTTCATCGTATCGCGATCAAAACACTACGAAATTCCCAGGAAATAAAGAACATGTTGGGTAAAAAGATCATCTGTCACAACATCTAAGAAAGCAATTACGCCGCCTTCTGGCCCGAAAACAAAATATTGTAAGTAAAGGAAGATGATCTTGTGAAGGCGGACTTGATAGAAATCCGTTTACCGGAACTTTATAAAGGATATGATTTAATTCACTGAATTTCCTGGAAGCTTTTAGTTAAATTTTGAAGCAATGCCTTGATTTTATAATACATCGACTTCGTTATTTATATCCATGTATATGTCGCAGATCTTTAAGTGACGGTCAAGACCATAAAAATGAAAGCCACGTGAAGCAGTTAATATTTTAACAGTCAGCATTTGTAGATTTCATAGACGTCAACAAGCTTGGTCTACCTACGCCATAATCTGTATAAAAACATCACCTACTTGACTCATACGCACTAGTTCAACGCAAAGTTGTAAATCCTGGCGCAATGAACGAAAACATTTGACATTGCCAAATTTATGAGGGGAGTGAAGTCTGCTGATTATCAAAGTCATCCTCAAGAATTGCCACGAAGTGGCGCAGAACCGAGACTGATGGAATGAATATTGGGACGGTACAGACAAGCTATAATAATAATCTGAAGTCTTCGTTCTCTTGATACCAGAGTAATAAACGAGTAATAAACGAATTGATAAGTACTGGTACCTCGATCAATTTTATTGTACTACAAAAACACGTAATTAAAATAGATAAAATTGGTTAAAACACTGTGTCGCCTCCGATCATAACGCTACTCGGGGTTCAGAGACCCGTGTCAATCGTTTAGCGAATAAAACGGTTCATTGATTCCGTTTTACGTGCAAATAACTTTAAATAGGCCAACATTTTCTGTTAAAAACTGGTCTGTGGGATTAATACTAAAATGAAGGTTCGATCGGTTTTTAAATCCGTGTAGGTCATTCATTGTGGGCTGTTTAGCTTCTGTTACGGACTTCGTTTCAGCGATACCTTTGTCTTTGGCTATGATCTCCTTCCATACTACATCTACTGCTTTCATTTTATCTTTGGTATCCGTATCATTACATATAATAGAATTTAAATACCTACGGTACTACTATTTCGATTTTATATTTGCTTGGTTCACATTTTTCCAGCCTTGTCCCGCGTACTGGTTGTAGCTAGTCTTCATTCTCCTGCCTTTATCCTGATTTGGGATCAAAGCAGTTCGTCTTCTTCTTTCGTTCATACCAAAGGGGGGATGGAAAGGATGTGACTACTGAAATGACTAATGATGCCTTTATATTGAAAGTCATCTTCTTTTTTTTAAACTCGTATTGCCATTAAAATTAGTAACCATAAAGACTTGTTTTAAGAATCAGCTGCTAATCATTATCAAGTTATATGAGTTCACTAACTCGTACTGTAGCTACCAAACTAGTTTTATTAAGTCCGCTAAATATAGTAGGCATATTAATTTTATAATTATCTAAACATTTAATCAGCATGATTAGTTTATACTATTTATATTACATTATTAGTGCGAGAATTTTAAGTATTAATTTTTTAGAGTCTACATGGTCGTTTTTAGATAAAAATGGTAGAAATATCTAGCAATTATTTACAGAATAACAGTCATTGTTTTGCTATCAATATGCAACCAGGAAATTGTTCATGTTATAATGATTTAAGCTATGTTTGGCAACAGTATATTAACATTTGACATTAATTGATCTTGAACTAACATGGAATAATAGAGAAACTTTATCTTCTAACAATAAAATTGTGTCAGGGAAGTACGGTACAAACAGTGGCGTGCCTAGGGATCAACAATACGGCAAGTCCACAAGGCAAGCAGACTGTTCAGAATCCCAGCAGTAGGTTATAAGGGTAAGCCAAGGTTTTAGGCTTGTATGAAAGTACCGCCACAAATAGGAGGACGCCTTACTCAGCAGTAGGTCGGAGAAGGCTGCTAATGATAAGGGAAATAAAAAAAGACCCTGCAGAATTCTATAAGCAGGGTCTTTTCTATTTTCGTCTAGTTTTACAGGCATTATTATCGTTTTCAGGACAGGTGTGACGGTAGACAGAAGAGTATGGAAGCAAAAAAACGTGTTGCGCCGACCCCAACCCCAAGTAACATGGGACAAGCGCAGGAAGATGATAAATGATGTTTATTTTGCAAATAGGTTTTTACAAACACTTTTACACGTCTTCTTTTTTAAAACTAGATGAGGCCGGTGTTTCGTATCGACTACTCTGAGAAGAAACAGCCGAAACAAACTCAGAGGTCACAGTCTCTTTTAAGGATGATGATGTTGTTTTGATGATGATGACTTTCGTATTTAGGCTTATTAGAATCTTCAGTACTCCTGATGTTTTATTATTTAACTTAGCATAGTATCGCTTATAATAACCCCCTGGCTTTTAGTTCACAAACGCAAGACTCTTGTCAGTTCTGATGATTTCAAACAAACGAAAGACAATTCTGAGGAAAGTAATTGACTTTACAAAATTCTTCACACTCAAACGATATCTTAAAACAATTTGCTGAACATTCAGAAGCTTGTGAAACAATATGGTCGAGACGTTGATAAAATGCAAATTTCGCGTATATTAGCAAGTTCGTCGACCCCTGACGTAGAAAGAACAATGAAATGAAAACTATGTACCTACTTAGTGACAGCGATATTATAATTTGAAGCATATGGTGACGTTATTTAGATAACAAATTATGATATTTTTTTTAGATGCTATAGCTTATTTGCTTGTATCACAGATACTTTATCAAACAATAAAAATAATTAATCAATTATTTTTGATTGAAATATTTTAAAATGTAATTAACAAGAAATAAAGAAAATATAATAATCACAAGCAATATGTAGAACCCAAAAATCTGACAATGGAATTTGAATGATTTAAAACCTTGTATTTGTCTTTTTAAACAGCTAGAATTTTCTATTACAAATTCAAGGTCAAACGATGGTAGTTAATTTCCTAAACGTTAATATGTTTATTTCTTGTAATATGACAAATATGGGCAAATATAATGTTTAAAGTAATATAATTTACATAAAGTATTAACACCTCATTTTGTTTTAGAAAATAAGTTATTTAAAACCCGAAACCCGAATGACCCGTTTACCCGAATGGCGCAGCGGTAGTGAGGCTGCCTTACGTTCATAGGGTTCCGGGTTCGAATCCCGGTAGGAGCAAGTGTTTGTGTGATGAACATGGACAGTTGTTTCCGAGTCAAGGATGTTTATATGTATAATAAGTATGTATTTACAAACAAAAAAGTATCTATGTAGTATATCAACTATCTGGTGTCCACGACACAAGCCTCGTTGCTTAGTGTGGCACTAGATGGCGCTGTGTGTAATGTCCAGCGATATTAATTTTATTTTTTTATTTTTTTTTAAACCGATGTTTTTTAAATAAAGCATTTTCTAGAATAAATAAAACTTATAAAGCCACATAAACTTGTTCGAGAAGTGTACAAGTTCCGTTTATTTAAGAACGTCATATATTGAAACATTTGTAACGCTTTTTCTTTAACCAATACTATACACCAGTCATGAAAGCTTATTGCTTTTACCGAACAATAAAAAAAAACTGTTTGAATGATGCAGTCTGATGCTGCTAACAGGAAAATTTTGACGTTAAATGTTGCCAACAATAATAATAACAGTTTATTTTTTGTTATACAGGACAACAAAACAATTATCATCAAGTAATCAGAATATGTTAACTAAAAATAAACAGTGATTAATCAATCATCGATTCCTGATAAATAAATATAAATTTTAAACATAATGTTCTCAACTATCATCTTTGAAATTATTATCAATATCAACTCTTTATGACTAAATCGTACATGTCATTGATATTTTAGTCTAAAAATAGGATATGTATATACTTAATTTAAGCAAATATCGATGACGCAAATTCAAGTCATTATAACATTCAAGATTTACTCCTATTAACTTTTTTTATGAAAATATATCTTAACTAAGCAACTTCCTGTTTAAAATATGAATGGGTATGACCTATGACCATTTTATGATGTTATAATGACGTTAGCTGTGAAAAGTGACTTCAATCGTAAAAGGTAGGATATGTATAGAATAACCCTCATTAAAATAAAGACAGAATGACCCTGGTGTAGTCTAGTCCCATCTTTATTCCGACTGCATGTTAATTCAATTCAGCCCGCTTTATTACGCCATAAAAGTAATATAACCTCCAAAAGTATTCTAGAACAAACGAAACATTCAAAAGTTCATTCTAATCCGCAGACGAACGTCCTACGCCTAGACAAAAGGGCCTATGACCCTGTGCCTACTAAAACTCAAATATTTCATTAAAATTCTGTACAGTTGAGGACAGAAATATGTACACACAGCATAATCAGCCTATTACGTCCCCATGGCTGGGACACAGACCTCACTTCTGGCAGAAAAATTAAGCCATAATCCACGACCACGTGGACCCAGCACCGTTTAGTATAACTGTAAGAAAATAGTACGCACTTATCAATATTCAAAAGTAAGTGTCCGAAAATGTATAGCGCCAAACTTTGGGAGATAGTAGCTGTGTTCGCAAAGTGTAAACACATTTTTGCCCTTGCCTGTACGGACGATAGAAGTCTAGTGAGCGAGGTAAATGGCCGCCAGAGGTGAAACATCTGCCAGTCGTAGGATAAAAAAATATGCCACCTGGTTGCGAGCGCTCGACCAATGGAAACGGCTCTTGATGACGCGTTGCGCTTATGATTTTGAGGCTTTTTATATACAAACATATGGCTTTTGAGCTTCTTCAATTAAAACCATTATTTTCCATTGCTAACTACATTTTGGAATGGGCCACTTACTTTTGCTTGTGACTACTGATCAGTAGTAAATACTTTTGATACTCAAAACGGAACAGCCCGTTATTTGAAATGGTGTTTCTTTCCTTCTTCATTTGAATTTAATTAGACCATTCATAGAAGTAATTAAAACATTTATAGATCGATAGAACACGCTTTATTGTTTACCTGCATTTTCCCAAAGCCCACTAACAAAACCATAATAAATATGAATGATTAGACTTTGACTTCTGAAGTACTAAAATGCAAATCAAAATAATCATTGACGCAAACCTTTTTTTTTGTTGTGACGACAAGTACTCTTTGAAAGGAGAATGGTCCTACAACTTTGAATATTAAGTGTGTTGTTAAAATATAAAGTGTCAAGTCAAATCTGTCATCTCAGAAGTTTTATTAACTTGAGCGCTGTTTGTACTGATAAAAGTTCGAGATAATTTATTGAATATGAATCATTATTTGGCTAGCCTTTTCTTAACTATACGGGGAGGAAGGGAACCAAACAAAAATCAGCTGTTCCATACATTTTGTGTAGGTATTGCACTTCTGCAGGAAACAGTAGATTTTTGTTTTAAATCACCGATGAAAAATTTCTATGTGGGGTTCAGAATGATGTACCGAGTACGTGATTACCGGGGTCAGCCGCCAGCCTACCAGAGGCAGCTGAACATCAGTATTTAACATAGAGCGCATTAATTTGAATATTAGTCTGTTATAATTTTAAATACATAGTGTTAAAGTCAATTAATCTCTTCAAACAGCGAGCTCGGTAATTATGTTTCAATAAAATTACGTGACAATAAATAAGCGTCATGCTTGCCATCTCCTTAAGGTTACGCGTAGGTGTATCTTACATACTTATGTATTTTAAATACACCCACAAGTCTGCAGTAGGCGAATTACGCATCGTGTGATAAGAGAAGATAGTAAGTCTGTTTATAGAGCACATGTTCCGAAATCGGTCAATAACACGATGGTAGCCAATATCTTTTGTATTTCAGGCTTCAGCGGAAAATGAAAAAAAACGAGTCCCTTAGAGAGACCTGCCCGAAGCCACCAGCAACGCCATCAACGTAGCAGAATTCTGGTCGAAATTAATTTGATTTAAAAAAGGGAATTGCCACCACGATGAAGAAGAAGCGGAAAATATTTCATTGACTCTTCTTCCTAACTAGGCCGCCTAGACAAGTTGCAAACGCTTCCAAGTTTCACGCTTCAAGGGCTTCGTATTTCTCTAAAGACTTTCAATACTATTGACGAGCACGTTAAGCCGTTGGTCCCGGCTGTCAATAAAATTGTAGATCTTTCACAGTCGTTACAGGTAGTCAGTGACCCGAAAGTCTGACAACCAGTCTTACCAAGGTGTATCGTATTACCCAGTACTAATTGGGTTGTGGAGGTCAGATAGGCAGTCGCTCCATGTAAAATACTGGTATTCAGCTGCATCTGGTTAGACTGGAAGCCGACCCCAATATAGTTGGGAAAAGGCTAGGAAGATAATGATTTTCAATAGTATTGACGAGCTTTCCGGTAACTTATTATACAAACGTCATTTTTTTTTTACTTTTCCTTGAATGAATGTCACTCTGTCGATGCCCTTAGATTCCTGTTGATAAGTTTATTTCCGTTTCTCAATGCCTGATCAAATCATTGATCAATAAATATGTTTAAATATCCTTGTAGCGGAAATAGCAACAGCCAATCAAATAAGTTGACGCGATTTGACCACAGATTAAGTTGAAAAGGGAGGGTAAGGTTTTTCCTACCAGTCTATTAGTTACCCCAATTTTCAACAGCACTTTATCTTACTAATGAAGCGTGTTTAGAACGCCATCTATCTTGACACCCCGAGTTCCGTGCAAACAAATTACAAGACAGTTTTTGAGAAAAATTAAGCAAATTAACTGTCCAACTAAGAACGCCGACATTCGTTAAACTAGACTAAAAACACTGACCTAGAAAAACAAATCAATCAAGGATTTGGAATAACAATCTGAAATTAAGAAAGTATTTTCATTCTAAAAATTGGGCTAAAAAACCAGAAATCGATAGCTTAAGAAAAATTATGAACAGCCGAGCTCTACTAAGCGAGATTTAAAAAAAAACTTGATGTGCCATAATGACGTCCGGTTACTGTATGTTAAAGAATAGAATTCACTCAAGTAAAAGTTATTTAATAATCTTGAGTGACAATATAAAACGCCACGGTGCGGTAGGTCAAGCAACGCTGGCTGCGCAAGAGCACAGGTGGTGGCGCGCCCTGCCCGTTGCGTGCATTCCCGTCTCAGACACGCAAGCGAGCGGATGTGTGAATATGATTGCGATTACCGATTTTTGCACGACACACATGGTGTGTTTTAAATTACTGAATAATGACTAAGTCCTTATGAAGTCACGCTAGTCATACTAATTTGTTAAGTGTTATTTTTTTCCGTAGCAGATTGATATGAAGCTTTAACTATGGGAAATTTTATAGAATTTTAGTTTATGCCCGCGACTTCGTCCGCTTGGGTGTCGGAAATTTTCTCAAGGAAACGTTTTACAGAGACATTATTGTATATCGGTCTAGCGATCAATTTGCCATATTTCATCGACAGAATTCAGCGTGAAAAGGTAACAGTCAGACAGATAACTTGACGGTAACTTTCTGTACGGATAGTGAGTAAAGATTGTTTGGATGTTTTACCATCAGAAAGTTTACATGGACGATGCCGTGGCAGTTGATTTTTACATAATCCCTCATTAACATCAGACCAAATGACAATTTGCGTGGGAAAGCATTTCGCGAAAAAACGAAGCTATAAAATTTTATACATTTTATATCCGGCTTTCACCGTTGTATGCGACACCATTTGAACTTTTTCGTTAGCGAATTAATTATAGTAGTTAACAATTTACGTTAATCCTTCTTCTACTCGTAGTATTTTGTCAAACCGTTTCAATCTACTATTAATCAAGATTTTAACTTTCTAGACTAGATTAGCTTTTCGATGGTTTTATAATAAATGAGATCTAAAATTGATACTTTATTGATGATTCACTCATTGGACCTTATTGCTGACTGTATTCAATTTTTTAATCTATTTTCTATACTTCTTTAGCTGATACGAGAGAAGATAATATCTGCCCACATTTCCCTACTACTTGGTGATCTTCTAGAAACATCTCCAACCCTGACAATTAATTCCAAAAGCTTAAATCGCCACAAAATTTCGGAATTCTGACCCCAAGGCAGACACACGCGCTTGTCATACATAAAACATTCAAATTGGGCCCCAATACCGTTCCCTCGCGGGCATCCTGTCATTTCACCTGCTTTTGATCACAAAGCTCATTTAAATTCACTGCTTAGGATGCTTGCGATTATTTTGGGAGACCCTAAGGTATTTTAAAGCTCTTTGCTTTCGAATTTCATCGCATTGAAAATGTTTGGACAGCGTAAACTTCTGCTGACTGAAAATTAAATTATATCTTGCTGGTTTTCAAAGAAACAATAGCTTTATTTATTATAAAGACTCAAATAAATTAAAAGATAGAACTCGGCGTAAGAAGGAAGCCAAACTGGAGTACTCTAAACGCTTTCAACTGGCAATCACCACGTGGTGCAAAAAAACATGACATTAAACTCCACGCAGGTTTCCCGCGACTAATTTTATCTTTTAACCCCATTCACCTCGTAACAACCAAAAGCATCATCTATATTTATGAAGCAAGATAACAAGTCAAACTGAAGGGGGGCACAGACAAAACAAATATATTGAAAGTTGAAAGCTTCGCTTGGAGTGAGCCTTATCTCACATATGGGCTTACGGTGTTCGGTGTCAATGATCCACGCCCCCGATATGGGTATGTTATGAGAGCTCTTAAGTCATTCATCTATTAAAGCAAATTAATATGCGTTAAACAATCGTAGGAGTTTTTGTACGGAAGTTGCGTACGGTTGCGAAAATGTCGGGATGTCCGGATGTCCATTGCGAAGGATGGTTGTGGTAGGTTAGGTTAGAAACAAAGTTGGGGTCGTTGACAGATGCGAATGTACACTCGTTTCTTCAGTATATCAGGAGGAAATAATATTGTCTTTAGTCAGTATGAGATCGTGCTCTGAAAGTCGAAAAATCACTTTTTTTATTTTATGATTTGTTTTTCAACCTTATAGATCAATGAACAGGTAAAATTATGGACTGTTAGATCAAATATCCTTCTCAATTACTGTAACTTTAATAACATAAATACTGTAATCACAGAGCGTTTCATTACACCGATATTTTATTGACAACAACATCAAAATTTTCGATCCCATTTCCAGAATCAATCACTTGATTATTTGTGGTCAAACAACGTTGACGCCCACATAGAGATATAGAACGTAAGGTGTCCCAAAAAAATATGTAGAGTCCATATTTCGCACAAGCACTTGCTTCTCTAGACTAGATAAAGAACAAAATGGCGGCTAGATGTAATGCAAATATATTCCGTTTTGTGTAGCTTGCCCATTCAGTTTTTATTCTTCTTTTTCCACTGAGCTTCGGTGAAGCCACGTGAAAAGAAGTGCACTCGGTGTTTCTACGCCATTTTTGACATGGCCGACAATATATTCACTTCTATTGTTATTCAACAATGGAATGAATTGTTCAATTTCCTGTATCAGTAGCGAAAATACTCAATTATTTATTAACAGATTGACAGATAAGCATAATAAGCAAGCCATTAATAATGATAATGATGATTATTACACAATGAACCGTCACTATGAGTAATGAGACTATTAATTTAAAGTTTTCTCTAATCCTTATTAATTTTCTATGACAAATGGACTTTAGAAGAGCTTGCGACACAAATGCTGATGTTTACGGTGCACTAATTTTCATTCATTTATTATTTATGCATTGTTCAAATAGGTTATGGGTTAACAACCGCCAATTCCGGCGATATCAGATGTGAATAACATCGAAACATGGCGTGAAGGTCAATCGCTTATCGCCCAAACATGAGGAAAATCAGCTAGGATATTTTTTGATTTCTTAATAAAAAAGAAATTTCCACTGAAGGAAACATTGATTCAAGTGCTATAATTGAACCAATAAAAAAAGTAATAGAAAACGCGCAGAAAACCGCGTTGGATGTACCAGGTTAACATAAGGTCGTAGACTATGTAAGGACGGGCGCCGGGCGGGTAACGACCGGGCACCGCTACGCGCCAGTTTCGGGGGTCGTCGACCTGCCGCGACGGACGACGTCCTGGGACGGCCTCTACGTCAAACATGATGCCTTGGTACCTAGTTGGAGAAACTTTTCTCATAGATTCTTTGATTGGACTTTAATTAGGTGTATTCAGAACATTTTTGCTGCCGCGGAGGTGGGCAGAGAAGATGGGAATAGTTATTCAACAGATAAGTATTTTCTCTGGATCTGGATTTAAAAACACACTCAAAATATTTCCACATGCATGCTCAAACTAACAAATAGAACAATCACTTCTAACCAGAATCAAAACAACCTCTTTCTGAATGGAAAAATTCTACCATCCTTCGCGCATTCCGAGACATAGCTCCGCCCCTATTTCACAGTTAGAAACTCTCACCCCACAAATGTAACAAAAAATCTCCCTTTGCAAAGGGTAAGGTCGAATGCACCCGTAGTCCCTTGCCTTACTTAAATATAAGCATTTTTAGAAGAACACTCAATTTCACTCCGAGTTTTGCGCAAAGAGTTTTGAAACCTCTACATGAGTTGATGGATTGATGTCCGAAGCAAATATTTATAAGAGCGTTTTTTGATCATACTTTATTTTAACAGTAAAATATTGGGATTCCCACTAATAAAGAGCATTTGTGTTTTAGTTTATAGATACCTAAAGGCTGTGCCATAACTGATTTTTAGGAACCAAATAAAAGCAGATTTTTATCAGACGAGATAACTTCATCGTAACTAGATGAAGTCATTTACCATTCTCTCATTTATATTATAAATAATATAATAATAAATATTTTGCATAATTGCTTTCCATGTAGTATCCATTGCGAAACTGATCATAAAATAAATGTAGGTAAGGTACCTATATTGACGGATTCTATGTAAACAATCAAACTTGAAATGTACTGCGGACTAATGCAATTCAAAACATTCCCTTATTTGAATTAATTACAAGAAAATGCAGTAGAATCTTTAATGAAACAATAAGTCTGCACGCCACATCAATGCAGGCAGGGTCGGGCTAAACGTAGCAATAAAACGATACAGTCTAGACTAGCTAACTTGCGCGCAATAAAACTATGTGCCAAATTCGTAGTAAACCTAACTACGTATAAAATAAATGCAGAAACATGTGTAAAAGAAACTTAGTAAATAAGTCTTATAAGAAATAATTCCTTATGCAAATAGACAGAACGGTCATTGTTATTTGACAGGTGCAAGAAAGCAGTAAGAATCTGTTGTCATTAAAATAAGCAGAGCAACACGCAAAAAAGGCTGAACGAAGGAAAATACCTAGGTAGACCCCTACAGAACTCCAATAGCGATTTTAGGATCCAGGTAAGGCGTTTGATACAGTACAGCAAGCTAAACAAGTGATGATTAATTGAAATAGCCACAATGGGAAAATTATTGAGAAACTGTCAGATTCTTAAATAAAACAATTTCACTTCAGACGTCCCAATTTGCAAAACGGAAACGTGCGAAATTTCGCCAAACATACCCTGTGTACTTTTCTGCAGTTGTGAAACTGCGTTGTTTTTGTGACAGCCGTACGTGACGACTGCATTTAGATTAATTAACGACAGCATTAATGACTCGTGTCCTCAAAAAGAACACGATGCATTTCGTACAGGACAAAGTGACAAAAAGAAAACAATATCCGTGTAATTCACGCGTCTCTTTCAGTGAGTAAGAAGAAACGCAAATAAACTTGTATCGGTAAGATTTGTTTGACAAATATTTTAGTTCTAATGTGTGGATAACGGTTAAGTCCAATTCTTTGTTAGTGTCAGTAACGATATATTTTCCTTTGAAACTGTTTAGCATTTCGATAGCTTAGTCTAATTGACAGCGGAACTGGATGTGCTTATTAAGAAAGTGTTAACAATACAAGACACTAAATTTAAATTCATGTTGTAGACCTGAGTATTGTCAATTTAACCTTAATGTGACGATAACTGTTCAAGCAGCATTGAAAACATTACGGTAAAGACCCAAGATCATATTGGTGTTAATCACTTTTCCAAATTCGAAACTATGCCGACATTAGTCGAGAGTGTCGGCGTAGTGTTACATCACCGACACGGGCTGCGACCAACAGAACGTTACACCGACACGATAGATTTAACGGAGAAATACCGTAGAAATCATAGGTACAATACGTACTACCAATGACGAAGTGCATTCAGCACTACTATTGCTAGCTACGTCATTAACCACGACTTTATTAACAAGTTACATTCAACATCGTAACTTGCGTAGATTGATAAATCTCTACCGTAAAACACAGCTAATACGTGATTTGATTGTATAAATAAAATACCTTGTTTATCTCAAGTTGGTAATGTTATGCAGAATATTATCGGTAATACGAACGTCATCACGGACAATAATGAAGAAGAACGTCACGAAGTCAATGCAAAAACATGACGTACACTTGCGTCCAGCGATGGTCTATTAACTGAGTTATTTGCCACCTAATATTTTATTGTGATACCGTCACATACATTAAGTATTACATAAGAAGCTACGCATGGGTTTAGTTAATACCATAATTATGACGTCTAGAGCAGAGTTTGCTATTGTCGTACCTTGTTGACAATGTTAGATAATTTTTGTTATATGACGTAGGAAATCACCTTCTGAGATCATTACACATTAGAGCAGAATTCTAGGAATCTTTTAATGCAAATTGCTAGTCATTTAGTATCCAAGGTGTTTTGTTGGTGGATTGACTGATGATGCCTGGATAAACTCACGACTCATAAAAACAATGAATCATTTTATATCATTATTAAAGATATGTGACATTTTTGGTATATGTATATTTTGTCCTTACAAAATGCACATTATTACCCGGTTTTGTTTCTGTAAGCTTTATCAATACAAAGACCTCCGTTGTGATTGGCTGACAGAAAATAATGAAAACAGCCAATCAAATCACTTGATACTTTCTATGACAGTAACAGCAAATTCTTGTTAGGTATAAATCGTGGTCAAACCATGAAAGTAACAACATAGTAAGTAAGTACATAATTATGTGCTTACAGTCGTTATGTAAGTTTTCCTTATCTACTAAGCGATAATATGAGTTTAACAAAGAAAATAGTTATTACTTTTCAAATAGAGGCTTCTATTTGAAAAGTAATAGCCATTTTCTTTGTTAATTGAAAACTCATATTGTAGCCACTCTTGTAAGCCGTTTATTTTTTGGACTAGAAAGTTTCTTATCGAGTAAATATTTTTTTTGCAAATTGTGTCCCAGTCAGCTACAACAAAGGGCTCCTACTCTAAATAAACGCAAGTGATTATTTTACAAGCACGCAATAAGTAAGAAAGCATGTCTAAGACCGACAAATTCAAAGACATTAAGCCACCAGCCCACCGTGTTGGCGGATTACGACCCGCCCCCTATATCATTTTAATAACAAATATTTTTATATTAAATATATTGTAAATATTTTAATTTATTTCTAATTTGAAAACTTTTTCTTCTTTTGAATGAGGATTTGATCCAAAATCATCAGCTCGCATTTCTTTTTAATTTTTTTTTTAGTTACCATGGTAATTACTATGTTATTGGAGCCATTTAGTGTAAAGATAAAGCGAAAGAATAAAGTGGATATGCCTCAAATCCCGAGATTAATTTTAAAGAGCAGAAAAATCCCGTGATTTATTAAATAAAAAAGTTAGTCTTATCATAGCTCTGAGGTTTTTATTATTATTTATTTGTAATATTGTTGGCCACACGGGATTGTATTATAAATATCGGGAAATCCCGGGAAGATCCATATTAATATCAACATTTCGATGCAAGTACATAAATCTTGTTCTTATCGTGTGGTTAGTGCCTAACCTGGTGTCAGAGTTTTTATGCCGCCCAAGGGTCTCTGTCTTGGCTTTGACATACCGTCGTGCCGTAGTACATAAATAACTCTACCTAATTCCGACCTTTGATAATAATCCTTTTCAATCAACACTACATCTGCACATTTGTAATAACAGCTTCGATCATAATGACTGATAACAATCACCCAATCACTAAAATAACAACCAAACGTGTTGGTTGTCATTCAACAACCATTCTACGGTTGTTTTACTTCTAACAGCTGCGGTCTATCAGCAACCTAATTGTCACGAAAATAGGGGTCACTATCATTTCGACAGACTTGTCAGCGATTGCAACCTAACAACGATCTTATTGCTACGGAAATACAGATCACTTTGCTGTCGATAGCGATGCAAAGGCGGAGGTAATATAAATGTAAAAGGACTGTAAACCTTATCGGAACCTAGGGATGTGGTCACAATCACTTCGTCGGAAAAAAAATAACGATTTGGCATCGAATAACCAAATGAAACACTTATCAATAGTTTACAGAACACTCGTGTCGTGATAGCTGACATTTAGTTTCAAATTCCTAGAATAAAATATATTTTGTTTTGGATTTCTACTTATTTGGGTGTGTGGGAAAACACATGTGTGTATTTCAAAACATACCGAGAATTAGTATCAATAATGTTTATTTGAGGAGCTCGTGGCTAAATAATAACAGCCGGTTGGTCCGTGGATGGGTGACCACCCATTACATACCGAATTTCCTATGTGCCTCGGAAAGCACGTTAAGCCCTTGGGTTGGTGGCAGATGATGAATAATGTTTATTTAATAAATATAGAAAGTAGTCAATGATTGTGAATGATTTTCACCCATAAGTGGTTTTTTCTTCATTTCCAGGACTTTGTTCAATCGTTATTGCTCGTCTAAATCTTGTTACAACTTAAAATATATAAAAAAGCAAGTCATCATCACTCTCCTGCCCTAATCCTAATTCATTTGGGGTCGGCGCAGCATGTCTTCTTCTTCCATACTTCTCTATTACTCGTCATCTCGTCAGACACCCACTTTCTTGCATATCACAGAAAGTAAAAATTTAATAACTCTATCAATAAAGCTCAAGCGAAACTATAAATTTCTTCCAGTTTACCTCATAAAAACTATTTTCCTGTCCCAATATTATACATACTATCTACACTCAATTGTTTTCGCATCGAAAGCGGTGCCGCCGAGTGCGCCTGCACTTAAAACATGCACCGGGTCACGTCTGCCACCGGTCTTTACCACCCATCTTGCTTCTGCCATAACTGTATAGTCTGCAGCAACGTTTTGCTTATTCGCGAAATATCTATTAAGTACGAAATTCATGATTGTAATTGAATGAAAAGTCAATGATGGAAATTTCATACATAAAGTATACGATTTACAGCAGTCTTTATAATTTGACCATATTACTTTACGCCTGTATTCCCCAAAGATTAGGTAGACTAAGTTAGTTAGGTGTACCTAATAGTACACCCCCACACTTTTATGATTGTCACATGTAATAGGGGGCGAGCCTATTGCCATCAACCGGGCACAAATCCACACTCCGTGGCTGCTTCCAAGAAATTCCTGATGGAATAATCCAATAACACTACTCGACCCGAGAATCGATCCCAGGACTTCATGCTCAACAGTCGCGCTTGCGACGACTCAACCATCGAGGCAGTGATTTGACCATTTAACTAAAATTCTATCAAAGATTGTACAATCATGATAATCATCAACATACAAAAACAAATATCCATCATTTTCGAAACCAAATGAAAGAAGAATAGAATATCTAAATTCCAGCTAAATAACAGGACAATACTGATACGTATTCTATCTCCAAAAGTAATCAGTAGAAATTCAATAAAAGGTTCTAGGAATAATTTGAGAGCATCAATCGAAATCACGTACAGCCATTTTCGTATTTCCAGAAAAAAAATATGAATTTTAATAATTCTCGGAATATTTAATCAACTGCATGTTATTTAAAGCTTTTAATGACGAAATCTGTATTTTCGTGAAGGCTGAAAATAATAAATTTTCTGTTTATTTTGAGATTTCCTGGGACTTTCCTGTCAATTATGGTACTACGAGGACGGACCAACGACCAATAGTGACGTCCCAGTACACAATATCCGCTATCGCCTATGAAAAACAAGTTAACAGTTTCTCTGTTAATTACATATTATCAGTAAACATCACAAAACAATACATTACTGCCATGTTTTCTATGCTGCAAAGAACAGTTACTCAAAAAAAAGGTTACAAGCACTACATAACAGGAAACTTAACACCCTAGGGTGTCCATTCCACTGTAAAACGGAATAGCCATGTACGCACAATTATACAGAAAATAGTGTTGTTGCATAACGGTTGCAAATGCGATGCAGAAACGCATCGATACACGCGGAAATGATCACGTTACTGGTTCTTTTTTCAAATATTCAACCATAGAGTTATAGTAGTTATAGTAGATTAACTTGCATGGTAGTAAACCTCTCACAGTTTTTGTGTACGGACACAAGCTTGCAATCTTTTTGAAATTCCACACCCCGTTGAAAGTAATACTAGCTGATTCTATTCAGTATGATGAAAATGAAGTTATACGTAATAATAATGAAAGCACACAAACAAACACAAGAGAAATAGACGTTTTGATAACATCTGAAAATCAATTGATCTTAGATTCGAAAAGAAAGCACAACATGAAGTCATTAACGACTCAGTAAATGATTTGATATCGTTTTCGGCAGTAAAAGTACACTACTTTGCTTTTACGACAAAGAAAAAGACATCACACATGCAGCTGCTTATCTGGTTAAGTCGTAAACAGAGAAAGGGGTAATATTATCAAAATATTATGGCTATTATCCGCCACTTCGTTCACGTGGTCATCTCGTTTTACGATTACGACACAATTTACCGGGGCGCCATTACCAAATCCAGAACGCATACGCATAGAATCTTTTATTTGGCATATACTTGTACATAACTATGTGGGTAAATGATGAAAAGTTCATTGAATAAGTAAGCGGAAGTGACAATGGAGCGGCCATATAAGCCGTAGAACCACTGACCCTGAGGTACACGTGTTCTTGAGTGAACATCACGAATCCGTAAACATAACGTAGGACGCCCTCAGGTCAGGAGAAGCGACAATGCTGGATGGGTGACAGCCTGATGACAGGAGTTGCCGCGAATGATCGAGAGGCCTATTTCCAGCAAGGACAGAGTAGTACGCCGATGGTAAGAAGGATGAATACGTTTGTGGAACACAGCACCATAAGGATTTAGAACTTTTGGATCCGACAGATTCCACCAAACGATATGTAACTAAGTCTCCGAGATGGACAATTTTAAACGCACTCTAGGAAGATGCAAAGCCTTGTACCTGTGTTGTTAACCAGACTAATTTTACTGTGAGATTAGTAGGAGTCATAAAAAATATATACGATTGTTCTTCAAAGGGTGAAAAGTTCCACAATATTCGGCCAAGAATCCTGTAAGTTCGTTTATTAATATCGTGGAACGTAGCGTTTCGGAAAACGTGATTATAATCACTAATCGGGCTTCTATTAAGTACTCCTATTGAATTTGGAAGGGTGCGGTCAGTAATTACTTGCCTTTAAGCGAAAAAACTGTTGCTAGGGAGATTTTCGCGGTGAATGAGGCAATATGGTGATGTACGGCGTCCATTTTTTTTATCAGATATTTCAATCACAATAAATCTGAGGAAATACCTGTTTCAAAACACATTTATCCTATGTTAATGACCAGCTGTATCCATATTGAAAGAATATGGTCATGTTTTTGCTACAAATAATTGCACTGTAGCAGAGAAAAATGCCTGTTCCACCGACTAGTTTTTGATGTTTAAGAAGACACTTATACAAAAAGAACTGGCTCTAGACTTTAGAACATGACCACAAAAAGATTTAAATGTGAGATCAACTTTCAAGATCACCTTCCATTGCCCTATGTTCCGAATATCTGTCACGCAAGCGACTTTTTGTCTTAATAGCCATAAAAGGAGTTAATGCGATAAATTTTCTGTAATTGCAACACCGGCAAGTTTATATAATTTATCATTGTGCAAAGTCATTGCCCTTTACTTTTACAGAAAAAAAAAGTGAATTGATATAAACAGGAAACAGTTAAATAACAGGTTTTGTTAAGGAAACGCTATGAGGATTGAAAGGGACAAGGAACTTATTTTTCATAGCCTGAGTGATAACGCGATATTTTGACTAGATTTTATTCCTCATATTTGTACTTAAAAAGACTTATTTCGATATTTGTCTCTTTTCACGAAATTTACAGAAAAGATTTATTTTTTATTTTTATTTAATGGCCTGGTGGTTGCTTAGACCTTTTAGCCACAGAAAAGATTAAGAAGAAGAAAAGCACAGATTAAAACACATAACATAGATTATAAAACGTTCTTATTTGATCAGAAAAATATCTACAGCCTGTTTCTCCAATCAAATCTTCCACTTAGCTGCCTACAAATTAAGACTATTTTTACTACGGCAGATAGATCTGCTAAAAATTCGTTCGTTTACCGCTACCACTACATTCCTGCGCTCCTGGTAACACGGTATGAGCTCTGGTATGAGTGCACCATGTACGGGGTCAATGGCCGGCTATTCACGGGGTGTTGATTGGTTAATTGTTTTAATATTGCATCTGCTATTGTGCCGTTGGTCAGATATTATACTATAAATTATTCAGATTCTAGCGTGTGCGTGTTTAGTTTCTTTTATATTGAAATCCCAGGTGCCTGCTTGGATACTTACAAAGGTTTTTTAACGGTAAATCAATATCAAATAATTGTTGACGATAAAATCATTAAATAAACTACAGGAAAAGTTAAAGAAGAAAAAATTACAAATGAAAATAGCCGGAAAGGAACAGCTACAAACTAAGTTAATTATACCAAGGAAAGCATAACGGATATAAACTATTAACGGAATTTTTGAGCCCATGTAGACTTTAGAGAACAAGAAATATTCAACCAAGACAAATGGAACAGTCGCTCTGAGACTGGACAGGCTATAGACTTGAAAAGAGAAGATCAGAGGACCTTGTTTGGGCCTTGAAGATGATGATGTCTAGAATGATAAGGCCAGAAATGAGGTTTCTGTTGAGATGACGAGCGCTAGAGAAGTATGGAGGAACAAGACATGCTGCGCCGACCACAAATAAATTGGGATAAGGGCCGAATGATGAGATGAAATTTACAGTTGCTGCTAAATTCTTAAATCTAATTAATATAAAGGACTAAAAATTATATTACTTACCACCAGTGCCGAGTACTTTGAGCAGGTCAAAATGTGATATGTCCACTTTAGCGGGGCCGTTGAGATTTACTGTAACAAAATTAACATTAATTAGTATGCGTGTTGACTTACCCTTAGCGATAACATCATAGAATTAAGCGGAATTGTATAATTATTAAATCTTTTGGAATCTTTAGTCTGTCTGACATTTAGGGTGCATTAGAATAGGTTAAAGGAGAATTTCGTTAGGCGCACCCTTTGCTAGCTATCTTCACATAGTTGATAGAATAATTTTCTCCTTCTTCTTCTTGATATTAGTGATGATGAACCATTGAGTCAAATCCGTTTGGTCTGGAAGTCTGTCCGAAAACATTTCTTTGGGAGAAGACGAGGAGACTATTGATGATGATCAAATTACGTTAGAGTTACTATTTAATTCGTGATTCATATTTTAGATAAATTATTGTGATGAAGATCGTTGAGAGTAATGCAATATAGCATGAGTAGGACTGCAGGACGAAGTCCCTCATTATTATCAGTTAATTACGGCATTTTCTTTGGCAGTCCAACTTTTCTTGATCAAGAACTCATAATATTTAATAATGTCAAAGTGGAGCTTGTCACAAGAACGTAGAGCTTGGCACAAGCAAATAGAGGCTATACCCAACAGTGGATGTTGATGATGAAAGTGAGGTTATCACGCCTTCACGGTTTAGCATGAAAGGCACACATACATACATTACGAGGATAAATCGCTGAGTAGACTCTGAGCAAATATCAGCAGCTCTTACAAAGCTATATTAATAACTGTATCGATCCGTCTGTTAACTTGTATACCTCTTGACCTGTGTAAGGACACACTTTTTATCCAAGTAGTAGCTCTAGGCGTCTCCAATCAATAGCCATACATTACGGAAGCACATAAAAATAAAACGAAAAATCTCACTAAAAGTACCAAAAAACTAACTGTACCAGTATTGTGTTCCGTTACGAGTACATTAAAACGACATGCCTACGCGTCACAGAGATTTTCACTTTTACCTCGGATCTGCTTTGAATCCATCATGTCTTACGATTCCGTTCTACTTTGGCCGGAGAATATTCTCACTTATAGTAGTAATGTTTTCTACTTGGATGAAGTACATCGTTTTTTTTTTGTGTCGAAACGCGTGTAGTGTGGTAGAGGGGATTACGTACAAGAGCCTCGGGATATTCGTTCTAAGTTCTTTTATCTAAACAGTTCAAAGGCATTTTCGGTATAGGTCCTATATTTTACTCAACAATCATAATTCATTCTCTCACTGAAAGCCAGTCCGAATCGATCAGTCTAGACTTCTAGAAAAATTATATGTGACAGAGTTTCATGAATAACGAAACTGAGGACCAGGAAGGATTTTTTTTAATGCATTCTTTATAGGGGTTAAAATAGGAGATGAAAGTCTTAATTTCCTATTTAACCCCTATAATTCTTCTTCCGTCTTCATTTTTATGGCGGAAGCATGGAAATTGCCGATGGGATCTCATCTGGCACGTATGGTTTGTAGTGGTAATAAAATAATTTTAGGCATATAATCCTGTACAATAGGTCAATAGTCATTAGAGTCGTAGTGTCCTTATCAAGCGCTAATAATAAAAAATATAGGTTATATTTTGTAAATTATTCTAAGTTTTGGTGCCACTACCAGTCATTTGTGCTTGATGGTTATTGGCACATACCTATTAGTTTGCTCAAAACCATAGTCGTGTGTGGGCGTCAGCAGGTCATTATGCAATTTGTTACCTTAGGAGTCTTTCTTTCTCTATCGTATGGTTAGTGCATAACCTGGTGTCAGAGTTTTTTAGGCCTCTGACTTGGTTCTACATGCCGTCGAGGAGTATTTCTCAGGCATGCTGGTTTCCTCTGATGTTTTACTTCACCGAAGCAGGTGTAAGTGTGTGTGCGCAATCATTTATACAATACGCACATGACTCCGAAGGAGGTAGGAGTGAAATCACTTCATATGGTGCAGTTTTTAACGTTATTAAATTTTTTATGAAAATATTCTCCCATAGAACAAAAATACAATCGCAATAACAACATCTCTTATCGTTTATGTTAAAGTATATAATGATAACGATTTACATAAGAATTGGCGATAAACAAACTATATAGACACAATGTTTTCGCTCAACAAAGTCAAAGGTTCATTGACACGCAGCTGTAATTATTTAATCTGTGACATTGGTGGTGCAAAATGCTAGCATTGAGCATTACAATACATGTTTCATATAACGCGCTTTTGCAGCGTTTTCCGTCCGGGTTTATCGACATTAATCATGGCAATCTTATGATATTTTTGGATGGTAAATAAACCTTTGAGGTCAATGTAGTACAAGCTACTTTAGGAGGACTGTATTTTTTGTTTATCACAAGTATTTTAGGTCAAATTGGAGATTAATCATACTTGCAAATGCACTGCGCAGATGCAGCAACTTACAAAACATTTGCAATCTTGATAGATCAAGAGTATCAAACTAATC
Source organism: Standfussiana lucernea (assembly GCA_964057025.1). Classification (NCBI taxonomy): domain Eukaryota; kingdom Metazoa; phylum Arthropoda; class Insecta; order Lepidoptera; family Noctuidae; genus Standfussiana; species Standfussiana lucernea. Next base: position 3,005,117 of record OZ059810.1, read on the forward strand.
GATTTGAAATCATTCGATAGTTAACCAATCACTCGAGATCAAATTAACAGACGATTCTCAACTCGCTCTGGCCACCTGTTTCAAAGTTAGCTACTATAGGCACGCAGGCAGCTATATCAACATTCTACAGACTAACGAGTCTTCGACAAAGTCAATGGTACGTCGACCCAATATTTACTAAATTCATAATTTCTCAAAGGTCGCTCGTTACCTAACCGCTGACATTTTTCGATGGCGTTTCAAGGTGATCCGTGCGTTTTTGAAACCTTAATTACCCAACAATTGAACATAATATTTCTTTTAACAAAAATGTCGCCGAAATATGTTGATTGAATGTGGAATAAACAACGCATGCACAGTGGTTTGGTTTGGTTTGTGGTTATTTTAATTTACTTTTTATCAGTGACTAGCTTTTTCCAGCGGTTTTGTTCCCGTTATGGTCAGAAATTATCCCACGGGAACGTTTTAAATATAGCCTATGACACTCGGGAATAATGTAGCTTCCTATTTGTATAAGAATTTTCGGAATCGGATCAGTACTTCCGAAGATTACCCCCTACAAACAAACATACAAACAAATACTACTTTATAATATTAAGTATAATGCTAAGGTTTCCTAGAATTGCGACAACAAAGAAAACATTGTGTAATTAAGTTGGGAAGTCCCTACTGTTGCAGACTTACCAGTTATGGCGCAAAGTATTACCATGTCTAATAATAGAATTCTTTGAGAAAAAAAAATAGCAACCTGATTGATTGTTACTTTTACATACTAGATATTTAACTATGATTGGTACGCAGTAGAGTAGGAATTCCTATGATATCTATTACATAAAATAGTTGCATAATATGAGGTACATTATAAATGATTCAGTTATAAGTATGTATAAGTTTTTAAACTGACATGGTCTCTAAAATTATCCGTTTATCGATCATGGTGCTTGCAACAGCGCCGAAATTTCGGGAACTCAATGGAATAGTAAACGGCGGTAAATATCCCGTTTTATGTGCTAAAGAGAATGATTCAGTATGTATGTGTATGTGATCTGTTTGTTAATGACACTTCTGGAAGTCAGTTATAAAACTATTATCACATTATGTGTTATGATGATTACAATAAAAAAGGTAATGATAGGATTAACAACCACTATTTTGGTTAAAAGATCATGAAAAATAAAATCGAATTAATTTCTTATTTGAAGCAAAGGAACAGTTATCAAAAATAAATCATGAATGCAATATTAAAGATTTCGAAAACATGAGTTTATGCAAGTTACTAGCAAATGCTTAATAGTGTGTGAGAGAGTTAAAAAATAACTACATTTCTTATCAGAATAGTCAACAATGGACTATATTATTGAATAACCCAATACTACTTGTATTGGGTTGTTCAATATAGTACATTGAAGATAAAGCTGACCCAGTTTTTTTATAACCAGTTTCCATACTCAAGAAAGTACAGTTAACCAAGAAGAGATGAATTTTTAATATACTACTCAAGAAACACACAATAATGTGAACATTTTGATGTTAAAATATTTTAATAATGTGTATGGCAACACCAATAGGACCAAGTTTCTTGTCTATGTACTTAGTAAGTATCTCAATAAAATGGGGTATTATTTAGTTCTTTATACAATAATACCAGCCTATCAGAATTTAAACAAACATTAAAAGAGTTTGATGTAGGGGTAGTCTTTGGAACTACTGATTCGATTCCGAAAATTCTTTCAATAATGTGATCTACATTATATCAGATTGGCTTAAGCTATATTTAAAAAAAGAAATACGTCGTTTCTTTGGAATGATTTCCGACGATAACACGAGCGATTCCACAGGCAAAAGTTAGGGCCTAATAAAACTAAAATTAAATGGCAAACCGGACTTGGGACACCAGTAGTGATAAGAAACTATTATTATCGCGGTTTGCGCCAAGGACTGCTGATGATAAGAACCATCAACTTATTCCCATAGTTGCGTATGCATGTGCACATGTTTAATTGTTCATGAGAAATTATATGAGGAAACATAAAAATGACAAAAAAAACTTGTTATTATTGTATACTCGTTTTGCTAGTTTCTATTATATTCATTATCTACCATGATCAGATTTATACCCATATACAGGTATTATGTTGAAAATTATTATAATTTGGCACTGCAGACTTGCAAACCTTTTTCTCAAACAAAACTGCTCACAAAAAATAAATAAATAGACAAACAATACAAAAAATATTGGATTTTCTTTGTTTCAGGTATCATAAAGACTAAATGATAAATTGATCTTGATTGCCTGGATTTGTAACAGGCTCATACCACATTGCATGAGACTTAGATATAACTGGCAAAATTAGGGTGTACAGTCACAAGCACCAATATGTAAACACTTTACAACTTTTAAAAGTGATTTTCTCCTACTGTTCTGATTAAAATTTCATGTTGTTACGAACATAGCATTTTGGAACTCATCTTTTTTATGAAATAGATCCTAACTCCAAGTTACAATTGTTATTTCTCGCAAAAAATAGTTTTAAATTTAGGAAAGTGTTATATTAGTGCTCGTGACTGTACACCTCTACCTAAGCCTAACTAACAAATACCTAAGTAAATAATGTGTTAATTCTTATTTAGGTTCTTGGCCTCTCTGAAGATAGTAAGAACATTTCTCATTTCCCATCAACATGACCAAAACGGGATCCCTTCTTTTCGCATAATGTTCTTTGTCCTAATATACTTCGGCATAACGATTTTGGCACAATTTGTTTTGGCATAATAATACTTTGGCATAATTTTTTTAGGCATACATTTTATGTTGGCATAATCATCTTAAAGACTAATTTGTTTTGGCATAAATTTGATTCGCATAACGTTAGTGCCTAATGCCTTAAAAATTTAATATGCTGTGCAACAAAAATTAGTGACAGAACCGAATTGCTGCAAAACCGACTCCACGTAGTCTTGTTTGTCCTACCCCTAGAGTGTTATTTAAAATCGCGTAGGCGCGTAGGGGCGAGGCGGCCCGCGGGCTGAGGAGCAGGCGGCTGCGAGCGAGCCGTCTGTGACGATTAGCACGCACGGGGCCGCCGGAGGCCCGCAGCGCCGGAGCCGTGACAGAAACCCTGCCTGCTGCATGTTGCATGCTCGCTTGAATGCTGCATGCTTGCTTGCAAGCTGCATGCTTGCTTGCAAGCTGCATGCTTGCTTGCATGCTGCATGCTTGCTTGCATGCTGTATGCTTGCTTGCATGCTGTATGCTTATTGCTTGCATGCTGTATGCTATGTTTTAATATCATTATGCGTAAATAAATTTATGCTTTAGGATATTATGCTTAATCATTATTATGGTTAGAGAAATTATGCTTAAAAAAATTATGCGTAAGCTGTTATGCGTAATTATATTATGCGAAAATATAATTATGCCAAACAAAATTATGCTAAGTTATATTAGGTCTTAAAATTTTATGCAAATGGATAGGGAACCGACCAAAACTGTAGTTTTATGACTGAATAAGAGCTATTACAAGAAATAATAATAGCTCTAAATCAAAATCTTAGTTAAAATCTCAACAACATTATAGGTTCAACTTTCACCAAGTTTTAAAGGAACTTTCACTGCATAGACCAGATAAGAATGTAGTCTAGATTTTATTTTAAGAGCAGTGCATTCAAAATAGACTGCTTCAAATAGAAATGTTGATAAATGTGGAATGTATTCCTAGGAACTCTACTCAGTAAGCTGAATATGATATGTTTATACTACAATGAGGTTTATTTCATGAGTAAAATGGCTGAAGTATAAACTCCTTGTACAACATACCAATACAGTCTTCCACCCATATCTATAAACAAGTCAAAGTTTTTACTTGAGTAAATTAAGATATAATTTTTATTATGTAGTTTAATAATTGCTTGAAGTTAGAACTGTAAAAAGTTAGAATTCTTAGCGCTGTTCTATTTGACAGTTCTTACTTTTAAATTCATGTCTGTTGCATAAAAAAAATTGAGCAAGTCATTACTGAAGCTCAAGTAATTACTTTAACTTGACTATAGATACCAGGGTTAGCCATTGGAGTAAAACTACATTAAAGTTGTTCTAGAAATTATTAGGATTTCTTCAGAATGATTTGTTAGACAGAAGCATATCTTGACACTCATTTTGCCAGTTTTAAGTCAAGTGTAATATGCCTATTGTAATCATGGAGTACACATCCAAACTAGCCCAATAACACTTTGAACAACCTGGGAATCAAACCCATGATTGACATGCTCATGCCAATGAGGTGATGAACTGATGACTGATCATCATGACAAAATTAAATAATTTCTTCTCTTCATCATTATTCAACAGCAATAACAAATAGTAAACCAAGTAACACCCTGTATGCAATGATTTAAGGCCCTAAAATGTAATCAAGTTCAATTGTATCTACACCCATTCTTAGTGTGTTATTGGGTTTTTCCAACAGAAAATTTTCAGTAGCAGCCACGGAGTCTGGATATGTGCCTGGTTGGCGATAATAGGGTCCTATTACATGGGAGTTTAAACATAACTGGTGAAATGTGGGTGTGCTATTAGTTACACCTCTGCCTAACCCTTCAGGGATTACAGGTGTGAAGTATAATCTACTCAGCTTTTGGCAATCAATGGACTACCTCAGCACCTCTTTAAGAAATAAAAACTTACATTTTTGCTAATTTTACACGAGTTCCATGTCAATATTTTCCATGAGATGCATGATAAATATATTTATGTAATTTTATTGAGATTGAAGATGATGAGAATTGGAAAGTCTTTTGTAGAGCAGCGTGGCAGTCTAGGCTCAACAATAAAATAAGAAAATAGAAATATGAAACTGCCACCAGTGGCAAAAAAAATTTAGGATGAAAGGTAAGGGAATCATCTCCCATAACATGTGATGAGGAGGAATACAATGCATGATACTGAGAGTGATAAAAAAGTGTTATTTTTTAGATATTGTGCAGTGCCTTAAAAGGTATCATTCCTAATAAATATCAGTTTAATGATAAGATGATGTCTGATTCCAGAACAGTACAGAGATGAACATTCTCAAGTAACATAGATCAAAGGCCACACATGTTTTGTATTTTTCTCAGTGGTACATGAGTTGAGTACATGACATTGAAATCAATTCTAAACATGCCACTTACACTTCAACCTTTGTATGCGGCATACCTTATAAATATTGCATAACAGGCTATGTACTATGTTCCATAATTATCAGATCCATTTTTATAAAATTTTCATTTGTTCCGTTTTTATTTTTTTAATTATGTCTTCCCCTTTTCTTCTAATCTGTAGGTTGAACTAAATAATTGTATATTTTGATAAAAAAAAAGTGTTTAGTTGTTTTGTATGAGTCATATTATTTACATAAAAATGCCAATTCTGACCATCCTTATGGGAGGCAGTAAGTAAGGCAGGCTTAGAGGAGTCCTATGTGTTGCAGAGGACTTATTTTTGCTTAAATGATTATGGTATGCTGGGGGAAATTAGGGAAGGGTTTTGCCCAGCAGTGGGACAGTATACAACTCTAGTGATCCTTAGGGGAGGCTTTCCAGTAAACTATCTGTCTATGTCTAGATATTTAATTAATTTTGCTAAATTAACTATGATATACTTTAGAAGGAACTGGAAGGACTTGGGGAAGTCTTCGCCCAAAAGTGGGACTGTATTCAATTCTTGTGTTCCTAGAGGAAGGCCTGTGTCCAGCTAGGGACTTCTTAAAGATACAATGCTGATGATCACTATCATAGTTGTGAAGTTCTAGAAAATTTTCTTGTATTCATGTAATGATATATTTTCTATAGGTCCACCAATGATAAAAGTCAATATCAATGGATGAGTCATCTTACAAATTGCTTGAAAGCAAACAATTTGTTTCTTAATAGATATAACAAACAGAAAACAATGCAGTCTCTATTATAGATGTGACCGGGATGCAAAATTAATACATTCTATAAGGAAATTCACTTTTAATATAATAATAGTGAGTGGTTCTTAAAACTAGCATTCAATTAACATAATTACTTCAGTAAATGGTGCAAACAGCTGAAGTTGCTTGTCCAGTTATGAATAGTTCTGTCCAGCTGCCCTGGATAGTTCTGTGATCTAGTCCTGGATATGTACGATCAGTAATCTTTCATAGATAGTAATTATTAATAAAGCAAGCTTACCTTTGCATCTTTTCCTAATTTTACTAGCGTCAACCAAGTTCCAGTCAACAGAATCCCGAGCAGGTGCAGGCACCGTGCCCCCGATGAGCTCTACGGAGCTGCTCCTCTTGGAGCTAGGCCCCGGCACCGGGATTAGCTCCTCCAGCTTCTTACAGTCCTTCACTGACGACACACTACTTGAGCACTCCACTATTTCCACACTCTTGTCCACATGTCCATTGGCAGTCACACTGCAGCCGTTGACTGGAGGCTCAGTCCTCGCCTTCTTGGGGGGCACCTTCTTGTGTTTGTGCGCGCTGTGGCGCCGTTTCAGCTTGGTCGAGTGTGAAGAGTTGCGCGAACTGACCGGCGATGGGCACCCGCACTCCATGCTGCCCTCCTGGTCGCTGCCCTCGTAGTAACCCGACTCGTGTTCAGGCTTCTTGTCAGGCAAGCTCATCTCGGCGGTGGCGGAAGCCATGGCTCAGCCGTTGACCAAAACCATGTAGACTCCACCACTTCAGAACCTCATCAAGTTTTTCCACGTAACGCCGCGTCGTGACGCGTGAACCAGCCAGTCCCGAGGGCTTGCCCGACCGCAAACGGTTATGAAAACGGTATTAAATTATATTGAAACTATTCCTTCAACTTTCAGCGAAAGTACAAACGACACGTAAAGCATTTCGCGAGTAGTTCCACCCGCGATAACTTCACGCGGAGCTCTGACGCAGATGGCGCTGCAATATGCTATAACCCAACCGAATTCGAAACCACCCCACGATATGCTTGCTCCGCACACCGATATGTCAATGTGATTGGTCGATAGGAATTTCACTTGATACTAACTTCACTCTACTGAAACGTCAAATAATTTAGTTTTGTGTATTCCCTTTTTTTAATACTTATTTTATCTCATTGCATCAATATCACAGCCTCTTCGTCGTCCTGTTACACGGGGTTACAAATCCAAAACAATCCAGGTACTTTACACTCGTATAAAATTTTCACTACACTGTCAGCACAGTTCACAGACAACAGTTCGTTGATTTGTTTCTATTCACTAGCACTATGTATAAACCGTCTCCCTTTACAAAACTTGTATGTACACTATATAAATAAATTATAAAATGCACGCGCGAATGAGATACGAACTCACTCAGCGCGCTAAAGTAACTGAATTCGAGAAACGCAAAATAGAAACCGTGCGACGGTGTGCGAGCGGTGCGCTCCCCCCACCATTTAGGATTTACGAGGCCACATAGTGCATGGAAAACTTGCAGACAAATCGTTGAATCGATATTTTTTTTATCGTATCCCTATGACATTTCAAGTCATTTTTGCAATATAAAAATGATTTGCATATTTAGTAATTAAATTAAAAATATTCTTTAGTACATCGAAATATAATTTTATTGCAGCTGATGATCTTTAAATCAAGCGTTTACTACACGAGTCCGCGTTTCATGGACGTAAACAAAGAGAGACACGGTTATTGCTTATCTATTATGTAGAGCGAGATGACAACTATTTGAGGGAGATACACGATATCCCCGTCTCGTTCTTGGTTCGCTGCAGAGTGGCCGTGAAGTGGTTGAGTTATAAACATGGATTGAAACATAATGGATTGTGAAATTATTTCTTTTATTTACATTAATTTTCGCAATTAACTATTTCTGACAAAAATAATTGAAAATTCTTTCTTTAGCAACAGTGACTAGCTTTTTAATTAGCAAATTTGTTGTTTCTTAGAACTTGTTAAGTATCCTGGCTTACGTCTTCCGAATGAATACTACTACTATTATTAAACAATAATTGATCAGAATAAGATATTTTTTTTAAGGATATTGAATATTGTTATGGAATTATAAGGATATAATTGATAAGAAAATTAAAATGAATAAGATAAGGAAATTGCAAGACGAACGGAAAATGGCTAGAAGGGTTACTGGTCCATGAAGGAGTATTTTAAGGGCACTCTGCCCATGTCTCTGAAGCAAAAGCTAACGTGTAAAAACATGTATTTCTCAAAGTAAAAGTATTTACAGCTTATTTGGGTACACAAATTATTGATCTTGATTTGATTTACTTGAGGTAAAACCTTGATTTCAGTTTCCGCAATTTTATCGCATGCCGATCGGATTTTATAGGTATATTAACTTTTTCAAACCGGAAAACGCTTTGTCTAAGTATCATTTTCTTTATCATCACCAGCATAGCCTTTTTCCAAGAATCTTGGGGTCAGCTTCTAGTATAATATAAAGATGAGTCTCTAAACATAATTTTTTTTACTTAACTTACAAGCAATAATAATACTTACAGTAAAATTATTCTAAGAACTGCGCGTAATGTTTGATGTTTTTTTCCTTAACTTGTTTTATGTAATTAACTCTCGATATAGGAACCAGTGGGTAACTAAAGAATCTGCAATATGAATGCCAGTCATTTAAAATGTCCTATGATTTCCTAACCCTGTTGCTGTTTTGGCTTTAAGTAGGTAAGCAACGCCTTGATATCAGTCGCGAGCATCTCCTATTGTTATATCTCGGCCATGTACTACTGTTTAGATGTGATTTTTGCATAGGGATACCTATATAAAACTATGGATTTTTCTAAAGAACCCTGGGCAATATAATATGCACCTATTAAAGCGTACTTATATATCTAATGTTTTGGTTGCTGACTTATTGTGAAAGATCCCTAGCTTAGCGCGGCTTGATAAACCGATGCATGCTAGCCTCCTGTGTAAAAATACTTAAAGTGTCTTGTTTCATACTAGAATGAGTTAGCAAAAGTAGTAATCTTTGCATATGTACCTACAAGAGTATTTTGTTTTATGATAGATGAGCAATAGGTTCAACACTAATAAGCAATCCGCTACCCAAGCGTGATACGACAGCATTGTAAAGCATCAAGTTCAAGATCAAAAATTCGGGCCATATTTTATGAATTTACCGTTACCAAGCAGGTTTGTCAAAGTATATAAGCCCCACGAATCAAAAAACCTAATAAATTCTAGGGATGGGCAATCTTTTAAGATTTTACGGCAATAAAATAATTTATGAAGTAACAATTTAATCAAAAGAATACGGAAGATGTTTGTGCTTAAAACGCGGAAGTGTCGCGACCTTCGTTTTAACATCAGAAACATTAAAAAATCACGTACTAATGGTACTTCATGTTTGTAGTGTGTCTTCATGTTGTGAAAACGTTCGCGATACGAACCGTTATCTTTATGAAGATAATAATTACTCTGTTAATCGTACGGAACAGATATAATCTAGGGTTCTTGACTCCGTTGTTGAAATATACTCCGTGTTATTTTACCCCGAGATTTCACTTAGAAGTGTCAAAGTCGTGTCCCCAAAAGCAAATAATAATCTAGAAATTGCAGTTTCTATATCGAATTTTGTACATAAATCATAATTTTGTCTAGGCGCTCCTGATAAACTTATGGGATATGTTTTTACCGCATTGCGCAAACTCCCAGCCCTTCAGTAAAACATATGGTATCCAAAAAACATTCATTGCAACCCTTTTCGTTATTTGTGCTCATGTACTTATGAATGCCAAATTCCGGTTAGCAACAAGCGATCCCCTTTGAATATAAGATCTTGGACGTACTTGTGTAAGCCGCTTTATTTTGATTTCAGTTACTCTACTGATTAAAACCTCTTGTTATATCGAAACCAGGGCGTTAAGAAATAACTATAATTAAATCCTGGCTCACAGGACAGTTAATATTTTGGTGTAATCAAACCAGAGCGTGACCCCAAATACTCAGATTTTGATGGATTATCTGGATGTAGAGATCTGTGTCGAAGTGCAAAGTCTACGTGTCGTTGAGTTGTTAATTGATTAATTGGACCAATAATATAATTAGAGGTATATGAATGTATTCGACCTCTGTTATGCTTGTGCACTCTCACTCTTCTTCAACCTTTGGCCACCCAATTCTGGGTGTAGATCTCTTCTTCTTTTCTCTTTATGATAGACTAGAGGATGTTGAATCGAGTGTTGCGGTAAACTTAGAGACAACGATAGGCACAGTTGATTTAAGGATCCTGTCCAATTGTAGTTAGTTATATAGTATTTTTTCTCTTTTTTGGACAATGAACCACTTCCTGAGACCTTCCCGCTCGATGGCTTCACTTGACCATGACCAATAAACTTATCTCAGCTCAAAATCTAATTTCCGATATATTTTTGATAACAATTAGCAGCAATGTTTTCTGTTAGTACCGTATCAGTGTAAGCGTCTGAAGTCACATGTGTATTGCAGGAAGTGTGTTGACAACGATCTTTATCTATACATCTTAGAAACTAACTAAGTGTTTGTCCATATATAGGAATTAATTGCCAATCGTAGTCAGAGGAAGATTTTCGCTGCAAAACAAGTGTAATTTATTTGGTTTGTTGCTAAACAACACGATCCGGACATTACGGACGGATATCGGTGTATGTGTTGTCAGACTTGTTTCCTTGATTGGATTTACTGAATTGCATACTATGTGGTTCGTAAATGGAATAATAGTTGTTTCCTTTATTTATTTTTTATTCTTATTTTTTACATTTTTAAATATTCGCATATAAAATAATAAAAAAACATTCAAAAATATAAAAAATAGCTATATTTGTTTTATTATTGTGGTAAATAATGTTTACGATCGCGATGCAAACTTGTATTGATGACTAAAACGCTGTCATCAGGCAAGTTTTATCAAGGATTCCACGGAAATATCACAAATGGTCTACAGTTCCCTCTTAATTAGTTTATTGCCTAGCTGTAAGATTTCCGAAAAAAAAAAAAAAAAATCTCAGACTCCATTTTCTCTCTAAACTGGGGATTAACAATAATCCTATCGTCTCCACTCTTTAGTTTTGTGTTTCATATCATTAAAGATAACACTCTTTTTACCACATTGGAAATTGCTGATGATATAAATATCTGTAGGCGATAGTTGTAATCACTATTATTGAATGTGGTTGGGTGTAAACAAGGCGGCTATCACGCCCCCGTGGTATGAAGTGCTAAGGGTCACGATGGTAAAATAAATAATGTTATAGCTTCACAATCACCGATAGGATTCCTTGGTTTACGATCATCAGCATCCTTGCCTTTCCCAAGTATATTAGAGCATCCAGCCCAACCAAATATGGCGTATAAATCAGTAGTTCATCTTTAAATCTGATGCGATTTTTTGTCCTAATGCGGCCATCGATTCTGCGACCTGGATGTAGAAAGTGGACTTAGGAGCGCTGCGCCATTTCAGTTTGGTATTCTAATAGTGCAATTATTTTAAAATTAAACAATATCATTGAATGGACGCGCCAAGGCCCAGTTACCTCGATAATTTGATACTTGGGAACATTACGAAAATGTGGCTAGAATGTATGTACGAGTAGTTTGTCTTGTTTGAGGACTGCAGTGAAATCTTAATTAAAATGACTGTAGGTATTGGTGATTGGTGATGGATGAAGGAACTTAATAATTTAGTATTACATATAACAATAATATTTGGACATTTAAAATTAAGATCACTTACCTGGGTTTCTTGTATTCGTTCGCCGCGGGGTTTGCAGTTTTCTCGTGTATCTACTTACCGTCGGAAATGAAGATGTCGTCAATATAAGTTGCACTTCAGCAGTTTCAATCCTGGTCGGTTTCTGATTTTACTGTTACTATTAAATAAAGGCTACAAGGATACCTTCTTTAGGAGTTACTACTTATACTCGATTCTTAACAGTTTCCTTATATGTAAATTCATATCATTCAATCATCTTAATCACTATTTAATTGATCTTTAATAACTTTATTGATGGTGTTGGCAAATCCGTGTTAGAACGACCTTACATTTTCTTCTAACGGATGAATATCGTAGTTCGTAGATATACATTGAAGAAAAACGATTATCAAGTATGTATTTAAAATATAATGTGCGGACAGAAGAGCTTACTTTGAAATTCCATCGGAACCCACAGCTGCGAGTCTTAAACCTTGAAGAAAAGAAAAATATGATATCATAAAATAGTCAATAATACCTTGCCGGAGCTACTTACCGTAACCTATTTCATGCCGGACAGTATCGGCCTTCACTATAACCGGTGTTTCCTTGTATGTGCTGCCATCTTCCGGACCTTCCGACTCCTTATCTTCTTTGGGCTTCAGTTCGGCAAAATATTCCTCGAAATTGTGTTTACTGAAGAAATCAAAGTCTATGGCTGCTCTTTTCATTGTCGGCGTAGCGCTGGTTGCCTCGACTTCGAACTGTAGCATTCTAGCTGGCGACATTAGCTCGGCGACTGGAGACGGTTTTACAAACAAATCGTTGTCGCTTTTCTTTGATAGCGATAATTTCAGCAATGTTTGTGGTCTGCGTATTTCAATTTTGGTCTCGAATGGTTTTGGTGTTTCCTTTATCGGGGGAGATGTTTTATTCTCTGGCGGCGAGGTTGGAACTTCAGCAGTTTCTATGTCAGGAGTCTGACTATCAGCTGATTCAATGTCCGAGGTTTGTATTTCAGGCGTTGCTATGTCAGGTGTTTGTAGATCAGGAATATCCACATCCGGGGTTTGGATATCAGGTGTACCAATGTCAGGGGTTTGGACATCAGGCGTTACAATACCCGGAGTTTGTAGATCAGGAGTGTCCATATCCGGGGTTTCTACATCAGGTGTTGTAATGTCAGGAGTTTGTAAATCAGGTGTTTGAATACCCGGGGTTTGACCATCAGCTGATTCAATGTCAGGGGTCTGAATACCAAGACTATCCACATCCGGGGTTTGGGAATCAGGCGTTTCAATACCCGGAGTTTGTATATCAGGTGTATCGATATCCGGGGTTTGCAAATCAGGTGTTGGCAATGGTGAACGTAATTCAATTGTAGGCGTATAAGCATTATTACCAGTTACATTGCTGTCTATAGACACCCCTCTGCCTATAGTCACATTTTCTCCAATCATGGAAAAATTATCTAAACTCATACGGAATGTATCATCAGGAAGCTCCAAGTTGTCTGGGATAAATTGATTTGAACTTGAACTTGTTGACTTGCGTATTGTGACCTCGACATTTTTATTATCTAGCATCGGCGACTCCATGTTGAAAGTGTTTTTGAAAAAGCTGCTTTCGTTATTTTACTATCAAGTTACAACAATAAATCATACATTAGTCTTCACTGGTGTCCTTGAAATAATCTTGCCAATCGATAAGCGCATACATAAGAATTTCACATCACTTACACGCACACATGCGCAGAGCGTTCCCTTTCATTTGTGTGCATGCATGAGCTGTCAAACGAGTTTCGCGGCTACGTTTTCCTCAATAGGTTTGACGAAAAATGTCTAATAAGAAATGAAAAACGTACTATTAGGACGTAAACTATAATTGGAATATTAATATGACACTGATACACATTTACAGCATGCAAAACAGCTTTATCGCGCCATAGGTCCGGCTATAAATAGATCGCTAATCGCCACTCTCACACTGATTTTTGCCCGCCTTTTTGTTCCTTTACAATCACAGCGTCGATCATAAATAATGTTCAGGAATGTCCATTACTTCACAATATATCTTTCACAGTTTATGTCATGTATTAGAACAAGGAAGGACTTGTTTACTTCGCGCTATAAATGCAAGATACGGCGTGATGGCGCGTTCCACAACACAACTACATGATGTAGTAATGTCAACAAACAAGAGTTCCGTGACTGCCTACAATCTGTTCTATACATTGCGCAGACATCAATTTTTAGCATTGGTTGTATGACATTCGTCGTTTTATTGCGTATAAAACGAATTATTAAAGCTATTTTATTGAAAATGCCATAAAATGTAGATTTTTTTAAATGAATCTATCGAGCGATATTTTTGTTATCTGTTGAACGGGAGCGTGGCGCGCATTGTAAACTCTGTATCTGTCAAAATATTTGGAAACAAGTGGTTTTTGTTTGGTTCTGATATTGTCGTAGGATGAATAATGCACCCCTCAAGTCTACGAAACTTATGCGTCATTTACACACATTTACACTAATTAGGCTGAAATGGGAGGTCCTCTTAGATGACAAGGTCATGCAACATTTTGTTTTATGTCAAAACATTGATAGTATATACCTAAATAGCTAAGTAAAGTGATTCTATTGTTTTGATACTTTGATGTTTGACTGACAGTTTGACCTAGTGACCTCTATATCTATAAAAAATAATTGACGTTTGTTAGTCTTAAAAAAAACTCGAGAACGGCTGAACCGTTTGCCTAATTTTGGTTTTGAAATATTTGTAGAAGTCCAAGGAAGGTTTAAAAGGTGAGAAAATAGGTCGTGGGTAGATAGGAAGTAGGTAGAGAGTAGGTAGGTGGTAGGTAGATAGTAGGTAGGTGGTAGGTAGATAGTAGTACTAGGTAGGGAAAGGTGCATTGCAACACATGTACAGCTAGTATGTAAATATTGAGTTTTGTCATTCCTATTTGTTTTTACTTATGTAAAATATAAAAACGACATTATTGCATGTGTGAAAATATAATAAGGTAGGTAGGTACAATACTTTATGATTTGAATTTGATCTGTAAAAATTAAAATTATTTTAAATGTTCCAATTAGAAAAATAATAAAACAAAACGATCATTGCACTTATTTTGTTAGAAAAAAGTAAAAAAAAATAAGAATATCGATTATCAATACGATCCCATCAAGGCCAAAACCAAAAAACAGGGGGTTTGACATTTTATGTGACAGATAAAAAAACAACAAAAATATGATGTATTCAAAATAAAATTTTATTCAAGGACTCCAAAAAAATGAAAACTTGTCGCACATAACTAAATATTTTATTTTATGGAATTTGTTGTCTGTAAATTAGGTAGATAGATTGGAAAATGGTTTTGGTAATAATAACTTGGTTGCCTTTTTTACAGAATAAATAATATCGTAAAATAATATTCAGTATTCTTTACATTTTTAAATATTCATATTAGCAAAATTGAATTAAAACATTTAAAAATATGAAAAAATAGTAGCCCACCGGCACCAGGAACAGGGTCCCAGCTACCGGTGGTCAGGGCTCTTGAAAGAGGAAGCCCCTAACAATACGCCGTGTCCAGAAGTACTGCTTCCTGAATTAAGCCCTTGATCCAGCTGCCAAGCGAAAATATTAAATAATTAATTATTTTTCATAAGAAATTAATTTTATCTTGTATATCTTGGAAGATTTTGTAAAAAGTTGATGTCCTCTTCCAAGATACACTTGCTTTTCCCGAGTTCGTGTTATGCAAGATTTGTTCCTTTTGTAGCTGTCTTTGTATCAGTTTGTGGGTGTCCAGCCTACAAATAACCACTTACTGCCCAATGCATTACTATTGTAGCAATTTATTGCTAATTACGACTTCACAGCAGTTCTATTTCTACAATTTTGCAAAACCACAATAAAACAAACAATTGAAAACAAAATTTTATTATACAAGCTGTAAATCACTTCATCTTTTTCTTTTTTCCACCAGCGCCATCGGCTTTACCGCCTTTTCTTTTCCCGCCCTTGTCGGCCATTTTGTTAAAACCTTTCTTGTCAGATTTGAAGCCTTTTTTGTCTGATTTATTGAAGTTTCCCTTTTTATTCTTGAATTTTTTGTTGTTTCCTTTGTTCCCTAGTATTTTTCTGTTATAGCCTTTGATCCATCGGTCTCTGTTGTCTTCCCAGGCTAGTTGTTTGGTGCTGGCATTGTCTGTGTTGGCCACTGCTTGACTTGAACCTTGTTGTTTGTTGGTTGCTGTATCTTCTAGGAGAGTTGAGAATTCTTCTGCTGAGGCGAATAGGGAGCCGAGGTCGTCTGTACCTGTTGGAGATAAAGGTTTTAGTTTAGCTGGAGGTAAAAGTAAGTATTTAGGAGGGTTGAGATGGAGCTAGCCTATAGCAAAATGATTGTGTATAGGAAAATGATTGTTGGACTTTGTCCATTTCTTCGTGAAGAGAGCCATTGCAGATTTAGAATTTTTTTTTTGTGGGAAAAACAATTGTTACAGGTGTTTGTCACAGTAGGAATTTTACCTTTTAGTTTAAATTTGCCTTTTCCTTTCTTTGATTTTGCTGCGCCAGGAACATCAATTTTGTCATCCTCGTCATCACTGTCTTCAAGTAGTAGTTCTGAAAACACAAGTATAAGGCTTAATATTATATCTAAGGGAAAGGGATGTAACGTGTTTTTTAAACTGTTACCTTTGATTATATAATGTCTAGATGGAGCGTCAAGTGCGCGCAAACGTGTCAAAAAGTGTCAACCAACTATTGGTTCACAAGTGCTTGCCCGCCAATCAGTGCAGATCGTGTCATACACCTAAAACTTATCTTATTTAATAAGTCTATTTTTTTATGTGATTTATGGGAGAATTGTAGTAGCTGGTATCATTATTTACGCACACAAAGACATAGACGCATAGTGTAAAACGACGCCTGCACGCACACATACTTGAAAATGTTGACTCGTTTTCTTTGATACGATTGTAGGGCGACGCTCTATCTAGACATTATATAATCAAAGACTGTTACATGCTTTTCATATTTTAGTCGATTTCGGAACGATTTTTATACTGTCTTTTATTGGCTATGGTTCAGTTCGGCAACTGTCATTTTTTGACGTTTCACTTTACGACCTGATTTCGTCATCGAGGCATTTATCTCGCCAATTTAATTTTCAAAAAACAAACAAAAACAAATCCGGTATAATCACGGATATTTTTAGGCCAAATGATGCCATAATCGCTGCCTTAAACACCCAGGACAAGGTGTTCAGAAGGAGGGATCCTTAATTTCTTCGGTAAGATTTGTTTCTACCAGACCAATATGTGGTCATCATTTTAGGTTGGTTCGTGTTTTAAGTCGAATTGATGTTTCAGGATTTCAATATTGGACGATGCTCTAGTGTGATTTTCACCTACTTTGGATTTATCGGTGCACACGGGAAAAGTCATTTATTAACGGAAAAACGGTAAGTTCCTTCTTGGGACGCCATGCTCCCCACGTGTTGAAATTCTAATAGACTTGTGTATTAACCTTTTAAAATTTTGTTACAGCCCTGCTGTGGCGTTTTTCTTTTTCTTTTGTCTGATTATAATTTTCCATTTCATGGATTCTGGATTCTCTCATCTTCGACGCCGAAATCTTGAGGTCTAATTTAACATTTTTTTAGCCAGACATCTGGCCCAAACATAATTTACTTTCTTCACATAAAGATGCAACAATAATAATAACCTCAAATTAGTAATTTAATATTTAAAGTAAAAAGGAAGCTACTGACATATTAAACAAGGTATTAACAAAGGTGTTTCCATTGTTTATATTATCCTAGTTTAGTCACCCCCGGAAGATTAGAGGTCCGACTCTCCGGATTGTTCTATCTGGCAAGTATTTTTTAAATGTAGTGTGCGTTTCCATGGCGCCCGAAATTCTTTTATTGTTACACATACATCTTTTTTTTATTTTTAATAGGAGAACACACACACACACACACATTCTTTTTTTTGCTCTTGTATGATTTCTTACATTGGATCTTACACTTGATCCCACACACACCCCGGGTATGTTGCAGGGAGGATCAGTATTTCCCGAAGGGTAGGCAGAGAACAATTGGAATTATTGTTGTTGTTTGAAAATGTCTTGACTTGCAGTACTTATTTCGTTTTAAAAGTGGCATGCTGAGTATTATAAGCTTATGTGATATCTTACCATCTTCCTCTCCAGAAAGCGCTGGTTCATCGTCATCACCAGATATATTGAGTTCGCCGTCACTATCTGTAATCATAGATTAAAATAATATAATGATTACTTACCAAAATCTTTGATACGAAATAGTGACCTATATCAGTTCTAGGGCATTTCGGACCTACAATACAGCGGAAATCATGGTCTAGAAAAAGAAAACATAAAATATTTTTATGGAGGTTTGGCCGTTGATCGGTAATTAAAAAAAAAAACAGAACTGTTCGATGCCTTTGCCCTTGCACTATTTGCAGGAACAGCAAATTTTTATCGCGTCGGTGCCAACCCCCGTATAAGTAACATAAGTTGGTCTTACCTCCATCATCACCACCCACATCACCGTCGTCTTCACCAGCTTCATCATCATCATCTTCATCGCTGCCTAACTGATCATCATCGTCAACATCCTGTTTCTTTGTTCCTCGCTTCTGTTTGGTAGCTGTCATATCTGCTAGATAGTCTAGCTCGTCGTCTGATTCGGCTGCAAAAAATAACAAGATTTACCTAGTAAGTAACTTATCATAGGGTTAGGTAGACGTATCTGGTACAATTTCGCTAGGATTAAGGTGCATGTAATGGGATGGACCTATGTCTGCAAGTATCAATAATGTAATCTCTTAGCTACTTGTATGGGGAGCGCCACACCTTATCTTCGGTGGCGCCAAGGCCCAGAGTCCAACAATACGGCAAGCCCATAAGGCAAGCAGGCTGTTCAGAATCTCTTTCGTCACGAAGAGTAGTAGGTTATAAGGGCAAGCCAAGCTTTTAGGCTTATATGAAAGTACCCCCAATGAGTTATCTGTTTTTTCCAATTTCATCAATATAGTGCCTAGTACAAGGATGGCGTAACAATGGCACGCGACACAATACTTTGGGCACGTCGCCGATTTTAACTAAATTTTAATCTACCTATGGCCTGAGAGTAATTATTTTCAGATATGATTAACATTATAAGACTCGCTTGAAACCGTTTGTCAGATGACTCCAGAATGCATTCTACCAAAAGTAGGTAACCTAAAAATTTAAGTTATTTGTCATCTAATCTGCAACACAGAAGTCACACTAATTAATTTGAGTTACACGCATAATTGAAACATGCATTACTATACAGTGCAAATTGTATTTTTTGGTAGTAAATAAAGAGTTTTGAGCCGTTAATTTCCAAATAATCACAAGTCAAAATTATTTGACGGCACATCTGGCCTCATTAAACATTTCTTTAGAAAAAAAGTCACGTCGAGCTATAAAGGATCGCCACCCCTGGCGTAGTACCTGGGCGACCGAGTTATGCTCGGGTGAAAATAGAGAAAACAATTTTTCCCAGATGTGAGACTTAGCTAGATCTATTTTTCGCCCCGTAAAGACCAATATTGCTGCTAGCTGGTTTCGAGAACGTGATATTACAAATATATTTATATAAAAACTAGCTATACCATGTGGCATGCGTTGCAATGCACTTTTCCCTACCTAGTACTATCTCCTTGTACTTTTTACTACTCAACCAACCTACCTACCTACTTACCTAATACCTATTGTCACCCTATTTTTTACCTTTTAAACCTTCCCTGGACTTCTACAAATATTTCAAAACCAAAATTAGGCAAATCGGTTCAGCCATTCTCGAGTTTTTGTGAGACTAACAAACATCAATATTTTTTTATAGATATTGCTCATTGGATAATATAGGAGAGTATATTACAGCCTCTAGTTAAATGGCCCTGACATAAATACGGATCGATGAAGTTTGGCTACTATTTATGGGCGTATGCAAAAATACGCGCGGGTGCAAGTGTACACTCGTGTCTGTATTGAAAAATACTAAGAGGCGCTGAAGAAGGATATTTATAAGTCTATAATAAGAGTACTTACGTAATGCCTTAGTGCCGGTGACAGTATCCAGATACTGTTCAAAGTCTTCGCTGTTGACGGAATCAGCGTCGCTGTCGTCGTCATCTGAAGCGTCCACGTTACGACGCTTTTGTAGGAAACTGAAGGTAGAATAACATTATTTCGAGTAGGAAAATGGCATTTTGATTGGAGTAATAATTAATGCATAAAGTCCGGTTGAGGCTGGCACAGGCTGGGTGTGTGGCACAAAAACAGAGGTCTATAATGCCGTGGTAATCGAGAGGGCATTACGTCAAAATAAGGCGGTTTCGAGAAAATATATAATATTTTTGATCATTCTTACTGCTCCTTATCCAACAAGAAAATACATTTTTAATTAACATAGAGGCATGGAACCCAGTTGTAAGAAAGATCTTTTGACGAACATTCCATTTGTGAAATAATTACTGCCCTCTCGATTGCCACGGCAGTATACCCAACAGTGGGTACATTCAGGCTGTGGATGTTGATGATCACGATGATTTTTTATATGGCATCATGATTTTAATTATTATAATTAGGTAACTAGCGAGCCGCTCCGGCTTCTTACGGGTGCAATGTAGATACTAATGTTTTCTCTACTATAATATGCATGTATAATACAATATAAACCTTCCTCTTGAATCACTCTATCTATTAAAAAAAAACCGCATCAAAATCCGTTGCGTAGTTTTAAAGATCTAAGCATACATAGGGACAGACAGAGGGAAGCGACTTTGTTTTATACTATGTAGTGATAGTGATGTTACTTACTCGTAAAGAAACCGCTCATCCACTGGGACTTTGCTCGCATCTTCGTTAAGATAGGATGCCGAGGTCACTGCTATACTCTTTAGACCTGAAATAGCAGCAAACAATTAAGACTGTCAGCATTTTGGACTAACTAAAAAAAAAAACAAATAAAAAAAATAAAAAAAACACTTCACTGTCATAACTTCATCCCAAAGTGCTACACTACCCTTGTTTGTTTAATAAATAAAAAATATTTGACAGAAAACCTAAGCTTATACAACAATAAAAAACGAAATAAGTATGCAATACAAACCTTTAGCAGTATAATTCTTCCTGACAGCGAACTTGGGATGAGACCCCTTCACTTTCTTCACGCCGTCGTCCTGTTCAGCATCAGCTCGCTTCTTAGGATTCTTGAATACAAATCGGTCCAGGAAACGGATGCCCGCGAAGTCTTTGAGGGGATCGCCGCTGTATTGGATTATTTGTTCTGGAAAGAGAAATAGTTATAACTTGCTTGTGAATGATAGAAAAGAATAAAAAAATAATCTGATTATTTTTAATACTTTAAACTGTTTACGAATCGGGTATGAGTTTCTTAGCGAATGCTATTAAGTACTAGCGGATACCCGGCGTGTGCTACTACGCTATAGTGCCTAACGCATTGTTTTAGTGGTCTAAAATCATCTTCGGATTATTGCCTTTCTAATGAAACCGGTATGGGGCACATCAGTTGGATGGTTTCTAAGTCTATAGCGGACATTACTTTAGTATGACGGGTAGTATCACCCTCTTGACAGTTGCCGGTGTTACCGTAACTAGGGCAAATTGAGTTTGAGGAAATGTTTCGCTTGTTAGATCGTCTTCTCTATCATCTGTGTGCTTCTAAAGATCATATCATCTATATATCATCATCATATTGTATTGTATAACGGGCTGGTGTCCGCAACTCCACGTCCAAAGCGCGTATCTTGCGTCATTTTAATGCCCGGGTAAAGTATGCGAGGATCGCAGCAGATTTGTAGAATTTTCTAATAAGTGTACATCCTCATAATTCCGAGACAGATTTTTTCTTACAGAATATGTTCTTGGACAAGAGAGAGCGCGGATGTGTGCAACATATTTTCATCAAGCAATCTTTCTTATCCTAGCTGGGGGCCCCGGTTCTTGGCCAGGAGGTTCTAACCCTGATATCAATGGATAAACTCTTACGGTTGAGCAACTTCTCTGCAAACAACTTGACGGTAGGGTGGAAGTGCGTCGCTAGAGGCAGCAGTTCCACGTAGGCGGAGCATTGTGCGCCCGCAAACGATGGGTTGCGAGCGAAAGGGTTGTATTCTGTTATCTCCTGTGAAAATAGAGAATTAAATTATTGGTTGGAACCCCGACAAAAAACCCCTCTTATCTCCTGGCTAAATACATAATAACAACCGCACACTGTTTGATCTTCCAGGTTAAGCAACGCTTGCCAAGGTCGATCCGTGGATGGGTGCAAATCGATTACATACTGGGAGAGCTCTACATGTCTCGAAAAGCACGTAAAGAGCCTGGTCCCGGCTGTCATTTATGGAATCGTCGGACAACTATTCTTACCAAGGGGCCCAATAACTGGGTTGTGAAGGTCAGACAGGCAGTCGCTCGATGTAAAACTGGTGTTCATCTGCATCCGGTAGCAATGATAGTCTAGTGGTATGACCGCTGGATTGCTTGTCATAGGTCTCGAGTTCGAACCTGTGACACGCACCTCTGATTTTTTAAAATCATGTGCGTATTGTATAATTATCACTTGCTTCGGCGAAGGAAAACATCGTGAGGAAACCAGCATGCCTGAGAGATATTTCTCGACGGCATGTAAAGCCAAGTCAGCGACCCAAGGGCGGCATATAAACTCTGACACCAGGTTAGGCACTAACCACACGATAAAGAAAGAAGAAGCTGTATCCGTTTCGAATTAAAGCCGACCCCAACATGGTTGGTTGTTACTTACCTTGTCCAAATTGAAGCTCTTCTTCAACTGTATCTTGGCGGCCGTATCCCTCACTTGCTGCTCATCTACCTCGCTGACTGCGGCCTCGGGCTTCACCTTGGCGTGGAACCAGCCCTGGATGGCGACGGTGTGTTTGCGTTTCTTAGGTCTTATGTTGCCCTGCTCATCGATTTTTAGGTCTACGTAGGATTCTTCTTCGTCGTCATCTAGAAATTGGGGTATTTTGTTACCATTTGTGAGTTTAAAAGGGTTTAGTGTCTGTCTAGCTAGAGATATAGCTTTAAATAAAGTCACAAGTGACAGGGCAAAAAATAATAGCTTGCGTTTGGCCGCAACTCGCCTGATGGGAAGCGACGTGTGGCCTAGGGTGGAGCACGCTTTTATAGAAGAAACCGATTCACTCGGACTTTTAAAAGATCCAGATTGTAATGATCAGGAAACAGAGAACACGACAGCAAATTTCACAGATTGACGGTTTGCACAATAAATGTGGAAGCATAGCGCTATGTTCGTGGAACTTAACACACAACCATATAACGGCGACGCTTCGCCATATGCTCGTCCGATTTTAGAATAGGAACGGGAGAGTTAGATTGTGTAATTCCAAATCACTCATCCGAAATGTAAGGCTTTGGAGTTTGGCGTTGTCAATGAGCCTCATAGCACGTCGCCTAATAGCTTCTAACCAAATTACATTGCCTAAAGCTATTTTGTTATTTTACTGGTCCTACCAGACCTCTTCAAAAAATAAACACTTACCCAACAACAGATCTTTCTTATCTCCCCTCAGCAGATCGACTTTCTTCTGTTCCACCTTAACTTCATCATCATCATCTAGTGTGTTGTTCAGCGTATCATTCAATTCTGTGACTGTATCTTCTGTGTTCTCTTCTTGGTCAGCTTCTTGTACGGGCGTTTCTGCTTTAATTTCCTGTTGAGTGCAAAGTTATCATGTGAGGTCGTTAAGGCTTGAAGGATATTTTTGCTCCAATTCGGATATGCCAATTACTTTGAGTTTACCCGAATTCGGGGCATCCCACAGTCGACGGAAATCGTGTAAATGACTAAGTGTATTTGCGCCATATTGTGGTCTGGAACGCAGCGAAAAGTAACGAAAGGGATGATTTTTTTAATTTGTTGTATATGTTATTATTTAGTCATACATCAAAAAGAAATAAGAGCGTTGAGATTGATTTAGCAAAAAGTCTGACTTCTACGTGATCACTGATGAGAATAAGGCCGAAAGGAATTTATCGACAAAAATTGATTGATTGATTTGTTTCTGTCGCTGTTGCTTGCGTCTTATATCCGCGTAAAATTATTATAAAATTATTTATTCCCTATTTGAATTGGATTTTGTTAACATTTCAAGGGTTTTGTATTTTTTTTTTGCACGGAACCCCTAATCTTTTTCCTAAAATAAAAGTAGCCTTAGTTACTCCTTATAGCATTAGCTATTTGCAAGTAAAAGTCCCGTCAAAATCGGCACGGCCGCTTCGGAGATTAGCCGGCACAAAGAGACAAAAAATGAAAAAAAGTTTTTTTTTGTTATAAATATTATACTTTCATATGCATTCAGTAAAAAGCTGTCATTTTGAAATAAGAAACAGACATTTTATTTTATTTATTTGTATATAGAGTATAGATATAATTCTCATTACCTCTTTAATCTCCCTCTTGGTCCAAACCAGCCTAACAGCCTCCTTTTTCTCCCCATCCTTCAACACTTGAGAGATTAAGAACAGCATCCCACAAGCCTGCGCCGGCGTCATATAGCAACACAGCTGCAGCAACCGCTTGATGAACGACGCAACGCGGGGAATGTTGCTGTCTCGCTTCAACGACTTGTATATGAGCGAGAAGAGGAGAGCCGAGTGGGTTGTGTTGAAGATTTCCGAGTTTGTTAGTTTGCGGTAGAGGGCGGTGTAGTAGCTGAAATGAAGGGTTAAGTTGGGCAGTATTTTCTAAGTAGCGTTTTATAATCCTCGGAAAATAAAGATACCGGAAAATGTGACGGTTTGACACATTTTTAATCTCCGACAAAAAAAAAGGGGAAGTTTAACATGTGTATCTTTCCGTGGCATCGTAGCTCCCAAACGGTTGAACCAATTTTGATTTAATTTTCTTTGTTTGAAACATGCTATGATTCTCGGAATATTTTCAGCCGTTTGAAGATAAGCTCTTGCTAGTTGATGAGTATGAAAGCAACTTCCAAACGTCTGATCCACAAACGACGGGGCTGCGGGTGGTGCTGTTCCACAAAAGGTCCGCTTAATAACTTGTCCTGGTGTCCTGTTGCTTACATTACAGAGACTGATAAACATTACTGAAGGCACCAAACTCATAGTCAAGTTTAGGCCAACTCAATTGAAATAGATCCATCCATCGACACGCCAAAAATAAAGAACACTTACCGATCAGCTGTGCCTTTAGAAGCGTCAGATATATGGAACAGAAGCGCTAGCGCGTGGATAGCAATGTT
This sequence comes from Standfussiana lucernea, assembly GCA_964057025.1. Lineage (NCBI taxonomy): Eukaryota > Metazoa > Arthropoda > Insecta > Lepidoptera > Noctuidae > Standfussiana > Standfussiana lucernea. The sequence goes on from OZ059810.1 coordinate 3,030,126, forward strand.
CATTCCGGCGAGGTGCACCAGTCGGTGGATAGCGTCGGTGTGTGCCGTGCTCTCTGCCAGACGCTCCTTGTTCGCGAAGGGGTACGCGCGCTTGACGCCTGTGAGGATGGCTGACATGAGGCGGGAGTCTATCTCGCCCTGCGGATGGGAAAATGACATTTGTATAATGAATGGGGAAGAACGAAAATTATCATCGCTGGAGTCTTTGGTAAAGGTTTGTGTCGTGATGTCTCTTACGCAGTATACAAGGTGGGAGGGACACCGACGCAGAAACGGTTACCACGCATTGGGTACGTCATTCTGAAAGCAAAGTATGTAGTAGGTGTGTAGTTAGAGTAAACAGGCTTCTTCTGGGTAAGCTCGCTCCATCGTCGTCATAGTCTGTTTCTGTCACCTGTTACCTAGACTAGAGTCAAGAGCAAACCCATCTTAAATAAAAAAAAAATGTATGTATTCTAAAAAAAAACAGTCATTCCATACATTTTGACCTTGTAGGTCGGTAGGTAGGTTTTTTTTTAATGACTGATCTAATAATTATATGTAGGGGGGTGGTTCAGAATAAAATTGTGTGCGTCAGTGTGCCTTCCACCTGTATACTCATTTATAGAGGCCTTATGATAAAGACGTAAGCTTGCAGGTATTTCAAATGATTTATTCCCTTCCATTAATTGACGGTTCTTTTGTATACCTACCTAAAACATTTACTGATATCATGACCATGTTAATGAAGTTAACTGTACAAAGGTCCCTACTAAAAGCAAATTAATTGCAAAGAGAATGGATTTTGAGGTGACAAAAAAAAACACAAATATTGCTCACCTTCTTTATGGAAGCCTTGAAGAACGAGAAGTATATCCGGATGAGGTTCTCAGCTATCTTGGAGTCGTCCTTGCCGAGGAAGAACTGGTTCAGGAAGCACACGCCGTAGTACTGCGCGCGGGGGGATATGTTGGACCTGTGATGACGTAAATAGAAGTGAATATACATAGGTATGGTTTGTTTTGATATTTCCATATATTTTAATGGCCGACAGACAACGCACAGCGAACCACTGAAGATAATAATTATGTTCCAATGAGGCTAGTTGCCGTCAGGGAAAAAATCGACCGTGGAGATTAGCAAATTTTAGATTGATAAGCAAATAGTGGCGTATACCCAGCCGTGGGTTAATTCAGGGTGTGGATGTTGATGATGTATGAGGCTGTGAAAGTGTCTAAGGACATTTTTTTTTTACTTTTTCCCTAAAAATAACAAGCAAATGGGCAATGGCTTAGCTTAGCAATAGCTTCAACTAATTATAGGCAGAATTCGTACATTGTGCGTGCAAGCTGAAATTTAAAGAAGCTTTGTAAACAGTATTATATTGATCCATTCCAAACTAGTGTGTCGTCAGCCAGGAAGTGTTTTAAGTCGAAGCTTTTTCATGTAGTTTTTTTGTTATGACGGTTGTTATGCAGTGTGAGCAACATAGTAAGATGTAGTATTTAGTAACTTGATGTGAATGTCCGTAGAATCTACTTTTTTCTTCTCTGTATTTTATAAGTGGAGACCTGTAATTGGCTTTCAAACTATTGTACTGTCCTTGATCTGTTTGTTTTAGCTGTAAGTCTCCCATGTTATTTAAATAAATTAAATGAAATAGCAGAGATGGCAGTAGAAGGAGAAGAAACACTTAACACTAATGCAGGACAATGTAGTAACATTTAGCTGTAGTTTTATTTATCCTTTAGTTAGTTTATTGAGTCTTCTATTACGTAGGATTTTTTAATGTACCGAAATGTGGGTGTAATATGAACTTTTACATGGCTCTACGAGCAACACCGGGCCTTTTGGCCTCGTACAAAATCAATTTACTTAGTTTTATTTTTTCTTGATTACTATTTATACATACAGGGTGGCGCCGACAATACGACACTAAATTAAACTGCGTATACCTCATGACGTTCCCAGTCAGCGTACAAGAAATCATTTGAATATATCCAGTAGTTTAGTCACAGGAAAATATTTTTCATATTCGGAATTTTCTACATGATGTAGATTAATTAGCTAGCACTGACAGGTTAACGACCCCCTCACACAACACAACACATAACACATAAACACTAAACACATGTTGCCAACTCGCTATTTCAAAAACCTTTGCCAGATTCGTTCCTTAAATGTTATTTCCAGACTCGAATTAGTGCAAATTATACCTAAGGTTAGTAAACCAATATTTATAAATGGTGTTGTATTTCGTTAACAGTTTTATGCTATTTAGTTTGTTTGAAATCAATTTTTTTTTAAATTTCGATGCTAGGATTTTTTTTATAGTTTAAAAATATTCCAATGAACTAGTATTATCAGTGTTTTCATTTATTGTCGTATTGTCGGCGCCACCCTGTATATATATTTTTTTATTGTTACTTAATTTAACCATTTTGTTTTGTCCTGTGCGAGACTAAACAAATACTTTTTCTTTCTTTCAATACAAGAGTGTTGCAAGCAAGCATCTTACCTGAACAGCATCTTCTCAATGTCAGCCAGCACGACGGCCTTCATGTTGGGATGGTTGTACAGCAGCTGGCAGAGGTGGTAGATCACTTTAGACGCGACGCCCTGGCACGGGTCACCCAGTTTGTTAATTATGTTGGTTAGGAGCATCTGTGGAAGAAACGAATGTATTAAAGATTCTTACACCCGTATCTATAAACAAGTCAAAGTGTTTACTTGAGTAAATGTATTTTTTTAAGATACGATTTTTATTATGTAGTTTAGTTTAGAACTGTAAAAAGTTATAACTCTTAGCTTTGCTTTCTTTGACGGTTCTTACTTCGTTTAAATTCTTACCTATTGCATAAAAAAAGTGCACAAGTAATTACTTTAACTTGACTATAGATACGGGTGTTAATGTTTTAACGGTATATAGGTATAACGGAAACAAGAAGAACGGTATATCCGTGTCTGAAATTTCAACAGCACTTACTTTTAACAAGAAGGGAACAACACAGTTAAACCAGAAAAGGTATGCTTTTCAGCAATTTTCGTCATTGCAAATTAGCACCAACGTCGCGCGCCATACGATAATCACCCACGGAGGCAAATCTTGTACCAAAGCGTTATACTGGCGCGCTTTGAAGTAGTGCATTTATAATTACACATATGGTATGAAGTTTTCACTATTTCGTTTATCAGGTACCACCTCGTCTCTCATCTGTTACTCAAAAAAATTTTAGGAATTGCATAGTTGTTTATGAATTATTTTCTCAAACCGGCATTATTTATTTTCACTATTATTTCCTTAGGTTTAACAGCCTCTTATTACATCTCATAATTCCAAGTTCGTATTTCTAAAGATAGACGACGATTGAAGAGCATACTTTTGTGAGATCTGTTTGTTGTTTGGCCGCAGAGGTATGGTGATATAACTTCTTTTGCCTAAGTCTGCTTTCTTACTAAATATCAGTATTTTAAAAGGGACTGGTTTTTTATTTAATTTTGGCTAGCCTGTTGCTAGCCAAAATTAAATAAAAAACCAGTCCTTGCTTCTTTGAATAAAATATTGACATCAGTGGCATCTGATTAGTATAAATTGCTTGTAAGTCTGACTAATAAAACTATTACGTATACAGCAGTTTGTTATTTAACTCTTAAACAAATGCAGCGCTGTGTAAGACTTATCAAAGATGTGAAAATAGATTTAACTTGCATTTAGAAGTAGTTTTAATGTATGTAAAATTAAATATTAAAAAAAAACAGTATATATGTTTTTTTTTTAGTGGGAATATATTCCCCTATATTTGGTTTCGATTATCGATTAATTATAAAATACCAAAATGTAATTTTTTGGTGGGAAAAAAAATCCCTAAATTGTTGGGTGGGAAATAATTTCCCTATATTTGAACAAGGGTTAAGTCTTACCTTCTCCCTTTCAGGATGGTGCATCAATAAATAAGACATGGCGCTGACGGCTTTCTCTTTATTAGCTTCTACTGAGTCGTGGGCGAACTTGTTCAATGCCTCCACATATGCTGGAAAGTAAACACATTATGATTAATTATGTCCTTTTTCACAAACCCAACACGATCCCGATTCGATTCGATTCGATGGCGAACGATCGGCTGGCACAGTGACTGACAGCTTGGCTACTGCGCTGTGTATCGCGTTCGATCCCCGCACGATGACCTACAGGTAGTTGTTCCGGGTTTGGCTGTTTGTGTATGTGAGTTTAAATGTTTGTAAACGCACCCACGATGCAGGAGTAATTCATAGAATGGAGTAACATTTAATGAAGAGAAAGAGCCCTAAATGATTGCCCACACAAAATAATTTTGTTGACTTTCCTATATTTGGCACTGAGCATTGGAAACTAACCAATTTGCTCAAAAATGGGCAATGTGTGTGATGTGCTTGTAAAAGCCATTACAGCTACAGAACTTTAGGTAGGGAGTTTCCACTGGCTTGACTTGGTATAATTGATGGATAATTTAAATTGTCCTTAAATTCAAATCACAACCGTTTTTTCTTTCTTTGTCCATTATATTCATGAAAAATAGCTATAACACAGTTACACAGTAAATAGTAGAGTGGTATTCAGTTCAGCAATCAAAGTACCCGCCGGCAGTAAAACGGCGCTGTGCTGTACGATATTTTACGGTAAAATGTTGGGATCACACATCAATATCCCATGTACCTCATCAGCATCATTCTCCTGCCCTTATCCCAGTTAATTTGGGGTCAGCACAGCATGTCTTCTTGGGGTCAGTCGGCTCGACGGAAGCCAGTACCCGCCAAGCTGTTCTAAATTAGCGGTCATTCAGATGTACCCGAAAGGGACGATAAATACGAAGCATGTCTTCTTCTTCCATACTTCTCTATTACTCGTCATCTCATCAGACACCTCCTTTCTTGCCATATCATCCTTGACACAGCCCATCAATTGTTTCTTTGGACAACAACAACAACATCATTTCTTTCAACACCCCGCTGTACATATGGTTAAAAATAAATGCAGTTTGAAACTTGTGATCCCAAGATTATACAGTAAAACATCTTCTAATCAAGGCTCAGTGAACTTGTGCTGACTGTACAAAGACAACGTTATCCACTCACTTCCATACAACTCCTTCAACTGATCTTCGTAGAACCACAGCTTCAGTATATTCCGTCTCGCTTGCTTGTTGCCAGATGTCATCTCATCCACATGTCCTAGTGGATGCTGTTCAAACGTGCGCAGTTTGACATCAGGGATGAGTAGCTCTGATATTAAGAGTTCAGATAATGCATCTGTTGGTTGGAAAGTTGAGATAATAAGTGAGAGGTATTGATGTCGATATTAATATTAAAGTGCTTATAAGAGGTAGGGGTCTGATAAAAACCTCAATCAGGCAGTTCAAATAATTCTAGTGCCAGGATAGGCTGTTTTAGCAACATAAGTAAAATTCTCTCTCTTGTTAATTAATCCTGCTTATGATAAATGCCATGGAATTATTGTGTTGTCTTGTATTTTCTTTTCAGAAATAATAGTTACTTATTAAATATCGTTCAAGTAAAGTTATTTACTTTATAGACAATAACTTACCTATGATAATGATACCATCCTTCTTTTTAGCAGGTTTTACATTGTTGATTAGATTTTTTAATGCTGTCAAGTTATAAATTGGGTTGTCCTGTAAGATGAAAAAAGTTATTTTAGCTTATAACATTACTTCTGACTGCCTTGTTGGTCCTGGGTTCGATTCCCAGGTTGGGCAAAGTGTTATTGGGATTTTCCATCAAGAATTTCTCAGTAGCAGCCACGGTGTCTGGATTTGTGCCAGGTTGAAGGCAATAGGCTCGCCCCTTTAACATGGGACTTAGACATAACTGGCGCAATGTGGCTGTACTATTAGGTACACCTCTGCCTAACCCTTCTGGGATTACAGGCGTAATGTTATGTTATTACTTCAGTTTGGTAACCAACAGGTACGCATAGTGAGGCATTGGTAATAAATGTAATAATTGCTTTGTTCTCTCTGGACAGATTCCTAAAAGAATACCTAAATACTACAGAACACTTTTATTTGATTGAGCATTCATTTAACCATTTATTAACTTACTTGTATCAATATTGTAGCAGCAGCAACTCTGTCCCCTATTGCACCTTTGTTGAGTAGTGTGCGCGCCCACTGGTGGTCCGATGAACCACTCCTGTTGGCCTCTGAAACAGGTTCATCAGATATAAATATCATGATTATCTAGGATATGAAACAATTTACGAATCTAGGTAGATTAAATTCGAAAACTGATGAACAGTACAATTGGCTCTGGCTGAGAAGAAACAAACTCATAGAGAGGTCACTGATTCTTTTAAAGTCCAGACATTGGTCAGTCATATGAGGACCGGGCAGATTAGTGTCTGAGATGGTCTTTTGATGAAAGAACCACACAGATTAGAGTGGACCTGTCCAGTCAGTGCAAGCATATGTCAGTGATTGTGTAGCTCTACTCATAATCCAAGAAACTCTTCATCGCCTTGTTGATGCATACAACGCTCACTTTATGGAGCTTGACATATTTACTCTTTCTAAAGATCGTTTCAAGGCGAGAGCAATAGAGTTACTACATTTTTAAGTATATAATAATATACATATAATTATATTTTTTCTCTTTCTTCTTAGTAGGCTTTTACGATGCACACTGTTTGTCTGTTTTCTTTTAACTTTTTTTTAGTGAATTTGTGGACGATATTGTGGGTTACATGTGTAGTAACATAAATATGTAATAGATTGTGTATAAATGTATTTCTAAGTATTTTGCTAATTTAAGAATCTCTAGTTAAGCTTGGCATGTAACTGTTTTTTGTCCCTTACAAATAAAATAAAATAAAAACTCAACGACAACGAACATTACCAAAGAAAGGACATTTGGGTAGGCAGCATAACTGTTCTTCTAAACATTTTACAGTTTATGCTTATAAAACATCTACAATAAACATATTGCACTAGTAACAAGTCCATGTGAAGCACAATCAATAATGTCAAAATAAAAATAAATGTAGCTAACTTGTTTCATATGCCATTGTGTCTCCATGTAGGGCACTGCTTGCTTCCTTCCTTACTTCATCCAACTGTTCTCGTGTTAAAATCTTTGAGACTGTAGCAGGCTCCTCTGGCATCTATAATATTAAAAGCTTTTATTTAACTTCACTTGTATGTCTCGGAATTTTACAATCCATATTTCGCCCACATCCTTATAGTGGATGATTACTCATAAAAGCTTTTTTTTAATATTTTTTTTAAAGCTTTTTCATTAATTATTTAGTACTTTCTAAGAGACAACTGTGCATGGCATAAAATAAATACTTAATTAAATTTTGCTAAAGCTGAATGTCTATTTAATCATTAGGATTTGTAATGTATTAACTGCTGTCTGCAATTCCGCGTACAAAGCGTGTATTTTGCATATGGCTTGCAGGTTTTAAATGACGCTAATGTTATGGATACAGATGGTCAGACATAATAGTAATACTCAAAGAAGAACATTGGGTTGGAGTGTAGCCTTAGGGGCGCTAAGGAGCGAGGCGAGGACTTAAAAAATTTTCGATGTTTTTTTTTGCCGAAATCTAGCAATCCGCCTCTAAGATACCCCACTGAGCGAACATTGATTTTGTTTAGTTTTGCATAGAGTTAGCAAAGCAAACAAGGCTTTATTTACAAAAGAAAATAGGGTTATGTTAGGAAATAATATTACTCTTTTTGTCTTACAAACAATTGTGCAACACTTAAATAACGACGATTTTCTCTTTTAACGAAACTTTTTTGAAGAATATCAAGAAAAAGGGTCTGTTACCTGATGATACCACTTCTTTTTATCCTCATATTCCAAGGTTTCAGCAAAATGCTTCGCAATGCCCTCTCCTTTCTTTGTATCGGCATTTTTGTCGGGCCGGCTGTAATTTGTGTACGCCTCGTCAACTAATATGTTTTCCTCGAACCTTTTATGCTTCATTTTCACTTATTTAATATGAATTCAATTAATTTAAATGAACAAAAACACGTGAAAAGTGAACACTTGCCATGCTACTTTGACAATTTATTGAGTGGTGCACCTGCACATGACAGATGACAGTTATATGATATTTGACATTAATATTCGCTTTGCTCCATGGTCTTTTTTTTTAAATCTAAGCGAAATTGGATGCAGGCAATATAACATACGACTTTGACGGCACGGTTGGCACAGTAGCTGAGCGACTTATCTCCCTACGGAACAAATATTTGTATGTCCTACAGATAGTTGTTCCGGGTCTGGCTGTTTGTGTATGTAATTTTAAATGTTTGTAAACGCACCCACGAATACAGGGATCTAGTGAGGGAGCAACGTTTTTTTTTTTAAAAACACAACAAAGATCTAAAAATAAGATGTGAATGGGCTGACTACCACAGAGGGTGCGCTGGATGTAATCACCTCACTTTCATCATTATTATTCAGTAGAAAAGTTCACTGACAGGCCTCCGCAAACATCACCAACTGGGCCTGTGTTTATTAAGCTAGAAAGCCTTGTGTTCCAACATGAAAATTTATAGGCGTGTCAGAATCAGGAAACTTATTTTGCCATAGCAATTTGCACTTTATTGTAAGGCAGTAAAGTTATTTTGGTATTGAACTTACGACGTCGATTTGTCATATAATTAAAAAAGTAGTTTGATAGCTACAGGGCAGTGCGGGGGGCACTTCGTCTGTTATTTTCATCAAATATTTCAATAGAAATCTATTTTTTAAGTAAAACTAGAATAAATTAAGCAAAATGGATGAGAAAGGAAGAAAAGTTATCGTTTGCGACAACGGCACAGGCGTAAGTCCACTAAAAACTGACGATTTAAAATGGTAGTTTTGATAAGCGCCTGAATCATCGTTTTCCTCATGATTTTCTGTCGGTTTTAGTTCGTGAAGTGTGGATATGCGGGCAGCAACTTCCCAGCGTTCATATTCCCGTCGATGGTGGGCCGGCCGATCATCAGGGCCGAGAATAAGATCGGAGATATTGACGTGAAGGTGAGTGTCGAAACTATGTGAAGTCAGGTGTGCTAGCGGAACTCAGCCGTATCCTGTCGATTGAAATATGTTGCGTGTAATAGGGACAACGTATCTATTAATGCAAGGTCGCTATTTAAATTTAAATACATTGGAAAAAAACAATTAAAGAATATACATACCTATAATATTATCCATCAGGACACTGGTTTACCTTACCTACCATATTTGCGACCAAAAATAGTGTTTACAAGATAATCTACTAAATACTTCAATCATGACACTTCCACTGTTGAAAGTTATTCAATTCTAAAACAATAGTCACGTTTATTTGTAGAAAATTCCTGTGAACAAATGAAAGATAACTAAACATATTATTGTCATAAACATACTATCAGCAGTTTAAGTAGTATCAAGTCTGAGGATTAAACAAATTGGCAGATTATCGTAAAACCGGTTATTGACTAAAATTTAGTAACTCACTTAGGAAGTTCCTTCCTTGCAGTCATTTAAAATGTAAGTTATTTTATATGACTAGAAGGAAGGAACTTATATAGGACATATCATTTATATTGATGTAATCTACAAATGACTAGTTTTAATGGTTATATGGTAGGCTTCATATCACATGGCACTCTGTGCATTGTCTGTATACAGAGTGGAAGGGACACCAATGCACACATAATTATCACATTTAGTACATCTTTCTGAATCGGACATAGAAAGTTTTTATTGGTAATAAAAAAAAAAACAGTTGTACTTAGGAATTGGCCGGCCAAAAAATGTGCCATCACTATAGCAGATTTGAGTTAAAATTATCGCACTACCTTAGTTGTTTGTTAATTTTATTTAATGCTACGTATTTACATTGAAGACGTATTTTAATGTTACAGGATATGTTTATTGGAGTAAGTCAATATATGTTTCAGCATGTTTTTGAAATAACTTGTGTTATCAAATCTTGTGAAAGCATTTGAAACTAATCGGCAAATGCATGTATAGAGTTATAAAATTTGTTACTTACAGACTATAGTCAACAAGGGTCAAAAGATCAAAAAGTTCAGTCAAAGCCCAAAAACATCTATACAGGATGGAAAGCATAACGACTCACAAACAGTTACCATGTACTCAGTACATCATTCTGAACACCCATAGAAATTTTTCATTGGGACTTTAAAAAAAGTCTGCTGTTTCGTACTAAAGTGCAATACCTACACTGTCAAAATGTATGGAATAGCTGATTAAAAAAAATACCAATGAAAAATTTTTAAGTGGGAGGGGGGGGGTGTTTGGAATGATGTTTCGAATATGTGGTAACCGTTTGTGCATTGGTGTCCCTTCCACCTGGTATAATTTTTTGATGTACAAAGTTTTAACTGTATTTAGAACTAAAAACATAACACCTGTATTTATGTCAATAATAGATAAAATGAATTGAAATATAAACTCAAAATAAACAGGAAACAACCATGAATATTTAAATAACAATAATTTATTCAATAAAACAATTACCGGACAATGACAAAAATTTGGATGGATTATTGTCATTTTCTCTAGAAAAACCAGTACTTACTTTCATGGTTACTGTTTTTAACATAATGTAAAATTTCATGCAACCAGGCTTTCAACTATGAGGATGTGGAAGTTTCGGTATGTCACAGCAGCCATACTATGCAGTGCTTTGCAGCAAATACTATAATCATGCTTTTATTTATTTAATAGCTGTTACCCGCGACCTACGTTCGCGTGAAATTATATTATTATAAATATAATACTTCCCGATTTAAAAATTTCAAGGGTTTACATTTTTTTTTGCACTGAACCCTAATCCTTTTTCGAAAATAAATGTAGTTAGTTAGTACTTATAACATCAGATATCTGCCAGTAAAAATCCCGTCAAAATCGGTCTAGCCGTTTCGGAGATTAGACGGAACAAACAGAGAAACAAAAATTAAAGAAAAAAAAAATGGTTTTGGTATAAGGATTTGAAATTCTAAAGACTAGCAGATAGAATCTCTTCTCCGATGTGGAGCTCCTTTATTAAGCGGGTAATTTGAATGTATTTTAATTTAATCTTATTTCAATTATATTTTAGTTTTGATTTTGTTTTTGAATAAGGTTTAGATTTTGTTTTTGATAAAGATTATGATTTTAATTTTGTTTTGCTTTTAATTTAAATCGAACTGTATGGATCAAGTTATCTGAAACAAATGAATTTTATTTATTATAAGTACCATATTATATAAATATACGTTCATATGCATTCAGTAAAAAAGTGTTATTTTGAAATTACATACAGACACTTCAATTTTATTTATTTGTATACGGCTACAAGCTATAGACGGGCTAAGACAAAAAAAATACCAATACTTGTTACTACTACTTAGTAACAAATAGGTCTCTCGAACTGTCATACGCGTCAGGTAGCATTCCTGTGTCAAAATCAAAAATATTCGGAATCAAGATTTTTGTATGAAAATATTCCCAAATACCGCTCTATAAGTCTTTTAATATGGAAGCGCCAGGGTTGCCCGTGAAATTATTTTTTTCTTACGTTTTTTGCAATTTTCCAGTCAGCGTCAGGCTGTATGTTGAACGTAATATGCAAGTATTTATAGAATTATCATAATTAAAATCATCAATACATCCCCTTTAAGTTCATTTAATCCCATTGAATGGCTTTTACAAGAAATAGTCAATCAAATGACAACAAAAAATAATAATTTCGCGGGCAACCCTGGCGCTTCCCCTTAAATCTCTTTGCGGCCTGTAATACTGGCCTGTAAATTAAAATGACAGTAATTAGCGATGGGCGATTCCGAGATCTTTTAACAATCGAAAGAATCGGAGTCGTTAAAATAAACCATCGAGTCAACCATCGACTCGCCGTTCTACAAAACAATCGAGATGTTTTTCGATTGTTTCGAGTCAGCGGAATCGACCGTTAGTTTTCGATTGGTCGAATCATTCACTCTCACTCACCGAGTCTCGCTCGATCACAAGGGTCAGTCCACAGATTATTAATATGTAGCAAGCAGCAGAATGAACGCGCCATGCGCCAGTCGCAATCAAACAGACCGAGTCGGACTCGAGTCCAAGTCGAAACAATCGAAAACCATCGAGATGTTCGAACAATCGAATAAAACCTCTCGCCATCGCGCATCGCTAACAGTAATAAGTCATTGGCAGTTTCCTGACTGAGTGGACTTAATGCCACAAGGCATTCTCTGCCAGTCAGATACTTATGCTTTTATTTACTCTACTGTATTTAGAAAAACTTACAAGTAGCCAATACCTTAGTAAACTAAAACTGGTGAATTTATTGCTGCACTATGTATAAACCTTGTGTTGTTGGTCGAGTAGTCACAAACTCGACTGCTAAGCATGTGGTCCTGGGTTCGAAAACCAGGTCGGGCAAAGTGTTATTGAGATTTTCCATCAGGATTTGTGCTTGATTGATGGCAATAGGCTCACCTCCTATTACATGGGACTTAAACATAACTAGTGAAATGTGGGTGTACTATTAGTTTCACCTCTGCCCACCGCTTCGGGGATTACAGGCCTTATGTTATTACTATCTAAAAGATAGAACAATAGGACATTTGCATGAAATTATGACCTAGACAACTTTACTTAACCGAAAGTGGTGAAACAGCCCACATCTATTGTGTTTTTTTTTCTTCTGAAATGTTTAATTTTGAAGCTGCATAGTATTGGCCTGTATATAGCACTATAACCATTATTATATCTACTGCCTTTAAAAATAGGTAGTTAGAAAACTAAAACATTTATACTTGAGTTGCATTTTCATACAGTTTTAGCAGTTTTTTTTTTATAAAAAAAATAATAAGTTCTAACAAGCTTACAGCATTATTTTTGTATTTTTTTGTGCCGTTTTCCAGACAATTTTGAATACTAAAAGCTGTGTTATATAACCACAATCAAAAACCTAATAATAATAAATATATAGCACATTGAGTTTTAAAGAAAATCTGACTTTAAAGAGGAAATTTCGGGTAGACCATAGTTTGACTTGCTAAGTAAAGTCGTCATATGATTGTGAATCTTGTTCATATTAGCAATAATGTTCATAATTGTATGAGCGAATGTATATAAGGGTTACATGCTAAAACAAACATTATATTGTTACTGTTAATGTTGATATTTGTATGAAACACCTACTTAACCTTCAAAGTAAAGTCAGAATCCAGTAAATTTTGACCTTATAACTGTGTAGATAGTCTCTTTCTATATCTCAATGTGTTACATCAGGGTTGAACCTCATCTAGCAACAAGGAATGGCACTTTTGCATGCTCCTATCCATTTCTGTTTCTTAGAACCGTCATTTGCTAGAGCGAGGAACAGAGCGGGAATGCTATCGCACGCGGCAGCATCGACTGCTTCCAAAAGAATAGGAGCTGTGGCTTTGGATGCTAGATGAGGTGCAACCCTTAATGCCTGGGTACTTCATTGAGATAGTTTTTTGTAATTTATGTTAAATGAAAATTTGATTATTTCAGGATTTGATGGTTGGAGATGAAGCTTCAAAACTAAGGTCTATGCTCGAAGTCAGCTATCCTATGGAAAATGGAGTAAGTATGGCTTTAACTATATAATATCTGTAGCTGCATTTCTCTGGTAAACTGTTGAGAGAGGCAGATAATAAGCAGCAAAAGTGGATTTGGGGCAAATAGCCAAATTTAATAAAAAAGCAAACAAAGCCTACTTCTTCGAAATATGTAATTCTGGTGGATTACCTTGGAACTTCAGAGGCTATGATAAAAGAGTTGCAGATAAAGCTTTATTTGGCAATGACTTCAGTGGACCTAGTGAGGAGGAGCTTGTGGCTAAATAATAACATCCGCTCGGGTCGATCGTCAGGTTAAGCCGCGCTTGCCTGGGTTGGTCGGTGGAAGGGTGACCACCCTTTACATACCGAGTTTCCTCCGTGCCTCGGAAAGCACGTTAAGCCTTTGTTCCCGGCTGTCATTTGTAGATCTTTGACAGTCGTTACAGGTAGTCAGTGGCCCGAAAGTCTGACAACCAGTCTTACCAAGGGGTATCGTATTACCCAGTACTAACTGGGTTGTGGAGGTCAGATAGGCAGTCGCTCCATGTAAAATACTGGTATTCAGCTGCATCCGGTTAGACTGGAAGCCGACCCCAACATAGTTGGGGAAAGTCTAGGCAGATGATATGACTTCAAAGGACCTTTACCTTCGGGTACTCTTTTTCATCATCACATATTCGTAGCATATTACTTACTAATAGTAGTTATCTTACACTCTTCTCAGGTGGTACGAAACTGGGAGGACATGTGCCACGTATGGGACTACACGTTCGGCGAAAGCAAGATGAACATCGACCCCAAGGAGACCAAGATCCTGCTGACAGAACCACCCATGAACCCCACCAAAAACAGGGAGAAGATGATTGAGGTAAGACATCGTTTACTCGTAGATCGTAAGTTTATATTTGAGCCCTTTTGGCCGACTTAGAAAGAAGCGGAGATTCTTATTTCCTCTTATAGCTATGTCTCTTGCTCATATTAGTTGATCTTATGAAGAGCTGACCAATAGGTGACTGCGTATAACCCACGGAGCGCCGTGAAATTACAACCAGTATTATTAGTGTAAAGATAAGGAGGTAAATGCCTATATAAGGAAAAATAAAGCGATTAATAATGGGTGCAAAAATACCTTTAACGAGTCCGAGAAGTACCTGCTTTCCCCCTCATTGCGATATTTTTTTTTCTGGTCTAGCTAGACTATACCTGGGAACCTTCTAGTTACGGAGATATTGTGGGTCAATGGTCCAAAGTTTTTTTTTTTAAATAAATAAATATCGCTGGACATTACACACAGCGCCATCTAGTGCCACACTAAGCAACGAGGCTTGTGTCGTGGACACCAGATAGTTGATATACTATAGATACTTTTTTGTTTGTAAATACATACTTATTATACATATAAACATCCATGACTCGGAAACAAATGTCCATGCTTATCACACAAACACTTGCTCCTACCGGGATTCGAACCCGGAACCCTATGAACGTAAGGCAGCCTCACTACCGCTGCGCCATTCGGGTCGTCACACAAATACAAGTTTTTATGTACTTTGCTAATGATATCTCCACGACCCCCGTACTATTCGATGCATCCATCAGCACAGTGTTTTGAGTGCGTTACATTGAGTCCTACCGTAAAACGTGATTTTTCACCCCAAAATAAAAGTCGTTTCTCAGGAGTAATTTTTGCGTACAGTTACTTAATTTGATATACACAATGCTTGGTTGACGGCTTCGTGAAGGGTCCGTTAACACCTTTGTATGTGAAAAATAGATTGTTTCCTATGTCAAGCACTTGAAACAAAAAAAAATTCAAGATTCTATTTTATTTTCACCTTTTCTGTTCACGCAATCGTTCAGTTACCTTGTTTAAATGAAAGAACATTGTATTCTACAGGTAATGTTCGAAAAGTACGAGTTTGACAGCGCATACATTGCTATCCAAGCGGTGTTAACACTGTACGCACAAGGTCTCATCTCTGGAGTCGTCGTAGATTCAGGTAAGGTTCACAACAGTCTAACATATACATACGTCACACTTCCCCTTTTAACCGACTTCAAAAAAAGGAGGAGGTTGTCAATTCGGTTGTATATATTTTTTTGTTTGTTCCCTCATAAACTCCCGTCTTTTATGAACCGATTTGAAAAAATCTATTTGGATGTGAAATGATAAATACTTACTGATTAGTCCCATAGAAATTTCATCAAAATCGGATCATTAGTTTGATTTATAAATCAAAATAGCTGGAAAAAATATGTCGTCCAAGGAAAGGAAATTGCGTATTTTGCTTTCCTGTGACTTTCCAGTGGTGTTTACGAATTTCGAAAAATGGTAAAGTACTAAAAAGCGTAAAATAAAAACTTTTTGTAAAAAAAACAAAACCGACTTCCAAAAAACCACTAAAAGAGTCTAAAATAACTTTACTTCCGGAAGTCGGTTGCAAAAAGACAAGGGAACAAAAATAGTCACCGACTTCCGAAAGTAAAGTTATTTTAGACTGTTTTAGTGTTTTTTTAGAAGTTAGTTTTTTGCTTACAATGTAAATATGCAGATGGATACACCATTGTTTGGTAACAAAGAAGACAGAAGTTTTCGAAGCCAATCTATACTTAATTTTTATTGTAAATTAAAGCCGCTTTGCGTCTCTGTCTTTGTGAACAGCTAGTATTACACAGATATCTGCGTGCTCTGGAGTCTACCGACTTTAGGGCTATTTAATTAAATTATTGTTTTGTGAATCAGGTGACGGTGTGACGCACATTTGTCCAGTATATGAGGAGTTTTCGTTGCCACATCTGACGAGACGTTTGGACATTGCAGGACGGGATATCACCAGGTATCTTATTAAGGTAAGCTAAATTTTTTGCATCATTTGCTATTCTTTATTCAATAGTCACCCACTCTTTATTAGTACAGGTCTTTATTTCGTTTGCGGAAGTAGCACCTATTATTTCCGCCGCGTTGCTGTTTATGATATACCACGCCGGGTCCATTTCGGGCAAATTATGAGACTTTTGAGCGTTGATGTGACACCTGCAATGCTTCTTGTATAGCAAATGTCCATCGGTGACGGTGAACGAAAACATCGTTGAGGAAACCGGTCCTAGAACCATAAATTCGATGACATGTGGCATCTGCCAACGTGCTCTGCACCAGCGTGGTGGATTACAGCCTGACTCCCATAGAGCGTACGCGCCGGAGGCCTCTGTCCCAGTGGGATATTTCACGTTTTGAATAAATACTTTTCAATTTATGATTCTTTTTAAACCTTTCGCTGCCAAATTCATTTTTACTAATATGCGCCTCATCTAAAGTAAGCGCCAGATAAACGTGTAATAAAGTTCATTGCCCTTTCCTTAATTTATCTGCGTAGGTTCGCGGAAAATCAATTATAAATCGTTTTTCATTACTAAAACAAGGAAAGGATCACGATACAGGTCGATTCAGGACAGCTTTATATCATTATTATTGTTTTTGAATTTAAATATGTCGATAAATGTATGTGGGTCAATGACCGTTATTCCACGTTTATCTGGCAGTTACTATACACACTGACAGCTGCAGTCTAACAGCGACCTTATAATCAACATTATAAAGATCACTATAATTAGCTACGTATAGCGACGATATGGTAGGCGGGTTGTGCGCACACGAACTAATTATCATTCGACCGTAATGCTGGATGCTTAGCGCCGAAAGTGTTAAGCAGATTGTGTCTTCGTTCCCAGCTCCTCCTTCTCCGAGGGTACGCCTTCAACCACTCGGCAGACTTCGAGACAGTTCGCATGATGAAGGAGAAGCTCTGCTACATCGGGTACAACATCGAGCAGGAGCAGCGCCTCGCCTGGGAGACCACCGTGCTCGTGGAGCCCTATCTGGTGAGTGGAGCCCTACTGTGACATTTCGCATGATGGAGTATAAAGTGCTATGCTTCTACATTTATTATGCGAACCGCCAGTCTGTGGAATTCACTGCTAGCTTCTCTGTTTCCCTATCATTATAATCTGGATCGCTTCGAAGTTCGAGTGAATCGGTTTGGCCCGTTCAAATAACGTACTTAAAGCTTCATAAATGCTTAAAGCTTTCGTATTGGTCGTGGTACTCAAATAGGGAAGGCGACTGTATAACGAATGGCGTTAGTATACCTAGTTCCAAGTATTGTCATTGGTTGTTATTTTTTTAACCGACTTAAAAAAAAGGAGGAGGTTCTCAATTCGGTTGTTTTTTTTTGTGTTTGTTTCCTCATATCTTCGCCATTTATGAACCGATTTGAATTTTTTTTTTCATTTTTCATCGAAATCGGTTCAGTAGTTTGGTTTTTAAATCAAAATAGCTGGAAAAAAATGTCATCCAAGTAAAAGAAATTGCGAAATTGATACTTGACAAGGATTTGTGTGTGATACGATAACTAAAAAAGGGTACAATATAAACTTTTTAATAACCGACTTCCAAAAAAAACACTAAAAAAGTGTAAAATAACATTACTTTCGGAAGTCGGTGCCAAAAAAGTCAATGAAACAAACAATAGTCACCGACTTCCGAAAGTAAAGTAATTTTTTTCTTTTTTACTGTTTTTTTTTTTGGAAGTCGGTTGAATTTTTTCCAAAAAAGTTTTTTTTTAAATTTCAAATCCTTATTGGTAAGATAGGGACTTAGCTATGGTCAGGCCATCTACAATGACCATTGACAAACCTTCCCCATTAAACCTTTATAAAAGAAACGTTTCACATTTTTATACCTACTACTTTATTATACCTGCGGTGCTCACTAGAAAAACTAGTTAGGGTCTATAATAAAACCACCAAATTATCAGTAAGTCGATGAATTACTTTAAGGGTACGTGCTGTCGCTGCCCGGGTTAAGTGAGGACCATTCGACACGGAACCTTTAAGCTCTCGCTACGTTTATAAGTACATTACAATACCCATCACATCTATATTTTAAAAGGGCCCCGTATACCTTATCTTATTTCACTTCGCAGTTAGTTAGTTTTATTTTAATTTGTTCTTAAGTTTACTTTTTTTAAATCTTGTTTTATTGTCAAGTGGCCATTTTGTTTTGTCCAGTGCGAGACTAATAAATACTTTTTCTTTTTTTCTTTATTTTTCAGTTACCAGATGGCCGCGTCATTAAAGTGGGAGGCGAGAGGTTCGAGGCCCCCGAGGCGTTGTTCCAGCCGCATCTGATCAACGTGGAGGGGCAGGGCATCGCCGAGCTCGTGTTTAATACTATACAGGTAAATATTATAGTGGTTGTAGAGTGAAACTTGAGTGTGGAGCTAGCTACAGGGTGGAGGGCACACCAACGCAAAAACGGTTACATTTTTCATCGGTACTAAAAATGCAGCTGTTTTCTACAACAGTGCAGTACTTACACGGTCATAATGTACGGAGCAGCTGATAAAAAAAAAGACCGATGAAAAAATGTACTGAATACGCGGTAACTGTTTCTGCGTCAGTGTCCCTTCCACCTTTTATACAGGGTAAAACCGAAATGTACCTTTACCGCTTGACTACGAGTCTGTTCTTTTTTTAGATGACTTCAAAAAAAGGAGGTTCTCAATTCCGTTGTATTTTTTTTGTTGTGTTTGTTATCTCATATCTTCGTCATTTATGAACCGATTTGAAAAATTCTTCTTTTATATAAAAGGATATACTTCCCGATTGGTCCCATAGAAATTTCATCGAAATCGGTTCAGTAGTTTGGTTTTTAAATCAAAATAGCTGGAAACAATATGTCATCCAAGTAAAAGAAATTGCGAAATTGATACTTGAGAAGGATTTGTGTGAGATACGATTACTAAAAAGGGTAAAATATTTTTTTTACAAAAAAATAACCGACTTCAAAAAACAACACAAAAAAAAAATGGAAAATAACTTTACTTTCGGAAGTTGGTGACTATTGTTTGTTTCATTAAGTTTTTTCGTTCGTCAACCAATCACTACAGCTAACAATTTGACAGCAGCAATTTTACTATTCAGCTTGGCTGTTAGAGAACGACTTGTGGCAATAAATCCGCCTTTATACCACTACTATACATAAAGTTTGCTTCGTCTGTCTTGTGTTCGCAAGCGCCACTGCTGAGCATGAGGCGCTGGGTTGGATTTCCAGATCGGGCAAAGTGTTATAGGGTTTTTTCACCAGGAATTTCCGAGTGGCAGCCACGGAGTCTAAATTTGTGCGTTTTATGGCAATAGGCTCGCCCTACTACAAGGGACTTACTGACAAAATGTGTTTTGTACTATTAGGTGCACCTCTGTCTAACCCTTCGGGCATTACAGGCGTAATGATATGATGTTTATGTCGTAAATAAATAACTACGTGTCTTCACTTACAGGCGGCCGACATAGACATGCGAAACGAGCTGTACAAGCACATAGTCCTGTCCGGGGGCTCCACCATGTACCCAGGGCTCCCGTCGCGGCTCGAGCGCGAGATCAAGCAGTTGTACTTAGAGAGGGTGCTCAAGAACGATTGTGATAAGCTTGCGGTGAGTATCAACTAGGATTTCTTAGGGATCCTACGTGCCTTTTCGGTGCGGCAGTATTTGTTAAGCGAAGCAATTACCACACCTATTTGGCTCCGTTCAGTATCTACCTTCACTGAATCATGTTCAGGTCGGTTCGACACAATACGAGCGAAAATCCGACCTGCTTATACCCGAACGAATCTATACAAATCTATACATACATGCAAATAAAAAAAAATGAAGTGTCTGTATTTCAAAATAACAGCTTTTTACATATAACGCTTTTTTTTATTTGTCTTTTTGTTCCGGCTAATCTCCGAAACGGCTGGTCCGATTTTGACGGGACTTTTACTGGCAGATAGCTGATGTTATAAGGAGTAACTTAATTTTTGAAAAAGGATAAAAAAATTAAAACCCTTGAAATTGTTAACAAAATCCGATTCAAATAGGGAAGTAATATTTTTATTATAATTTAACGCGGACGAAGTCGCTGTCAGCAGCAAGTATCGCATAAATTCGGTTATTCCGACCCGAACATGTTTGTACTGTGTTTATAGTATGGTTTTAACTATAAATATTGGGGTGTTACACCCAACAACAACAACATACACTTAGCGCCATCTGCACGGAACTATTTTATCAGTTTTCTTCACCAATGCAAGATCAGTCGCTGTTATGTTATCGAGAGGGGCAGTAGGCACCTTTCCACTAATATAATAGTAACTGACCACGAGTGCTTATAATCCCGCAGAAATTCAAGATCCGCGTAGAGGACCCGCCGCGCCGTAAGGACATGGTGTTCATAGGCGGCGCCGTGCTGGCGGAGGTGTGCAAGAACAGAGACAACTTCTGGCTGTCACGGAACGAGTATTTGGAGCAGGTTTGTTAAGACTATATAACTGAAGTGGCGCGAATCGCTGAGCTCAGGAGTACAGTCCACTCACTCGGCTCGGGAGTAGACTTGAGTCTAATCTCTGCGTGGACTCGCTCCGTTCGCTTGTTTTATATGAAGGTACAAACACAAACCGTGAGAGTTCGTCATTGCTCTGTTCACTGATGGCATTCTGTCGACTGTTAATAAGTAAGCCTATATATACATTCCCGTACCGTACAAAACATTTCTATCGTCAACCTCGACCTTTGAATTCTTCTTCAGTTGAATGTGCGAGCAAGAGGCGATTATAGCTGTCTCTGTCCCGCTCGCGTGGAGACTATTATCGGAGACTTAAAGCTGGGAAGTTAACATACTCTTGACTATGCTCAGGAACTTTACATTGTCAGCTCCATAATCGCGTTGACAATATCCGACTGGTTGTTCCTGAGCGCTCGCACGGCCCGCGCTCGTGAAACGTTGGCTTGTGACATCACGATCTCTAAGTCTTTCTCGTCCACTCCTAAGGCACATTGTATTCGTTACTTTAAAATTTTCTTCAGTTGCCAGATTTTTCTATTTGGGAGGCAAACTAAAATAGTTTTGCTGTTTTCATACATAACATCACGCTTGTAATCCCTGAAGGGTTAGACAGAGGTGTACCTAATAGCACACCCACATTTCGCCAGGTAAGTTTCAAGTCCCATGTAATGGGGGCGAGCCTATTGCCATCTACCGGCCACAAATCCAGACCCAGTAGCTGGTACTGAGATATTCCTGATGGAAAACCCAATAACACTTTGCCCGACCCGGGAATTGAACCCAGGACCTCATGTTCAGCAGTGGCGCTTGCGAGCACGACCAACGAGGCAATCATTTTACTTTTTCCAACTTCATATAATTTCGATCTTATTCTACTAACTCGTATTTTTATTGTTTTGCGTCCTGACTTTCAAACTGTTTGTTCCAGGGTATCTCCTGCCTTAGGAAGCTGGGCCCCCGCGCCAGTTAATGACTGAAGAACTTACTTAATTACTACTAAATGTATATAGACGGTGCAACAACGACGTAAGCGACATACTACAGTACCCGTAGATATGGCAAAGAGTTTTAGGCCTTATTTTTCGTTTGCTTCGAGTATAACCTGGTGTCCGAGTTTTTATGCCGGTCATGGGCCTCTGGCTTGTCTTTACAAGCCGTTGTTAAATATATGTCAGTCATACTGGTTTTGTTTCCTCACGATATTCCCCTCCACCGAGCAAGTAATAAATATACAACACGCACGTCGTTGGGTGCGAACTCGAGTCCTATATGACTGCTAACAAGTTTACTGCACTGAGTTTTACGTAAAAGTTCGGCTTGAAGTTAGCATGATGACGATATACCCGGGCGGATAAATCCAATATACAGAGTTTAAGGGACATCAACGCAAGCTGTTACTTTGTTTTAATAACCGAATAAACATTAAATTCACGGTAAAATGTTTTACGTCGATGTGCCTAGCATCATGTATGTAGATACAAGGTAGTAGGCACACTGACGGACAAACGGGTACCACGTACTCAGTACATCATTCTGAACCCTCCACATAGAAATTTTTCATCGTCAATTTAAAAAATCTGCTGTTCCATACATTTTGAGATTGGTATAGGTAGGAGTTCTGTAGGAAACAGCTGTTTTTGTTTTATAATCGACGAAATATTTATACTTCGGGGTGTTCAGAAAGATGTACTGAATACATGGTTAAACGGTTACCCGTTCCACCCCGTTTACTTTAGGGTAAACGCGTTTGGTTTAGTTTTAGTTGTGCCGAGACGACCCGAACATGATATAGCGACGATTATTACAAATTATAAACCGAGTTTGCCGACCGACCACCATATCCCTCGGGTACTGTCATTTTCTGTCGCTTACGCCCTTTAGCTGTCGATATGATTCAAGTATTCCGTTATTTTACTTCGTAATTAAGTTTAGTTTGTATAGAATCAATGATTTTATTATGTTTATAAAGTTTGTTTATCGATAATACTACATAATACTGTGCATAGAAAAAAAAAACATGTTTGAGGTGTGTGCGTATTAAGTCGGCTACGAATGACGAAATTGCCAGGAAATTCCTAAATGAGTGTTACTTTTATGCGTTTTATTTTGTGGTTAGATACAGCCCTAATGCACTCTTCATTATTTCCAATTTAAAAATAACAAGGAAGATTGGATGGGAGGACAAGTGTGAAGAATTACTCTATGGTACGAAAGAGATACTTTCTGGATTGTGGTGCAGTCTAGGAAGTGCCTTTTTAGTAAATATACTACTGTACTATACCTAGTTATGTATACCAAATCAAGTAACTATACTATACCAAGTTATGTATACCAAATCAATAATGTTTTGGCACTGAGTTGCCGTGTCTGGCATACCCCGCGATGGTTTGTGTGGGTATGTCAATGTTTTTTTTTTCAAATGGCTTGTAAAAATGTATAAATTTTTTCGTGACATTTTCTTTTATACTGCACCTACTATATTTTCTCTCTGCATCACTAAGGTAGACTGGTAGAAAATGCCCAAGGCATTAAGTTCGCCTTTGTACAGTGTTTTTTATACTTGTGCATAAAATTTAATAAATAAATAAATAAAAATGTTTTTGAATAATAAAAGATACAAAAAAGGTATGTAACTTATAAATGGCTCAATCGAGGTACGAATTTACCTTATATTGTCAACGAATAGAATCGAATATCGTCAATGAGAGTGAGAGGGAGACGGTTTTGTGCATTTAAAATAAACTTTGGGTAATGCATTTCTTTTCAAAAAAACATCTAAACGTCCACACAAACGTTCATTTTTATAGCAAAATGTTTTTTTTATTATTTCAGTCCGACTTAATACGCACACATAACTTTATAATGCATTTAATTTAATTTAAGGCTCTTATCAATCTACTTATAATTGACGCCGAAGTTTAAACAAGAGATTTTTTATTTAGCCAATTACGATATAGACTTTAGCAGACATTTTATAAGCAAGATCAAATCTTAGTTAGTCGTTTAAAATGGTGAACTGGAATAATATGAGACTACTTTAAAATTATCATAAAGATAGTACGGCCGTATATCATTGGTAGCATTTTCTCTGCGAAAACGTCCTACTGCTTCAACTTAAAGGCGTTTTCAATGTCAAACTGTTATCACTTAGCGCTTGATTGCGACAATAATGGCATAACTCGAAAAATAAGAAATACAGGACAGCGTTTTTTAAATTTCTTTTAATTCAAAAAAAGGAGGAGGTTCTCCTTTGGTTGTTTTTTTTTGAGTTTGTTATCTCATATCTTCGTCAACATTAACCGATTTGAAAAAAAAAATACTTTTATCTGAAAGACTACACTTCCCGATTGGTCCCATATAAATTTCATCAAAATCGGTTTAGCAGTTTGGTTTTTAAATCAAAATAGCTGGAAAAATATGTCATCCAAGTAAAAGAAATTGCGAAATTGATTTGTGTGTGATGCGATAGCTAAAAAGGATAAAATAAACCCGTTTTTGCAAAAAAAAAATAACTACTTTCGGAAGTCGGTGCCAAAAAAGTCAATGAAACAAACAATAGTCACCGACTTCCGAAAGTAAAGTAATTTTCCACTTTTTTTTGGAAGTCGGTTACCTTTTTTGCAAAAACATTTTTATTTTTTAAGTTAGACTAAAAAGTAAGTTTTCATTATATTGCCAATTTTTTTTTTTTTACATAGAAACCTTTTATCATAATTTAAAGTTTATTTTACGTTTTGCGCACTTACTTAATTTAATACTTACTTTCGTTGATATTAAATTCAACTACAATTAACCTTTGATTATATAATGTCTAGATGGAGCGTCAAGTGCGCGCAAACGTGTCAAAAAGTGTCAACCAACTATTGGTTCACAAGTGCTTGCCCGCCAATCAGTGCAGATCGTGTCATACACCTAAAACTTATCTTATTTAATAAGTCTATTTTTTATGTTATTTATGGGAGAATTGTAGTAGCTGGTATCATTATTTACGCACAGAAAGACATAGACGCATAGTGTAAAACGACGCCTGCACGCACACATACTTGAAAATGTTGACTCGTTTTCTTTGATACGATTGTAGGGCGACGCTCTATCTAGACATTATATAATCAAAGCAATTAACATGGAAAAATCTAAATTTTTGAGTTATGTCATGCTTGTCGCAATCGAGCGGTTGTGTACGTATAAAAGGGGATAAATAGGGCAACCCTTTAATGAACTTGATGTTTAGAAAGGGAAGCCGAAATACGGACTTTTTGCCAATATAGTTAGGTAGAAAGAATACTGTGAAAAGCGATAGTATGCAATAATTGGCGATAATGTTCAGGCGATCGCCAACACGACAAGAAAAGAATGTAAATGTAATAACTATTGTATGATTTTGTAATTAATTATAATTTAACTGAATCTTTCTTTGTTTTATTTGCAACTCATGACCTACCCCTATTTTGCACGGATACAATTTATAAAATTAAGGAAATTAGAAGCGCGCTATGCAAAAACAAAATCTTTCATACAAACCTTGTACTGACATCAGAATCGGAACAGCTTCCTTAGGACGATAAATCTAATTATTAAACGCAATAGGGTTGGTGAAGCCCGGAAAAAGTTTTCTCTTCAGACATCCTCGTCCGGCTTACTTATTACTATGCTGAGCCTGCAGAGAAGCTCCCAGCGAGTTGCCAACTACTATGGCACACCTGGAAGACTCTAAACCGATTTCGAAGCCAGGTGGGTCGCTGCAGGCACAACTTGACAATAAAGCTGAGTGCGACTGTGGAGTCTCATCCCAAACCATGGCCCACCTCCTGATCTACTCTTTGTGCAACTCCACCTGCACTTTAAAGGACCTGTCCGAAGCCACTACCAACGCCATCGACGTGGCCGACTTCTGGTCGAAACAAATTTAATTAAATAATAAGTATGGGAATCATCGACACGAAGAAGAAGTAATGACAATTACGAACAACAAAAAAATACTTCCAAATCGGTCGAGCGTCTAGTGCTTCTCCGTTATGCATGTGCCAATTGACGGACGATGAAACGAAATAGAATAATTTTGTACCTTGACTAGCGACCCGCCCCGGCTTCGCACGGGTGCAATGTAGATACTAATGTTTTCTTTACTAAAATATGCACGTATTATACATATAAACCTACCTCTTGAATCACTATCCATTAAAAAAACCGCATCAAAATCCGTTGCGTAGTTTTAAAGATCTAAGCATACATAGGGACAGGCACAGCGGGAAGCGTCTTTGTTTTATACTATGTAGTGATTATCAATAAATTTTGTAACTTGATCATTTTTGAGTATGAATGTGGATGGGTATAAGAGTAGAGGAAGACCAAAGAAAGGATGGATGGACTGTGTCGAAGATGATATGGCAAGAAAGGAGGTGTCTGATAAGATGACGCGTAATAGAGAAGTATGGCAGATGAAGACATGCTGCGCCGACCTCAAATGAATTGGGATAAGGGCAAGAAAATGATGATGAAAAGTCATATGAGTTTCAAAAAAATAAAAAAATGTTTGCATTTATAAGAGGTAACATTACCTAACTTAGAGTGGACGCATGTGATATGAGCATGGCCTAGCTTAGTAAGTACTTTCTACTGCACCCACCCGGCGGATTTCCCGATAACCGGTATCATACAATAGTTTCTGTAGGCGCTGATCAGCAATGCCAATCAGCACCCGTTCAAGATAAATCTTATTTCTTTAACAGTAATCGTCAGAAAAACGTAACCTGAAAATGGCGCGCTGGGGTACTTACACCTCTCGACGTAACGAAACCATAGCGACTTCTAATGTTTCCTGTGCTGCCATCTATCGAGCTTGTCGGCAACTTTCCGAAAATACGAAAATAGAACTTTTGTACCAGACATTTTTGTCCCACAGGGGCGAAGCTCTAAAAGAAGATATTTTTTTTTTATATGACACCTAACATAATATTACACCTGTACTCATCATAGGGCTAGTCAGAGGTGTTTAAATAATAGTACCAACGCGCAATGCAGACATTTAACCAGTTGTTTTTTTTTTAGTAACATGTAAATGTAGAGCGATTGAAATATCAAGAAGTGGTTAGGTATAATAGATACCTAATTACAAAAGGTACAAAACAGATAACGTCGGTGGTGTGGTGGTGGTAGAATATGGATAGCGTGACTGATATAAATTCTTTACTTCTTCCGTCTGTATGAAACATTTTATTTTTATTTATAGTTGTCAGTTTATCATTGACAAGTTATGTGTCATGTAATCTGTCGCATTAAAAGCATAATAACCTTGTATTACATAAAGGTTTTGTCTGTTATTTCAATGACAATTGGTGACCCTTGACAGTACTTTTAAGTGGGTAAGCTAAGGCCAATTTAATTGTTTTTTTTTTAAATAATACGGTTTGTCCGCAAAAGAGTAGATCTGTCGCCAAAATGTAGTTGCCAAGCAATATAAAAACAATTCGATAATATATCACATACATACAAAGACATTCAAATATTTACTTTTAAATCTCTTTGCATACATATAACATAATAATATAATCATCGGGATTTATATTATCAAGTATCAAATATATAGATTTATTTTTATTATAATTGGTTTGTCCTTTTATGTGTATTTTCAAATTAATTGAAAACCAAGCGACTCAAAGGTTCGTGTGTATCGGCTTCTTCTAGGCTATTTAATATTTAAAAAAATGAAATATATGCACTTAATAATTCATTAACTTCCAAAAGTAGCTGTCGTTCTCACATATAATTATGTATAATCTCGACATGAATGATGTAACCAAGATTTTGTAAAAACATATTGATTTAAAAGAGTGTCCATGGAGTTTCCTGCCCATTCTTCTCCATGCATAGGATCTACGGTTTCGAATGGGCAACTACAGTACTTTCACAAGTTATTATGCCCTGTGACTGGGTCTGTAGCTTAGTAAATTTTTTTGTGTTTTGACATTCAAAAGTGCCTGTAATGGTCTAATTGAAATAAATGCTTTGAGTTTGATGAAATTTTTATGTAATTATAGTATGTACCTACTTTTTGTATGTTGTATTTTTATTTATTATAATTTACGTAGTCTGAATGTATTAAAATAATAATTTCTAGTAGAATAATAAATGAAACACAGAATTTATTTAAAGTCAGAATATTTATTCTTAAAAGTCACAATAAAACACTGTCAAGAAAAGCAAACGTTTACGGAGCGTGTATTCATCTTCTATTACTCGGGTATGTGGTTTTAAAGGATTATTAGTCGCATAAGAAAAACAAATACCAGTTATAATTAAGTTTATTAAAAATCGCAAATGCAAAATTTTCTTTCATTTACAAATTACACAAAATGTTTTATCGAAGTCGGGAGACGTGATATCGATATTTATACACATTTATCGACTCGAGCAATAATTACGTAGGTAGCTACGTCCTTTAAATAATTATTATCTTGGTAAAAATACACAGTATAAAGCTAGATTTGTATAAAAAAAGTCAGTCAATATCACATACGATATGAAAAATAAACTACTGACGATAAATATGACTTTAGCACACTTAATAATTAACAATTTTATATCAAGTTGTAAGTTCTTGACACTTGCGAAGACGTAGGATATTTAATGTTTTTTTGTCTCGCAAATGGCGAGCGTGTATGACCGTTACGAGCGTAGCTTAGTTTCTGCCTATCCCCGTAGAAAAATACGTGAGTTTATGTCACACAATCCCATAGGTACCTACTTTTAATTGTAATAAATTAATATTCTCACATCTTCGCAATTTCCAAGAACTTTTACGACATAATTATAAAAATTAAAGCAAATATTTTATAAAGTTACTAATAATGTTTTTATCAACACACCAAGAAACATCAAAAAAGCATCGAACCATTACATTTTTTTTAAATAACATGCACAACACCAAAAGTGAATGTTTTTGAGGAAGTACATAATAGGGTGGAAGTACGAATTATCAGTTCTTCTTATTTTTTATTTAATACACAAAATTGACACACTATACAATACACAACATTGCGATAGGCCTATATTTAATTCATTTTTAAAATCAAAATTTCCGAAAAATATTCAAGTAAAAATTGTCTTCTAATTTATTATCTTTTGGTGGTATTACTTTTTTATTTACGAAAATTATCATTCAAAATTCTATTTTAAGTAAAAATGTTATAATAAGAGATTTAAAAACGATATAAAAAGTTACACATTTTAGTCTAAGTCTGGCACTAAGCTTACGAATCCTACTTCAGTTTTTAACTGTAACTATCTAACTAGATATAAAAAGCTACACAATAATCATAGTAATTCTACACATAATTAATTTAGTTATAAACTAGTTTTCTACAATTTATGGGATAAATGATTAAAACTTAATGTAGGGGTGGACTGTATATTTTGTAATGCACTGTGAATCTTGTAAATAAAACTTCAGACTTCTTGTTTCTTCTTTTATTTTCCAGGGTAGCTTGCTGTGCGATGGTTGAGAGACGACTGCGAAATTCGCAACAAGCGGCCCTACTTTTATCTCTTTTCTCGCTAGGTGCAAGTAGTGGGTAGCGTAAAGTGCGACTATCGTGTTCCGCCTACTGTGTCAGAGTTCTCGTACGCGTGCCTCCGACAGGTTTCGACCTGTCCGTACATGTCGGAACTTGTAGTCATGCTCTACGCTCCCTTACAATTTTTGTCATCTGTCTACTTACAACTAAAGGATATGAAAACAAACCTATTCTAATCATTTACATGGATTTCCCTACTACCAAATCAGTCTTTATTGTCAATACTTAATTCTAAACCTTACATAACATTATTTCGTATTTATTTACATTCTTTATACATATTGAGCTACGACGTCCGTAACATCCTCCCCCCGGCGCAGGGCTACCGTAGCCTTAATCTTCCACGCAGAGGACGGCGAGCTTCGTCGCTGGGCGCCGTAGGATGCCCGCTGTGGTTCTGACGTCGGCTGATCGCACCTTGCCGTCTGGGCCGCCGTAGACTGCTTCCACGACGCCTCGTGGCCACGTCCCTCTTGGTAACGCAGAGTCGATGACGATGACCAGGTCGCCAACTTGAAGAGGCCGTCGTTGGTCATCTGACGCCCCCCGGGGCACCAGAGTAGGCAGGTACTCGTCCACCCAGCGCCGCCAGAAGTGGTCGGCGAGCGCTTGGGCGGCTCTCCATTGCTTGCGGCTGACCTCCTCACAAGGCCCAGTGTGGGGAAGGCCTGAGGAGGTCCCGATGAGGAAATGGTTGGGCGTGAGGGCCTCCGGATCCTTAGGATCGACAGAGACATGGGTTAGAGGCCGAGAGTTTATCGAGTGTTCGGCCTCTGTCAGCAGCGTCAGTAGCACTTCTTCTTTTAGTGCCCGTTGATGCAGTGTCGCCCCGAGCGCAGTCTTAACGGAGCGTACTAGTCGTTCCCACGCTCCCCCCATATGAGGCGCCCCAGGTGGTATGAATTTCCACCTCATTCGATGTTCAAGCCCAAAATGAGCGAATTCTTTGGCCCACTCCTTGTAGGCCATGCGTAGCTCGGTGTCCCTCTATTCCCACTAGTTCAGTTGACCAGTTCAGTTAACTGAACTAGTGAGATTTCTTTTCTCGTTTGTTCAGTTGTAAATGAAACTACTTTTACATCTGGTTTCACCTATTTTTATTTCGTTTTTGAAATTAATTATTACTCGAAGTTTTTCCAAAAATAGAGGGACATTAATTTCACAGTTAATTAGTTGCAATTGAACATGACGAATATATGCGTCATTTTCAATTTGTTTTTTGGTCCTCGTCTTTGCAGATGTAACCTTTTCCCCTACATTGAACGAACGGCAAAAAACGCTGCATCTATTGTTAAATTTTCAAGAAATAGAGCTACTGTTGCTGGTCTCGATTTATACATGCCGTTGACAGCACGATGCCAACCTTCAGCAAAGTTCGTAGTTCTATGTCGTTTGCCGAAAACATTCCAAGAATCTTGGCGTTTCAACCAAAAACCCATGTAGGTACTGAATGAACTTGTTTAAATTTAATTTATCATCAAAATCATCAATTTGCGATACAATGTACTTAAATCCTTAAATTATTTTTATATATTAATTTTATATATTAATTAAATCCACAACACAGGTCCACTATTCTGTTTTTACGTTTACCTGTCAATTTAAGTCTCTTGGCTTTTCTCCACAGTGTATTACAGTGTTCTGCGTTGGGGAATTCCTTTTGAAACGCCTGAATCGCTGTTTCCTCAAAATCAGTGATAAATGTGGTAGGTTCCCAATCAGCAATCTGGGATTTTATTATACAAAACATTTTCAGTTTCATTATATGGCTTGCTCGCCTTCTACGGGGTATAACAAATTTGGACGATTTGCCCGTGCTGAACGTAGACAACGAAGCAGCTGTAAGACTGGCGGAAAACCCCGAGTTCCATCGCAGAACTAAGCACATTAGGACAAGGCACTTCTTTGTAAGAGAACTTGTCACAA
This sequence comes from Standfussiana lucernea, assembly GCA_964057025.1. Taxonomy (NCBI): domain Eukaryota; kingdom Metazoa; phylum Arthropoda; class Insecta; order Lepidoptera; family Noctuidae; genus Standfussiana; species Standfussiana lucernea. The sequence continues at coordinate 3,061,573 of OZ059810.1, forward strand.
ATGGAGAACTACAGGTAAACAGAATCTGCAGTGAGCTACAGCTGACAGATCTGCTCACTAAGCCAATGGCTAGGCCAAGGCAAATGAAGCTGGAAAAGCTTCTAGGTCTTCACATTGAGAGAAAGTGTTAGAGTGAAAACTCTATGGTCAACAAAGTGAGACCTAAAATAAATAAAAAAGAAAGATGTCTTGTTGTCTTGTTGACGGTTGATATTTGACTTGGAAAAATGTGAATTAGTAAAATATCCGTAATTATTAAATTCCTTTATCCACCTTGTGTGTCATTCCACAATCATAACGACCTCTTGTTTCAATTATTCATAGTTATGAAATTATAACAATATTCAGCCTTTAGCAAATATATCCCCACCACTAAATAAAAAATACTGACATTGTCATCACGAGTCAATTGTTAATTAGAAAGCCGATTTGGATATAGAGATTCGATTTTAAATGGCCAGTATCAGAGTTAGATAAAGTAAAGAGTTTACATAATTATGTATTGTGATGCAGTTTCGCTGCCTTGTTCCTACATATAAATTATTAAAATTGTGGTTTTGTTTATTGGGATAATCTCTGATTTCTGAACTGAACAAACGAGAAAAGAAATCTCACTAGTTCAATCAACTGAACAAACGAGAAAAGAAATCTCACTAGTTCAGTTAACTGAACTGGTCAACTGAACTAGTGGGAATAGAGGTCGGTGTCTGCCCCTCTGAAGTTAGTACCATTGTCTGAGTACATAACTCGGGGCCAACCTCGTCGTGCAGCCATTCTTCTTATCGCCATCAGTGCCGAGTCGGTGGACAGACTTGACACCAACTCGAGGTGTACTGCCCTTGTGGCTAGGCAGGTGAACAGAGCTCCCCAGCGTTTTTCATGTCTTCTTCCTATGACCACTGACATTGGCCCAAAGTAGTCGATCCCGCAGTGGGTGAAGGGTCGCTGCGTCTCCGTTAGTCGTTCTACAGGTAAGTCCCCCGTTGTTGGTTTCACTGGCGTAGCTCTTCTGATGCGGCAGAGCTGACATCGTTGTGCGATGGCTCGTACAGTAGGGCGTAAGTTGACCACCCAGTATCGCTGTCGTAGGTCGTTGATCACGCGTTCGTTGTTAGCGTGGTTAGCTCTGTGATGCATGTTCTTCACTAGTAATCGAGTGAACGGATGCTTGCCGTGTAGAATAACGGGCGTCTTCTTTTCGTTTGCGACTGCCGCGTACCTGATCCTCCCTTTGACCTTAAGGACTTGATCTTCTAGAAAGGGGTCCAGTTTGTATAGACTGCTGGATTTAGGCACGGGCTTCCCTTTCTCGAGTAATCGTATTTCTTCTGCGTAGTCTTCGAGCTGTGCTTGTTTTAGCCATAATTTCTCGGCCTTCTCTATCAGGTCGACGGTCATCTGACTGGTCCTGTCCTTGCACTTTTCCTTGAAAAGGAAGGGCACAGCGGTCGCGCGTAGCAGCTTTTCATATGAAGAGCACCTACTTATGTCGGGCAGGTGAGAAGGGCGTTCTCTTTTTTCTTCCACTGTCACGTATGTTGCTTCGTCTTCTGTCGTGTCTTCTTTGACCTTTTCCTTCGGCCAAGACTCTTCACTGTGGTACAGGAACTTGGGGCCGGTGAACCATCTGTCATCTGGTCTCATGCAGAGGGTGTAGTCGGGGCGCGTGGCGTCGTCCGCTACGTTGTGTTCGGTCGGTACCCATCTCCACTGGCTGGCGTCGCTTAGTTCGGCGATTTCTCCCAGGCGATGCGCTACGAACGGTGTGTACCTTACTGCGTCCTTTTCTATCCAACGTAGAACGGTTTGTGAGTCCGTCCAATACGTTACGCGTCTGGGTTTATCTCGGTGTTCGTCCAATATCGTCTGTGCCAGTCGTGCGCCGATTACCGCTGCCTGTAGTTCTAGTCGTGGAACGGTTACCGGCTTCAGGGGGGCTACTCGTGCTTTCGCTGCGACCAGTCTGACGTCCACTCTTCCGTCTGGCTTCTGGATTCTCCAATAGGCTGTCGCTGCGTAGGCCTGCTCGCTCGCATCGCAGAACACATGTAGCTCTATGAGGTCGTCTGGACCCCTCCCGTAGCACCTTGGTATACGTAACTTGGTCACCTCGTTCAGGCTTCGCATCCAGTCTTCGAAGTGCTGCATGTCTTCTTCAGGGATTACTTCGTCCCACCCTATACCATGCCTCCATAGGTTCTGAAGTAGGATCTTGCCTGTGACTGTGAAGTGGCTGATGAGGCCTAGAGGGTCGTAGACTGCCATCACTGCTCCAAGGGCCTCTCGTTTGGTCGGTGCTCTGTTCCTCGTTTTCACCTCGGGTGACAACCGATTTAATCTGGTATTGAAACCTAGCTCGTCTGAGTCTGTCTGCCACAGTAGTCCGAGTGTCTTGTCTGTGTTCTCTTCCCTTTGTCCGAGTCTTACTTCTGTGTCGTGTGCCTGCTTCTCCTGCGTTATGTTCGTCACTACGTTGCGTCTATTCGAGCACCAGCCTCTCAAATTAAAGTGCGCGTTCTTGTGGATTTTCATGACATCACACGCTGTCTCGATCGCCTCCTCTTCAGTCGCAAAACTATCGACGTAATCGTCCATGTAGTGGCTCGATGTTATGGCTTGTACAGCGTCGGGGTATTCATTCGCGTACCGTCTTGCGTTGGCGTCTCGTACTGAGTGCGCGATGAATGGGGAGCATGACGCTCCGAAGATCATTGATGTCATCTTGTATCTTCTTGGCGGCTGAGCACGTTCTTCGCCTCGCCAGAGAAACATTTGTGCGGCTTGATCTCGTTCTCTTATCTTCACCTGGAGAAACATCTCTTGAATGTCTGCTGTGACGGCTACTGGACGCTCCCTGAATCGAAACAAAATCCCTGGCAGCGGTTTCAGGAGGTCAGGCCCTTCCAGTAGGTAGTCGTTGAGGCACACTCCACTGTATCGATGCGCGGCGTCGAACACTAAACGCATCTTCCCCGGCTTGTTTGGATTCACGACTGGGAAGTGTGGCAGGTACCATACCTTCTTATTCTCGTCTTCATTTCCGTCGCACTCTTTGGCGTAACCTTTATCCAATAGGTTTTTTATCTGAGCGCTGTATTGTGCTGAGAACTGTGTCGACGAGTCCATCTTTTTCTCGATAATTTTCAGCCTTCTGAGAGCGCAGTTGTAATTATTTGGCATTGAGGCATCTTCATCCCGCCATGGTAGTCCGACTTCAAAGTGATCACCGACTTTTTTCATGGTTCCTTGGACCACGTCGATTGCCTTCTTGTCCTCCGGTCTGACCTTCTTGGCCAGGGAAACTCCCAGGGCGTCAATACTGAAGTGTGATTTCATCAGTTCCTCTACACGACGTACGTTTTCTGTCTGTCTTGCTGTAGACACGTCGTGAAGATGTAACACAACTTGACCCTCTTGTTTCCTTAACGTGGTGCGCGGCGCAGTCCCGTGGATCACCCATCCCAACTGGGTATGTGAAGCTGCGGGTTCGTTCCTCTTGCCCATGCGTAGTTCACGTGTAACTATCAAGTGCCAATTGTCGGCTCCTATCAGCACCTTCGGTGTGGCTTCCTCGAAGAATGCTTCCTCTCGTATGTCCTGGAGGTGTGGGTAGGCCATCAATGTCGACCTGTCCACTGTTTGACCATGAAGCTGTAGGTTTTTCATTGTTCTTGCACGCAGTTCTTGGAATTCGCCGTCCTGGCCACATATTTGAATCTTGACCTCTTGGCTGCACTCTTCATGTTGCTGTGACGTCACGCCTTGTATCCGTAAGGTACATATTGGTCCACTCACTTTTATACGGCGTGTCAGCTCTTCATCGACGAGTGATGTGGTCGAACCTTCGTCCATCAGTGCGAACGTCGATACTTGTCCGCCAGGCCCTTTGAGTGTCACGGGGCACATCTTCAGTAGCACCCGCTGCGATGCATTACTTGGCACGGAGACTGTCATCACTGATTCCTTGACTTGATTCTCGATGTCGGTCGCCTTTTCTTGGTTTTCGCTTGATGTTTCTTTAAACTCTTTGTGCAGCAACGCATGATGTGGGCGGCTGCATGTTTCCTTACCGCATCGCTTCGCTCGGCATTGTTCGCGTCGATGGCGTCTCGTTACACACTTAAAACATACTTTCCCATCACGTGCCCACTGCCATCTTTCGTCGACACTCATCTTTAGAAACTTCGTGCACTTAGGTACTTCGTGGTCACCGTTACAACACAAACATACTTGTTTTCCTTCTTCATGTTTTTCCGTTGTCGTGTAGACTACCTCTCTGCTTGCCTTCTTCTTGGCATTAGTTTGGGAAACGTTTCTTGTTTCCTTCTTCGGGGCAGGCGCGGTCGCTGTGTTTGTGAAGGCGTATTTCATAGCTCGGTCAGCCTCCCGCATCAGGAACCTGGATAACAGTATTATTTCCGGTTCACGCGACGAGTCCACTGCCTCAGAGGCGTAGTCACACCATCTGGCTTTTAGGTGCGGGCTTAGTTTTTCTATAACTTCACGCACTAACATCGGGTTCCATATGTATCCGCGGATGTCCATGTTCGATAATACACACACTATGTTTTGTAGTTTTACCGCGAACGAATTTAGATCACTGGCCACGCTCGTGAGTCGAGGTAGTTTCTTTAAGTCTTCCATCACTCGATCCAAGAGTATCTCTGGCCTCCCGTAGTATTGTTCGAGTGTCTTCATGACCACTTGTGGGTCTGACGCGGTGAATAGCAGTGCTGATACTGCTTCTCTTGCTTCACCCTTGATGCAGTTTCGTAATCTTGCTAAGTTTTCAATTGCTGTAAACTTGTAGACACTCGACGAGTCTGTGTACGCAGCCTTAAACGGTAACCATTCGGTGGCTGCCCCCGTGAATATGGGCAGCTCAGTCACTTGTCGAGGCGGCGGGCGTACACGCATCATCTTGTCCAACGTATCGGCTAGCTGTTCAATTCCTCTTCCCACTCGACGTTCCCCTCTGGTGGGTGACCGCGAGGCCGATCGTTGTCTTCGACGGTCGTTCCTAGTAGGCGTGGCGGCGTTGACACAAGTGACGGGTTCGATATAGGCGGCAGTCTCTTGTGCTGCGTGTGTAGTGACGGGGCGCGGGGGCTGCTCTCGCTGCGGCCGATCCGCATTTTCTTGGTGACTTCGGTCAATATTTTGAAGCCACTCGTCCACCCTGTCTTCACTCCTTTGCACGGAGCCCTCTTCACGGGCCTCTGCCTCTGCCTCTGCCTCGATTACCGACACTTCATATTCGAATCGCTTGCTGACGAGTTCCTTTTCAATTTCCAATTGTTCTTTTCGTATTGCAGCGATCCTTTTCTGTGCCTCGTATTCTGCCTTCTTTACTCTTGCTACGTCACTACTATAGGATCTTCTGGAACGTATCGTACTGGCTGTATCTCTCACTGAAACGTTGTGCGCAGCTGTCATAGTTCTTGCTGACTCCTGGGTTCGTAGCACTGAAGTCGATGGATAACATGGCGCGGATGGCGTGGCGGGCGATTCGTCGTGATCGTACGCGGTCGCGGTGGCTCTGCTCGTCGGTGCGAGGCGTGGAGCCGGCGCGGCGGATGCGCCATCGGACATGGTCGGCGCAACTCTCCCCGTCGCGGCGGTGACGGGGGGTGCGATCGCGAGCGAGGGTGCGGCGGAATCGGTCCTAGCCGCGGGCGCACTATACGGATTGCGCGGTAACGCGGACGCGATGGTCGACGGCGACCTAGGCGGATCTTCGAATGTTCTAGGTCTTCGACTATCGTAGCCTGATTCCGATTCACTTTCCCTTGCAGTAATGCTTCTAGTCTTCATGTCTTGATTTTGAAATTATCTTGAGTCACTATACACAGACACTATCTTCAATCCGCAATCCGGCTCGCTCGAAGGACCAGCACTGTAGGGGTGGACTGTATATTTTGTAATGCACTGTGAATCTTGTAAATAAAACTTCAGACTTCTTGTTTCTTCTTTTATTTTCCAGGGTAGCTTGCTGTGCGATGGTTGAGAGACGACTGCGAAATTCGCAACAAGCGGCCCTACTTTTATCTCTTTTCTCGCTAGGTGCAAGTAGTGGGTAGCGTAAAGTGCGACTATCGTGTTCCGCCTACTGTGTCAGAGTTCTCGTACGCGTGCCTCCGACAGGTTTCGACCTGTCCGTACATGTCGGAACTTGTAGTCATGCTCTACGCTCCCTTACAATTTTTGTCATCTGTCTACTTACAACTAAAGGATATGAAAACAAACCTATTCTAATCATTTACATGGATTTCCCTACTACCAAATCAGTCTTTATTGTCAATACTTAATTCTAAACCTTACATAACATTATTTCGTATTTATTTACATTCTTTATACATATTGAGCTACGACGTCCGTAACACTTAAAATCACTGGACTATAATTTTGACTTATTGGTAGACAAAAGATCGGTGCAAAAATGATCATCAAATTCTTTCCTGTGGGCCCACCTTGACCTCTTATAGTATTATTGTTTTAAATCATACTTCAGCGTAGGAAAGAGACGGAGCTATACATCCTATCTCTTTTTCACAAGCTTTTATGCAATAAATTTATAGTTATGATTTATTTCAAAGTTTATTTTCTTCTTTTTAGCAGTAAGTTTAAAAAGTATAAATAAAAAGATACACATTAAAAATTACACTTACAAATCTAAAACTAAATGCATTCATAAAATTAACTTATAAATATTAGTTGCCTTTCTCCTAGTAAAAAACATGCAGTCTACAGTACAAAATGCACTTTGCAATTCTTAAATAAAAAAAAACAGTCTTATTATTCACAAAACTAATAACTAAATTGAGATTTTCAATAAATTGAGATTAGCCTTAAATCTACACTATAATCTTAAACCTATAAATGCAATGTCTGGTCACTGTTCGCTTAAAAATGTACAAAATTATAAAATATATTCGTAATTAAGTTTAGTTTGTATAGAATCAATGATTTTATTATGTTTATAAAGTTTGTTTATCGATAATACTACATACTACTGTGCATAGAAAAAAAAACATGTTTGAGGTGTGTGCGTATTAAGTTGGCTCCGAATGACGAAACTGCCAGGAAATTCCTAAATGAGTGTTACTTTTATGCGTTATATTTTGTGGTTAGATACAGCCCTAATGCACTCTTCATTATTTCCAATTTAAAAAATAACAAGGAAGATTGGATGGGAGGACAAGTGTGAAGAATTGCTCTATGGTACTAAAGAGATACTTTCTGGATTGTGGTGCAGTCTAGGAAGTGTCTTTTTAGTAAATATACTTACTACTGTACTATACCTAGTTATGTATACGAAATCAATAATGTTGTGGCACTGAGTTGCCGTGTCTGGCATACCCCGCGATGGTTTGTGTGGGTATGTCTATGTTTTTCAAATGGCTTGTAAAAATGTATTTATTGTTATATTTTATTTATAAAAGTTTTCGTGACATTTTCTTTTATACTGCACCTACTATATTTTCTCTCTGCATCACTAAGGTAGACTGGTAGAAAATGCCCAAGGCATTAAGTCCGCCTTTGTACAGTGTTTTTTATACTTGTGCATAAAGTTTTAATAAATAATTAAATAAAAATGTTTTTGAATAATAAAAGATAAAAAAGGTATTTATTATAAATGACTCAATCGAGGTACGAATTTACCTTATGTCGTCAACGAATAGAATCGAATATCGTCAATGAGAGTGAGAGAACTTTGGGTAATGCATTTCTTTTCAAAAAAATATCTAAACGTCCACACAAACGTTCATTTTTATAGCAAAAGGTATTTTTTTTTTATTTCAGTCCGACTTAATACGCACACATAACTTTATAATGCATTTAATTTAATTTAAGGCTCTTATCAATCTACTTATAATTGACGCCGAAGTTTAAACAAGAGATTTTTTTATTTAGCCAATTACGATATAGACTTTAGCAGACATTTTATAAGCAAGATCAAATCTTAGTTAGTCGTTTAAAATGGTGAACTGGAATAATATGAGACTACTTTAAAATTATCATAAAGATACGTACGGCCGTATATCATTGGTAGCATTTTCTCTGCGAAAACGTCCTACTGCTTCAACTTAAAGGCGTTTTCAATGTCAAACTGTTATCACTTAGCGCTTGATTGCGAAAATAATGGCATAACTCGAATAATAAGAAATACAGGGCAGCATTTTTTTTAAATTTCTTTTAATTCAAAAAAAGGAGGAGGTTCTCCTTTGGTTGTTTTTTTTTTCGAGTTTGTTATCTCATATCTTCGTCAATATGAACCGATTTGAAAAAAAAAAAAAACTTTTATCTGAAAGAATACACTTCCCGATCGGTCCCAAAATCAAAATCGGTTTAGCAGTTTGGTTTTTAAATCAAAATAGCTGGAAAAAAATATGTCATCCAAGTAAAAGAAATTGCGAAATTGATTTGTGTGTGATGCGATAGCTAAAAAGGATAAAATAAATTCGTTTTTGCAAAAATAAAATAACTACTTTCGGAAGTCGGTGCCAAAAAAGTCAATGAAACAAACAATAGTCACCGACTTCCGAAAGTAAAGTAAATTTCCACTTTTTTTTTGGAAGTCGGTTACCTTTTTTGCAAAAACATTTTTATTTTTTAAGTTAGACTAAAAAGTAAGTTTTCTGTTTAAGTTTATTTTACGTTTTGCGCACTTACTTAATTTAATACTTACTTTCGTTGATATTAAATTCAACTACAATTAACATGGAAAAATCTAAATTTTTGAGTTATGTCATGCTTGTCGCAATCGAGCGGTTGTGTACGTATAAAAGGGGATAAATAGGGCAACCCTTTAATGAACTTGATGTTTAGAAAGGGAAGCCGAAATACGGACTTTTTGCCAATATAGTTAGGTAGAAGAAGTACCGTGAAAAGCGATAGTATGCAATAATTGGCGATAATGTTCAAGCGATCGCCAACACGACAAGAAAAGAATGTAATAATTATTGTATGATTTTGTAATTAATTATAATTTAACTGAATCTTTCTTTGTTTTATTTGCAACTCACGACCTACCCCTATTTTGCACGGATACAATTTATAAAATAAGGAATTAGAAGCGCGCTATGCAAAAACAAAATCTTTCATACAAACCTTGTACTGACATCAGAATAGGAACAGCTTCCTTAGGACGATAAATCTAATTATTAAACGCAATAGGGTTGGTGAAGCCCGGAAAAAGTTGTGTCTCTTCAGACATCCTCGTCCGGCTTACTATGCTGAGCCTGCAGAGAAGCTCCCAGCGAGTTGCCAACTACAATGGCACACCTGGAAGACTCTAAACCGATTTCGAAGCCAGGTGGGTCGCTGCTGGCAAAACTTGACAATAAAGCTGCGTGCGATTGTGGAGTCTCATCCCAAACCATGGCCCACCTCCTGACCTGCTCTTCGTGCAACTCCACCTGCACTTTAAGGGCCGGATCCGGGAGCGGTCGAGCGTCTAGTGCTTCTCCGTTAGGCATGTGGCAATTGACGGACGATGAAAACAAATTGAATAATTTATACCTTGACTAGCGACCCGCCCCGGCTTCGCACGGGTGCAATGTAGATACTAATGTTTTCTCTACTAAAATATGCACGTATTATTCATATAAAGCTACCTCTTGAATCACTCTATCCATTAAAAAAACCGCATCAAAATCCGTTGCGTAGTTTTAAAGATCTAAGCATACATAGGGACAGACACGGCGGGAAGCGCCTTTGTTTTATACTATGTGTGCGGGACAATAGTGATTGTAAACAGACAGTAAATAGTAAATAACAGTGCAGTGCGCAATAACAAGTGTTAATAGTGCTGAACACAGACAATATAGTGCGTAGGATAAGACTGATCTCGTGTAGTTGTTTTGTATAAATTCTTGTGTAAGAAAGTCAATTTATATAAAGATTATTGCTTTAATTTAATATTTTGATAGTTTAGTAGCACATGAGTAATTTCCAATAAGAATTGTTGCCTTATGAGCCTGATTCGTGTAAGATTTCGTAACTCAACTTGTTGTATATAAGAATTTTTATGTTCTAATTTCCGCTTAGAAATGTTTTTCTTATATAGGTTAACTTGTGTAGATTTAGAAAATATAAACTTTATTATAGGTTACCATAGAAAATTATGATGTAAATCGCATTTAAAGTGTCGCGGCTCTCGTTACGGTAACGTTTCTTTGTACTTAAGCCCACTGTGTCGAAATCTTTGTACTTATCTGCTTCACTCTGATTGGTCGAGCCCTTACCTGCCTCATTCTGATTGGTCGACTCAAGATCAAATCCTTAGCCAAAATTGTATAAAAGACGGGCCATTTTTCACAATCGACACAGTCGACGGGCAGCTATACTAGGAAGAACAACTCAATAAAGAAGAAACTCAAGACTCCAATCAAGCCTCTTTTATTTTCCCACCAATCCAGTGATAGCAAGTGTACCCCGTACATTTAATGGTCCTTCGAGCCGGATTTAGTGGGAAAAATAGTGTTTCAAGAAGCCAGTGCTTGAAGAATCGTCATAGTGTTCAAGAAACAACCTGCGTCTTGAAGAATCGAAAAATAGTGTCATAGTACTTCAAGATCATCGGGAATAGCGTCATAGTGTTTCAAGAACGGCCTGCGTCTTGAAGATTCGAAGAAAAGTGTTATAGTTATTCAAGATCGCCGGCATTGAAGATAGTACTTCAAGACCGTGCTACAGTGAAGATAGTTTAAAGAGTTTCAAGCCCGTCGACTGTCAACTTCGCAGTCAACATGCCCGTCACGCGCTCCGAAGGAAGGGGACGCAAGGCGTCGAATCAACAGAAACCGTCATCGTCAGAGGCTACCCCAGAGACCTCCGCGACCGGTACCAGTACGGAAGCCACATCAGAAACGACACAGACGGGGACGACCGCCACGGAGAGCTCCGAACGAACTCGTACCTCCGCGACAACAGACCCAACCACCGTGACTTCCGCCAATACAGCATCGACGGCCGCAACCGCCTCAGCCGCCAGCGCCACCGCGTCGGCCGCCCCCCCCGCCCCCTCGGACGCCGTCCACGTGCCCGTCGCCTCGCAACCTGCCGGCACCGCCGTCCCGTCTGTCGCACCCTCCGCCGCGACGACGCTAGAAGCAGGAACGAATACGAGACAATTAATGAAGCCGCCCGCCGCCGCCACAGCAAAAGAAGTTCACCAGGAAAAGGAAACTTCGACGATCAAGCGAGCGGTCAAGAACACCGGTGCCTCGAAGCCGACCGGTACACAGCTACCCCGCCCCCCTAGCAAGAAGGGGGGAGAGGGGGGATCAACGCACAGCAGATTGAAGTCACAGAAAATAGCTAAAGCAAAAGAAGATTTACTTCGACTTCAAGTAGAACTCGCCGCAGCCCGCCTCGCCGCGTTGGAGAAGGGAGACTCCGACGACGAGGAAGAAGAAGACAATGACAACGACTCAATATACTCCGAAGTCAACGCGAGAGTGGACAACTGGCTGGAAAATCAAGTCGCCCGCCCCGTCCTAGCCATCGCCAACGAGCCTCATCGCCCGCCAACGGAGCCGAGAGTGGTCACCAGCGAGCAACCGAGACAAGAAGAGACTCGTCAGTCACCGGCGGGAGGCCAAGGAGACTTGGCCCTCCTAGCGGAAGCGATCACCAGGGCTGTCTGCTCCGCACAGAGACCCAGGTTTGTCGATTTGCCATTATTTAGTGGGTCACATCAAGAGTGGCTACCTTTTCGCGCCGCGTACTACGAGACCGAAGCGTCGTTCAGTGCCGTCGAGAACACGAACCGGTTACGAAGAAACCTGAAAGGGAAGGCGAAAGAAGCAGTTGAGGGACTGCTCATCACCAACGCGCACCCATCCGAGATTATGAAGACATTGGCATCCAGATTCGGGAGGCCAGAATCAATCGCCATGCTCGAGATGGAAACGCTTCGTGGACTGCCGCGCCTCTCCGAGTCACCGAGGGACATTTGTATCTTCGCCACGAAAGTCGCCAACGTCGTAGCCACATTGAAGACATTGGGTTGTTTCAACTACATGTACAACCCGGAACTCGCCAAGACGCTCGTAGACAAGCTGACGCCGACGCTACGCTACCGATATTATGACTTCGCAGCCACACAGCCCAGAGAAGATCCCTGCCTCATCAAGATAGAAAAATTCTTCAAAAGAGAAGCCGAACTGTGCGGACCTTACGCGCTACCCGAACAGGTGGCAGCACCGTCGGCAGCCACACCACAGAAAAGGACGCAGCGGGTCAACAACGTCACTGAAAAGTCTAGCGCATCGAAGTGTTTCGTGTGTGAAGAAGCGGGTCACACCAACGCGGCCGAGTGTGAAGTCTTCAAGAAACAAGAAGCAAACTCCAGATGGGACACAGCGAAGTCCAAGCGCCTCTGCTTCAAGTGTCTACGCTACAGGAGCAAGACACATAGCTGCCGACCGAAGCCTTGTGGGATCAACGGGTGCAAGTACACACACCACAAGTTACTTCACTATGACAAGAAGACAGAAGAAGCGGAGAAGCCCAAGAGGCCTGAAAAGGAAGAAGCATCAGAAGTCATCAACTCGACGTGGACTGTCAAGAAGCAGTCCTACCTCAAGATCCTGCCTGTCCAAGTAGTGGGATCGAAAGGGGCCGTCGACACCTTCGCCCTGATGGACGACGGATCAACAGTAACGCTCGTCGACGACAGCATCGCCACGTCCATCGGCGCTACGGGACCCATAGATCCACTGAAGATAGAAACAATCAACGAGTTGAAAACAGCGGAGAGTGCATCGAGACGGGTCACCATCGGCATAAAGGGGGTCAACGACCGAGAAGAACGAATGCAAGCGAGAACAGTGAAGAACTTACAAGTGTCGTCTCAACGGGTACCGCAAGATTTAGTGGAGGGCTGCCCACATCTGTCGGACATCAAGGGACAACTCACCTACTCGAACGCGAAGCCACAGGTACTCATCGGGCAAGATAATTGGCATCTTCTGCTGACTGAAGAAACCAGAAGAGGAGACAAGAACCACCCAGTGGCATCTCTCACGCCGCTAGGTTGGGTTCTTCATGGAAGCCAGACCAGATCCTTCGGACAGAAGATAGACTTCGTCTCCCACATGAAGGAAACAGAAGATGACCTCGAGAACCTGGTGAAGAAGTACTTCGAGATGGACGCCCTCTACCTCAATCCCAAGAGACCGAAGACAGACCCAGAGGAGAAAGCTCTTCGTATCCTAGAAGAGAAGACAGAGAAGATCGAAGAGACAAGATATCAGACCGGCCTCCTCTGGAAGAAAGAAGACGTCAAGTTCCCAGATAACTACGAAAACTCGCTGAAGAGACTCTTCAACATAGAAAAGAAGATTGATCGCGACCCAGCCTTGAAGAAGAAGTACGTCGAACAAATGGACGCCCTTATAGAGAAGGGGTACGCCGAGCCTGCACCGCCTCAGAAGACTCCAAACAAGACGTGGTACCTGCCTCACTTCGCGGTCATCAACCCCATGAAGCCGGCCAAACTCCGTGTGGTGCATGACGCCGCCGCCAAGACCCGAGGGGTGGCACTCAACGACGTGCTCCTCAAAGGTCCGGATCTGCTCCAGTCGCTGCCGGGCGTCGTCATGCGCTTCCGGCAACATCTCATCGGGGTGACAGCGGACATCAAGGAGATGTTCATGCAGGTCAAGCTACGCACCGAGGACAGAGACGCGCTACGGTACCTATGGCGCGGGGATCGACGCGACAATCAACCACCAGAAGAATATAGAATGACTTCATTGATCTTCGGGGCATCGAGTTCGCCATCGACGGCGATATATGTAAAGAACCTGAATGCCAAGCAGCATGAGAAGACTCACCCAGAAGCAGCAGCCGCCATCGTCGACAAGCACTACGTCGACGATTATCTCGATAGTTTTAGAAGCCTAGAAGAGGCTATAAAGATAACAAGCGATGTGCGTGAAGTACACAAGAAGGCCAGCTTCGAACTCAAGCAGTGGAAGTCAAACTCAACGTCACTCCTAGAAGCACTGGGAGAAGAGAACCACATAGAAGACCTAGAGTTGTACAAGTCGGAAGAGCAAACGGAAAGAGTATTGGGCGTCGTCTGGAAACTCAACACGGACGAGCTGACGTTCAACCTCAACTTAGCAAGAATCCCGTCGACACTTATAGAAGGAAAACAGCCTACGAAGAGAGAAGCCTTAAGAATCGTCATGTCACTCTTTGACCCTTTAGGTTTCGCCTCACCAGTCACGATCAGGGCGAAACAACTACTCCAAGAAGTATGGCGTCGAGGAACAGCATGGGACGACCGCATCGACGAAGACCTGGCGGAGCAGTGGGAGTCGTGGATGGGACACCTGAAAAGTCTCCACGACATAGCAATTCCGCGGCAGTACCTGCATTACAGCAACGCCGCCTCCCTTGAGCTACATGTCTTCAGCGACGCCAGCGAGTCGGCCTACGCCACAGTCCTCTTCTGGAGAGCAGTGACACCAGACGGCGAAGTCGGCACCTCTCTCATCATGGCCAAGGCGAAGGTAGCACCGTTGAAGTTGACCTCCATCCCAAGATTGGAGTTACAAGCAGCAGTCATGGGAACCAGACTCGCCGACGCGATCATCGAGGAGCACGAGAGAAAACCCGATAGAAGAGTATTCTGGACTGACAGCAAGACAGTACTCACCTGGATCAGAACTGGATCACGCTCCTACAAACCGTACGTGGCTCACCGACTCGCAGCAATAGAGTAAAGCTCCAAGGTCAACGACTGGCGCTGGGTTCCAACCAAATTGAACGTGGCCGACGACGCAACGAGAGACGTACCAACCGCCTTCGGCAAACAGCATCGGTGGTACAAGGGGCCGGACTTCCTCTACTTACATGAGGACTCCTGGCCAACAGAACCTGAGAAAATAGGACCCGAAGAACCATCGGATGAAGAAAAGACACACCACATGACCGGCGGGAGAAGCACGAGACTGGCAGAAGGCCTACCTGACCCGAAGAAGTTCTCCAACTGGGACCGCCTCCGATACTCGACAGCCCGAGTTCTGCAGTTCATCGACCTCTGCCGAGCTCTGAAACAGAAGGTCAACTACCGGAGAACGAGAAAGAATAAAGAAGCGGACCCGACTTGGAAAAGGATCAGACCTGCAGCCGCGAAGAAGCAGACGCCTACACCAGCAACGAGATCGACGGTCAACTACCTCCCGGTCACCGCCGAGCTACTCAAAAGGGCCGAGGAACTACTAATGCGGTGCTCACAGGAAGAAGCCTTCATCGAAGAGATACAGCTCTTGAACAGCGGGAAACCGGTCAACAAAGAGAGCCGCCTTCATCAGCTCAGCGTCGAGTCCAGGAACGGCACTCTCTACCTCAGAAGTCGCATCCAAGCAGCCAAAGACGTCGAAGAGAAGGTCAAGCATCCACTGGTAGTTAACGGAGATCATCCCACCGTGAAGCTGTGGATACAAAGCGTGCACCGGCAGCTCCATCACACAGGCGTAGAGGCAACCGTCAACGAGTGTCGCCAGCAGTACTGGGTACTGCGATTGCGCCCCACTACGCGCGCAATCATTCGACGATGCCTGTTCTGCAGAATGAAGACGCAGACGCCGCCACACCCTAGAACCGGGGACCTGCCAGCGTGTCGCTTAGCTCATCATAAGCGACCATTCTCCTTCACCGGTGTCGACTACTTCGGACCTCTCTCCGTGACCATCGGGCGCACCCGACAAAAGAGATATGTAGCCATATTCACATGTCTCACGACGCGAGCTATTCATCTAGAAGTCGCCAGCTCGCTCAGCGCCGACTCAGCCGTCATGGCGGTCAGGCGCATGATCGCGCGACGTGGCTGCCCGACCGAGATCTGGTCGGACAACGGCACCAACCTGAAGGCTGCCGACAAGGAACTTCGACAAGCCATCGACGCGGCAACCGCCGAAGAAGCTGCCAAGAGGACCATCGCCTGGCGCTACATCCCGCCTGGCGCTCCGTTCATGGGCGGAGCCTGGGAGCGCATGGTACGCTCTGTCAAAACCGCACTCACTGCAACCCTACATGAGCGCCACCCGACCGAAGAGGTGCTCAGCACTCTACTCGCTGAGGTAGAGTACACCGTCAACAGCCGCCCGCTGACCCACGTGTCTGTCAGCGCTGAGGATCCAGAGGCCCTGACTCCTAACCACTTCCTGTTGGGAGGCCCAGGACGCGTGCCACAGCCAGGCACATTCACCGAGCAAGACGCCATCTCCAGATCCAGCTGGCGAGCCGCGCAGAGACTCGCTGACGTCTTCTGGCTCCGCTGGGTGAAGGAGTACCTTCCCGAGCTCCAACACCGGCGGGAGCCCCACGGACGAGGTCGCCCAGTGGAGGTGAACGACCTCGTACAGATCGTCGACCCCAACCTGCCCCGCAACGTGTGGATCCGAGGGCGAGTCGCCGCGACGTATCCCGGCCCCGATGGCATCGTGCGGACGGTGGACGTCCGAACCAAGGGTGGTGTCCTGCGCCGGCCTGTGAGGAAGCTGGTGATCCTGCCCCTGCATGCAGACGACGTGCCCGCACCGGAACGAGATGCGACGCGGTCGCACGGCGGGAGTGATGTGCGGGACAATAGTGATTGTAAACAGACAGTAAATAGTAAATAACAGTGCAGTGCGCAATAACAAGTGTTAATAGTGCTGAACACAGACAATATAGTGCGTAGGATAAGACTGATCTCGTGTAGTTGTTTTGTATAAATTCTTGTGTAAGAAAGTCAATTTATATAAAGATTATTGCTTTAATTTAATATTTTGATAGTTTAGTAGCACATGAGTAATTTCCAATAAGAATTGTTGCCTTATGAGCCTGATTCGTGTAAGATTTCGTAACTCAACTTGTTGTGTATAAGAATTTTTATGTTCTAATTTCCGCTTAGAAATGTTTTTCTTATATAGGTTAACTTGTGTAGATTTAGAAAATATAAACTTTATTATAGGTTACCATAGAAAATTATGATGTAAATCGCATTTAAAGTGTCGCGGCTCTCGTTACGGTAACGTTTCTTTGTACTTAAGCCCACTGTGTCGAAATCTTTGTACTTATCTGCTTCACTCTGATTGGTCGAGCCCTTACCTGCCTCATTCTGATTGGTCGACTCAAGATCAAATCCTTAGCCAAAATTGTATAAAAGACGGGCCATTTTTCACAATCGACACAGGATTAGCCAGTGATCCAAGCGAGCGCGTACACGTATATCAGTGCAAAAGTGAAGTGAAGTGCGGGTACACTGAAATTTCAAAAAGTAACCGCCACCGCCCGAACCGTCAAAAATCTTTTCCATTGAAAAGTGTCTCTCGCTGTGACCGTGATGGGTACGTAGTACCTGTACGCTCACAGCGAGAGCCTAGCCCGCCCGGTGCCTGTCACCGTAGCGGTTGCGGAGGATCACCCCCAGCGATCTCCAAAAAATAGAAGATGCCTACAACCCCGCCGACGGAACAGACGCTCGGGGACCGGACGACGTCGCTCCCGCGCGTTGGGAACCCGCCGACCGGTTCTCCGCCTGTTGCCGCCACCACCGAGGAGGAAGAAGGGAGGCGCCATCCTCCATCACCATCACCATCGATACCGCTGGCGCAAGCGTCGCCGCCAGCGCGCACCACGGCCCCTTCGCCGACGCCGCCGCTTTCCAGCCGCCATCCAGTGCCCGTCCGCCCGCCGGCGTTCCGCCCCGTGCCAACCCAGGCCCCGGGGCCCGCCGGTAGTGCTACCCGCGCACCCGCAACGCGTGCCGCCGCACCCACCGCGCGCTCCGCTGCGCAGGTGACGCGTGCGCCTGTGCCGTCCGCGTCCCGACCGACGCCCGCAACAGCCGCACAACCCAGACCTGCAGCCGCGCGCCCTGCGCCCGCAACAGCGAGTACCACGACTCGCCCTGCGCGCGTACGCTCCGCCGCCACCACGGCCCGAGCCATGCGCACCGCATCGCCCGCTCCCCATCTCTTGCTGGCAGGCTCAGCCGCCGCAACAACCGATGGGAGTATGTTGTCGCCACCACCGCCCAGAAGCGCAGCCCGGGATTCCCCGGCCGCGATGTCTCCGTGCTCATCGAGGGAGGGCAGTGACCTCTCGATGACATCAGGAGGCTCCACGGTCGGTCAACAGGGCGCCCCGGCTGACACACCCGCACGCCCCGACTCTCCGGAGGACACAGAGGTTAGTGGACTAATGTGTACCGACGACGACGCGCTGGCCTTTGGCTACGAGTTGCGACTCGACGCCAGAGCCCAGCGCCGCCCACGAAGCTCGGACGACGAGGCCGCAGAAGAGGCAAAGCGCGTCTGCACCGACTCCCCGCTCCCGCAGCACGCTCCGCGCGGTCGAGCCGGAGTCGGTTCACCAACCTTCGCCGAGGCAACGCGCCGCCCCACCGGACAAGACACCAACCCGAAGACGACGCCAGCCGCCGCAGCCCCTGCACAAGGCACGAGCGCAGCCGCAGCTGCCAAGGCGACGACGAAGGAGAAGAGGCCACGCTACCCTCCGCTGGTAGTGGAAAGGTTGCCAAACTGGGCCACTCACTTCAGGGCCGTGAGTGCCAAGCTGGGCCACCCACCCAATGCCCGCCCTTACCAAGGGGGAATTCGTTTCCTTCCCGAAAGTGAGGACGAGTATCGGGTGGTCCAGCGGTACCTCACCGACCTAGAGAGGTCGAGTGGCCTGAGTTGGTTCTCCTACTCGCTGCCGGCGGAGCGTAGCCTAAAGGTGGCCATTAGGGGGCTGCCGGCGGACACAGACCCGGCCGACATCGAAGAGGAGCTCAGGCTGATGGGATACCAGCCGGAGTACGTGCGCAACATCCAAGCACGACAAGGACGACCCGGCTGCATATTCCATGCAGTCCTGAGGAGGCAGGAGGACATCCGCCAGATATACGACACCACCGTGTTCCTGTGCATGCGTGGTGTCCGTATCGAGGCATGGCGAGGCAAACGTGGGCCCGCACAGTGCCACCGGTGCCAGAAGTTCCGTCACAGCTCGCACCAGTGCCACCGCCCGCTCGCCTGCGTGAGATGCGGCGGAGAGCACGCCGCTCGCGACTGCCCACGCCCAAGGACTGAGCCGGCCACCTGCGCTAACTGCGCGGGCGACCATCCAGCGTGCAGCAGCGGCTGCCCAGTGTTCCGGAAGGAGGTCCGGAACAAGCGAGCGGGCACTGTCGCCATCACCCAACAAGGACGCCGACCCGCCAACGAGAGGCCACCTCCACTACCATCCACGGACGACCACGAGGCCCCCAGCGCCACTTTGATGGCGACAGCAAACGGGCCCACCAACACAGAAGCTCCTGCCTCGAGGCGGAGGAAGAGGGCGCGCGGGGGAAGGCGAAAGGGAGGCAAACAGCCCCAGCCACCCGCGTCCCAACCTAGGCAAGTTCTTGCCCCCACGGCGCAGGCACAGCAACCAGCTGCACCCACCACCATCAACCCGAAGCCTACCGACGCCGCTGCTGGCGCCGGCAACAAAAAGGGGAAGCGGGCGGGAAAACGCGCCCCACCCACAGACGCGACTATTACCGCCGTCGCACAAGTAGCGGCGGCGGCCGACACACCACAACCAGTCGACGCCGGCGATCAGCAACGGCGCCGCGCACCACGCACTGGCGCTCCTAAGGAAGAGCGCCAGAAGGAATTTACGGCCTGCGCCATAAAACTCCTGATGGACCTAATCAAGGCCATCAGGCAGGGGCAAGACGCGGAGCTGGTGATCCTTGACGGACTGGCCGAGCTTCTCACCTTATACCATGGCTAGCCCGTTGAGGGTCATGCACTGGAACGCCCGCGGCCTCAGAAATAAGGTTGCCCCACTCCGCCTCCTCCTCAGGGAACAACGGATCGACGTGGCGCTCATCAGTGAGACATTCCTGGGGCCTGCGGACAATCCCAGGTTCCCGGGATATCACCTCTACAGGAAGGACGAGAAGTCGCCGCTCGGCATCATCTACCGCGGTCTGGCGGTACTGGTGAGCCGAAGAGTCGTACACCAGCCACTCCCTCCGACGTCACCGGCTTCCTTCAACGCGCTGGGTATCCAGCTGCACGTCGCCGGCGAGGACATGAACTTCTACGCGTGCTACTGCGCGCCCAAGGCCCCGCTCAACCTCTCTGAGCTGCGGGCGCTGCTGCACGGATCGCCGAACGCGACACTCCTCGCAGGCGACCTGAACGCCAAACACCCGGCATGGAATAGCCGGACCACGAATCCCGGAGGGAGGCGACTCTTCGCGGACGCAGAGGCCTGTGGATACACGGTGTCTGGCCCTGACACGCCGACCCACTACCCAGACGACCACGCGCACGCACCGGACGTGCTGGACATCGTGGTCCACAGAGGCCTGAGTCACCAGCTCACCCAACAGGTGATAGACGACGAGATGCAGTCGGATCACCAACCCGTACTCGTCGTCCTATCACAGATGCCGACGCGACTCTCTCCCCCAGCGCCACGTCGAAGGACGGACTGGCAGGCGTTCGCGGAAGCGATGGAGACCACCACTCCTACTTGGCCCATTGAAACCGCCGCAGACGTCGACGGGCTAGCAGAGGAGGTCACCGCTTGCATTCAGCGCGCCCTCGAAGGGGCGACAACTACACTACCGCAGCCGCAGGGGCTTGTTTACAAGCCTCTGCCCACCCACATCAAGCAACTGGTCGCCCAGAGGAAGCGCCTCCGCAAGCGGTGGCAGGACACGGGCTGCCCACGAGTCAAGTCCGACCTCAACCGTCTCGCGGAGAAGGTTAGGGCCAAGCTACAGGAGCACAACGCCGCGAGCTGGGAGGAACGTATCGACGCCGCAGAGGGAGACTGGACGTCGATACACAAGCTGTGCAGACAGCTTGCGAACACCCCGGCTCCGGTGCGCCCACTACGCCACAGCGACGGGGCGCCGAGATACATCGCAGCAGACCGTGCGGAGATCTTTGCCGAGCACCTGGAGCGTCAATTCGAGCCTAACCCAACTGACGACACCGAGCACATCGCAGCAGTCGAGAGGCACCTTGGGGAGTACTTCGCGACGCCGATAGCTCCCGAAGAGGATCCGATCTTCTTCTCGCCTTGCGCGGTTAGACGCGCCATTCTAAAAACCAAGCCGAGAAAAGCCCCCGGAGCGGACGGTGTGACCAACACAGCGCTGCGCCACCTGCCATACCGTACGGTAGCGGCGCTGGCGCGCCTGTTCACGGGCATACTGCGCACAGGGGCCTTCCCGGCCTCGTGGAAGGAAGGGCGCGTCATTATGCTGCCCAAGGCGAACAAAGACGTCACGAAGCCGGAGAGCTATCGGCCTATCACTCTCCTGCCAACCATCTCCAAGGTGTTTGAGCAACTCCTGCTGCGACACCTCTCCCAGCACTTCACTCCACGACCGGAACAGTTCGGGTTTCGCTCGGAGCACTCAACGACGCTCCAGCTGTCGAGGGTACTGCACCTGCTAGCGGCTACGCTGAATAAGAAGGAGCGTGCAGTTGCAGTATTCCTCGACATGGAAAAGGCGTTCGACCGCGTCTGGCATGCCGGTCTGCTGTACAAGCTGTCGCAGACAGATGCGCCTCGTCGCTTGATACAGGTGGTCTCCTCCTTCCTCTCTAACAGATTTTTCAGGGTGGCGGTCGACGGCGCGCTATCTAGCGCCCGCCCGATTGCCGCGGGCGTGCCGCAGGGCAGCTGCGTCTCACCGCTCTGCTACTCCTGCTACACCGACGACATCCCCACCACACCCGACACCACGCTCGCGCTGTACGCCGACGACGCCGCGTACATCGCTACTTCGCTCAACGCGAACCACGCGGCCGTCAAGATGCAGCGCGCGCTTGACCTGCTGCCTGACTGGCTGTCGAAATGGAGGTTGTCGGTGAACGTGGGAAAGACGCAGGCGCTGGTCGCCGGCGGCACCACGCTCCCGCCACCCCTGAAGCTGCAGGGAGTCGACATCGCGTGGTCGCCCCAGGTGAAGTACCTCGGGGTCACCATCGACCGTCGGCTCTCCATGGTAAGTCACGTCCGCTCGGTTGTCGCCAGATGCAGGGCCGCCCGCAACCTGCTCCACCCAGTGCTCTCTTCCCGCCTCCCGCTGCGTGCCAAGCTGGGCGTGTACAAGACGTACATTCGCCCACTGCTCACGTACGCTGCCCCAGCCTGGCTCGCCCTCACGAGCGAGAACACTAGGAAGCTCCTCCGCGCGCAACAGAACTTGTCGCTGCGGAGGGTCGTCGCCGCCCCTCGCTACGTGAGGAACACCACCATCCAGCGGGACCTCAAGATAGAGAGCCTGGAGGACTTTTGCCGCCGCCTCGCGTCCACTATGTTCGCGCGTGCCGACGCTTCTGCTTGGCCCCACGTCAAGCACCTAGCGCCATGGCATGCGCGGCCACCTGACGCGAGGCGCCTACCACGCGACCTCATCCCAGCGGACGTGGCTAGCCCCCCCCCCGGATTTGACGCACCCGAGTAAGTCGCACCCACCTACACGCGGCCTACTCAAACAATGAGACTCCGCACTCGCTACATACACCCGGTGCATGTCGTGTTCTAGGTTAATATAGGCACGACACGCACCGCATCACACAGTCACGACTCCACAAGCGACAAACTCACGCGATGAACAAGCGGCGCGGGCCTGCTATTCTATCGCTAACATGAGCGGTGTTACACTAGTACATTGCCGCTCATACTCACATACACGGCCCTTTGCCTGGCGCGTAATCGGCTAGCTCTGAAAGCGTGACAGGCGGGGGCCAACAGCCGCGGTAGGGAGCGCCGAGTCACCTCCGTCGCTGGTCGTCACCCGCTAGGCCTCCTCCGGGTAACCGGAGGTCTCACCTGGCGGTGACAGACCGCCGAGGTGGCGTGAAGATAGCGGCGCTATACATAGCGCCGTAGCGCCTCCTACCGGACACTTTTGCAACTACACATAGACAGGTTGCGCTTAACGCGCCTGTCAACTGCCGGGCCTATACGGCCACCACAAGGAGGGCGCCCGTTGTCACGGGCGCCGCAGAAGATACCGCGGGCCCAGGGACGAAGTCCACACCCCGCCAGCCGCGCCCCCATGCGGGGGCGTAGCGACAACCTCAGACGCCAATCGACACAGGATTAGCCAGTGATCCAAGCGAGCGCGTACACGTATATCAGTGCAAAAGTGAAGTGAAGTGCGGGTACACTGAAATTTCAAAAAGTAACCGCCACCGCCCGAACCGTCAAAAATCTTTTCCATTGAAAAGTGTCTCTCGCTGTGACCGTGATGGGTACGTAGTACCTGTACGCTCACAGCGAGAGCCTAGCCCGCCCGGTGCCTGTCACCGTAGCGGTTGCGGAGGATCACCCCCAGCGATCTCCAAAAAATAGAAGATGCCTACAACCCCGCCGACGGAACAGACGCTCGGGGACCGGACGACGTCGCTCCCGCGCGTTGGGAACCCGCCGACCGGTTCTCCGCCTGTTGCCGCCACCACCGAGGAGGAAGAAGGGAGGCGCCATCCTCCATCACCATCACCATCGATACCGCTGGCGCAAGCGTCGCCGCCAGCGCGCACCACGGCCCCTTCGCCGACGCCGCCGCTTCTTAGCCGCCATCCAGTGCCCGTCCGCCCGCCGGCGTTCCGCCCCGTGCCAACCCAGGCCCCGGGGCCCGCCGGTAGTGCTACCCGCGCACCCGCAACGCGTGCCGCCGCACCCACCGCGCGCTCCGCTGCGCAGGTGACGCGTGCGCCTGTGCCGTCCGCGTCCCGACCGACGCCCGCAACAGCCGCACAACCCAGACCTGCAGCCGCGCGCCCTGCGCCCGCAACAGCGAGTACCACGACTCGCCCTGCGCGCGTACGCTCCGCCGCCACCACGGCCCGAGCCATGCGCACCGCATCGCCCGCTCCCCATCTCTTGCTGGCAGGCTCAGCCGCCGCAACAACCGATGGGAGTATGTTGTCGCCACCACCGCCCAGAAGCGCAGCCCGGGATTCCCCGGCCGCGATGTCTCCGTGCTCATCGAGGGAGGGCAGTGACCTCTCGATGACATCAGGAGGCTCCACGGTCGGTCAACAGGGCGCCCCGGCTGACACACCCGCACGCCCCGACTCTCCGGAGGACACAGAGGTTAGTGGACTAATGTGTACCGACGACGACGCGCTGGCCTTTGGCTACGAGTTGCGACTCGACGCCAGAGCCCAGCGCCGCCCACGAAGCTCGGACGACGAGGCCGCAGAAGAGGCAAAGCGCGTCTGCACCGACTCCCCGCTCCCGCAGCACGCTCCGCGCGGTCGAGCCGGAGTCGGTTCACCAACCTTCGCCGAGGCAACGCGCCGCCCCACCGGACAAGACACCAACCCGAAGACGACGCCAGCCGCCGCAGCCCCTGCACAAGGCACGAGCGCAGCCGCAGCTGCCAAGGCGACGACGAAGGAGAAGAGGCCACGCTACCCTCCGCTGGTAGTGGAAAGGTTGCCAAACTGGGCCACTCACTTCAGGGCCGTGAGTGCCAAGCTGGGCCACCCACCCAATGCCCGCCCTTACCAAGGGGGAATTCGTTTCCTTCCCGAAAGTGAGGACGAGTATCGGGTGGTCCAGCGGTACCTCACCGACCTAGAGAGGTCGAGTGGCCTGAGTTGGTTCTCCTACTCGCTGCCGGCGGAGCGTAGCCTAAAGGTGGCCATTAGGGGGCTGCCGGCGGACACAGACCCGGCCGACATCGAAGAGGAGCTCAGGCTGATGGGATACCAGCCGGAGTACGTGCGCAACATCCAAGCACGACAAGGACGACCCGGCTGCATATTCCATGCAGTCCTGAGGAGGCAGGAGGACATCCGCCAGATATACGACACCACCGTGTTCCTGTGCATGCGTGGTGTCCGTATCGAGGCATGGCGAGGCAAACGTGGGCCCGCACAGTGCCACCGGTGCCAGAAGTTCCGTCACAGCTCGCACCAGTGCCACCGCCCGCTCGCCTGCGTGAGATGCGGCGGAGAGCACGCCGCTCGCGACTGCCCACGCCCAAGGACTGAGCCGGCCACCTGCGCTAACTGCGCGGGCGACCATCCAGCGTGCAGCAGCGGCTGCCCAGTGTTCCGGAAGGAGGTCCGGAACAAGCGAGCGGGCACTGTCGCCATCACCCAACAAGGACGCCGACCCGCCAACGAGAGGCCACCTCCACTACCATCCACGGACGACCACGAGGCCCCCAGCGCCACTTTGATGGCGACAGCAAACGGGCCCACCAACACAGAAGCTCCTGCCTCGAGGCGGAGGAAGAGGGCGCGCGGGGGAAGGCGAAAGGGAGGCAAACAGCCCCAGCCACCCGCGTCCCAACCTAGGCAAGTTCTTGCCCCCACGGCGCAGGCACAGCAACCAGCTGCACCCACCACCATCAACCCGAAGCCTACCGACGCCGCTGCTGGCGCCGGCAACAAAAAGGGGAAGCGGGCGGGAAAACGCGCCCCACCCACAGACGCGACTATCACCGCCGTCGCACAAGTAGCGGCGGCTGCCGACACACCACAACCAGTCGACGCCGGCGATCAGCAACGGCGCCGCGCACCACGCACTGGCGCTCCTAAGGAAGAGCGCCAGAAGGAATTTACGGCCTGCGCCATAAAACTCCTGATGGACCTAATCAAGGCCATCAGGCAGGGGCAAGACGCGGAGCTGGTGATCCTTGACGGACTGGCCGAGCTTCTCACCTTATACCATGGCTAGTCCGTTGAGGGTCATGCACTGGAACGCCCGCGGCCTCAGAAATAAGGTTGCCCCACTCCGCCTCCTCCTCAGGGAACAACGGATCGACGTGGCGCTCATCAGTGAGACATTCCTGGGGCCTGCGGACAATCCCAGGTTCCCGGGATATCACCTCTACAGGAAGGACGAGAAGTCGCCGCTCGGCATCATCTACCGCGGTCTGGCGGTACTGGTGAGCCGAAGAGTCGTACACCAGCCACTCCCTCCGACGTCACCGGCTTCCTTCAACGCGCTGGGTATCCAGCTGCACGTCGCCGGCGAGGACATGAACTTCTACGCGTGCTACTGCGCGCCCAAGGCCCCGCTCAACCTCTCTGAGCTGCGGGCGCTGCTGCACGGATCGCCGAACGCGACACTCCTCGCAGGCGACCTGAACGCCAAACACCCGGCATGGAATAGCCGGACCACGAATCCCGGAGGGAGGCGACTCTTCGCGGACGCAGAGGCCTGTGGATACACGGTGTCTGGCCCTGACACGCCGACCCACTACCCAGACGACCACGCGCACGCACCGGACGTGCTGGACATCGTGGTCCACAGAGGCCTGAGTCACCAGCTCACCCAACAGGTGATAGACGACGAGATGCAGTCGGATCACCAACCCGTACTCGTCGTCCTATCACAGATGCCGACGCGACTCTCTCCCCCAGCGCCACGTCGAAGGACGGACTGGCAGGCGTTCGCGGAAGCGATGGAGACCACCACTCCTACTTGGCCCATTGAAACCGCCGCAGACGTCGACGGGCTAGCAGAGGAGGTCACCGCTTGCATTCAGCGCGCCCTCGAAGGGGCGACAACTACACTACCGCAGCCGCAGGGGCTTGTTTACAAGCCTCTGCCCACCCACATCAAGCAACTGGTCGCCCAGAGGAAGCGCCTCCGCAAGCGGTGGCAGGACACGGGCTGCCCACGAGTCAAGTCCGACCTCAACCGTCTCGCGGAGAAGGTTAGGGCCAAGCTACAGGAGCACAACGCCGCGAGCTGGGAGGAACGTATCGACGCCGCAGAGGGAGACTGGACGTCGATACACAAGCTGTGCAGACAGCTTGCGAACACCCCGGCTCCGGTGCGCCCACTACGCCACAGCGACGGGGCGCCGAGATACATCGCAGCAGACCGTGCGGAGATCTTTGCCGAGCACCTGGAGCGTCAATTCGAGCCTAACCCAACTGACGACACCGAGCACATCGCAGCAGTCGAGAGGCACCTTGGGGAGTACTTCGCGACGCCGATAGCTCCCGAAGAGGACCCGATCTTCTTCTCGCCTTGCGCGGTTAGACGCGCCATTCTAAAAACCAAGCCGAGAAAAGCCCCCGGAGCGGACGGTGTGACCAACACAGCGCTGCGCCACCTGCCATACCGTACGGTAGCGGCGCTGGCGCGCCTGTTCACGGGCATACTGCGCACAGGGGCCTTCCCGGCCTCGTGGAAGGAAGGGCGCGTCATTATGCTGCCCAAGGCGAACAAAGACGTCACGAAGCCGGAGAGCTATCGGCCTATCACTCTCCTGCCAACCATCTCCAAGGTGTTTGAGCAACTCCTGCTGCGACACCTCTCCCAGCACTTCACTCCACGACCGGAACAGTTCGGGTTTCGCTCGGAGCACTCAACGACGCTCCAGCTGTCGAGGGTACTGCACCTGCTAGCGGCTACGCTGAATAAGAAGGAGCGTGCAGTTGCAGTATTCCTCGACATGGAAAAGGCGTTCGACCGCGTCTGGCATGCCGGTCTGCTGTACAAGCTGTCGCAGACAGATGCGCCTCGTCGCTTGATACAGGTGGTCTCCTCCTTCCTCTCTAACAGATTTTTCAGGGTGGCGGTCGACGGCGCGCTATCTAGCGCCCGCCCGATTGCCGCGGGCGTGCCGCAGGGCAGCTGCGTCTCACCGCTCTGCTACTCCTGCTACACCGACGACATCCCCACCACACCCGACACCACGCTCGCGCTGTACGCCGACGACGCCGCGTACATCGCTACTTCGCTCAATGCGAACCACGCGGCCGTCAAGATGCAGCGCGCGCTTGACCTGCTGCCTGACTGGCTGTCGAAATGGAGGTTGTCGGTGAACGTGGGAAAGACGCAGGCGCTGGTCGCCGGCGGCACCACGCTCCCGCCACCCCTGAAGCTGCAGGGAGTCGACATCGCGTGGTCGCCCCAGGTGAAGTACCTCGGGGTCACCATCGACCGTCGGCTCTCCATGGTAAGTCACGTCCGCTCGGTTGTCGCCAGATGCAGGGCCGCCCGCAACCTGCTCCACCCAGTGCTCTCTTCCCGCCTCCCGCTGCGTGCCAAGCTGGGCGTGTACAAGACGTACATTCGCCCACTGCTCACGTACGCTGCCCCAGCCTGGCTCGCCCTCACGAGCGAGAACACTAGGAAGCTCCTCCGCGCGCAACAGAACTTGTCGCTGCGGAGGGTCGTCGCCGCCCCTCGCTACGTGAGGAACACCACCATCCAGCGGGACCTCAAGATAGAGAGCCTGGAGGACTTTTGCCGCCGCCTCGCGTCCACTATGTTCGCGCGTGCCGACGCTTCTGCTTGGCCCCACGTCAAGCACCTAGCGCCATGGCATGCGCGGCCACCTGACGCGAGGCGCCTACCACGCGACCTCATCCCAGCGGACGTGGCTAGCCCCCCCCCCGGATTTGACGCACCCGAGTAAGTCGCACCCACCTACACGCGGCCTACTCAAACAATGAGACTCCGCACTCGCTACATACACCCGGTGCATGTCGTGTTCTAGGTTAATATAGGCACGACACGCACCGCATCACACAGTCACGACTCCACAAGCGACAAACTCACGCGATGAACAAGCGGCGCGGGCCTGCTATTCTATCGCTAACATGAGCGGTGTTACACAAGTACATTGCCGCTCATACTCACATACACGGCCCTTTGCCTGGCGCGTAATCGGCTAGCTCTGAAAGCGTGACAGGCGGGGGCCAACAGCCGCGGTAGGGAGCGCCGAGTCACCTCCGTCGCTGGTCGTCACCCGCTAGGCCTCCTCCGGGTAACCGGAGGTCTCACCTGGCGGTGACAGACCGCCGAGGTGGCGTGAAGATAGCGGCGCTATACATAGCGCCGTAGCGCCTCCTACCGGACACTTTTGCAACTACACATAGACAGGTTGCGCTTAACGCGCCTGTCAACTGCCGGGCCTATACGGCCACCACAAGGAGGGCGCCCGTTGTCACGGGCGCCGCAGAAGATACCGCGGGCCCAGGGACGAAGTCCACACCCCGCCAGCCGCGCCCCCATGCGGGGGCGTAGCGACAACCTCAGACGCCAATCGACACAGTCGACGGGCAGCTATACTAGGAAGAACAACTCAATAAAGAAGAAACTCAAGACTCCAATCAAGCCTCTTTTATTTTCCCACCAATCCAGTGATAGCAAGTGTACCCCGTACACTATGTAGTGATTTATCAATATATATATTTTGTAACCTGATCATTTTTTTGTATGAATGTGGATGGGTATAAGAGTAGAGGAAGACCAAAGAAACGATGGATGGACTGTGTCGAGGATGATATGGCAAGAAAGGAGGTGTCTGATAAGATGACGCGTAATAGAGAAGTATGGCAGATGAAGACATGCTGCGCCGACCTCAAATGAATTTGGGATATGGGCAAGAAAATGATGATGAAAAGTCATATGAGTTTCAAAAAAATAAATAAATGTTTGCATTTATAAGAGGTAACATTACCTAACTTAGAGTCGACGCATGTGATATGAGCATGGCCTAGCTTAGTAAGTACTTTCTACTGCACCCACCCGGCGGATTTCCCGATAACCGGTATCATACAATAGTTTCTGTAGGCGCTGATCAGCAATGCCAATCAGCACCCGTTCAAGATAAATCTTATTTCTTTAACAGTAATCGTCAGAAAAACGTAACCTGAAAATGGCGCGCTGGGGTACTTACACCTCTCGACGTAACGAAACCATAGCGACTTCTAATGTTTCCTGTGCTGCCATCTATCGAGCTTGTCGGCAACTTTCCGAAAATACGAAAATAGAACTTTTGTACCAGACATTTTTGTCCCACAGGGGCGAAGCTCTAAAAGAAGATATTTTTTTTTTATATGACACCTAACATAATATTACACCTGTACTCATCATAGGGCTAGTCAGAGGTGTTTAAATAATAGTACCAACGCGCAATGCAGACATTTAACCAGTTGTTTTTTTTTTAGTAACATGTAAATGTAGAGCGATTGAAATATCAAGAAGTGGTTAGGTATAATAGATACCTAATTACAAAAGGTACAAAACAGATAACGTCGGTGGTGTGGTGGTGGTAGAATATGGATAGCGTGACTGATATAAATTCTTTACTTCTTCCGTCTGTATGAAACATTTTATTTTTATTTATAGTTGTCAGTTTATCATTGACAAGTTATGTGTCATGTAATCTGTCGCATTAAAAGCATAATAACCTTGTATTACATAAAGGTTTTGTCTGTTATTTCAATGACAATTGGTGACCCTTGACAGTACTTTTAAATGGGTAAGCTAAGGCCAATTTAATTGTTTTTTTTTTAAATAATACGGTTTGTCCGCAAAATAGTAGATCTGTCGCCAAAATGTAGTTGCCAAGCAATATAAAAACAATTCGATAATATATCACATACATACAAAGACATTCAAATATTTACTTTTAAATCTCTTTGCATACATATAACATAATAATATAATCATCGGGATTTATATTATCAAGTATCAAATATATAGATTTATTTTTATTATAATTGGTTTGTCCTTTTATGTGTATTTTCAAATTAATTGAAAACCAAGCGACTCAAAGGTTCGTGTGTATCGGCTTCTTCTAGGCTATTTAATATTTAAAAAATGAAATATATGCACTTAATAATTCATTAACTTCCAAAAGTAGCTGTCGTTCTCACATATAATTATGTATAATCTCGACATGAATGATGTAACCAAGATTTTGTAAAAACATATTGATTTAAAAGAGTGTCCATGGAGTTTCCTGCCCATTCTTCTCCATGCATAGGATCTACGGTTTCGAATGGGCAACTACAGTACTTTCACAAGTTATTATGCCCTGTGACTGGGTCTGTAGCTTAGTAAATTTTTTTGTGTTTTGACATTCAAAAGTGCCTGTAATGGTCTAATTGAAATAAATGCTTTGAGTTTGATGAAATTTTTATGTAATTATAGTATGTACTTTTTGTATGTTGTATTTTTATTTATTATAATTTACGTAGTCTGAATGTATTAAAATAATAATTTCTAGTAGAATAATAAATGAAACACAGAATTTATTTAAAGTCAGAATATTTATTCTTAAAAGTCACAATAAAACACTGTCAAGAAAAGCAAACGTTTACGGAGCGTGTATTCATCTTCTATTACTCGGGTATGTGGTTTTAAAGGATTATTAGTCGCATAAGAAAAACAAATACCAGTTATAATTAAGTTTATTAAAAATCGCAAATGCAAAATTTTCTTTCATTTACAAATTACACAAAATGTTTTATCGAAGTCGGGAGACGTGATATCGATATTTATACACATTTATCGACTCTAGCAATAATTACGTAGCTACGTCCTTTAAATAATTATTATCTTCGTAAAAATACACAGTATACCTAAAGCTACATTTGTATAAAAAAAGTCAGTCAATATCACATACGATATGAAAAATAAACTACTGACGATAAATATGACTTTAGCACACTTAATAATTAACAATTTTATATCAAGTTGTAAGTTCTTGAAACTTGCGAAGACGTAGGATATTTAATGTTTTTTTGTCTCGCAAAGGGCGAGCGTGTATGACCGTTAGGAGCGTAGCTTAGTTTCTGCCTATCCCCGTAGAAAAATACGTGAGTTTATGTCACACAATCCCATAGGTACCTACTTTTAATTGTAATAAATTAATATTCTCACACCTTCGCAATTTCCAAGAACTTTTACGACATAATTATAAAAATTAAAGCAAATATTTTATAAAGGTACTAATAATGTTTTTATCAACACACCAAGAAACATCAAAAAAGCATCGAACCATTACATTCTTTTTTAAATAACATCCACAACACCAAAAGTGAATGTTTTTGAGGAAGTACATAATAGGGTGGAAGTACGAATTATCAGTTCTTCTTATTTTTTATTTAATACACAAAATTGACACACTATACAATACACAACATTGCGATAGGCCTATATTTAATTCATTTTTAAAATCAAAATTTCCGAAAAATATTCAAGTAAAAATTGTCTTCTAATTTATTATCTTTTGGTGGTATTACTTTTTTATTTACGAAAATTATCATTCAAAATTCTATTTTAAGTAAAAATGTTATAATAAGAGATTTAAAAACGATATAAAAAGTTACACATTTTAGTCTAAGTCTGGCACTAAGCTTACGAATCCTACTTCAGTTTTTAACTGTAACTATCTAACTAGATATAAAAAGCTACACAATAATCATAGTAATTCTACACATAATTAATTTAGTTATAAACTAGTTTTCTACAATTTATGGTATAAATGATTAAAACTTAAAATCACTGGACTATAATTTTGACTTATTGGTAGACAAAAGATCGGTGCAAAAATGATCATCAAATTCTTTCCTGTGGGCCCACCTTGACCTCTTATAGTATTATTGTTTTAAATCATACTTCAGCGTAGGAAAGAGACGGAGCTATACATCCTATCTCTTTTTCACAAGCTTTTATGCAATAAATTTATAGTTATGATTTATTTCAAAGTTTATTTTCTTCTTTTTAGCAGTAAGTTTAAAAAGTATAAATAAAAAGATACACATTAAAAATTACACTTACAAATCTAAAACTAAATGCATTCATAAAATTAACTTATAAATATTAGTTGCCTTTCTCCTAGTAAAAAACATGCAGTCTACAGTACAAAATGCACTTTGCAATTCTTAAATAAAAAAAAACAGTCTTATTATTCACAAAACTAATAACTAAATTGAGATTTTCAATAAATTGAGATTAGCCTTAAATCTACACTATAATCTTAAACCTATAAATGCAATGTCTGGTCACTGTTCGCTTAAAAATGTACAAAATTATAAAATATATTCGTAATTAAGTTTAGTTTGTATAGAATCAATGATTTTATTATGTTTATAAAGTTTGTTTATCGATAATACTACATAATACTGTGCATAGAAAAAAAAACATGTTTGAAGTGTGTGCGTATTAAATCGGCTACGAATGACGAAATTGCCAGGAAATTCCTAAATGAGTGTTACTTTTATGCGTTTTATTTTGTGGTTAGATACAGCCCTAATGCTGTCTTCATTATTTCCAATTTAAAAAATAACAAGGAGGATTGGATGGGAGGACAAGTGTGAAGAATTGCTCTATGGTACTAAAGAGATACTTTCTGGACTGTGGTGCAGTCTAGGAAGTGTATTTTTAGTAAGTATACTACTGTACTATACCTAGTTATGTATACCAAATCAAGTAACTATACTATACCAAGTTATGTATACCAAATCAATAATGTTGTGGCACCAGTGTTGCCAGTACCTGCGTCGACTTTCGGACGATTCACTACCTGAAATGGGACGATTTTTTGACAAAAAGGACGGCTGGAGAAATATTAATTTGTTACAATTTAATGAGAAAAAAGTATACCTAAAAGGGCGTGAGTACTATTATATTTTTAAGGCAAACAAATAAAAAGGTTTTTTTTTTAAGATGTTCAATATTTCAATTTTATTTCTTGCATATCTTTGGTTGGCTCAAACTTAACCTGGCAACTGGATTATTCGTTAACCATCAAAGTCTATGGTCTAGCTGTCATTTACGCGTGTCATAATGGTGTCATACAAGCAGTTATGTAGCTAGTTAATCTGTGGTATTGTACATACCTACCTACAGAAGAAAAAGAAACTGTATTCAAGTTTCTGAGCTACGTTCCAAAAACTTTTCAATTTTCATAGATGTCATGAATCAAACAAATAATTAAAAATGAGATTGTAAATCGAACAAGCGTAAACATACCTACTACATTTAATTTATTTTAGAATTTAAAGCTTCTTGCGAGTTGCTTGCACTTTAATAAACTATTCTAAACCATAAATTATTTGCAAGTGAAATAATTTTAATCGTTATTAATAAGTGCCCAAAAGAGAAGATTTTTTTAAAGTTACACCTCTCAATGCCATCTATGATTTTTTTAGAACGTAGCTCTGAAAGTTCCTCTTTGTCAATGAGGTTATTCTAAGGCTTAGATTAGGGTGTGAGATACCCGCGGCACCATAGAAATAAGTTCTTAGTACCGCGGCGCAAAGTCGCCAAACCACGCCAAACAAATCTAGGTTGATACCTAGATTTGTTTATAGCTTGATTTGATAATCAAGCTATGAAATCAAGTCAAAGTATGTCAAACAATTTACAATGTCTAAACACCTATTGATACAACAAACACAGGTTTGTAGAAAAGCTGGTTTCCTCAGCTTGCATCGGTTTAATTGGTTATTAGGTATATGAGTAGACTAGGCACTTTTGTTATCTTGTTATGAATACAAGCCAAAACTTGACCCACCAACCCATCCACCTGTATTCCGTGCATCCATATGTTTATTTTAACTCAGCACAAAGCTGACAAAGCACACCCACTTCAAGTTTTGGACATAAATCAAAATAATCAAACATCAAAACAAAAAGTGTAAACAAACTTTTGATCAAGAAGAAAAACGGATCGATACGTACGTATAGCTAGCAAGTTAGTCGCTTCGTGTCTTCCTCAGTGTCTATCCACCAAAACCACTGCTAATACAGTATTATTATAAAATGTTTTTAAGAAAAGAAACTCTCAAAACGAAAACTCAATTTCAAATTAAACACCGCCAAACATCGTACGTAGTAACTCGTACGTAATGAATTCAGCTGATTAACCGAATGATTAAGTGGTTGTATGTGTGCGTGGAACGGACAGGCACGCGATATGGGATCACTGCGCGTGGAAAAAGGATGGCTGGTTATATTCGCCAGCAGTGGTCTGAAGTTGCATTCACACGCCGCGCGTTTCGTTTTTACCACTGACATAGAAATCATATGGACTTGGCATACCTACAAAAAAAACGTGTATACCTACATTTTACTGAGAGGATAAAATGGCGGATAATAGGGCAGCACATATCGATATTATTTCTTACAATAACATCGATAAAAGATTGCGTGAGTGTAATTTTTTTTTTAAGCCGGTTTTGAATTTTATGACCTTAGCGTTTAGCTATAAAAAAATGAAAAGTAGTAATCGAATAAATTACTTTTTTTTTATTTTATTTGTTAGACCCTTGCGTAAGGTACACTTCGCAATGGAGGGAACAAATTCAAAGATTTCATAATTCATAACAGTGCATCCGCGATGGACTCCCGGCGCAGATGAATTCTAATAAACCGTAATCCTACTATAATTAATGTTTTAATATAATAAATAATAGGTAATAATTAAACGCGAAAGTTTGTGAGAACAGATGGATGGATGTTTGTTACTCTTTCACGCAAAAACTACTGAACGGAGAAAATTTAGCACACTGAGTTTATGACCTGGACTAACACAGGATACTTTTTATCCCGATATTCCCACGGGATCGAGACTTACGCGGGGCTGCCGCTAGTTCTATATAATAGAGCTGCAATTTGATGAAACGTATGAAAATTAGAATTTTACGGGCTTCGTTGACGGAACCACCACCACCTATAAACGAGTATGTTATGGACCAAGTGATTAATGTGGGCATTATACATAATGCCCGGTCATTATGAAAAATGCCTAGCTCTATCGGGCAAAGTGATTAATTACGTTCTTAACTTCATTATTTATCACATTGCACGGTCATTATTATATTGCTACATGACAATTGGGCAATTTGATAATAAAGCTAAATTTGACGCGGTGCGAGGGCGAGGAGGGAAGCACGCATGGTGTGACACGCTTTGACCAATCAGAGACCGCCATACAGCGTGCGGAAAGCAAATATACTGATATACCTAGTAACTAAGTACCACCTGCCATGATAGCTCGACGGAGCCCCGCTTCGCGGGACTCCTATTTCTGCGTGCGGGGTTTAAAGTAACCTAACATGAAGGGAATGGCGGGGTATTATCAAATTGCACTCTCATATTGGGCATTATACATAATGACTGGGCATTATGCATAATGCCCAATTTATCACTTGGTCCATGACATACATAATATATAAACCTATTGCTGTTCGTTAGTCTCGCTATAACTCAAAAAACTGCTTAACCCATGTGAATAATTCTTTTTTCGTTTTGTTTGCCAGAATATAGGGAAGGTTTAAAAACGACAAAAAAAAATAGGTAGGTAGGCAGGGTAAATAGGATTTATGGTAGATAGGGTAGGGTAGGTAGAATATCGTAGATAGGGTAAGGTAGGTAATCAGTTGGGATCGAAGCCGCGGGCACAGCTTGTAACTAATATCTTTAATGTTAAGTTTTAACCTTTTCTAACTTGCAGGATGATTGTGGGTTTTAATTAAAAGTCAACAATAATTACTATAATTATTAATGTATTTAAATAAATCAAGCTCATTCATTTCTGAACAATACAATTTTGTTCAGGTAATTTCTATATGATATTGTTTCAGTAGATTTCTTCCCATAATATTTGTATCTCAAATTCATGTATACCTCTATTACACTTTTAATCAATAAATATTTATGATTTGTGTCATGTTCACAATCCCCAGAATCGAATAAATTATTTGGTTCGGCATAGTAATCTACAAAAAACTTAAAAATATACAAATAGTAATTTTCTTCCCTGTCTTTTACATGCAAAACACCTTTTAATATTTTTTCGACATTTTTCAAAATGTTTACAACGTCGTTCGAAGGATAAACCAGACCACCTCGAGATTTTAAAGTAATTAAACTTGTTTTAAATTGCTCAGAAACTCCAAAAAGAAGTTTGTTACAAGTTTCGCATTTCAATGAACGTGACAATTTTCTAGCCACAAAGCCAGCAATATATGTTAACACACTTTCTGTATATCCTGAAAGATTACTGTACATACAATCAAGTAAGTCTTCATACAAATCGCTATCATCCTCCGGAATTTCTACAAAGGATTTCTTTTCTGTTAAATTATTTATAGTAGTGACTGGGCCAACTTTACTGGAACAAGTTAATATATTGATTTGTTCCAGAGGAATACAGCTGCCGACACCACCGTCGCGAATTTCAGCTCTTATTAAAAGTCTCTTAAACGCAGCTCTGAACTGGACTGCATTCGGATTATTATTAAATCCACCACGAGCTCTGATAGCCGAAAAAAACAATTCGAGGTGATCCTGGCTCACTTTATATAAAGGAAGATATTTTAAAACTTTTATATCCTCAACTAGATATTTATATAGCTGGATTGTACTCTGCATGTTTATAATCAAGCCAATAAATCCAGTTTTTCTACGGGAGCAAATGACTAACTGACCCGATTGCAGCTTTAAATTGCGAAAGTAAGTAATGGCTCCTTCAAAGAGCGCTTCTATAAGTCCGATGTTTTCAGGGCATACAGCTTTTTTCCAGCCCGGCGGTCGAACTGAATGACTGTTTAAGACGTCAAACACATCGTTTACGATTCGTATGAAGTTGATTGTCGCTGTACAACCTTCAAATTTCTTGAGCTTTAATTCATTCTCGCAGTAGTTTAAGGCGTCAGCGACTGAATTACTCAAAAGTTGAGTAGCTAAACGGACCTTCATTTTTTGTTTGTCAAACATCAAATGTGCCTTCGTCAACTTAGTCGCCATGTGCAAACCTTCACAATCTTGCAATTTTAATAATTCTTCTAAATATTCAAAATCTATTTTCCTGCCAAAATTGTCAAAAAATACCTTCATTTCTCCAAACGCGTTCCGTATCAGTTTGATAGTATGACATGGATCTATAAAGATGTGTATTCTATTTTTACCTGTTTCAAATGTAGTGACATTTTGATCCTTCATGAGATCACAACCTAATGAACAAAACATGCTGAAATTTGCAGCAGGTCCGTCACATGTTATGCTCACTATTTTGGCACCCACTTCCTCACACTTTCGAATACACATTTCGACTAAAGTCGATTTTTGTTCTCCCGTTAGAGATGTGATAAAAAAATATCCTACAGGTAGTTTCCATCTTCCATTTATGCAATTCAGTAATATGACAAGGCACTGATTGGCGACATCGAGGGCATCACTATCGCAATCCATACCACAGTTTACACGTCCATAATATTTTTTTGTTTGCGGATCCCAGCACAGCGACTTTCTTATTGCCATTTCATCAAACATTAGTGAGCATAGTACTGGCAAATTACTACTTTGAACTTTTGCTTTTAAAGTGTCAAATGCTTCACTGCAAAAGCCAGGCTCAGCATTTATGTGTTGATACCATTTACTCAGGGTACGCGGATGTGGAAGACAGGTATTATAAGTACTACGCACAAACTCATAAGCTTTTGGGGCGAAAAAATTTAAGGTGAGAGCAAATTTCCTGATTTCTTCCGAATATTGCCTCTCTACTGGCAAACCTTTAGATTTTGCCACTTGCCTTTTTAAGAAGTCTTGGGGTCCTGCACATTCTGCAAGCAAAGCTTGGGACTCTGAATTTAATAAATTTCTTTCCTTTAAATCTTTGATAATATTACTAAAGTGAGCAATTTTTTTCGTCTGTCTTCTAACTTTCTCATTAAGTCTCTTTATCTTCTTGGACTGTTTTTGACATTTGTCCTTTAATTTTATTATTTGACGTGTCTGAACCTGGAATCAAATAAAATAAAAGTAAGCTTTATTATATATTGAACACAAGCATGAGATATCTCCTGTTTCATTGAAGAAAAACTGAAGCTAGTCATACCGATAAATCTGGCGTAGTGGAGGTGCTAGCAGCGAAATCTGGCGTAGCAGAGGTACTAGCGGCGAAATCTGGCGTAGCAGAGGTGCTAGCGGCGAAATCTGGCGCAGCGGAAGTGCTAGCGGCGAAATCTGGCGCAGCAGATGTGCTAGGGGCTAAATCTATGGCACTCCTCTTTGAAATCTGTCCAGGTTGATTTTGAATGGTAGGCATACAAACAGCTTTGTCCTGAAAACCACTCTTTAATATTAACATAAATAATAATAGAAATAGGAAAGCAAATACTCAAAAATTTTATGACTCTTTAAAAACAGTAGGTTAATCCTACTGTTTTTAATTACACAAAAAAAAAATTACCGTATTTGAAGCACCACATCCAGATATTGATTGTGAGTTTGTCTGATTTTGATCATTTTCAATTAAAATTCTAGACGTATTTGATTGAATCGCAGGCTGTAAAGCAATAAAATTATAAGTATTTTTGATGTTTCTTGATAATATCAATAGGATTTTAATTAATTCTAAGATCACACTCTAAAACATCCTTTACATCACTTTTTGTGTCTATTAGACAAGTGTTGCAATTGGAGACATCACTATCATTTATCACCCTAATACACAATCATGTTAGAAATTATGAACACACAAGGTTACATACCAATAAGGTTGGTGAAGGTAAAGCATCGTCACGCAATGTTACTTTATTCAGTGTCCGGTTGAAACATGATTCTTCAAAGTGAAGAGAACAAATGTGAATTGTTTTTGTTGACATCTTTAAATTTTCAACACCAATTTTTTCCAGCCAAATTTTCTTTTTTCTTTTATTAGTAGGCAGCCTTGAAAGTAAAACATAAAACCAATAAAGAACCATAAAATAGCACTATCGATAAATATAAAAATGCCTAAATTCACAACTCTATCCCTCCAATAACAAGAAATTGATTTCATGAAATAAAACTTGAAAATAAAGGCAAAACGTAAATTATGAATGTCTTACTGTTGAAACTTTTAAACGAATGCAGAAGCATAGGTTTTTTATCTAAATCTAAAGATATTTCAGCTGAAATTAAGTACGTACTGGTGCAAAGTTATGTTCGGGTGATTTCCGCTTCTTTTGATGCCACATCCGACTATATTGCAATTGGGCATCTTGCTATTGACAATTTTCACTATAGAACAATAGAGTTCAAACGCAACAACACAGCAAATTCCTCCAAAATTCTCAAAAAATATCCACAGCTCAAGAGCATTTGACAGTTGACGTACCCAACTTTAGTACCAAACAGCGAGCTGATAAAATGGCGACCCGGCCGCAAATAGGTATTTCAATGACGCTAGGAACGAAGGGTTGCCATTATAGTAACTGTCAAAAATAGTATTATCCTTTTTTACTTACGCAAAATTAATAAAGTTAAAAAGAGACGGCAGCATTTTTATGATTCTGGCGTCGTTATGCCTCATATTTGTATAACTATTTTTTCTATAGTCAAACATTTCAAGTCCATATGATTTATATGTCAATGGTTTTTACTTACAGTTTTCTGTTTTACGCATTTCGTCATTATTTGCATTTTAAACCCATTTTTGTAATAAGAAAAGTAAATTATTGTAGTTGGCTATTTGAAAAGGGACGGAAAAGGGACTGAATATATAACGGACATCCAAGGGACGTAAAGATGCCTAAACGGACAAAAATCGTCCCTTTTGGGACGTTCTGGCATCTCTGTGTGGCACTGAGTTGCCGTGTCTGGCATACCCGCGATGGTTTGTGTGGGTATGTCTATGTTTTTTTTTTTCAAATGGGTTGTAAAAATGTATTTATTGTTATATTTCATTTATAAATGTTTTCGTGACATTTTCTTTTATGCTGCACCTACTATATTTTCTCTCTGCATCACTAAGGTAGACTGGTAGAAAATGCCCAAGGCATTAAGTCCGCCTTTGTACAGTGTTTTTTATACTTGTGCATAAAGTTTTAATAAATAAATAAATAAAAATGTTTTTGAATAATAAAAGATAAAAAAGGTATTTATTATAAATGACTCAATCGAGGTACGAATTTACCTTATGTCGTCAACGAATAGAATCGAATATCGTCAATGAGAGTGAGAGAACTTTGGGTATCTAATGCATTTCTTTTCAAAAAAATATCTAAACGTCCACACAAACGTTCATTTTTATAGCAAAAGGTATTTTTTTTTATTTCAGTCCGACTTAATACGCACACATAACTTTATAATGCATTTAATTTAATTTAAGGCTCTTATCAATCTACTTATAATTGACGCCGAAGTTTAAACAAGAGATTTTTTTATTTAGCCAATTACGATATAGACTTTAGCATTTTATAAGCAAGATCAAATCTTAGTTAGTCGTTTAAAATGGTGAACTGGAATAATATGAGACTACTTTAAAATTATCATAAAGATAGTACGGCCGTATATCATTGGTAGCATTTTCTCTGCGAAAACGTCCTACTGCTTCAACTTAAAGGCGTTTTCAATGTCAAACTGTTATCACTTAGCGCTTGATTGCGAAAATAATGGCATAACTCGAATAATAAGAAATACAGGGCAGCATTTTTTTTAAATTTCTTTTAATTCAAAAAAAGGAGGAGGTTCTCCTTTGGTTGTTTTTTTTTCGAGTTTGTTATCTCATATCTTCGTCAATATGAACCGATTTGAAAAAAAAAAAAACTTTTATCTGAAAGAATACACTTCCCGATTGGTCCCATATAAATTTCATCAAAATCGGTTTAGCAGTTTGGTTTTTAAATCAAAATAGCTGGAAAAAATATGTCATCCAAGTAAAAGAAATTGCGAAATTGATATTTGACAAGGATTTGTGTGTGATACGATAACTAAAAAAAGGGTAAAATAAAAACTTTTTTGCAAAAAAAACCGACTTCCAAAAAAAACAATAACAAAAGTGGAAAATAACTTTACTTTCGGAAGTCGGTGCCAAAAAAGTCAATGAAACAAACAATAGTCACCGACTTCCGAAAGTATAGTTATTTGTTATACAAGAGTGCAAAGTTGCTTTTTAACCGCGTGTTCAATTTTGATGACCGAGCAAGCGAAGGATTCTAAAATTGAATCACGAGCGCAGCGAGTGATTCAAAATTAGAATCCTGAGCGTTAGCGAGGGAATCAAAAGAGCACGAGGTGAAAAATCTTTGCACTCGAGTGCAACACGTAACTTTTCATTCCACCTCAGCGAGGAAATGACTAAATGCAAAAAAAAAACGTTTACAATCACAAGATAGGTACACTTTTATTTCAGTTTAGGTATTAATTACTACATTATGACTGGTAAGTATTACAGAATAATCTTTAAATTATAACAAAATAATACTAAGGTATAATTAAGAAAATTCTAAAGTAACGTTGCTACAGTTATTTAAATTGAGTGTAATATTTTTGTTTGGTACTGTAATATTGGTGTTAGTCACTTGTGTACTGTTTTTCGGTAAACTATCTGTCATACTTAATAGTTGTACCGATTCATCGGATTCCCTTGGCGTGAATGTTGGAGAGAGAGGGAGATGGTTAGGTGTTTCATAACGGCTTATTTTTGATGTAGAAGGGCCAGTCCAAGGATCCGATTGAGGCTCTTTCAGTGTAATGGCTCCTACGATGCCTTCACATATTTTAGACTTATTTTGGATGGAATCCTCTATGTATCCCTCTACAACTGCATTGGACTTCCAGCCTCCGTGGCGCTTAAGTGACAGGAGATCAGCTCCGGAATCAGCCAAAAGTGTGGCTGAAGTTCGTCGGAAACAATGACCCGTGTACAACAGGGGTTCTGGAAGTTCAAGAAATGTTGCTATTTCTCGTGGGATACTGCCAATTTTATTAGTACCCATAGGCTGTCTAACACACTTTCCATTGCGATACTGTAGAAAAAATCGATTGATTGGAGTGTTAGGCGGGCGTAAGGCTTGATATTTCTCAACAATCGTTACGTATTCCTTGCGAATGACGAAGTTGCGGTCTCTTTTTGTCTTTGTATTAGGTAAATTAATTAATAGTAAGTCATCTGAATGTTTCTCAATGTTTTTGACATTAAGTTGTGTTAGTTCATTAGTTCGACATGCTCCGTTTATTCCAATAATAAGAACAACCTGTAACGTAAAGAGTATTGTAGTAGATAAATGAATAAAATTGATATGAACGCATAATTATGCCTATCAACATCTACTAAGTATACTATTTAATTGAGATTAATATACTTAAGTAGATACTGAATGTGCAACTGACTTACTTTTGCCGCCAAATATACGGAATCGGGTGCTTCGTTAAGAAACTTTTCAATATCAGATACTGTGAAAACCTTCGATTTTTTTGGTTGATGACCAGATGAGGCTCTTTTTAAAAATGCCACTAATTTAGGATAGGTATCGATATGTTTGTCTTTTTTCATCTTTATTGTTGCTTTTAGCATCGAATACGTACTCCATAGAGTGCTTGCTTTCTTGTTCTCGGATAATTCTATAAAATATGCCAGCAAAACGTTTTCTGAGAAAGTTTTGGCTCCTTTTGCTAGTCGCCACGTGTTGAACATATCGTACTGTTTTAAATACTTCTCGCGTGATTGTTGAGGGAGAAAGCTCATTTGCGCATTATTAACAGTTTCAGTCAATTCTGTTGGCGTCAAGCAAACTAACTCGTCGCTAGAATCACTCATTTTAGTTTTTTCATTTGTTTTCAAGTTTCTTGTTTTTAATATAAGGTTTAACAATGACGTGAAAAAATGCCGCGTAAAGAACCGCGTACAAAGCAAATTGAAAAAAGAACACCAAGAAGGTTCCGAGTCTGAGTTTTTAACAAATTAAAAAAAAGTTGTATGATATATTCGGCACCATAGAGGTAGCAGTAAATAGGTTTAATGTTTTTTTTAATTCACAAACTTAGTGCACACGATGTTCTAAATTCAATTTACTTTATCCTCTAGAGAATAAAAACGGCTTTTCCACTCAGATATTGAAGATTAAAAATACTCTTTCCGAGATGGTGGGATGAAAAAGTAATTTTCCACTTTTTTTTGGAAGTCGGTTACCTTTTTTGCAAAAACATTTTTATTTTTTAAGTTAGACTAAAAAGTAAGTTTTCATTATATTGCCAATTTTTTTTTTTACATAGAAGCCTTTTATCATAATTTAAAGTTTATTTTACGTTTGGCGCCCTTACTTAATTTAATACTTACTTTCGTTGATATTAAATTCTCAAATATAAATTATCAAATCTAAATTTTTGAGTTATGTCATGCTTGTCGCAATCGAGCGGTTGTGTACGTATAAAAGGGGATAAATAGGGCAACCCTTTAATGAACTTGATGTTTAGAAAGGGAAGCCGAAATACGGACTTTTTGCCAATATAGTTAGGTAGAAAGAATACTGTGAAAAGCGATAGTATGCAATAATTGGCGATAATGTTCAGGCGATCGCCAACACGACAAGAAAAGAATGTAAATGTAATAACTATTGTATGATTTTGTAATTAATTATAATTTAACTGAATCTTTCTTTGTTTTATTTGCAACTCATGACCTACCCCTATTTTGCACGGATACAATTTATAAAATTAAGGAAATTAGAAGCGCGCTATGCAAAAACAAAATCTTTCATACAAACCTTGTACTGACATCAGAATCGGAACAGCTTCCTTAGGACGATAAATCTAATTATTAAACGCAATAGGGTTGGTGAAGCCCGGAAAAAGTTGTCTCTTCAGACATCCTCGTCCGGCTTACTATGCTGAGCCTGCAGAGAAGCTCCCAGCGAGTCGCCAACTACTATGGCACACCTGGAAGACACTAAACCGATTTCGAATTCAGGTGGGTCGCTGCAGGCACAACTTGACAATAAAGCTGAGTGCGACTGTGGAGTCTCATCCCAAACCATGGCCCACCTCCTGATCTACTCTGTGCAACTCCACCTGCACTTTAAGGGACCTGTCCGAAGCCACTACCAA
This sequence comes from Standfussiana lucernea, assembly GCA_964057025.1. NCBI lineage: Eukaryota > Metazoa > Arthropoda > Insecta > Lepidoptera > Noctuidae > Standfussiana > Standfussiana lucernea. The sequence goes on from OZ059810.1 coordinate 3,106,192, forward strand.
CGCCATCGACGTGGCCGAGTTCTGGTCGAAACAAATTTAATTAAATAATAAGTATGGGAATCATAGAGTATATAATCACTAGAGAGCTTATAGGCCGATTTCTTCTAACTACACGACTCACTACCGCGGGCCGGGGGACGAGGAAGAACGCGCGCCTGCAATTGGCCAGTTCAAGGTCAACTTGCATAGGTATGCATATCGTTAGGGCTGATCTATTTGATTAGGGGAAAACAGTCGATATCGATAAAATGGATTATAACATTATGAAAAATACTAAATTAAAATCGTATAAAAATAATGATATTTAATCAAAATCAATCGATTACAAAAAACATGTATCCTGTTATTATTGATTTTTAAAATGAATTAATTTGGTAAATGTTTTTCGAATTCAAGTTTTAGGGTCCTGAACGTATAAATTGCACCTTCTTTTTAAGTCGGTTAAGAGTAGATGGTACTTTATTGAAGTATTTGAATTGAATAACATTTTTATTAATTTAAATTTTATTATTGTCGATATCAATTTCGGATAGTAAAGGCAACAGCACGGGTTTCTACTATAAACACACAAAGGGAAAGAAAGGGATAAAAGAATTAGAATTATCTAATGAAAGAACGAGACATTTCCAAAAGACATCAACGCGGAAATAAAAACGTGTGCTCTTTCACCCAACCACCATTTTAACGAGACCTCTACGGTCGCTCATGATCTGATTAAATCAAAAATAATTTTCTTACTGTTTACTTACCGGTGAAAAGTCATGCCATCCTTTTTGTAACTAGATGATTTGGAATGTTTCCCACACCACTTCACCGCGTGTGAAGGCATGTTGATGCGTTATAATTGCATAAAAAGTTTAAAAAATTTGAATAATTTAGCGTGCACACAGGTCTAATACTTGGTCACAACTAAAATGGTTACTAGTACCGTAGCCTATATGTAGGCGACAAAACACTAATATGTAGTTTTCGAGCATCGGGGCACTGTATGCGCAGTCAAGTGGTTATATAGTCTTTGATGGGAATCATCGACACGAAGAAGAAGTAATGACAATTACGAACAACAAAAAAATACTTCCAAATCGGTCGAGCGTCTAGTGCTTCTCCGTTATGCATGTGGCAATTGACGGACGATGAAACGAAATAGAATAATTTTGTACCTTGACTAGCGACCCGCCCCGGCTTCGCACGGGTGCAATGTAGATACTAATGTTTTCTCTACTAAAATATGCACGTATTATACATATAAACCTACCTCTTGAATCACTCTATCCATTAAAAAAACCGCATCAAAATCCGTTGCGTAGTTTTAAAGATCTAAGCATACATAGGGACAGACACAGCGGGAAGCGCTTTTGTTTTATACTATGTAGTGATTATGAATATATTTTGTAACTTGATCATTTTTGAGTGAATGTGGATGGGTATAAGAGTAGAGGAAGACCAAAGAAAGGATGGATGGACTGTGTCGAGGATGATATGGCAAGAAAGGAGGTGTCTGATAAGATGACGCGTAATAGAGCAGTATGGCAGAAGAAGACATGCTGCGCCGACCTCAAATGAATTGGGATAAGGGCAAGAAAATGATGATGAAAAGTCATATGAGTTTCAAAAAAATAAATAAATGTTTGCATTTATGAGATAACATCTAACATTACCTAACTTAGAGTGGCCGTATGTGATGTGAGCATGGCCTAGCTTAGTAAGTACTTTCTAGTTTCTACAGCACCTACTAGAGGTTTGCACCGGAGCAGTGAGTACCGGAGAATAACCGGTGATTTACCGGTAAAAGTACTCGATTGAAATAATCGGTAATTAACCGATTGATCTCCGGTGATTGTCGCATCTTCTTTTTTTATATATATAATAAAGTTACACAAATAAAAGACAAATTCAGCAATCATTTTTTCATAGACAAACATATTTTTTTAGTCTTTGGTAAAGGGAATTTCCCGAAAGCATTTTATTTGTGAAATATACTATTCACTCGTTCATAATTACATTTGTATTGTAAGTAGTATTTCGTTTGATCGACGAGGTCGAGGTTGTTAATCAATAAATTATTACTACATACAAATATAATAGCGTCACCGTAATTAAATATTTTGAGATAAATACTCTTTCACAATGAAAAACTAAGATTTATTAATAGAAAAAACACACCAGCTTTTACGTAAGTGCCTTTTTGGATTTTATTTTTTAACATCTGTCTAACTTAACATTAACTTCCAGTACTTAAACAAGTTATCAATATGGATATTTTAAACTATTGTGGTACTATTCAAACTTGTTCTTGTTGATATATTTCAGAATGCCGAAAGTTCAGTCAAAAACTAAAGGCCATTTTGAAAAAGTAGATGAAAACGGCAAAAAAGTTAAATGTAAATTATGCAATGCCGTGCTAACCACTGGCGGTGGAACATCAAATATGTTATCACATTTGAAAAGAAAGCATTCTGATCTTATGAGACAAACAGATTCTCCAATGTCATCTGATACAAATGATAGTATAGAGGTATCTACTATGGAGCAGTCCTCGAATCCAAATTTTAAAAAAGTGGACGAAGCTCTAACTTTGATGTTAGCTACAGATTTTCAACCTTTTTCTTTGGTTAATGATAAAGGCTTTAAGAACTTTGTTCATAACATTAACCCAAACTACAAAATTCCAGATAAAAGAACAATACGTTATGAATTAATGCCGAAATTATTTGATGAAGCTAAGACAAAGCTAAAAAAAATCTTATCTGAAGTTGATAACTTGTCACTGACCACAGATATTTGGACGAGTCATTCCATGGAGTCCTACATCACAATCACTGTGCACTTTTTCTTTTCAAATGGCCTTAAAAGTTGTGTACTGACCACTACACCTTTGACAGAGTCGCACACTGCAGATCATTTAAAAGATGTGGTCCATAAAATATTGACGGAGTGGGAAATCCGTGATAAAGTTGTGTGCATCACAACAGATAATGGAGCCAACGTAGTAAAAATGGCTAGACTGTTAGGAGTACGTAGCATGCCTTGTTTTGCACACACTTTGAATTTGGTTGTAAATGATTCCTTAAACATTCCTGAATTAATAAACTTGGTAGAGAAGTGTAAAAAAATTGTTAAATATTTCAAAAAATCTAATACTGCTACACTAACACTCCACAAAGAACAAAAGGAGAGAAATCCTGATATAGAACCTTTACAATTACTACAGGAAGTTCCAACTCGTTGGAATAGCCGTTATTACATGATAAAAAGAATTTTAAAGTTAATTGATAGTATAACCGCCGCACAGAGAAAACTGCCTCAAGCACCTCAAATAATTAGCCCAGAAGAAGAAAAAATATTACAGGATATGGTGCTTTTGCTGGATATATTTGAGCAAGCAACCCAAATGATAAGCGGAGACCAGTATCCAACCTCTACTTTGATTATACCTATTATTTACGGGCTATTCGATAACATTCAAAGTTTTGGTCCCAGAATTTCTACAGCGGTAGGTGAAATATTTTTACAAACATTGAAAAACTGTATGAATGATCGCTTATTGGAATACGAATCTCGAACTGTTTGTCGAATTTCTACTATACTGCATCCCGTTTTTAGAAACAGCTTTAGACAATTGCAAAATAAATTGGCTGCTAAAGATGCTGTAAAGGCAGAAATAAATAATATTTTCCGGATCCGAAACATATCTCAAAGCGCAGAAGAAATAGCCACGTCAAGTGAAAATAGTACAAGAGAAACTGGTCGCCCGGATTTGCTTGGATTTCTAAAAAGAAACACCAGTAATGCAGATATGACATCCGCCACGGCAATGAATTTATTCAAAATGTATACGGAAACACAGTATCCTGAAAAAAGCCACAATTGGGATGAAGTTGTGCAATTCTGGAAATTCAATAAACATTTAAAGCCTTTAGACGAAATAGCCTTTAAATACCTAGCTGTGCCTGCTACTTCTGTAAGGTCAGAGAGAGTATTTTCGACGACAGGACAAATACTAAATGATAGAAGAAACATGTTACGCCATGACGCTGTTGACATGTTGTGTTTCTTAAATCAAAATCAGCATTTGCTAACTTTATAAACGTTTTTTTTTTTTTTTAATAAATGATTATATAATGTATATCAATTGATTATTCTTATTTCTTCATTTTTAATGCATAAATTTATAAAAAGAAACAAAATTTCTTTATTCTCCGGTGACCTCCGGTTTTTCACCGGAGATTGCCCAATCACCGGTGAATTCAATCGGTTGTTAAAATCTCGCTCCGGTGCAAACCTCTAGCACCTACCGTACCCGCCCGGCGGATTTCCCGATAACCGGTATCACACAATAGTTTCTGTAGGCGCTGATCAGCAACGCCAATCAGCACCCGTTCAAGATAAATCTTATTTCTCTAAAAGAAATCGTCAAAAACGTAACCTGAAAATGGTGCGCTGGGGTACTTATACCTCTCGACGTAACGAAACCATAGCGACTTCTAATGTTTCCTGTGCTGCCATCTATCGAGCTTGTCGGCAACTTTGCGAAAATACGAAAATAGAACTTTTGTTCCAGACATTATTGTCCGACAGGGGCGAAGCCCTAAAAGAAGATATTTTTTTTTTTTATATAACACATAACATAATATTACACCTGTACTCATCATAGGGCTAGTCAGAGGTGTTTATAATAGTACCAACGCACAACGCAGTCATCACAGAGTATGAGAGTACATTATATATTCGGGCAGTCATTTCACCAGTTGCTTTTTTGAGTGCCATGTAAATGTAGAGCGATTGAAATATCACGAAGTGGCTAGGTGTATTAGGTAATTACAAAAGGTAAAAAAATGATAATGCCGGTGGTGTGGTGGTATGGATAGCATGACTGATATAAACTCTTTACTTCTTCCTATTTCTCTATGAAACATTTTATTTTTATTTATAATTGTCAGTTTATCATTGACAAGTTATGTGTCATATAATCTGTCGCATTAAAAGCATAATAACCTTGTATTACATAAAGGTTATGTCTGTTATTTCAATGACAATTGGTGACCCTTGACAGTACTTTTAAATGGGTATGATTTAAGGTAAGGCCAATTTAATTGTTTTTTTTTAAATAATACGGTTTGTCCGCAAAATAGTAGATCTGTCGCCATAATGTAGTTGCCAAGCAATATAAAAACAATTCGATAATATATCACATACATATAACATAATATAATCATCGGGATTTATATTATCAAGTATCAAATATATAGGTTTGTTTTTATTATAATTGGTTTGTCCTGTTAAGTGTATAATCAAATTAATTTAAAGCCAAACGACTCAACGGTTCGAGTGTATCGGTTTCTTCTAGGCTATTTAGTATTAAAAAAATGAAATACATATATGCACTTAATAATTCATTAACGTCCAAAAGTAGCTGTCTATTTACAACTGGCAAATTGTTATATCTAGGAGCTTGTGGTTAAATAATAACAGCCGCTCGGTTCAATCGCCAGGTTAAGCTGCGCTTGCCTGGGTTGGCCCGTGGATGGGTGACCACCCATACATACAGCATTTCCTCCGTGCCTCAGAAAGCACGTTAAGCCGTTGGTACCAGCTGTCAATTGTAGATCTTTGACAGTCGTTACAGGTAGTCAATGACCCGAAAGTCTGACAACAAGTCTTACCAAGGGGTATCGTATTACCCAGTACTAACTGGGTTGTGGAGGCTAGATAGCCTAACTGGAAGCCGACCCCAATATAGTTGGGAAAAGGCTAGGCAGATGATGAAATTGTTATATCTAGTATACGTACTTTTTGGATGTTGTATTTTTATTTATTATAATTTAGGTAGTCTGAATGTATTAAAATAATAATTTCTAGTAGAATAATAAATGAAACAGAATTTATTTAAAGCCACAATATTTATTGTTAAAAGTCACAATAAAACACTGTCAAGAAACGCAAACGTTTACGGAGCGTGTATTCATCTTCTATTACTCGGGTATGTGGTTTTAAAGGATTATTAGTCGCATAAGAAAAACAAATACCAGTTATAATTAAGTTTATTAAAAATCGCAAATGCAAAATTTTCTTTCATTTACAAATTACACAAAATGTTTTATCGACATCGGGAGACATGATATCGATATTTATACACATTTATCGACTCGAGCAATAATTACGTAGCTACGTCCTTTAAATAATTATTATCTTAGTAAAAATACACAGTATAAAGCTAGATTTGTATAAAAAAAAGTCAGTCAATATCACATACGATATGAAAAATAAACTACTGACGATAAATATGACTTTAGCACACTTAATTAACAATTTTATATCAAGTTGTAAGTTCTTGAAACTTGCGAAGACGTAGGATATTTAATGTTTTTTTTTTGTCTCGCAAAGGGCGAGCGTGTATGACCGTTAGGAGCGTAGCATAGTTTCTGCCTATCCCCGTAGAAAAATACGTGAGTTTATGTCACACAATCCCATAGGTACCTACTTTTAATTGTAATAAATTAATATTCTCACATCTTCGCAATTTCCAAGAACTTTTACGACATAATTATAAAAATTAAAGCAAATATTTTATAAAGTTACTAATAATGTTTTTATCAACACACCAAGAAACATCAAAAAAGCATCGAACCATTACATTTTTTTTAAAATAACATCCACAACACCAAAAGTGAATATTTTTGAGGAAGTACATAATAGGGTGGAAGTACGAATTATCAGTTCTTCTTATTTTTTATTTAATACACAAAATTGACACACTATACAATACACAACATTGCGATAGGCCTATATTTAATTCATTTTTAAAATCAAAATTTCCGAAAAATATTCAAGTAAAAATTGTCTTCTAATTTATTATCTTTTGGTGGTATTACTTTTTTTACGAAAATTATCATTCAAAATTATATTTTAAGTAAAAATGTTATAATAAGAGATTTAAAACCGATATAAAAAGTTACACATTTTAGTCTAAGTCTGGCACTAAGCTTCCGAATCCTACTTCAGTTTTTAACTGTAACTATCTAACTAGATATAAAAAGCTACACAATAATCATAGTAATTCTACACATAATTAATTTAGTTATAAACTACTTTTCTACAATTTATGGGATAAAATAATGATTAAAACTTAAAATCACTGGACTATAATTTTGAATTATTGGTAGACAAAAGATCGGTGCAAAAATGATCATCAAATTCTTTCCTGGGGGCCCACCTTGACCTCTTATAGTATTATTGTTTTAAATCATACTTCAGCGTAGGAAAGAGACGGAGCTATACAACCTATCTCTTTTTCACAAGCTTTTATGCAATAAATTTATGGGTATGATTTATTTCAAAGTTTATTTTCTTCTTTTTAGCAGTAAGTTTAAAAAGTATAAATAAAAAGATACACATTAAAAATTACACTTACAAATCTAAAACTAAATGCATTCATAAAATTAACTTATAAATATTAGTTGCCTTTCTCCTAGTAAAAAACATGCAGTCTACAGTACAAAATGCACTTTGCAATTCTTAAATAAAAAAAAACAGTCTTATTATTCACAAAACTAATAACTAAATTGAGATTTTCAATAAATTGAGATTAGCCTTAAATCTACACTATAATCTTAAACCTATAAATGCAATGTCTGGTCACTGTTCGCTTAAAAATGTACAAAATTAAATAAAAAATCGAGCGAAACCGATTGGCCGATAAAATAATTAATTCACGTAAGACAATTATTGGGATTTTCACCCTACATTCCGAGATCGGAAAACTTATTTTTTTTTTAATATTACAAAATCTTCGTTTTATAGAAGTTTTCTTACTAATCATGAATTTAGATCTATATTTTTCTAAAATAATACGATTTACACCCCTTTACTTAAATATTAAAAGGGTAAATGATAATTTGTTCTTGATTTTTACTGAACTTTTTGGTGATGTTCTACAGAAAGGTCAAGTGGGTTACCATGATCTATTATTGCAGGAATGTTTTAGTATTATTCCGAGAGTGGGTAAGAGATGTCACTAGACAGCTGTCTAGCGTTGTCACTTTCCCACTTTCGGAATGGTCCTAAAACATATTTTCTGCACTAACAGATCATGGTAACCGGGGGGTTACCATGATCTGTTAGTGCAGAAAATATGTGGCGCACCAGGGGTGGTGCGTAGTACTCGCAACTGGCGTGCGTGTATGACCAGATGTATGAACGTGGACGAGGTATTAGGAGTATGTAAAGATCGTAGCAGGTGGCGTTCTGTAGTTTCTGCCTACCCCCATTGACGTGACTTTGTGTGTCTTAACTTTTAAGATCTGTTTTTTTAATTGATTGTCAAGAAACAATTTATTTACCCTCAAAAAGCTAGTCCTATTGCCTGTTTCATCACCCCCGGATGTTTACGCATAATTTTCTCTAATTTTGTTAAGCAGATAGTGTCGTATCTGGACACTGAAACACGAAGCACTGAATGGCTGCGCCAGCACCGCGACTTCTATCGAGCTCAAAGCCTATGTCATGATTAGTGATCGGATATTCGGATGGCCTTTTGAGTGTTGACTAGGATGGAGCGCGCGCTGCGGGTTGTTCGAAAGAGATACCGCGGCCCCGGAACACAAAGGGCGATGAAGGAACATGGGTGGGTTTTAGTCAGTAAAAGTCTGACACTCCCTCCCGCTCAGCCCAGAGCGGGAGAAGTCATTTGATGATTTCCCATCCGAAAAAAAAAAAAAAAAGGATGGAGCGCGCGTCATTACGTGAAAAGTCCCAGTTTATTTGAACGAATAGTTATTTTTTCATCTTAGTGCCGTAATACAAACGAATTATGCCCAGTCATATTTACGATTTTGTCTTAATCCATATTTCAGAAAAATTTGAATTCAAATACATAGTTGTAAATACAACGAAAATACCTGCCCCGGCCTGGTTCTAAATAGATTATAAATATTCATTATACTTTGAGTACCTACTCCTTTTTTTACACACTAAAAAATTATGAAATTTCGCGATCCCGGGATAAAAAATTGGCATTACAGAAGCCGCTTCCATAGTTTTACCATTTGCCGGGTAAAAACGTACTTTAGTTAAATATGCATCCGAATATCCGATCTCTAGTCATGATTGTCTGTTACTTTACGTAATCTTTGCCGTTGTGGGTGTCAATGGTGACACGCTTGGCTAGTATAGAAAGTGTGAGAGACGCCGCCTCCAGCTTCGGCCGCCGAGCCGTCTCCATGCTTTGTGTTGTGAAACATACCCTATTATTTCTAACCGAGATCATATTCCCGGCCCGACATTTAAATAGTCTTTAAATACCTTATTTCTAAAACTTCGATTCAATCAGGACGAATTATATCAATTTTTCGGACGATTAATACATAGCTTATTAACTAAAAATGGCTACATACGTTTATATATCAGTCTTAAGACTAGTTCTATTTACAAATGGCAGTATCATTTAGCTTCCGATAATCTTTTAATATAGACAAGCCTTCGGGCTGGGCTGATTTTGATACGGACAATGTGATGAATAGACGATTGGCAGACATACAATCATGTTGAATCGTAAACGAAAATAATAGATAGATTAGCTGTGTGTGTGTGTGTGTTGTGTGTTAGCTGTGTGTGTGTGTGATTAGCGGATGCTTTGTGAGATAGACTCTTTAACAGTTTTTGTGAATCGGAACTATCTAATGTAGTCTGGTTACAATATATATATTTTTTTAACATAACATCACGCCTGCAGTCCCCGAAGGGTTTGGCAGAGATGTACCTAATAGTATACCTACATTTTTCTAGGTGTAAGTTCCATGTAATAAGGAGCGGGCCTTTTGCCGTCAACCGGGCGCAAATCCAGATTCCGTGGCTGCTTTTGAGAAATTCATTGTCCAACCTGAGAATCGTACCCAGGACGTCATGATCAGCATTCGCGCTTGCGACCACTAGTCCTACTACGCTGATTTTATATTTAGGTGTTTTATTTTTAGGAGAGATTTTATCTTTGATATATTTTTCAAAACTTTAGTTAAATTATACTTTCGTCAGTAAAAAGTCATCTAAAAATCACATTGTCCACACAAAACCACTAAGAATACTTATATTTTAAAGTTAAACTAAATCTAACCTAACTTGAAATAGTAAATGCATCGAAATGGCTATATATTTTCACTAAATTAAACTTAGTTACACTAGAACCTAACATTTATTCCCGGTTTCACTAAGACAAAGCGCCACCTAAATGGATGCCTAAATATTATTGAAGTTTTAGAATTTCGACGTTCTGCTCAGCGCAGAAACTTCAAAATTCAAAACACAATTTTTGTTTTTTTGGTTTAGATTTAATTTGTGTTGTATGCTGCAGTTGTGGCATGTGCCAAATAAACATGATTTCTTTCTTTCTGTTTTTTTTTCTCTATTTAAGCTTACTTAGGTGTTGCCTTGTGTTTGTGAAAACAGGCATTAGTTGCCTATTAGCTTTACATTGCAATGTCCCACATATGGACCATTTTTTGGGATAGAATTAAAAATTATCGAATTTGTAGAGCTCAAGTAATAAAAATGTTGATTTTTGTAGAGTAATTTAAAATACATAATATGTATAAATAACGCCTTCAGAGACGGACTAAAATTCAACACGAATGTGGTATAAATGTTTTAGTTAAATGATAAGAGCTAAGGAAATCGTCAAAAAACTTTTTATCAAAATTCTTGTCGAACCTAAAGGAGCTCCCTCCTCGGAGCATTCGCTTGTAATGTAAACAGAGACATTCAAATATTTACGAGCGTTAAAGACGAAGAAAATCGTAATCCAATATTTGTTACTACTTAGTAACAAATCGTTCTGTCTAGTGTCATACGACCGCTTGTCAGGTAGCATTCATGAGTCAAAATCTAAAATGTTTGGAATGAAAATTGTATGAAAATATTCCCAATGTCCGCTCTATTAGTCTCTTAAATCTCTTTGAATGTAAAAATAAAAGGGGCCATCCATAACGTCACACCAATTTTACGATTTTTTTTGACCCCCCTTGTCGCAGCACATTTGTGAGACATAATTATATTTTGCAGTTTTACATGGTCATACAGTTAGAGTTGGAAATATTTTTAAGTTTTTCGTTAATGGTTCGTGTTTTAATACTTAGATTTACAAGATTTTGAAATGTGATGTCACGAAATTTAGGACCCCACTCAACTCTTGGTACTTTACACTTTGTCGACCAACCCTCCGCTTAAGGTGTTACGCAATTTATGGATGGCCCAAACAAGTGGTTGTTACAAATTGTATCGTTACATGTTCTCCTCACTCACTGATGCAATATGCTCGAATCTGCAGCCCTACTATGATCTCTTAATGCAGGAATGTTTTAGTATTGTTCCAGTGTGTGAAAGAGATGGCGCTAGACATCCTGTATAGCTCTGTTACAATACAGGCTTATGCTCCCGACGAGGGAGAGCCTTGACAAAAACTAGTTTTACAACTTTTACATGTTCAAAAATCCCAAATAATCGGTCCGTACTTCCCTACACATTCCTCCGTATACTAGTTCCCGCCTACGTGTCTGCTTGCCTTACTCTTCAGTCTTGTCGTGCGATTTCTGCGAGGTATTCTCGGATGTGATGTCTTTTAGAATGTTCTTGATCTCGTCGTAGATCTCCGCGAATTGCGGCCGATCGGAGGGGGACTTGGACCAGCAACGTTTCTGTAAGAGATAGAAGATATGTGGGTTTACTTTTTAAGATGAGGTCTTTAAGATGCCGTACAACGCGTTTTACATTTTTCTTTTCCCTGTAAATTTGATCCAATCAGAAACAATGTACTTAGATAATAACGTGTAGTTATATAAGTACGTCCTCGTCGTATATCCTCGTGCCGCAAAGGCTGAAAAGCCGAAACAGTTTTATGAAGTGTGTCACCCCACTCACTGGCGAGCGGTCTACGGAAAGACTAAAGCTGTGGCGAGGTAGTGCATCCTTACCCGACCCATTCGTTCCACCTGCTGAAAATCTCCCACCTGGACATGAGTTGCCATGGCTGACCTGGAAGTCTTTAAATAGACTCCGGACCCAGGTTGGTCGCAGCAAGGAAAACCTGCTCAGGTGGAGATTCATCAATGACTCTGCCCCGGACTGTAAATGTGGTGCTGTTCCACAAACGATGAGGCACTTAATATCGTGCCCTGCGTGTCCTGATGCTTGTTCGCTACAGGAACCGATGGACGCTACTGCAGGCGCCAAACTAGTAGCTTAGTTCTGGGCTGACACAATTTAGATTGCCATCGACACGCTAAGAAGAAGATATATGTAAGTACGTCACATTGAGTATGTGCGCATCGCCACTGAAATAACTGTGTGATATTTTGGTCGCGCACGAATGATATTAGATACAAAAACTGAGATATTGTGTTGTAAGTACTTGGGCGTCCAAACTCTGCTCGGGTGAAAATAGAGAAAATGAATTTTCGCCGATATGAGACTTAGCTAGATCGATATTCAAATCGCCTTTGTAATAAAACTATATTGCAACTTCCATCGAAATCGTTTAGAACCGTTTTCGTGAACTTAATTACAAATACATAAACATGGCTCATTTAACAGTAAATGTCATGTAATAGTACAGTATAGGATATTCATCGTGTAGGGCATGCCTTAAAATCGTTGCAAATTATTGTAGACAGTAATATATACTATTGATCAATGTGTAAGGTTTATTTTTGTTTGCTTTGATTTTTTGGAAGAAAACAACGTGTAGTTAGCATGCAGGTTTATTCGCAACTGACTGCAATATAGTGGACATGTCTGAATAACTATTACTTCAACGTATTTATAGGCTCACAACACAAAAAACGCTAATCTATTTGGACACTATACAGGGTGTGTTTTTGAGACGGGCCTTCAGGACGAAATCTGGTATTTTTAGTCTGTTGAAATAATTGCTTTTTTATACATATACAAGCACAGATGAAATATTTTGGTGAACGAGAGATCTAAAGTTGTACTTACAAGTAGTACCCCCAGCGGTTCCGGCATGGTATCAGGGATGGTCCACTCAAGAGCGCCGGTCTTCACTCGCTCCAACACCGAGTTGTCGTTCAATTTCGCGAAGGGTAGCTCAGCTTTGGTGTAGATCTGCAAAATAATATTATGAACCGATTTCAAAAAAAGTAGGAGGTTCTCAATTCGGTTGTATTTTTTTTTTTTTGGTTTTGTTACCTCATATCTTCGTCATTTATGAACCGATTTGAAAAAATCTTCTTTTGTCTAAAAGAAAAATTCGATCATTCGATTTTGTTCTTTTCTCTTCTGAGTCTTTCCCGATTGGTCCCATAGAAATTTTATCAAAATCTGTTTAGTAGTTTGGTTTTTAAATCAAAATATCTGGTAAAAATATGTTATCCAAGTAAAATAAATTGCGAAATTGATACTTGACAAGGCTTTGTGTGTGATACGATAACTAAAAAGGGTAAAATAAAAACTTTTTCCAAAAATATAACCAACTTCCAAAAAAAATAATAATAAATAAATTGAAAATAACTTTACTTTCGAAGTCGGTGGCAAAAAAGTCAATGAAACAAACAAGTCACCGACTTCCGAAAGTAAAGTTATTTTAAATTTTTTGGTGTTTTTTTTTTGGAAGTCGGTTAATTTTTTATGTTTTAAACTGTTATTATTTTAAAATTACGATCTCATTGTGGAAAAAATATTTTATTTTTGTGATGAAAAACAACATAATGGATTGGTTACTCAGGTACGTACAAATTGCGGACGCGGCTATAGAAAAGCACCCAACCATACTAAATTATCTGTCAATGTCTTTGTCAAATAGGGTTACTATGACCTCTTAATGCAGGAATGACGAAATGATGAAAAACTTGTTTTAATTCTGGTTCGAGGGTGGGAAAGAGATGGCGCTAGACGGCTTTTCCACCCTCGAAATAAAACTACATAATACATTCCTGCATAAAGAGGTCATGTTAGGTCACCAGAGCTGTGTCCGCAATTGGACTTATTCTCAAGAAGGATCTAATTTAAGGTTGTCAATTAAATTACGAAGTGAAAGTGCAACTAGCCCAGTTTTACAAAGTTACCAAATGTGCATTAGGTAGGCACAAATATTTATAATGTAAAAGTGATTGAATGAATCTCACCTCCCAAACGGTGACAGCAAACATGTAGACATCAGACTTGGTCGAGTAGTCTCCTTCCAACACAGCCTCCGGGGGCAACCAGCGTAGAGGAATCACCTGCGATGCAATATAGAATGATTAACAAACTATTAAATCTAACTACACACAATTTCCATGGCACATAGAGTTTTAAGCTGATATTAAATGCCTCACTTTTGTCTGAGTTCGACATTTTTCATTTGAAGTGAAACGTGGAAGTGAAACGTCTGAACACAAAATGAATCGAACATGAAAAATTTGTTCATTTGTGAAACGATCAAATTAATGATCTTTTTTTTCTTCAATCGGAATCTTTCACTCGCGGTTAATGAATTAATAGAGTAGATGAACGTTAACGAAGGCCAGAATTCTGCCAATTTTTCAGGCCTTAAGATTTGCAGCGAGGAGTTTGCGTAAATAAAAACAATCAGGAAATCACATAACTAATTCGGCTTTAGTTGTGAAAACGAAGCGACATTATTGGTCAGCCTCACATACATCCCTCGTTACGCATACTCGTTCATCTCTGACAAACTCAAAGCATTTATTTCAAATATACTATTACAGGGACCTTTAAATAGTCAAAAAACACGATGCTATGGTCCCAGTAACATGGCGTAATAACTGTGTAAGTACTGTAGTTGTTTTTAGTACAAACGCAGCCTTATATTAGTTCAACCTCAATACATGACGGTTGGGGAAAGATTTACCTGTTCATGTAGTTTGTAGTACTCGTGGGAGTCCGGTCCTCGGGTGAGCGCGGGGTACGATAGCTTGAGCTGCAGCTTTGACGTGATCAGGCAGTTCCGAGCTGCGATGTCTCTGTATATATTAAAGAATATATTAAATTAATGCGAGAAATCAAATATGACACATAAACAACTAACTGAACTAATAACTGTTTTAGGGCACTCCCTAATCATGATGGGAGGTGGGGGGCTGTTTACATGTGACAACCACGTGTATTTTTTTGAAAAAACAAAATATTGTGTGACGTGTATTTTTTTTTACAAATAATGAATTAAAAACGTGAGCAAGCGAAATTGTCTACAAAACCGTTTTTTTTTTAAATAGTATATTAAAAATACAAGGTGGAAAACCGAAACCACCGTACCGAAAACGGAAAACATGTACTCAGTACATCATTCTGAAATCCCCCACATAGAAATTTTTCATCATCAATAAAAAAATCAGCTGTTCCATACATTTTGACCGTGTAGGTGTTGCGCTTTTGTAGGTAACAGTTGTTTTTTTCCCTTCCACCCCGTATATACTAAAATGATCTGATCTTTTCAATAAAAAAAATACACGTGATGCTGAAGAAGGAAGAGTAGCCTTAAACTTCACGACGTATCAGCAAGAGAGAGGAGGAGTGCTTCCCCACCGACCAATTGGACGGCACAACTAGTTATGCCATCGGGAACGCTATTGCAAGATCCTTCCCCACGGCACAACTGGACGGCACAAATAGTTATGCAATCGGGAACACTATTGCAGGATCCTTCCCCACGGCTCAACTGGACGCCACAACTAGTTGTGCAATCGGGAACGCTATTGCAGGATCCTTCCCCACGGCACAATTGGACGGCACAAATAGTTATGCAATCGGGAACGCTATTGCAGGATCCTTCCCCACGGCACAACTGGACGGCACAACTAGTTATGTCATCGGGAACGCTATTGCAAGATCCTTCCCCACGGCACAACTAGTTGTGTAGTTTATTATTTTTATAGAAATAATGTTTTATTGAGTCCCTTCCGACCAACTACTCGATTATAAAGTATTCCATCCACCGCACACAAAAAGTGTGATCTCAGCTAAAGAGCTACAACACATTGACAATTGGAAAGTAACGACAGTTTAAAAAAAAAACTTGGGGGTCTACCTCGAAACATTTCTTTACCGAACCTGCTTATCATAAAAAGTACTAGGCTTGCATGAATTCAAGATAATGTTTAATTTTTTTAGGCGCCACCTCAAACTCATTTTTTTACCATCGACATCGACGTATAAGTAAGGGGGGGTGGGGGTATAAAAATGGTCTAAAAAACCTTACGTGATTAAAGGGTGGCCCCTTACTGTTTGTTACTTTCAGTTAACCCACTGATGTTCAAAAGGTCTTTATGTTCTTTCAATCCGGGGATAATGTGGACTACTGGTCGTTGGGTTTTGTCCAGCTCGTCCCGCTATCTCTACGAGGTCTACTGCGACGTTTTCTGGCTGTGTCAGTGCTCCACATTGAGGGTATGACCACTAGGGTTGTAGCTTCTGAGTGTGAAGAAGACTTACCTATGCGTAAACCGTATAGCAGCGCACTTAGCAGCTGCAGCAGCTAGATGCGCAGCGAGCAGCGCGCGGTGCTGCGGCGCCAGCGGCGGGCACGTCTTGCTGGGCGCGGGGTGCGCGTGCGCAGGGCCCACGCGCGAGATGTACTCCGCGTTCTCTTCCGGCGAGCGGGTCGCGATTAGGAACTTTTTTAGTTCACCCTAGGGGAGGAAGAGTGTAATTAAATAATAATTTATCAAACGTTTTCATGAAAACGAATAACTTTTCACTCTCTTAGAGTATGTTCGTTATTTTATTTACCATTCAATAATATATTATGGTCTTACCCAGTCCGTATGCTCAAGTATCATGTAGTGCGGGTCAGCTTCGTTGCACAGCCCGATCAGCCGCACGATGTTCTCGTGTCGCACGCGCGTGAACAGCTCCAGCTGACGACGGAACTCCGCTAGTTGGACCTACAGACAGATTTATTTTTTACACTAGCTTTAATTTATAGCATACATTTAGATTTTATCAAATACTAGCTTATGCCCGCGTGGAGTTCGGTTATTGTCCCACGGGATTGTACTACAGGGATAAAAATTATCCTATATGTTAATCCAGGTTATAGACTATCTGTGTACCAAATTTCATCTAAATCCGTTTAGTAGTTTTTGCGTGAAAGAGTAACAAATATCCATACATACAAACTATCGCGTTTATAATATTAGTTAGGTTATTTGTTAGTAACGTTTGTTTTTGTATTTGGAATAAGGACAATATTGTTAGGTGTAAGGGCCGTCTTACTGCGTGATGGAAGAAAGGTGAAAGCCTCCTACAAAACTTTTCCAGCTGACTGTCTTTTGCCAGTCTAGGTCATTCGTTTCTAGCTATTTGTACAATATCGTCACTTCATTTTTAAATGGTCTAGCCTTCTTACTTGTCTTGTTTCTTTGATACCAATTTGTTATTATTTCTTATCTTTCAGCTGTCGTTCTCTGAATATAACCTGACCATTTCATTCCAAAGACAGATATATTAGTTTAATAAGGGTAAATCACAATAAAATTAAAGGCGACAAAGGGGGCGAGGAGGAGGGTATTTTTAGATGAGCTTAACATCGACAAGAAAGGGAGTTTACGTTTTCACAAAGTATCATCTCAGCTAAACTCTCAGTCTCAACCAAGTTATAAAAAAATGAACTCGTGGTTAAATAATAACTTGATACATCAATAATAAACATAATATATCAACTATAAGGATTGATCTTCAAGGTCTTAACCTTGGATCTCATCCACAGACCGAGTTTCTTCTGTGCTTCGAAAAGCACGTTAAGCCGTAGGTCCCGGCTGTCATTTGTAGATCGTTGACAGTCGTTACAGGTAACCAGTCTTACCAAGGGGTATCGTATACTCAGTACTATCTAGGTTGTGGAGGTCAGATAGGCAGTCGCTCCGTGTGAAATACTGGTATTCAGCTGCACCCAGTTATACTGGAAGCCGACCCCAACATAGTTTGGAAGAAAGGCTAGGCGGGTGATGATGACAAACCTCATCTTTAGTAGTGAGCGCCTTGACGAGCACCGGCCTCAGCTTGGGCTCGCCGTCGGCGTCCAGCGAGTCCTTGTTGCGCAGCTTGTTGACCTGGCACATGTCTATCTTGGCCAGCATCACCTCGCCGAACTCGCCGCGACCTGATAAGTAAGTATATTATTGAGAGTGGAGATGTACATAGAAATAAGAAAATGGAATATACATATATAGAAAACATTATTTTTAGTATATGCGAAACCAGAATATAGGTTGTTCAGAATAAGTAACTGAATTGATTCCAATAATTTTTATATCATGTTATATTTTGTTCCAAAAATATTTAAAAAAGATTACGAGTTGGACACCCAGCGACACTTAGTACCTATCCGCAATCATACGCGCACAACACAGGCATTAGGCGCGGGCGCACAGTGGGGCGCCGCGTGGTGAGCATGTTTTTGTTCGGACAACCAGGTAACATAACAAGCTTATAACTTTGTGATTTTTCATGATACAGTTTTGAAATTTTGTACATAGATTCTTTACATAAAAATACCAGACACTTGTTTCAGGTTTCGCATAAACTAAAACTAACGTTGTACAGCATCACGCCTGTAATCCCCGAAGGGTTGGGCAGAGGTGTACCTAATAGTGTAAACACAATCCCTGAAGGGTTGGGCAGAGGTGTACCTAATAGTGTAAACACAATCCCTGAAGGGTTGGGCAGAGGTGTACCTAATAGTGTAAACACAATCCCTGAAGGGTTGGGCAGAGGTGTACCTAATAGTGTAAACACAATCCCTGAAGGGTTGGGCAGAGGTGTACCTAATAGTGTAAACACAATCCCTGAAGGGTTGGGCAGTGGTGTACTTAATAGTACACCCACATTTCGCCAGTTTTATTTAAATCCCATGTAATAGGCGGAAGTACAATGTAGCAGCCACGTAGTCTGGATTTATGCCCTGTTTATGGCAAAACAGCTAGAATACAGATTCTGTGAGAGGGAATGAGACGTAATTAACTCCGTAGGGCCTGTCCGGTTTGGAAGATTCGACATGTGTCCCAAATTATATTAATTTTCTCGAAAACTCTAAAATGTAAAAAAAAATATCGAAAATCGAGCCCCAGATTCAGCAATTTTCTCTACTCCCCATTGTTTCAGTTTTGGATCACAAATCTTTTCTTTCAAATGCCAGTCTATACTAATATTATAAAGAGCTAAAATTTGTAAGTTTGGATCAAGGGGGTAATCTCCGGAACTACTGATCTGATTTCGAAAATTCTTACACTAATGGGAGCTTACATTGTCCTCAAGTGTCATCGGCCATATTCTTTTCTTTTTTTTAAAAAAAAAAAATATTCAGAACTTTCCCATGGTACATTTTCCGACCATTACGCGAGCGAAGCCAATTGAACTTACCAAGTGTGATCTGCTCAGTGAGAAGTGTTCGTGGTATAGATAGATGTTCAAATTGTCCCGATTTCTTGGAAGCCCGGGAAATGCCCGATACTTCTGAGTTATCAGCTCCTGTACAAAAGGTATAAAGATTCTCATTAATATTACTGTGAGTGCCACGAAAAACCATTTTTTATTTATTTATTTATAAAGATTTATTAACTCCACACAATCAAATAACGCTTAAAATTATAAAAAAAAACCTTAATTATAAAATCAATAAATAAATTAAAATTAAATAAATATTATATAAATAAAATAAATAAAATTAAAAACATTAATTATTGTTTAGATTTAAAAATTACTTAAGATTATTGAATTTCATATAATATAATTGTAAATTGAAATATGTGTAATTATGTATTTGTGTTTCGATATTGTTATTAAAAAGTATAAAATAACATTAGTGTGTGGACCCTCTTCGGGTAAAAGCATCGCAGTATATGGGAGGCACTATGTAACCAATCGGTAAATTCCAAATATATAAATAATATAAAAAAAATACTCTCAAAGTTCAACTTGAAAAACTATTGATAAAAACAAATAAATCATTATTAAACTGTAACTGTCTTTCAAGAGCTACCAACTATACATATATCACCGCCGCCAAACACCGTTGGTGGGTTTCGAATTAATGCAAATCAACAAAAATTATTATAGTATCAAATGACTGAAATGTTGCATCATGTTTATTCGAGGTAAGACGGGAAAATTCAATTTTAAATTTGGTTAAACCGTAGGATACCCCAGTTGTGTCTTTCAGGGGGTGAATAAATTATTATAATTTAAAAAACACGCTGTAGAGTGATGTCAATTTATTTCTCGTATTCTTCTTAGCGAACCCTTTCATTTGATACCCATATCATGGGAATACATACAAAATAACTAGTCCGCCATCTTTGGAAGTTCGCCATATTGGATTTAGAATGACGTCACTTAGCTAACCATGCATTGTCATCCAAACATGTTTGCAAAATTTCAGCTCAATCGGAAACCGGGAAGTGGGTCAAATTTAACTTCTGAGATTTTTTACATAGTTACACGTGATGGTAAACTAATAAAAGCGTGTTATCAAAGAAGTCCATACCGCTATCCTTATCATGCGCGAGCAGCCTCCCGTTCTGTAAGGCGGCTCCGTTCACCTTCTGCTTCTCTTCATCTCCCTCTTCTACCAACTTCTCACGACCTTCTGTCATCTCTAACTCCATCTTCTCTCCTAGGAAGAAGAATATTTCATATTGTTATAACATTGGGAAAAGGCTACGCAAAGTGTGATTATTTTTAACCGTCTTCAAAAAGGAGGAGGTTCTCAATTCGTCGGAACCTTTTTTTATGTATGTTACCTCATATCTTCGTCATTTATGAATAGATTTGAAAAATTCTTCTTTTATCTGAAAGGATATACATAATTCCCGATTGGTCCCATCGAAATTTCATCAAAATCGGTTCAGTAGTTTGGTTTTTAAATCAAAATAGCTGAAAAAAATATGTCATCCAAATAAAAGAAATTGCGAAATTGATGCTTGACAAGGATTTGTGTGTGATGCGATAACTAAAATGAGTAAAATAAAAAAAACTTTTTTGCAAAAAAAAAAACAACTTTTCCACTTCTTTTTTAAGTTGTTTTTTTTTTGCAAAAAAGTTTTTATTATTTAACTTATTGTGGGATAGCAAACAGCTACAAAATAGTACAGTGAAATTGGAACTTTGTAGTTCAATAGCCTGAAAAAATAAGACATCTAATATTAATTTATCATTATGAATATGGACTCGTCAGGTCGCGTTTGTTGCCAAACAATCGTTTTAAAAAAAAGATTCCCAGCAATAATTTTTGCGTTGAGTTACTTAGTTTGATGCACAGAATGCTTGGTTGACGGCTTAACGAGGGGTCCGTTTAGACCTTGTTTGAGAAATTGGGTAAATAAAAGCCTCTCTGTGTGATAATATAATCCTGGGTCCCTTATCCAGGTTTGACTATATATTAAACATCGATTATATAACAAAATATTAATTCAGACCAAAGATATTATAGATGGAATGTGTGAGGAACGATATGGCTAGCAAGGAGGTGACTGCTGAGATGACGAGTAATAGAGAAGTATGGAAGAAGAAGACATGCTGCGTCGACAACAAATAAATTGGGAAAAGGGCTGGAGAATGATGATGCTTCACTGGCTAAACAAAAATAAATAAAAACTGTGATGGTGATAAAGTCCAGGCGCCGATGTTTGCCAGCGGTGTGAACAGTCAGCGATCAACTGCATTTCTTTGTGCCTGTATTTCTTCCTTTACACGAGTTTCTTGAGCGAGAAAGTAGCTGCTTCCTCGTCAGCGGAGGTGTGATGCACCGCGACGAAGAAGCGATTCTATCATAAATGCCCTAAAGAATCTGTCGTATCCTCTTGTCATAATTATGTTACAATATCATATTTACTATACAGCTAGGCTGGTTACAGAACAGGTAATATTTAGTACTGAATTTATTTATTTACTTAAAAGAACAAACCATAATAAGCTTACAGTATAAATTAACACCAAATTGCTTGTATACTAAAATGAATGAGAAAGTTACATATAAAATAAAATAATCGTTTTTAACTAAGTGACACAAAGTTGAGACGCAAAAACAACAATAGCTCATTTTGCTAAATTATATAATATTAAAAAACGAAAACTAAACACATACCTACGATACAAAATTAACAGGACACTTAGACGAACAACTAAATCTTAATTTCTATGACATACGGGTGGAAATGGCATGACAATTTGTTATATTTAACACGAGTAACTAGTGAATTTAACTAGGTAAACAAAAATCTAAATACGTTCATACAAAAACAGTAAGACTCGGCTAAGACTAGGCGACTTAAGCTCAGCGCACACCTGTCTTATCGCAGCTCTGCGAGGGCCCTGGTCGCGGATCTGGCTCCGCGCGCGGAATCCGCGCGTCTGCGAGAGGCGCCGCGGGGGGCCAGCGGAAGTCGCGGAGCAGACGCGCGAAGGCTCGAGACGCGGCTTGACAGCGTTCCGCGCCGGCCGCTATAACTCAACTTTGGCAAGCCATTCCCATCCGTATGTCATAGAATTTTCAGTTAATTTTTGGTGTCTTGTTGTTTTTGTTTAATTATTTGTATTTACCTAGTTGCTCTTTGTAGTAATTAGTGAGCGCTGGGCCTTCCAGAGCATGCGAATGTTTTCACAAAACCAGTTTTTTAAACATACATTCATACAGTTACGCGTTTTTCCCATGGGCAAGGCAGAAACAACAAAACGCCACCTGCCACGATCCTTACATAATCTTTTCGCTTCATCCACGTTCATACATCTAGTCATACATGCACGCCGGTTGCGAGAACTTCGCACCTGACCTTTCTGAGAACCTCACCAATAAGATCAGTGTCCTTCCAGGGCGTCCCGGCGCTTGCTTAGTGTAACATGATGGTAAAAGATCAAAAAACAAGCAAAAACATGAACCGACCATGCCCTTGGCGAAATTCTCCAGTTTTTTCCTCGGAACTCTCTATCTAGAAATCAGTCAATCTTCTGACTTCGGGAGGAAAGTTTTGAGTATGAATGTGCATGGCTATAAGAGTAGAGGAAGACCAAAGAAACGTTGGATGGACTGTGTAAAATATAAAATAGCTAGAAACTGGGTTATTGCTGAGATGACGAGTAATAGAGAAGTATTGAAGAAGAAGACACGCTGCGCCGACCTTAAATAAGAGCAATTATGTTCTCCTCACCTCTCTGCCGTCTCCTGAGCCTGCGTCTCCTGCAGTAGACCATCAGCGCCAGAACTAGCACCATGTAGGCTCCAGCGACTGATATCGACACCACCACGGCTTTGCCAGCAACGCCGCTCGACTCTTGGGGAGGGAGCTCTCCTTCTGTGGAAGTTAATATGGCGTATAGTGGAATATCGAAAAAAGGTGATAACATCGGTTGGCTTGTTAGCCATTCATCATCATCTACATACGCCTCTGCCTGATTACGGGGTAACCTTTTAGTTAGATCTATTGGGTTTGATTACCCTGAAACTGGACGTCGAAGATCTGCGAAATTCAGCCCGTAACAAAGATGTTACGGGAATTAAGAAACGATTCCTCCGTACTTCCAAAAAGCGCGAAGTTTCGAAGGTTCGAAGTCTTAACGTGCTTGTCGAAGTACGCAGGGGTCCTAGTATGTAGTTTTAATGGCCGACCTCGGCAAGCGTTGCTTAACCTTAAATGTCGACCACCAGCTGTGTAAGCTAGGCAGCCGCCCCTCAGCTGCAGCACATACCTTGGTGCACGACGAGCGTGAGGTCGTGGCGCGCGAGCCCGGCGGCGCTGCCGGCCGTGCAGCCGTACCGGTCCGCGTCCGGCGCAGACACGTTGTGGATCATTAACGTGCCGTTGTTCATTACGATTACTCTGGCGATAAAGATGGTTTAGTTGTAAGGTGGGCAAAATGATGAAGTCAACGGTGTAGGTTCACTCAAATTGGTAGTGTGGATATTGCGGACATTTCTGCTGACACTGGCAGATATTTCAGTACATTATCACTCAAACTCCGGTGTACGGAACCAGAGATTTTGCGAAGATATCTTTTGTGCAAGGTTTGGTCAACATTGACTGAAGTTTGCTACTAATAGGACATAGCCCAAATGTAGTGCTAAAATATCCAACACATGACTACGACAATTTTCTTTATACTATTGAATTAATCAATTAATATAGTACCTGGCTGTTGTAGCGTTAACACCATCTTCTACGTCCACTCCGTCTTCTGAAAATCATAAAGAAATTCTTCATACATATGTTAGACGTCAACAAAGATTGAGCATGACTGAAGACGTGAATCGTTGGATTCGCCCATACAATGCTAACTCGCGTGAAGAAAAATGAGGTGTAGGTAATACTCACGCTGTTTACCCAGTATGGCGAGGTTCCGGTCCCAGTGCGTGGTGGGCGGGGGGTCGCCCGTAGCCACGCAGTTCAGCACGACCGTCTGACCCACCGTCACGTGCACCTGTTCGCCTGCCGATGGCTCTATCACGCGGGGGGTTACTGCGGAAGAGGTAAATGTAGTTTTAATGCTGTACAGATAGTTCACGTTGAAAAAAAGCATTTTAGAACTCAAAAATTAATGTATTCAAATGCACATAAGAGGCAGTACATCTCAGCCCCAAAAAAAACCCAGATTCACGCGTCAAACCCAGGTTTACAAATTAATCGAACTGACTCGACTACGCTTCATTTAAAAAAAAACCGACCCTAGTTAGTTTAAATACAATCGTGGGATCGTCGAAAAAGACATTATGAAGCTGTTGATTTTATGATCAACAGCTTCAATATAGTAATTTCTCCATCTCTGATTTAATTTCGTGAAAGTTATGGAGAACACTATTTGTTTAGAACATACCCACAACATCCAGATTGATCTTGGAAGTGATGGACTTATCTCCATCAACCGCCTTGCAGGTGTACTGTCCAGCGTGGCGCTTCTCTGCGTCCGCCACCATCAGCGTGCCGTTGGCTGAGGTCACGCCTTCCGGTAGGGGAGCTGTGTCGTTCTAGACGGAGATAAGCATAGATTAAAATATTATTCATTTAAACTTCACGTGCAGTAGTGGTAAATAGGCGCACTTAATGTCACAGGGCATTTTACCAACCTAAGATTGCAACAGACGTAGAATTAGTAAGATGGAATTGGCAGGCCTTTATGCATTTAGAATAGGTACGCCAACAGTAAAAATGTACATCAAAAATTTAACAATAAAAATGTGTAGTTTAAGGTTCTTATGTAGGTACCAGGCCTTTACCCTGTAGCAGGGCACAGCAGGCTCAAAGCCTACAGCTGGATATAGGGCTCTCCTATAGCATATTATTTAACTTGATCCTCGGCCATCTTCATCCCGCTGCTATGAGCCACCATGTGATGATCTTCGCTGATCCTGTCCTAGCCTGAATAAACCTACCAAGATTTCTAAATGTGGTTGTTTGGCAAAATACATGGCAATGGAAAATACTACTGGCCTCGTAAATGAAAATACTATTGTGTTTTCATTTACGAGGGGCAATACATAAATACAGCCGTATCAGTAGTATCTTCTTCTATTTTTATGGCGAAATGTGTCACTGCACTACATCTTATATTTACCATCTTTTGTACCACATTTAACGCAAATAAATAATTTTGACTTTGACTTTCAAAAAGTTTCGTACATAATTATGTGTATGAAAATATAGAGTAAAAAAAAGTACTAAAAGATAAACTTACCAAAAACCATTGCACAGTGGGAGCAACACCACCAGCCACTTTGCAGTGAATCTTCCCAGATGAGTTCAATTCCAATTTCTTGCTATACGGCTCTGGTTCAAAGCGCAGCTTGCCATCTGTTGATGAGTGGACGAACTGATTTAATACATTGAGTACAACGCCATCTATTGCCGAGTAGATGGATTTAGTAAATTTATAGAATATAGCGCCACCTATTGGTACTTTTTTATCAACTACAATTCATAAGTTTACAAGAAAGTGATAATAGATGGCGGTAAGATCTGAAAACTTTTCGCCCTAAAACAAAGGAATAATTATTACCAATTATCAAGGCATCCTTTGCTAATTGGATGGGTTGAAACCATAATGCCGGTTGTGTATTTTAAAATATAGTTTCCCTTTTAAATTATTATACAGTTTTTGTAGGTTATTATGTGCGCGCCGGTTGTATACGTTAGTCGTTACGCCTGAATACGCACCTGACCTTTTCGAAGGACTAAACCAGTAAAGTGAGGTCAGTGTTTGCCCTTCTAAAATCTAGGGCGTCCTTGCTACGACCGAACCTAGGCTTAAGATCGCGCTATAAATTCTTTGTTAGATGTTTTCTTAATTTACTGGCTCGCCTATAAGCCCTGGAGAGGTAGACAGAGAGGTACTATGAATATACTATGAATACTATGGTTTTCCTTCACATTCAAAAATCATTTTTTTCAGCCGGTTTCGTGATGACTCATTTTGCATCGAGTACAAGGGGTTAGACCCAACTTGTGCTAATCCAAATGCCGTGGTTGTAAGACGAAGTCTGAAAGTGGCGCCGGTGTATGAAAAGTTGTGTGGTAATCGGTTATCGTGATATGGACACGTGATGCGGAGGAATGAGGAAAATGTAGTGAGGAAAATTTTGAGTATGAATGTGGATGGACTGTGTGAAGGATGATATGGCTAGAAAGGAGGTGACTGCTGAGATGACGAGTAATAGAGAAGTATGGAAGAAGATGACATGCTGCGCCGACACACAAATAACTTGGGATAACGGCTGGAGAATGGTGATGATGAACGCAAAGAACGTACGAGCAATGTAATGTCTAAAATGTTTGCACTCCACCTAGGATAGGTTATCTATATATTCTTTTGACTAATGTATGTATGCATACATCATATACAAAAAGGGAGTTTTGCAGATACTTTGTCGACTAATGCAGAGATGTTTCCAGAAAGCAAAAGGAGCGAAGCGAGCTCGAAAATTTAAGCAACCCTCCTCGAATAGATTAGGTTCTTTTTGCTCATTAATTCAGAACAGAAATTAGAATCGGAAAAAATCTGTCAACCTGTAATGAATTGAGCAAGTGAAGGATGTATTATTAGCGAGCGAAGCGAGCTCGAAAATTGTAGTATTTCGCCTGGGATAGGTTGATTTCTATAATTATTATAGTTGTCCGAGATTTCTATGCCAATGGTCCTGTCAGCTTGCCCATGTATAATAAATTATAATACCATCCTATACTGTCCCACTGCTGGGCAAATGCCTCTTCTCAAACCGAGAAGGCACGAGCATCGATCACCAAGTTTGCTCAAGACGGGTTGGCGTTTTCAGACTTATTTTGATTATAAGTCCAGGTTTCCTCACGATGTTTTCCTTCCCCGATGTCTGTGATGTCCAAGATAAACTTAGAAATTACATATGAATTGAAAAGATCACATAGGTACATGCCCGGATTTGAACTCACAACCCCATGCATGAGAGGCGAGGCCTTAGCCTCTGGACCATCACGACCTGACCATATAGGGCATGCGAAACTGGATTTCGGTCCCAATGCTAAACCCGGGAAAAATCGGGTTTTACTATGGGACCGAAACCAGGTTCCGCATGCCCTATACCCGTGTTTTGATAGAAAAAATATAATAGTATTTACCATCGATATGGATAGCACGATGTCGTCTGCTATTCTTGTGGGCACGGATCTTGTGAGCCGAGTGATGACTCACATCTGCAAAGAAAGAAAAACAAAGTTAGGTCCATTCATTAATTGTTCGTAGTTGATCAGATTTTCAGTCATATAAGCAAGACAAAGGGTTCTTTTATGTGTGTATTGATAAAACAAAGGAACGTCACGATTCTTCTACTACTGTTGGGACACAGGATGACGGAGCGTTACTCATACATGAGTGTGGGCCGAAATCCACATGTATTTTACATGGAGCCACTGCCTATCTGACCTCCACAACCCAGCTAGTACTGGGTAATACGATACTCCTTGGTAAGTCTGGTTGTGAGACTTTCGAGCTACTAACTACCTGTAACGACTGTCAAAGATCTACAAATGACAGCTTAAGACCGTTTATATTAAACAAAATCTGCATTTTATAACATAGCTACATATCCTATTGAATCCAATCCGCGATGCTGCAAGTACTAAACAATGAGATAAACAAACGATCAAGTGGTTTGTTGATACAGACGCAGGGAAAATGGTCACTCGAGCTGAGTGCAGGCTATCGAGGCTCGATTGATCTCTTAATATAGGCCGCTATTAGCATCCATTTTGAATTTGTATTTATGCATGGTGCGTTTGGGATTAGAGTTCGTTATCCCGATTGGGCTGGAGTGGACTGTTCCGTCTAGTATTTTTTCTGACTGCAGTGAAGTAGTCACAAATCATGTATGTCTATGCCAATCTATTTAAGTCGCGAGTTAATAGGCTTCTTTTGGGCTAGCTCGTTCCATCGTCGATTTCATCTCTGTTCTCAGAACAAGACTGAGGTCAAGAGCAGGCCCATTTAATAAAATGACAAGCAGGGATTAATTCCTTATTCGAAAACCTAAATTATTCAAGATTGGACCCATCATTTTCCTAAAAAACCAAGAGAAGTCGTTCACGAGATTAAACTTTTACTAAACCACGATATTTGGCTGTCATTCCCACAACAGGATATTGGAGATAAACGCCTAACAAAAGACATTATAATAGTCTTAAAATAACTAAATACCACATCAAACGTGTGCGACACTGCCGTGGTTCACTACTTAGAACGAGAACAAACGATTTCACACCACCCTGTTGTAAACACAAACAGACTGCTTATAGTTAACTTTGACTGAGGTTTAATATTAACTGTGCAGCGGGATATATCAAAAGGGCTTCATATTTATAAGAATTGCGGCCAAACGCAAGCCAAATCGGTGTAAAAAAAAAGAATCCAAATAAGTCTGATTACCTCGTCGATCTATTGCAAGCCAGACTGACGACAAAATCTAGCAATTCAGCCAAAATTAAACGCCATATTATTTACCTAGCCTTTTCCTAATTATGTTGGGGTTGGTTCCCAGTCTACCCAGATGCAGCTGTATACCAGTATTACATGGAGCGACTGTCAATCTGACCTTCGCAACTCAATCAATCTGTTCTGTTGTTGATACAGTTTCTCAGCGTATCTTGTGAGCGAGTGTCATAAATAGCATTAGATCTGTCAATTGGGGCTTTTTGGAGGGCTACCTTCGCCCCTGGAATGGCTGCCGAACCTGCTGTCACTTGATTCGAAACGTCTTTTATGTAACTCTTTGAATAGTGTACAATTGGTTTATATACTATCTGGGAGTACCAATTCTACACTATATAAATTATTTAACAAAATGAACACCCCAACCCATTGACTGTCTCGTTAGTCTATTGGTAGCGCTATTGCTGAGCATGTAGTCCTGGGTTCAATTCTCAGGTCGGTCAAAATTTTATTGGGTTTTCCTATCGGGAATTTGTCAGTATGGACTTTGGCCCAGTTGATACTGATACAATAGGCTCGTCTGCCGCATGAGACAAAAACATAACTGGCGAAATCTGTGTGCAGTATAGGTACATCTCTGCCCAACCCGCCGGGACTACAGGCTTGATGTTATGATAAGTTTTAACACCCCAACAGGCCAGCAACTCACCACACATCTTCTAACACAGATTTTTTATTCCAACACAAGACAGACAGCGTCCAATTGCGGTCCATAGTTAGAACAAACGGTTTCACACTGCGCGCGCGCGGCAGTGAGTAAACAAACACGGCGGCACATCAAACGCAGTGCGCGTACGCTTTTACATTTGTAGGGCGACCATAGTCAAAATCGGTTTGGGATAGTCCACATTTAGTGGGGGAAAATATATTCACGGTTTTAATAAGAATACTTCACTGTGGCGATGACGATATGACAAGAAAGGTGGTGTCTGATAAGATGACGAGTGATAGAGAAGTATGGAAGAAGAAGACATGCTTCGTTGACCCCAAATAAATTGGGATACGGACAGGAGAATGATGATGAATTTACTTCACGGTGGTTGGCTAAACAAAGCTCCGATTTAGTTTATTTATCCGGCAAATCACGAAGAAGATCGAGGAAAGAACTGGGCAAGGCCAAAAAGAAGGCCTGCGTTTCAAATTCCAGTTATTGGACAAAAGCTTAATATAAAATTGAAATGAACTTAATTATGTCATTAGGCTTACCCAGTTAACTCTGTTTAGTATTATTACTGCTGTGGTGGGCGCGATAACTTTATCTTTGGTTTCGAACAACTCTATATAACTGTGGGTCTCACCGACAGATAAACATTGACAACGTACACACATTATTGTGTTCTTATCTTGTTGCTTTGGCTACGTAAGTTGTATATTTCATACCTACAAAACAACCTCATTTTTCTTCTTG
The DNA here is from genome assembly GCA_964057025.1 of Standfussiana lucernea. Lineage (NCBI taxonomy): Eukaryota > Metazoa > Arthropoda > Insecta > Lepidoptera > Noctuidae > Standfussiana > Standfussiana lucernea. The sequence goes on from OZ059810.1 coordinate 3,136,544, forward strand.
AGATGACTAATATAATATTATTCACTACTTTTGTTCTCTGTCAGATTTCCTCGTTCAGAATTCTATCCCTTATAGAGATTCTATTACCAGAACCGAAATAGCTCGCCAAGCCTGGTGGTAGACGAGAAAAATAGTAGCGACTGCCACCACTAGTGGCAGACCGGTGGTGGCAGTCGGGAATAAACCATACAATTTTTTATGCCGTAGCAATAATCTTCCATTTGTAATACCAAACAAATATTATCGTTTCAACCAGTGACTTTAATATCAGTCGCAGCCAAAAACAATCCCTAGCACCAAACACGATTATCCCAGAACCCACCAAACTTGGACCCACCGTACAAAATCTAAATATACGCGGAGGCAACTGTTGGTCATCACTCGCCATTGAACCCACACGCCGTGGGTTCAACCGATCAGTTATCACATGGCTATTACACTACAATCGTCGAACACTAAGGTGGACGTGGTACTTCTTACGCCTCGGTCACGACCTCAGCTGAAGAGACTTAACGCGACGCAACACGCGCGTGTGTCACTTGTTTCCTTAATAACGCGAGTACCGTTGCGTTAGGTCACTCGATGCATGCTCTCAGCAATTTCTTTAATTTGTTCTCTCCGCAGTAGATATGGACTAAGGATATTTCTAGATCTTTGACAATTATTCCGAGTAGACAGAAGCCCGAAAGACGAACCACCTATTTCACCAAGGGGTATCGTGTTATCTTTTAACTGGGTTGTGGAGAACAGGTAGGCAGTCGCTGCATGTAAACTACTGATATTCAGCTGCATCCGTAAGACTGGAATCCGACCCCAACATGGTTGGGAAAAGTCTAGGCAGATGATGTTTTGTCCGCAGTCGCTGTAAAACGCGTATCGCTTGAGCGCGTAGCTTGAGGCCAAGCGGTTGTGCGACCGGAAACGGCAATTAGTACGAGTGTTATGATAAATGGTTGGGATTGATAGTTGAATAGGTAAATAGATGGTGCTGATTGATTCGGTTTCGGCTTTTTTTATGTTGATTGTGGTAAAGAACCAGGTGTAATGGTTTTAAGTAGGTAGTTATTTTCATAGGGACTTGTGGACATCTGCAATGTTATTATTTCTCCGCTGTTTTTTTCTTTTTAATTTATTTTTTTCTTTTTTTTTTTTTCGGGATCGAAGACAGTTCAATAGTTTCCCTGGGACTGGTCTAGATTTATTGCCTTGGCGCTTAGCTGATGGTCCCAACTGTTGATTCAGGCTTTCTGGATTTGCAGTAGTTGGAAAATTGTGGTGGGCTTGTAATCTGCAATGGATCTGACTAGATAGATTTCGGAGATCCGATGACGATGGTCGTTGATATAAGCAAGTCTGGGTGGAGAACTTCTGGTCTGTGGTATGTTGGACCGACAATCCAAGGTGGCTGCGTTGCGACAGATTGGATGCAGTGGTAGAGTGAGAGCGAATGGGCATCAACGTGCAATACGGGCCTAAAAACTATGATACCTATAAAGTTTAAATGGGAAAATTGAAAGGATGAAAACCAGAAAAAGATTTTATGTGAAGATAACGGCGGCTATTCAAGTTATGGATCCTTTTGGACAAAAACTAAACTTTCACTAAAGTAAATATTTATTTGGCAGATAACCAAGCCAAGCCAAGTTAATGCTGCCAAGATTAAATTAAAACTTCTAAACAGATTTAGACGACAAAATTCTGTAAACTCTAACACGTAAACAAGCTTTAAATTCTAAAACAATTTCATCAGACGAGGGAACGAAGAAAAATATCGCGTCAAAATATCACCCCTTTTACAGGGAGGGGTTAAAAACAATTTAGTCAAGCGCTTCGCAGATCCTAATAAGTACAGACGTTTAGGAGATTCAAGATGGCGACGGCGCGCGTTTAATAGGTATTTTATTTATTTTTACCACCGACTTCCAAAAGTATAGTTATTTTATTTACTTAGTATTTTTTATTGTTTATTTGGAAGTCGGTTTTTTGTTATTTGTATTTTTAACATAGCAAGTAATTGTATAATAAACATCTACATGGTGTAACATAATAAACGCACAAACTCTCGTGTGGTGTCTCGGACCATTAAAGTGAACCACTTTTGTTCTACGACTTATTGAATTAGCAAAAAAAGAAAGGACTTTCTAAAGGAATTGACGCAATCAGCTGATCAACATTTTATTTCCAAGATCCGAAGGCACTCCACGGGCTTCGTCTACCAAATGAAAAAATAATTATGTAAATCATGCATGATTTCAAGGAAAAATCGGCGACTTACATGAAAAAAAAAACAAAAAAAGTGGAGAAAACTTTACTTTCGGAAATCTATTTTTTGTTTCGTTGGATTTTTTGCCACCGACTTCCTAAAGTTATTTTCCACTTTTTTTTGGTTTTATTTTACCATTTTTAGCTATCGTATCACACACAAATCCTTAGCAAATATCAATTTCTTTTATTTGGATGACATATTTTTTCCAGCTATTTTGATTTAAAAACCAAACTACCGATTTTTATGAAATTTCTATGAGACCAATCGGGAAGTATATCCTTTTATATAAAAGAAGAATTTTTTAAATCGGTTCATACATGACGGCGATATGAGGTTACAAACACAAAAAAAAATAATACAACGGAATTGAGAACCTCCTCCTTTTTTTGAAGTCGGTTAAAAATAAAGATACTCGCCGAAAACATAACCTCCTTCTTTGAGAAATCGGTTAAAACAATTTAGTCAAGTGCCCCACAGGTCTTATTAAGCGCAGACATTTCGAAAATCCAAGATGGCGCCCGGAGGCCGTTACTTTTTATTTCCCAGTTTCTAACTATCCTTTGTTAGGTTCGGTTTAGTGTTAGACGTGTCCGGTGTTTTAGTAGGGAAGGGGTTTTATTTTAATTATTGGTTTGCTATAAGGTTCTCTTATAGTTTTGCAAATTGTAATTTTATAAGTAGGATTTCAGATAAATGTAGTAATTAATTTACAGTTAGTACTTGCTTCATTCAAGTACTAACGAGAGGCCCTTTTACCAAAATTAAACCACGATTAAACCAAACCTCAAACGGCGCAAATACAATAACCTCATTGGTACCTATGTGTTTGTGCCCTTTGGGGTTGAAACACTAGGACCATGGGGTCCGAGTGCGCACTCTTTCGGGACATCACCAAGCGGTTGGTCGACTCTTCTCGTGACCAGAGGGTTGGCCTATTTTTGGGTCAAAGAATCAGCATTGCCATACAACGTGGCAATGCTGCCAGCATTCTGGGCACTATTCCATTGACAGCGATGTGGACGAATTTTTTGACGCCCTTTAATACTTTTCTTCTTTTATCTGTACATATTTGTATTATTATTGTATCAGACATCAAATGATTAAATTGAAACCAAATTATAGGTACCTATTTTCAAATACTAGTCGATAACCAAACATGTAACTATTACATACCTATTTAAAATAGATCAAGATATTTTTTTTTTGATAATTATCATGATACCTATCGGATAAAAAATATGTTTGTTGATTAAACACAATGTTTCTGGCCATACTGCGTACGATACAGCGAATATAAAAATATATTATGTCTGTTGGAAAAATTATGAAAGTAAGTACTTACTTATCGTTTCTTTTTTCAAAACATCTCTTGCTTTTGCATTTATTTTTAAAACCTTTTACCGTTACATAAAACATCAGAAAATGTCTTTGAAATGGGGACGTTAACGTAGAAATTTTCTTGAAGATTTTAAAATCGTCGCTGTAACGCCTCAGAGATAGGAAGGTGTATCTAACATAACATTATGCCTGTTATCCCAGAAAGGTAAGGCAGAGGTACATACATTACACATTTCGCCAGTTATGTTAATCCGTCTAATCTCTGAAACGGCTGGACTGATTTTGACGAGGCTTTTACTGGTAGATAGCTGATGTTATAAGAAGTGACTTAGTCTACTTTTATTTTAGGAAAAGGATAAGGGATCCGTGCAAAAAACTTAAAACCTTGAAATTGTTAGCAATTCAAATAGGGAAGTCATATTTTTTTTTAATAATTTCACGCGGACGATGGTCGTCGGTAACAGATAGTGTTTGAATATAGAATGTCGATTAGATTAGTATTCCAGTCCTAAGTAAACTAGAATGCGGTGTTATAGCTTTATCTATGGTAGACAGTCGAACTATGTGGTCGTTATTCAAATTCATAGACATCGAACACAATCGATGTATATTTGATGTTGTCTATGCTGCCAATATTTTATAGCGGTGTATGGACGGATGAAGACCAAAATGAAATCGTTGGCCAGGCAATATTTCAAAAAGTCTGGAAGTATAGACTGTTTTGTTGCCTAGGATTCATAATAATGTCCCACTCCAAACTCCTTGCGGTCATTTTAATTTATTTGAGCTGAAAATTTCTTCCTTCCAAAATTATGCACATTCTTCAAACTCCACAAAAGTTTTTACTGTTACACTAGCCTTGTTTCATCCTACATTTTGGCAAAGTTAGCCACCGTAAGTAAACTTAACAGTTATCATTATTAATATTATCACAAAATAATTAGTTTAAATTCAAAAGCCATTAGAAACCCAACAACCATTACAGGTCTCTCAAATTAATCCACAGATAACCAAATCAAAACAAAGAAGAAAAAAACATTTGAAAATCGAACGCAGCGCCCCTCGCGGCGTCCCGCGCAACTGCATAATGGCGGCGTTGCCATGGCAACGGCTCGTAAAATTTTATTACTCGCGCCCTCCGTCCCGCGCTTTCAAAACGGTTACTTTGCAAAGCCATCCTAGATTAGAGATCATTTCATTTCAACGTGCTAGGCACTTATTCCCTAGTGGTTTCGTTTATCGCCTAGATTTTATGCGGATTTTTCGTTTGATTTTGCAGAAATGGTTGGGTATTCCGTATTCGTCGTGTTATGCAGAGGGGTTGCGTCGATCGAGTTGAAGTTAGAATCGATTTGGAACTGGCTGAATATTGTTTAAGTATATTGTGACTGCTGTATGTAGCGTATAATAAAATTGGTTCAGACGGAGATGTACCTAAATGAAACTCGATTAAGTATATTGCAAAGGATTAAAAAAGTATTTAATAGAAAAGTAACTTTTATACGGTTTGCATATGCTTGACTATTCAGAATGAGATCAGTCATGATCGTGCACTGATTTTAGGGTAAAACCTATCCTAGGTTATAAAAGCCAGAACAGGTTTTAGCCATCAGGTAATCTTAAAAGTTAAGATAAATAAATTGGTGTTGGCGCGGTATAAGGGTTTTTTCTTTAGCATCTCCTAAAACACTGGTCTAGAAAATCATCGATAACAATTTGAATTCAGACACAACTCAACAGTGACGAAACGAAAGGGATGTCAAACCATCTCCATACTGCGAAAGAATGAAAAGAATTGTATTTCAACACTAAACTCGCTTCAAATAGACATGTTAGGTATGTGTTTTAAGAACTATAATGCTTCCTATTTTTTAAATCTCTACGAAATATTTTTTTGCTCTAGCATCTATTTCTACTGCAGTAAGTTAATTCTTCTACATCTTGATAAGAAAGACCTCACCTTATACTAAAACCTTTTATAGCTTGAAACACCTCGAACGCCTGAAAGTTATAATTTAAAGTGTATGCTAAACAGGCGTCATTAAAAATTATCTGGCATTTAAAATATTATTGCCACGCATAAGTAAAATCTAACATCATTAAGTTTTCAAGTAAAACGCGTTCATTTCCATTGCTGGTAAAATACTATTAAAAAACTTCGTAAAAAGTAAATAATATTTCAAAGAACGTAAAAACTTCACCAAAGCTGGCCATTACACGCACGCAAATAAAAAACTTGAACCTGATTAGTTTTTTAATAAACTGTCGTGTTCAATTTTCATCAAGAAGTCGCCACTAATAACTTCAATAACATAAACTCAATTAGACAGAAGCACTTTGTTAAATAATTAAAGTCACCCCCACCACCCCCTCTTACCATAAACAACCCCTAGAAGTCGTAAAATAACACAAGTTTATGTATTTTGGACCCCCAGTATGCTACATTTTACGTCTACCCAGTAGGGCTGGGAAACGCTCTATCGATAACCGTAACGATAAAACTATATTGATGATAATCGAATATCGATTTTTAGTAGATATCACATTCTGTAATCTCGAGATTTGATGCCGATTTTATGGAATATTTGCACGAATCCACCTCTTAAACGTTAAGCAACGGTTTTATCGATACAAATCGGTCTTGCATTTAAACCTATCTAATTAAAACAGACGTGTATCGGTTTTAAATGCCGTATTACCAAACTTGGTAGCTTATAAGCACGAAGTTCTTCCTAATCGATTCCTCTCAAAGTTTGTAGACTTTAAGCGGCACGATAAACCAGGTCTTTGTTTGTTTTGGGTACCTCAAGTGTGTGCTCACTTCGTTGGTCTTAAAATATTGATATAACGAGACAAGAAGATATATGAGCATATTTAAGCAATCCTTTCTTGCTTTAACCTTTTTCCTTTCTTTAGCCATGAAGAAGCCAACCTACTGGCTACGTGCAGTTCAATCAAAGATTTTTCTAATGAGTTATTTGTTTATGTAGCTTCTGTTTTTACCGATATTTAGAGTTTATCGTGTAAAGTAACACAACCCTACCGTAACACTCATTACCTTTTATCGTAAAAAAACTTAATGGCGAAACGCAAACGAAAAGTCCGTGTAACGTTCACGTCAAGTTTTTTTTTAATGCTTTTCCATGTGGAAATACTATTTGGGGATTTTTAAAACCTTTTACTGTAGGTACTTCATTTATTTTGATATGGACGCGTGTAAAATGTTTGCAATCAACTTTTGGGAGCGTATATGACAGACGTAAATTTAAAATAAAGTAATTTGCTGTGGAGAATACAAATGTGGTGCGAAAATAACAAAACATTCCGCAATTTCGCCACCATTTTTCCTTATTTCGCACCAAATTCGATTCCCGTACACGTATATTTTCTGGCAAACGGCACGAGGCAAACGTATACAACCATACATCCTCTAGTCTATGCTCTAACGTTACAAGACGGGATGGCATTCTCGACACGTAGACAATAACGTCTCGTCTGTCACTCGGACGGGAACCCGCTAATTAATTTTAGATACAGAAGACTTGAAGACGTGTAAAGTTTCGCAAATAATTGCTAAAAATGGCTGTGTTGTTAATTTTTCTCAGAAAATACCGTATATATATGTAGTATTACAGTATTTTATTACATTGATCTGTAGGACACTCTCTCGGAGACTGCAAACAGTATTATTTTGACTTTTGTATTCAATTTCTCCAAGACTCACTCATCAACACGACAATGAGCTAATTCACTGTTAACGTTAGCGAGAAGTAACATTTGTGATTTGGCTGAGTGAAAGAGCAATGTTTCTTTGCATGCAAAAAAAACATGGAGAAAATCACGCTTAAGGGAGGCATGACTTGTTTCCGCTTTTAATTACCCTAGGTACGCAAACTAAAAGATTTATATTCAGTAGCATTTACTCAATAAACTTTTCTTATTTTATCAAGTGAACGCAGGAATAAGAACGTCTTGAAGTTTCAAAAGGCGCGCTCAGCATAAGTTAGTTCCCGAGAACGCTCGCTATTTTTCATGGCTAATTAATTTTTATAGAAAAGGTCTTCGCGCACTTACTTTTATTACATTTGAAAAGTAAGTTTTAATTATATTACGAGTACACTTTGCAGTGAAAGATGTTATGAAGCAAAGTAAGTTTTAAAATAAATTCTTAGCTAATTTGACATTTCCGAGTCAGTGATCCCTGAAAACTAGTTTTTTGAGCTGGCAACTTTCCAGAAAAGCACTAAGTTTCAAAAAGAATACGAAATAATGCATTAACAGAATGATAATTCAAATTAAATGCAAGCCCTGAGTGCAGTCAACAGAAGTTTAAACAGTAATAAATATTTGACAATTCAATTAGTTGGTCTGACTGTCTGGTCGGCAAACACTGTCGGGTGCAATCATACGAATTACTGGTAGCACTTTACTCATTTCGTCGATTGTTTGCACTGACTTCCCATTTATTTAAATTGATTTGAGGGTTATTAATAGTCACTGGTTGACATCTGGTGGATTTAATATTTACGTCCATGTTGGAATAATTGAGATCTGATTTTGGTTTGTTTTGACTCGGAAAACTATGTTTTTATTTTTTAATTTATTAGTGGGCACTAATAAATAAAAAAAGAGATGCCTCTGAAATTGCGCTACCGATAAAGCCGTAAATTCACAGTTTAGACACCTACCTAACCTAACCTCCTAAAAACCCTCACTACAAAACTATTAAACCCATAAAAAAAAACCTAAAACTTTACACGCGACTGCTGAGCATGAAGTTCTGGGTTCGATTTCCGGTTCGGGCAAAGTGTTGTTGGGTTTTTCCATCAGGCATTTTTCAGTAGAAGCCACGGAGCCTGGATTTGTGCGCGTGGCAATAGGCTCGCCCCGGACTTAAACATAACTGGCACACCACTACCTAATCCTTCGATGATTACAGGCATGATGTTATAAGTACCATTATCTTTAGAATCATAAAGCACGGACGAATCGAATTCTCCGCCCCATGTGTAGGTCACGGGCGACCAATGAATCATGATACAAAGCTCATCCGTCCAGTGGCCCTACAAGATTCCGAACCGGTTTTGAAACGCGCGCCCATTGGAGAATACGCTGCAGATTTTAATCTGCTGATACAGATTACAAAGCGCGCATCGATGCATCTTTTACCATAAAAATCGTCGGCCCACGGATATTGCCTACGGGATTTTCGTCTCTTATATTTTTGTGCTATATGCTGGAACAATGGAACTGAGGTTTGTACCTTACGTTGTACGCAGAATATGGTTGTGGGTTTCGGAGGCAAAGATTCCAATCGATAGATGTACCTTCATTCACCGTACTTAGGTTGCGAATCGTTTAGTATGGAAAGACGATACCTACGATTTTCGGTTCGTACTCTTACTATTAAAGTGAAACACAACGTTAAAGAAGCGAAATTATATTTGTGGATTTAGGGCGAATATACGCCAATAGTCCAGCGAGTGGAGCTTTATCTTTCAACATCCAACACTTCGTAAGTTAAAAAACTGTACCATCCTGTTCATGGATATTTCATAAAAAAGTACCTAATAGTCAAAAGTTAGTGCAAAAATGTAGAAAAGGAAACTACGACGCCTGCAAATTTTCACTTATTTAAGCTCCAAAAACCTCACAATAATACTTAACGAACACAAAATACACCACAAGACAAAACATCTCCTTGCAAACTCGATATTTTTCCTAAGGGCGGGTACACATTGTATTCGAAGCACGTTCCCGACCCAAATACAGGGCGCAGACGCCTTGCCACCTCACAATCATTGCGTTCAGAGGAACGTCTGTTTTATATTGGAGCTTCTAACTTAATTGACAAGGATCAAGAATGTTTGACGATCGTTTATTTCAATGGGCGAAAAAAGGAAAAATTGTCTATGGTGACTTGTGAAAAGAGCGGGAAAATTGGCGAAAAAAAAAGGAAAGTCTATGGTTTTGTGAAAGATGGCGAGATTGGCGACGATAAATTAATGTTTGGATACGGAAGACGGAAGTCGTTTTAATTTAATCTGTTGTATTTTCTAATGTAAACATGTTTGATTGGTTGGTTGTTGCTTTTTGACATGAGTTTAACAACAGATTTAACTGATCAAAAGATTTGTTTAGGTTTGGATGAACTGCCATTTTTTTCCTATAATGCTCCGGTCTGTCTTTACTATCGGTGGAATAACATGAACTTCTGGCAGTTTTTGTATGGGAAAACCACTGATTACAAAAAATTAAAACCTCTTCAAATCTATCAAAGAGAAACTTCAAAAACTTATTAAACATAGCACTTCGCCCGCGACTTCGTCCGCAAAAATTGTGATAGCTCGGCTAATAAGCATGATTTGAATATAAATTTACCCACGAATCTGCACCACGTATAGCGTAGCTTTCTACCAGTGATAAAAAAGTTTGAATCAGATCAGTAGTTCCGATGATTACCCCCGACATACAAACTTACAAATAAACTACCTCTTTACAATATGAAAGTGGTTTAAAAGACAACGTCGTAGTCGTCGAGTGTTTTGGCAATCAGTAAGTTTTCGATTTATTAATTATTGTCAATATTTTGATTCACTTTTAAAAACCGTCTTTGAATAATGCTGTCGTATCGCCTCCTATGTTTAGCAGTTCATTATTATTTTAGTATACCTATATGATTTTGTTGCATACGATCGACACGAGGACGAACCTTGGGGGCCGTCCTTTAATCACGTGAGATTTTTTAACCCTTAAATGCATAAAGTTGTAAAACTGCAACATACCATTCAAACGACCATAAAATTATTAGTATGAGTTATTACATATGTAGTTATTGTCTAGTGAGTGCATGGTGTTGTAGTTCTGCAACATAAGATTTTTAATAAAAATAGCTATGAAAAAATTTTTACGATTTTTTTATTATTTTTCCCTGAAAAATCTCTCGGTCTCTCTTTCTCGGTCTAAAAATAAAATCATGCATTTAAGGGTTAAGCCACTTTTATAGCCCCCCTCTTCCTTGGTGATACGACGTGAAGTTTACAGCTACCCCTCCACGCCCTCCCAGCATCACGTCTATTTTTTTTACTATCGAAAAGACATAGTTTCAGAAACTGTTTTAACAAAAATTCGGATATTTTATATCAAAAATCGCTTGCTGGGGTATTTAATTCATTACTGGTAAAAATATTTTACACGACACTCATTAAATTCATATTTTTCGTCCCAATAAAAATATACGTGATTGTTACATTATTCCCCTCCCCCATCGTGATTAATCGTGATTTTTTTTCTAACCCCTCCCCCCCTGTTAAAACCTCACGTAATTAAAGGACGACCCCTTACACCTTCCGAAGAAGAATATTTTTCGCCGTTGCTTATTTGCTTAAGTCACCAAAACCGAATAACACAACACCTTTGCCATGAAATAAAAAAGCAAAAAAAGAAACTGGACTATCTTTGCCGCATTATATTTCCGGGCACACATTATGTAAATATCTCCTGGGAGTCGCATAGATAATAGACTTTTGATCGCCATTCCTCCACGCGCGGCGGGTCGCAACCTAATAATATTGTGTTTGTTTCTATTAAGTTTGTTATGTTGGTAGTGTGTAGAACTATGTCAGTGTAAATAGAGCAGGTAACATACTGTATACGCACTACTAGGTATTCACTCGAGATCTCTTCCTTTCTGTTAGCCCCCAGAGTGTGACCCCAACGTATTTTGCAGTAGATACCAAATATTTTTGGATTTTGTAAATTGAGTATGGATGCTGTTAGCATAAAGCATTATCAATCTGTACAAATCCCACAGCTGGTTCATAGGCCTGACCTGAGTAGGCCACGCTGCCCCAGTGGTCACATAACTTCGATTTTTTTTGTTGCGGACATGCCGGTTTCCTCACGATTTTGAGAACAGTGGCCACGAAACAAATTCAAATATTGCGAAGTCTACGGTAAATAGAAAAAACCTTCTATTTTTCTTCGATATCTTTCTATGTTGTGTTTTTATCAAAGCCTTTTAAAATTTATGATTAAATCGACAGCAGGTGGGTCCAATGTCCTTTATACTGTTACCTGCCAATTTCCTTTTTCGCACAAAGCCAGCTAAAAATTCAAACTGGACGTAGTACAAGCTAAAAATGCGCGAATCCGAGCACGAACAAAAGTTTTACACAAAAACTATGAAAAATCTAGACGGGAAAACAAACATGCCTGGCGAAATTCAAGCCGAACAATTCAGCCGAGTTAGTCAAATAAAAAAATAAATCTAATCCCTAACGATTCAGCATCGAAACAAAAAAGATCGCATAGCAGACTTATCAATTATTCGACGCCGAGAATTTTTGCGAATGGCAACACAATGGTCCATCAATCCTTTGGGGACAAAAAACTAGCAACACTAACAATCCGGTTGAACAAAGGGCGGGAAAAAAGCGCACCAATGCGATGTCATGTGCGAATAGAAGTTTTTGGGGAATTTATGACGAATTTAAAAAAATATTGTTTGCTAACGGATCCGAAATGAGAGAAATTTTCAACGAAACTTGAGCAATATAAACTGAACTTATGTTGTTGTTTTCTGCCCACCGTGAAATCTAGCCAAAAAAAGGGATTATTCCATTATGCCCTTTCAAATTGCTCCACCAGTTGGACAAAGTGGACGTAAAACTATAGAATATTTTATTTTTCTATGTACATTATTTACCAACTACGAATAGATCTAAAATAATAATAAAATATATTAGATACATTAGATAAAAAAAAAATTAACAAAATTCCGGCTTGATGTGAGACTTACGTTTCAGACTGTGACATCAAAGAGATAGTGTATCTATGTCTATTTCAAATGTTTTAGAGGCAGAGTTACCGAACCTAAGGGAACAAGATAAGTACATAATTATAAATTATTGTGAAGGGTCCAGTAGGAATAATTTAAACGGAGTCTCACACCTTCTAGGATCTTGCTTACTTTATTGGGCTCCAGTAAAACAGTATCTGATCATCAATTTCCTGCCCGTCATAAAAGCCGAACTCGGGAGTATCACCAGTACCAGTGACCACTAATCCAAAGAGGCAAATATAAACAAACTTCCATTAATTCTAACACACATTTGTATCAACGCCACGCAAAGAGGATCATGAATATATTCAAGAGATGTCCTTCTATCTATGCGAAAGAAGTCAGTAATGGCGGCGAAAAAAAAACCGGCAAGAGCGAGTCGGACTCGCGCGCGGAGGGTTCCGTTCCGTACCAGCGTAGAATATTTAACACTACTACATACTTTTTAGGGTTCCGTACCTCAAAAGGAAAAAACGGAACCCTTATAAGATCACTTTGTTGTCCGTCCGTCCGTCCGTCCGTCCGTCCGTCTGTCAAGACCGTTTTTCTCAGGAACGCGTGGAGGTATCAAACTGAAATTTCTATATGATACTTAGTTCTACTGTCCCTGGAAGCTGTAGTAAAAATCAACCTTCTAAGTCAACGCAATCAAAAGATACAGCCACTTAGGCCGCAAATTTCCGCAAATTTTCGAAACTCGCACGGGAATCAAAACCTACAGGGTACTTCCCGTGAACTTAGAATCTTGAAATTTTGTACGAAGTCACGTCTTATAGTACAGATATAGGAAAAATTACGAAAACCGTAAATTTTTAGTTTCGTCATATAAAAAAAGTTATATACCCACAGGTTTGTACGGAACCCTCGGTGCGCGAGTCCAACTCGCACTTGACCGGTTTTTTTTTTTAAATACCTACTTCAGTAAATAGATCTAGCAATAAATGTCAACAAACACACATGTCTTGTACTGTCTTGTACGGACCCCATTTGATTTTTATGTTTATTGTTATAGCGGCCATAGTAATACAGATGCAGTGAAAATTTGAAGTGTCTAACTATTTCAGTTCAAAATATACAGACCAGAGTGGGAAAGTGACGTCACTGGACCCACCTGTGCAAGACCGACAGATAGCGGAGCCTTAGTAACTGGGCTCCGTTGGCCTTTGAGTACGGAACCCTAAAAAAAACATTATACAGCCAGGCAGAGGAAGTAAGGAGTGCAGCCTTACGTAAATAATGCGTGCGTACGCGAAACTATGAATAAATTATGATAAATATGTGTGGGAATAAGATTATGGAAGAAAATATGTGACAATAGTCTTGCTATGGTATGTTGCCGTCGAAATTATTGCAGGAGGAATCGTTTTGGAAAGTAATAAAACCATTAATAGAACGATAGACAGTGCAGTTACATTATTCAAATTTAGATAATTCAATTTCAAAGCTCGGAGCCAGGATTTGTGCCTGGTAAATGCAGTAGGGCATAACATAACTGGCGAAAAGTTGGTGAATGTACGATGAATACACGTCTGCCTAACCGTCCGGGGATTACAGGTGTGATTTGTGTTGTTTTAAAAAGACAAACAAACAGACGAAAGCCTTTTCTTCCTTTAATGCTGTTTCTCGAGCAACAATGACCCTACAATCTATACTTCTAGACTTTATATATACTAATACACACATCAAAAGTATCTAGGGATCAACATATATTTTTGCAATAACTTTTCTCCTGATTGATATTAATTAAAATTTTCTTTAAGGATTCATCAAATAAAGTGTTTTCGTTTGTCACAGTAACGATAAACCAAGTCACCTTTGCATTAATAAAGAAATTTGCCATTTTCCTAATAAAGGGATTTTTGACATTTGAACCACTAACATTAAAGTTCGAAAAAAAGACTGAAATAACAGTTTTCTTTAAAATTTTATTGGGTAACTTAAACAATTAATAATCCGTGTTTCTACCGCGAACACTAACAACACAAGAACATCGGTTTGGCATACTCAAAATGAGTTCATCCAAATCACGCTGTGGAACGGCCGCCCATGTTCGTTGCAACAACAAAAAAAGGTCTTCTTGCGACTGGATACCCTCCATATTCGGCAGAGCTCTTCTCTGTAGCATATCATCATGCATGCTCAATCGGGCTCAAGTCTGGCGACTGAGCAGGCCAGGGCAGGACATTGATGTTAGCTGCGGCGAGAGTCTGTCTTACAACTCTTGCGGTGTGCGGTCGTGCATTATCATGCATTAACTGAAATAAGGGACCGATTTGCACTTGTAGAGGAACGATGACGTCTGATACAATCGTCTCAGCATAAATTTGAGCGTTGAGGTTGCCTCTGATCCAAATCAACTCAGTTCTTCCGCCGATCCAAATACCCGCCCATACCATGATGGTTCCACCACTATAAGGATGGACTTCCTGGCAGGATTTTAATCGCTGTTGGCGTCCAGGGGTTCTCCAGTGTCGTATACGTCTTGTATCCGGTCTCATACCAAAACGAGACTCATCAGAAAAGCACACGAAACGCCATTGTTCTTCTGCCCAATTTCTGTGTTCAAGAGCCCATTGATATCGAATCCTACGATTGTGCATTGCTATAGGTGGTACCCGTAGCGGTCTTCGGGAATGAAGGTTCACTTCATGCAAGCGGTTTCTGACTGTTTGGTCGCTAATTAAGTTCCCTGAAGAGTGATGAAGCCTCACGGCTAACATCATGGCGGTTATTGTTGGAGCTCTTCGAGTTAAGATTTGAATGTATCGGTCTTGTCTCCGTGTGGTGCAGCGATACCGTCCTCCATGGCGCTCAGCCACGGTACCAGTGCTTCGGTAACGTGTCCAAAGTCGACTGATAACACTCTGACTTGTATTCAGAGCTAAAGCCACAGTACGTTGCCGGGAACCAGCTTCTATCATTCCCACGGCTCTGAGCATTTCTTCCCTGCTTAAATGACGTCGCCGCTCCATAATAACGTTGGTTTTAATCAGTAGTAGGGAAACAGTAGCACTAATAATGTCTTCAATGCGTTGTATGTTTTTATAGGGAAAATATTGACAGCTTATTTTCATCTTTTACTCGAATTTGATTGAGAGTTCCTGATTCAAATTATGAAATGCACCAAAAAGGATCCATATAAATTTATAAAATCATAAATTTATTACAAAGCCACATCTCAATCTCAAGAAATCCGCATAAAAATGCTTGATCCCTAGACACTTTTGATGTGTGTATTATAAATGCGAAAGTTTGGATGGATGGATATTTGTTGCTCAATCACGTCAGAACGGCTGAACAGATCAGGATGAAATTTGGCACAGAGATAGATTATAATTTGGAATAGCACATAGGCTTTTTATCCCGGTAGGACGATCCCGTGGGTAAATTATCCAACTCCACGCGGGCGAAGCCGCTGGCATAAGCTGGTATAGTATTATGGGAGTCATTATATCGGCAGTTAATCTTATTAAAACCTTATTGTCTGGCGCTAGAATAATTTATTCACCAAAGCTTGAGTAGTTCTCTGATAACTCGAAATATAAAAGTAACTGCGATAGCAAAAAGAACAGTGGAAGTGGGCGGGCCATATATGCCGTAGACTGGATGGAAGATGGGGGAAGAAAGTGCTGGAGGTGAGACCGAAATGGGAAAACAACCGACTAAGGTCAACAGACGATCTCATTAAAGTGACCGGAAAAAACTGTATATGGAACTGGCCATGATACAAAACCGCCAAAAGTGGAGAGCTATTGGAAGAGACCTACACTGAGCATTGGGTGGTCAAAGGTTGAAGGAGAACTCGAAATAAATGAACCGAGAGACTACCAATGAAATTGAACTCGATCAGCACATCGAAACGGCGGCGGCCGCGGCGTTCGAGAGCTGTCATAATTGCTTATGGAACATTGACACTCGACAACCAGGAACCGATTAATCTGGTTAAAAGGTTAGCCGGTTAGACCTATATAAACCATGTGTTTCATTAACCATTATACGAGTTAACCCTTATAATACGAGTATGGATTAATCATTTAAAAACTGCGGCCTAACTCCGTCACTTTCTTGCATATTTATAATGCACAAAAAATTAATTCTGAGCGTACCGGTTATTATAGGCTAATTAACGCTATTATACGGGTTACTTCTACTCAAAAAAATTTCACCTAACCCTAAAAATTAACCTGACTAAAACCCTTATACGGGTAATCTTTTCGGTCCCTGTTGACAGCTTTTGAACGCGATTCTCTTACAAATAAGAATAAATAAGAAAACCGAGAGGTATTTAAATTTAAATAATTATCTTGTACACACCCTCATTAATATAATACCCACCTTTCAAGAAACACGTATCCCAGAAATCCCCTAGGCCCCAATCAAAACATCTCAATCATTAAGATACTAGAGCATCCGCGCTATTGTGAGAAGGAGGGTAGACACAAAAGAATGCTCCGACATTCATGGGTAGGCGACGAAGCGTGCACTACACTAGTCGATGACGATGACTTAGGGATGTGGGGGGTGTCGATATCGTTAATATCGATAATATCTATAAAGACTTTGTTGTTGTGATTTTTGAAGAGAAGTATTGTATTTGGCTCTTAGAAAAAAAATCATAATTAATTTTACTAAAATCGGCTTATTTTACTTAAATAATAGTGACTATGCTCAAAACCAGTAACTAACACAAAATATTTACTATTGCCACGTGATTATTGCGCGAGTAGTATTTGAGAGTGTTGCAAAATGTTAAAACAACAGACAAATATTAAAGTCGGGTTTCCTGCCGAGTAGGATGTCCAATGACTTCCACCAGGCTTCGGATTGAGAACTACTTACCTTGAAATAGTCGGTAGAAACAAACAACAAAACTGCATGTGATAATATTTGGAATGAAGATACGATTTTACTAATGAACTTCTTGTCTTTAAAAAAGTACTTTTTTAAAAAAAATGCTTTGATTAAACTTTCCTGCTCCACAAATAGATTTCTGAAACAATTGTTTTCTTTGTTACTAAGCGTTCATGCATCGATGGCCGTTGACTAATAAGCGTTTGAATGTCGTCTTTATTCCAACGAATACGCGGTAAGCTGTCATTTGAAACTTAAAGAATGCACAACAGTATAAGTGTAAGGTTCGAACATTGCAGAATTGTGTCCGTAGATATAAAATACTGTTGGGCAATTGATTCTAAGAGATGCATCCATTGCAGAATAATATTGTCAAATTAATGCGAAGGTATAAGCCATAACAGCTAAAATGGATGTCGATTGTCGATATAATTTGGCAAACAGGTAAACCAGGAATTGGGTATATAGATATTTTTTTATAGCTTTAGTACTTTCCCATGGGTTAATTTGGAACTTCTACGCAGGCGAATTTGCGGGCAAAATCTAGTTATACTCATCTTGACTATACAAGGCTATAATTATTAAGTAGGTAGTGTGTGGATAAAGGCGGATTTTAATTCGGCTTTTTTTTTTCTTTAACAGTGATAGCCTAGTGGTGTGACTGTCAGCCAAGTCATAGGCCTCATTTTACAACCCAAGACACGCACCTCTGATTTTTCGGAATCATGTGCGTATTGTATTATCAGTTGATTCAGTGAAAGAAAACATCGTGAGGAAACCAGCATGCCTGAGAGAAATTTCTCGACGGCATGGAAAGCCAAGTCAGAGGCCCATGGGCGGCATAAAAAAAATATATATTAATATGCATATGATCATAAAGGAAATACTTTTTTGGACACAAGTCGAGAATATGAAGAAGAGGGAATACATATTTTGATTCTCTATTTTTTTAGGTCATAGTTTTAAAATGCAATCTTTCTCTTAACCATATCTTTAAGAAATCTGTCAGAAGGCGCTGTAGTTGACTTATCGTAAAAAATAAGAGTGGTGTCCCATCCCTAGTTTCGAAATAGACATGCCACTTGATGACTCCTCCACTACCTAGCATTGAAACTTAAAACAACACCACAGAACTGCGATCTACATATAAATACAGTTTCTTGGCAAAAAAAACATACGCCTGAATACCATGTCTTCATTTTTTTAGTGCGAATTGGCCAGTAAGAAAAACATTTAAGTAACTAGAAATCAAAAAAGCTCTTTTTAGTAACTTGGGACAGACTTTTGCTCAAAACAGAAAGACGCCGAAATATTGATTTATGAGAAAACCTATTGTTACAAGATACGCAACAATTTGTTCATAGAATCCATTACAAATATGCACGCAGTTAAATATTTACTCATTACAAATAAACCCTTTAATCCCTCCGGTATTTGCTTAAAGATCTTTGTCTATGGCACTCCTAAGATTGGTATCTCAATATTTAGAGGAGCAATGACAAGTATGACCACCAATACAAGCGATTCTCACTGGTCATATTAGTATGACATGCCAGTATGACCACCAAGAAACCCCCTCTCAATTGGAACAATCAACAAAAACAACAACAAACAACAATTAAGAGTTCATTACTATCTAGTATCTAGATTGCAGACTAAGTTAGAGTACTAATATACTCTATGGTTCTTTTTTATAGGCTAGTTTAGGCTTTTCTTTTAAGTTTTTTTTTTTTAATTTTATTATTATTTTATTGTGATAAATGAATGGGCGTTAAAAAAAGAAATAATGAAAAAAAAAAATAGTTTTTTTGATATTTATTTAACTTGCAATGTTATTTCTTAGTGATTGTAGTTTGCCTATGTCAAATCGTGCAAGCTAATTATTAGCACAACTTCCTCTCATCCTACGGGGTTGAAATTTTACATGTTGGTTCAGTTTCGATTATTATTTCCTTTATTTATTTCTCTTACTTACTAATTACATTTTTAAATATTCCTATAAAAAAAAAAACATTTAAAAATATAAAAAATAGTAGCCCACCGGTATCGGGAACAGGGTCCAAGCTACCGGCGGTCAGGGCTCCAGAGAGAGGAACCTCCTAACAATACGAGCCGTGTCCAGGAGTACCGCTTTCTGAATCAAGCCCTTGATCCAGCCGCCTAACGAGAGCCTCCTCAGGTATTGGTCGAGGCTCTTGGCAATTAAGCCATGGGCTGAAACTACTATCGGCACAATGATCGCCGTGTCCACTTCCCACATGTCGACAACCTCGCGAGCCAAGTCAAGATACTTGATTTGTTTATCTTTCTCGGCTTTCACGAGGTTCCCGTCATGCGGGACCGTTATGTCAACAATCATTGCGCGCCGCTCTGATCGATCCACCACCACTATATCAGGCTTGTTGGCCACAATAGTCCTGTCAGTGATGATGGATTGATCCCAGTACAGTGTGATATTGCCATTTTCGAGAACTGGGTCGGGCACATACCTATAGTACGGCACTTCCGATTCCACAAGGTTGTATTTTAGAGCAAGTTGCTGATGGATAATCCTGGCTACAAGGTTGTGTCTATGCAAGTACTCACCGTTAGCTAGACGAGAACACCCGGAGATAATGTGACGAATTGATTCGCCCGGACGGTGGCATGCCCGACATATGTCAACCGTGCCGTCCTTCACAATAAATCTCTGGTAGGTATTCGTCATCATAACTTCATCCATAATTGCACAGACAAAACCTTCGGTTTCTCCGAAGAGGTCGCCGGAACGTAGCCAGGTTACGGACGCTGATAGGTCTACATCGGGCCCATGAAGGGCCCGGAAAAAGCGTCCGTGGAGCTCTTTACTCTGCCATACCTCCTTGCGGTCGTTAGTGTTAAGTACTACAGGTTTGCGCCAGTTCTCTTTAGCCAAGGAGAGCGGGGTGAGGCCCTTGTCCACCGCGACCACATCCCGATGCATCCCCACGTCGGTTTCTAGGAAAAATTCCCTGAGACTGCATATCTCGCGATTGTGGAGAGTCTTAGCGTTTAAAAAGCCTCGACCTCCGCACCTCCGCGGGATATACAGTCTCATAACCGAAGATCGTGGGTGATGCATTCGATATGCCGTCAACAATGTTCGGACCTTCCTATCCAGGGCGTCTAGTTCTGTTAGTGTCCATTTGAGTATGCCGAAAGAGTACATCAAAACCGGCATGACCCAACCGTTGAACGCACGCACCTTGTTCCCGCCTGATAAAAGACTATTAAATACTTTTCTCAGGCGGCCAAAGAAGCGCTCCCTCAACGATTGCTTCATGTCAGCTACATTGATGCCCAGCGCTTCCGACATACCCAAATACTTGTAGGTTTCGGTTGCTGAAAGGGATCTAAGATTTATGGAATCCGAGAGTTGGGTTCCCACAGATTCCACAATCTCCCCTCGCTTTACATGCATGACCGCACATTTGTCCACACCAAATTCCATCCTGATGGCGCTACTGAAAGTTTCAGTTACCTTCAGTAGCTCCATCAGTTGCAAATCGTTGGGGGCAAAGAGTTTCAGGTCGTCCATGTAAAGGAGGTGAGATATAACCTGACCACCTCTCCTCAACCGATAGCCTAGACCTGAATCCTCCAGCAGCGTGCTAAGAGGATTCAAGGCCAAGCAGAACCAAAGTGGACTCAAACTATCGCCCTGAAATATACCTCGCTCTATCCTTATCGGCTCGCTATTCCTTTGGATTTGCCGATATCCTGGATAGCGAAGGACTGTCCTCCATTGCCCCATACACGACATCAGGAAGGTGCGCAGAGTTGCATCAACTTTATACAACTCTAGCACCCTCATGAGCCATGTATGTGGCACCGAGTCATAGGCCTTCTTATAGTCTATCCAACATGTCGACAGATCTCTCCGGGAACGGCGAACTTGTTGGCTTATGGCCATATCAATGAGGAGCAACTCCTTAGTACCACGGGACCCGTTCCTACATCCATTTTGAAAAGCGGACATGATGGAATTGTCATCAATGTGTTCGCTAATTTTAGCTCTCAAAATGGATGTAAGAACTTTATAGACTGTCGGAAGACAGGTAATCGGTCTATAATTTTTGGGTTCCGCAGTACTACCCGATTTATGGAGCAGATGGGTTATACCTGTTGTCAGGAACTCGGGTAGCAACCCTGACTCTAAGGCTGACTGGAACAGGGTCGCCAGACGAGCGTGCGACCTTACAAACCACTTAATCCAGATTATTATTATTATTATTATATCTAGCCCATACTGTCCGACTGCTGGGCAAAGGCCTCCCTCCATTCCTTCCAACGGTCACGATTCTGGGCTACTTCTTTCCAATTCTCAAGGAAGACATCCAGTTCGTCCCGCCATCTCCTTCGTGGTCTGCCGCGACCGATTACAATATATTTATTATTTGTGTATTTGATAGGCATGATCTGATTCTAAAGCCAGGATTGACTCCAGGCGAGAGAAACTCTTCAACATCACAGACACGAAATTCAAGATATTCGCGCCCAGGGTAGAGTCCTGACAAGAGATCTCAAATAAGAAAGCTTTTTGTTAAAAAAAAAACACAAGTCATCTTGATGCTCTAAGAATCCATTCTATTACAAACGTCAGAGCGCACAGTAAACAAAAAGAAGAAACAAAACCATCGACAATCCGAAAGATAAAGCTGCCTATAAACATTTTTGAATATTTATAACGCGTTCCATTCAATGGCTGAATGAAAAGCGACAAAGGCTAGGTTTCGCGGGCCAGGCCAAACAATGATTTTCGTTTCCGCTCACAATATGGCGAATCTTTTCACCGGTATCCGTTGTTTCCAATTGTTGAAAGGTTTTCATTGCAGGTGCAGTTTATATTAAAATAGGATAGAACGTTTTTATTGAGAATCGCTCGGCCGTGTTTTGCATAACGATGGTGTAATGAGGAAGTATTTTCTATATTAAAATAATTCATTTTAAAAAGTTGTTCAATGAGCCAATTACTGTTTTAATTAATTGACTGTTGTTTTCGCCAACCATTATAATCACAGCATCCGCCACGGTTTTTGACAGCAAATAAATAAATCGATCCGTGTCCGACTCAAACTTAACTTATCCTAACCTTTTCCTACCTATGTTAGGGTCACTTTCTAGTCTAACTAGATCATAGGTTCCCAACGTACCACCCCCTGGTGGGCGCTGGAGCTTTTCATGAGGGCGGTAGCGGGTCCAAAGGCGGCTAAAAAAATTGGAGGGCATTATGTACTACATATCTCTATTTTCATCAAAAAAAAACATTTTATCTAGCCGTCTAAAATGTTTATCTTAAAACTATTTTATAAAAGGGGGCGTTGGAATTGTTTTTCCTTGTATAGGGGCGGTAGTCCATAAAAGGTTGGGAACCTATGAACTAGTAAGCATCAACCGACTTATCTGTTTAGGCGGGAAAACACAGAACAAAAATAAATGTACCAACTTTGATATATCGATGCATAATTTCTTGACAAGCAGCGCCACCACGAACTGCACACTTAAAGTGGCCGTACTGTATTTACATAGAACGTCTACCTATCCCACCTCCGCACTAACACGTGATAAGACTGGTTGTCAGGCTTGCTTGTATCTGCTGTCAAAGATCTAGACATGACAAGCGAGATCTATGGCTTAACGTGCTTTCCGAGGCAGAGAGGAGTCTCGGTATGTACCTGGATTACCCATTTAAAGAACGATCTAGTAAGCGTAGCTTTTAACATTCGATCGACCTGCGCGGCTATGCTGTTATTATCTAGCCACCAGCCCTATTACGTAATAGAACATCACGCCTGCAATCTCCAAAGGGTTAGACAGAGGTGAACCTAATACTACCTACACACCCACATTTCGCAAGTTATGTTTAAGTCCCATGTAATAGGGGGCAACCGGGCACAATTCAAGAATCTGTGGCTGGTACTGAGAAATTTTTGATGGATAAACCCAATAACACTTTCTTCATGCTCCGCCCTATTAAACACCTATATTAAAGATTTTAAGTAAGCACTTCTAAACCTTTTAAAGCGACTTCAAAAAGGAGGAGGTTCTCAATTCGTCGGAACCTTTGTTTTGTATGTTATCTCATATCTTCGTCATTTATGAACTGATTTGAAAAATCATCAATCATCTTTTATCTGAAAGGATATACATACTTTACGATTGGTCCCATAGAAATTTCATCAAACTGGTTCAGTAGTTTGGTTTTTACATCAAAATAGCTGTAAAAAATATGTAATCCAAGTACAACAAGTTGCGAAATTGATACTAGACAAGGATTAGTGTGTGATACGATAGCTAAAAAGGGTCAAATAAAAACTTTTTTGCAAAAAAAAAAACAGACTTCCAAAAAAAAAACACTAAAAAAGTGGAAAATAACTTTACTTTCGGAAGACGGTGGCAAAAAAGTGAATGAAACAAACAATAGTCACAGACTTCCTAGGGTACTCCACTCTTTTTGTGTTTTTTTTTTGGAAGACAGTTTTTTTTTTCCAACATGCCTCATATCTGTAAAATTTAGGCGCGGCGCCCATTATCGGTGGGCATCGGTGCGGCTCTGTACAGCTCGAGCGCCTGAGAGCTGCTTCGGGCGGCTTCGGGCTGCCTGGGCAGTCGTAAGCATACCTAAGGTCGCCGAGGCTGTCTTCGGGTGGCATTTTCGTGGCAGACACGTCGCAGAACAGTCATAACGTTCACCGCGCGCGCCTCCATTAGCTTGGCAACACCCAGCGGAAAATAAAAGGCAACAGCCTCATTACTTACACGTATAGGTTCACCGAAAGAACATCTTTGCTTCCAAAGCTTATTCACCCCAAATCTTCTTTTTTGCCATAAGGCTCCAAGTTTCTCTTCTTCTTCAGCAAGATGAACAATGAGAACTAAATCCCAATCCACCATTATAAATACACACGCACAACTGTTTTCACGTAACGTTACGACTGCTCTGTGACGTGTCTGCCACCCGAACTATTCTTAGTTTTGCCGAAGCTACCCGTAACGAGCCTCGGCGTCCTTAGGTATGCTTACGACTGCCGAGGCAGCTCTCAGGCGCCCGAAGCCGCCCGAAGCAGCCCTCAGGCGACCAAAGCCGCCGTAAGGCGCCCGAGCTGTACCGAGCCGCACCGATGCCCACCGATACTGGGCGCAGCGCCTTAGAAGCCTGTCTCAGCCTCGAAGGGCGAGCAGCAGTAATACAAAGGTCGCCGCCGGTCGCCGGTTCGCTCCAGGGTCGGTACGTCCCGAACTAGAGGTTATACGATAACGTCTAGTCACGTAAGTTTAAGTATGGAATATAAAATGTTTCAGAAATTACAAGACTTCTCAGGAGCGAATTTCGTTTGACGTCTTTGCTGCAAAGTATTTTTTTTTTCTCAAAATTACAGCCAGGATGATACCACGATTTTTTAAATTTCAACTCATTTCGTCTGAGAGTGTCCAGTTCAGTGGCATCTGCAGTGGAAATAGGCTTGTGAAAGGAAAAATGATTATTTTCCGTTATTCCAGCAGTGGAACTGTGTCCAGGGGGTCTAAAATGGCCACTTTAGCAGAACATAATAGGATAATAATATGAATCACATTAAAATGGTCACAGACAGTTAATATGTTGAATTATCAGTTTGTGACCATTTTACGAATTGTAACGTAATTCATATTATTATCATATTATGTTCTACTAAAGTGGCCATTTTAGACCCCCAGGATTAGACTGCAATTAGGCTAAGTTAAGTTATTAATTGATTAAGAATTCGATGCGCAACTCAAAATCATCATCATCATTCACCTGCCCTTATCCCAATTTATTTGGTGTCGGCGCAGCATGTCTTCTTCTTCCATACTTCTCTATAACTCGTCATCTCAGCAGTCACCTCCTTTCTTGCCATACCATCCTTCACACAGTCCATCCATCGTTTCTTTGGTCTTCCTCTACTCTACGATGCGTACCGCAACATGAGATCAAAATAACTACATTGTGGTTTAACTATGATTTACTTTTATTAACCGACTTCAAAAAAAGGAGGAGGTTCTCAATTCGGTTGTATGTTTTTTTTTTTTTTGTTTTTTTTTTTTTTTTTTTGTGTTTGTTACCTCATATCTCCGTCATTTATGAACCGATTTGAAAAATTCTTCTTTTATCTGAATGGATCTACTTCCCGACTGGTCCCATAGAAATTTCATCAAAATCGGTACAGCAGTTTGGTTTTGAAATCAAAATCGCTGGAAAAAATGTCATCCAAGTAAAAAAATTGCGAAATTGATACTTGACAAGGATTTGTGTGTGATACGACAACTAAAAAGGGTAAAATAAAAACTTTTTTGCAAAAAAAAAACCGACTTCCAAAAAAAACACTAAAAAAGTGGAAAATAACTTTACTTTCGGAAGTCAGTGGCAAAAAAGTCAATGTGTTTCATAAAATAACAATAGTCACCGACTTCCGAAAGTAAAGTTATTTTCCACTTTTTTAGTGTTTTTTTTGGAAGTCGGTTTTTTTTTTTACTTTCACGTATTGGGAAAGAAAACATTATCACATCATAATCCACATGTTATAGCTTTTTCACGTGCTATTAGTTTTATAAAGTGGTCGTACGAGTATATGTCTTCGGTACAGGGGGGTTACCATGATCTGTTTGTGCAGTAATGTTTTAGTACTATTCCGAGAGTGGGTAAGAGATGGCGTTAGACTAAGAGATCATGGTAACCGACCGACTCATGTATGAACTTTACGACCTACGACATAATAATATGTTTTTTTTTAGTCGTATAGTACCTATGTCCAATTTAAGTGTGCAGTTCAAGGTAGCGTTGATTGTCATGAAAATTTGCATCGATATAATATGTCAAACTTAGTACATTTATTTTAGTTCAATGTGTTTCCGCATGCATGTGTGCACGCATGTTTGACAAATAAATTATCTTTCTTTCTTTCTTTCACAGCTAAGTTGCATGAAGTGTATGCCAATTTCGGGATTCGCGTTTTTTGGTTCCATAGTCAATGCCAGATAATAGCACGAAAGTCTGACAACCAGTCTAACCAAGGGGTATCGTATCACCCAATAACTCGGAAGTCAGCTAGGTAGTCGCTTCATGTATAATACTGGTTTTCAGCTGCTCAATTACGACTGTTTTACGTGTTTTATGTGTATTACGGCTGTTTTCAATTACGACTAGAATTCGACCCACCCCACAGGGACAGGGACAGGGAAAAGGCCAGGTGGATGATGTTATTTTGATGCAAGTGTGATGTTTTTCAACTTGCGAGGCAAGAATAAAGGTATATTTTAGTAAGTAAATGCGAATTTTACCTTCCGATCCAAATGCGTGCTCGAAATCTGTAACAAATAGTTAATTTATTAGATTTTATTTAATTGACTTAATTTAGGAGTTTTATTGGGTTTTTCTTTTAGGAATTTCTCAGTAGCAGCCACGGATTCTTGATCTGTGCCCGGTTGATGGCAATAGGCTCGCCCCTTATTAAATGGGACTTTAACATAACTGACAAAATGTGGATGTACTATTGGGTATACCTCTGCCTAGCTCTTAGGGAATAACAGGCGTGAGGTAATGTTATGGGAGGTTTCTATTGAGTTCAGGAGAGATAACTCATTGAAAGCAATTAAAATCTTTCACAGCTACATATTTCACCTGTGATTTGCCATTACTGTGAAAATAATAGTTATCTTTATATTGGTCTCAATAAAGGTGCTGTTAGGTTGCTGCTTTCAGAGGTAGGTAAAATACACGTGAAAAGGCTATGATAGTTATTTTACTCGACTCTTCCCGTGACCAGAGGGCAGGGGGTCTAAAATGGCCACTTTAGCAGAACATAATATGATAATAATATGAATTACGTTACAATTCGTAAAATGGTCACAAACTGATAATTTAACATAATTATTAACAGTGCCTGTGACCATTTTAAGAATTTTAATGTGATTCATATTATTATCTCTATCTATTATGTTATGCTAAAGTGGCCATTTTAAACCCCCTGGCCTTTCTTTTGGTCAAAGAATCAGCATTGCAATGCTGCCAGCCTTCCAGGCACTATTCCTGTTGACAGCGATGTCGACGATTTTTTTGACGCCCTTCAATTTTTTACATCTTTTTAGGTGTACCTATTTTTTTTAATTACTATTTTAAGTTTGGTTATAGATTTTTACTCAGCAGTTAACCTTTCCTAATAATGGATAAAGAATGACTTCGTTCGAAGTAATCAGAACCTCATTACAAATATATCAAAGAAAATATAATTATGAGTACGTCAAACCATTTCAAAATATGTCATCAAAGTAACATTTTTCTAAATAAAAAAGCCACCATTACACAAAATAATTTCCTAACACCCGAGTTCACACGCCACTCAACAAACATGAAGGGTCGCCGTGCGATTCGTTAGCGTGAACGCTGCGATTTAATTGCGTTTTCCCAACTTGCAGTACGGCCACTGCAGTTGCGACTAGTTTTGAAGTTTTATTGCTAGTTGACACTTGACACCTCAAGTTGTGATTATTGTGCAATTATGGACCTTTCGGCGCTAAAACGACGCTGACCAATTTTTTTTTTTTTTTTGAATGGCATCTCGCAGTTCAACCTAGGAGGTTGTCGTCTGCTCAACCGGACTATCCAGTGGATGCCTTGAATTTAAGGCCTCCAGCCAGGGCAAAAAACTTACAAACTAAGCGACTACACGCTAAGACGCTGACCAAGGGGCGCTGTTGGTATTTAAACATTTGTGAAATGAATCAGAAAAAACAGATGGCGGCGTTGGTTCCGATTATGGCCACGCGCCGAAAGATCCTTGTATAACTACAGTTTTAAAGTTTTAAACGTAAGTTGACAGCAAAGAGTAGAATACTTATACCAGGTTGACAGCTTCGATTAATATTTATTATACGAAATTATATCGAGCATTAGTGCTGCTATTATTTAGCCACGAACTCTAGTAGGCTTGTCGTCGCTAATTTTTTTTAATACTTACCAACACTACGAATTTTACCTGTATCGTGGTGGATGCGTTTACAAACATACCACTCACATACACAGTCAGACCCGGAATAACTATCTGTAGTCCATACAAATAATTGTTCCCTGCGGGAATCAATCCCGCGACACGCAGCGCAGCAGCCAATCGCTCAGCCACTGCGCCAACCGTGCCGTCAAAATATTGGATCACACGTATTTACGTCGTTTCTGAAAGGAGATAACTTTGTAAGTTATCATCCTGTTTTTAACGTATCATTAAGTAGAAATAGGTAAGTAATAATGGTAGTTAAACTTAATCGTAAGTTGTTTTGTGCGTATATACACAAAATAATTAACATTTATTACTGTTGATGAAGGCTTTACTGCCGAGACGATACATGGCGTAGTGCCAAGTGATTTAGTAAACTTATTAGGGGATGGATCGAGGGAAGTGGTATGGTAGTGGTTAGTGTATAGACCCAATCACTATCACTATCAACAACGTCGCTTCCCGCTGTCTGTCCCTATGTATGCTTAGATCTTCAAAACAGCGCAACGGATTTTGATGCGGTTTTTTTAATAGATAGAGTTATTCAAGAGGGAGGTTTATATGTAGTATACATGCATATTATAGTAGAGAAAACATTAGTATCTACATTGCACCCGTGCGAAGCCGGGGCGGGTTGTGATTTATAAGCTTAGTAAGCTGGCAGGTTCCAAACCTGTCAATTTCATCTTTATCAATGTCTAGCTGAATAAAGACCTTGGAACTATGAGTACTTGATTATGCGACGATGACGATGACGAGGCTATATGAAAACGGCTGTATTTTTACCTGACTGCGGCGAAGCTCAAAAAGAGGGTTATGTTTTTGACTTGTATGTATGTCCGTTTCTTTGTTCCCTCGTAACTCCTCAACGGATGGAGGGATTTGGATAAATTATACGTCGTTAGTTTCGTCTTGATGGCGTGAGTATCACATAAAAAAATAAAAAAATCAAATAAAAATGGTGGATTTGGGGTGCCATATTGTGGAGTTCGTTTTTTTTTTTCTTTTAATACCATCGAGTGGGGTATCAAAAAATGAAGGGTAAATGAAGAAATGAAGGGTTAAAAGATGATTACAAATATACAACGTGTCCCAGAAATCAACGTCAAGCCGAAAACGGACAATAGGTCAAGTCGTGACAGTTATTAGAAAAATATAAAAAAAAATCTTGGTCAATTACTTTTCAAATTATAAGGAATCAAAAATAAACCTCAAAAAGTGACAACCTTTGATGATCTTTCAAGTCCTGTGACTACAAATATTAACTTTTCGTCAGTTTTTTTTCCGTGATGTAACCATGAATAACCCTTCTGTAAATTACTGTTAAAAGTTAAAAAATAACTCCCTCAGTTTTAAATAAAATGTGAAATTTTTGCCCAACATTGAAGACAAAATAATTATATAACCCAACTTTAACCGACTGTACTGATTTTATTGAAAATATAATAAAAATGGAATGGGTGCCGCCTACTTCCGACTTTTTTAAATTTAAAATGTGCTTGTTCTTAGCTTTTCAGTATTTTTTTTTTTTTACTTTTACCGCAGCCGGGTTTTTAATTTTTTTCATTACTTTTTTGTCTCCTACTCCTTTTAAGGGATACCTGCGGATTGGCCTCTTCTCATCGTCTATACTAATAATACTATAAAGAGGAAATATTTGATTATTTGTTTGCATTGAATAGGCTCCGAAACTACAAGACCGATTTGAAAAATTCTTTCACCGTTGGGTAGCTACACTATCTCCGAGTGATATAAGCTATATTATATTTTCAAATAAATTACGAATCCTTACTAAAACTCCAATAATGTAACCCAAGGTGTAAAAAAATATACCTAAAAAATACCTTACATCGCGTGCGCTGCTAAAACTATTGATGATAGAACAAAATAATGTACTACGACTTTGCAGAACACATTATTATCTACAAAAAGTGTCGCGACAGCATATGTCAAATTTTTATGTATATTGTCACAATAATTGTTCTTTTATTTTAAAAAAATATTTGAAATGCCGCCGCTAGAAAAGGCTCTTTATTTGTACCTTGGTAGTCATTCTTATCAAAATAAATTACTTCATAATCAAGACTGCTTTAATACCTTTATATATGTTTTTGAATTACTCAATTCGGACATTCTATTCGCAAGATATCACGAGTTCAAAAATGTACGTATTAGAAAAAAATCGCATGGTCGCCGCTCACTCCGCTCGGCTTACTATGCGATGTAGGCGTCACTGAGGTCACCATGGGATCTGGAGGCGATAGTCCTCGCGCGCCTACATGAATGGCGCGCGGAGGTTCTTCGCCGGGGGGTTACTCCGCTGCCGCGGCTAATTGCCGCTCAGCGGACAAACCTCCGGGCCGATCTCATGGTGACATGGAGAGAGCGACAGTCGCAACCCCGTGCAGGGCACGCCACGATAGTGGCGATAAGTCCCCTCTTTGAGGAGTGGCTTGAGAGGCGCCACGGCGTCCTCACTTTCCGCCTGACGCAGGTCCTCACCGGACACGGTTGTTTCGGGAGGTTCCTGCACCGAATCAGGCGGGAGGAGACGCCCGGGTGTTTCCACTGCGAGGATCGACCGGAGGACACGGTGGAGCATACGGTGGAGGTCTGCCCCGCTTGGGCGGAGCAACGCCGTGTCCTCATAGCGGCGATCGGCGGCGGCGACCTCTCGCGTCCGGCCCTGGTTCGAGCCATGGTCCGGAGCGAGACGGAATGGGAAGCCGTCACCTCCTTTTGCGAAGCAGTCATGCTAGCAAAGGAGGAGGCGGAACGTGAGAGAGAGCGTTCCTCCTCACGTCCCAGCCGCCGCGGGAGACGCACCGGGCGTCGGGGGCCACTTGGTGGCCCTCGGCCACCGTAGACGCGGGCCTGTGGACGGTGAGCTAAGGGCTAGCTCGCCGTCCCTCCGTCTTAGGACGACAGGCCGTGTCGACGGCGCGTTCGTGTTCCACGCGCGTCTCAAAGAGATGTCAGCATAGGGAGGGGGCCGATGCCTGCCGGTTGCTGCGGGTTGTTCGAAAGAGATACCGCGGCCCCGGAACACAAAGGGCGATGAAGGAACATGGGTGGGTTTTAGTCAGTAAAAGTCTGACACTCCCTCCCGCTCAGCCCAGAGCGGGAGAAGTCATTTGATGATTTCCCATCCGAAAAAAAAAAAAAAAAAAAGGCGTCACTGAGGTACGGGAGGGGAGTCAATGTTAAGAAATTCGGCTCCATAAGCAGTGGTCAAGTCAAAAAATTAAATTAATAAGTTTAATGGCTTTTGTTTGTTGTTATGATCTTTTTACAAACATTAGAAATAAAAATCAAATAATCGAACATAAAACAATAACAAAAAAATAATATAAAAATAATAACAAAAAAAATAATAATAATATCCAAACATGTATGAATGGTAAATTATGGCTGAACTGTGATATTTATACAACTGTTGTGTATTACCCATATTTGAAAAATTTAATTCTATTCTATCCTATCCTGTCCTGTCCTATCCCAGCCTATCCTGTCCTGTCCCGTTCTATCCCGTTCTATCTCCCGTCCTATCCCGGCCTATCCCGTCCTATCCCGTACTATCGCGGCCTATCCCGTCCTATCCCGTTCTATCCCGTCCTATCCCGGCCTATCCCGTTCTCTCCCGTCCTATCCCGTCCTATCCCGTTCCATCCCGGCCTATCCCATACTATCCCGGCCTATACCGTCCTATCCCGTTTCATCTCGTTCTATCCCGGCCTATCCCGCCCTAACCCGTTTTATCCCGTTCTATCTCCCGTCCTATCCCGTTCTATCCCATCCTATCCCGGCCTATCCCGGCCTATCCCGTTCTATCTCCCGTCCTATCCCGTTCTATCCCGTCCTATCCCGTTCTATCCCGTCCTATCCCAGCCTATCCTGTCCTGTCCCGTTCTATCTCCCGTCCTATCCCGTACTATCGCGGCCTATCCCGTTCTATCCCGTTTTATCCCGTCCTATCTCCCGTCCTATCCCGTTCTATCCCGGCCTATCCCGTCCTATCCCGTTCCATCCCGTTCCATCCCGGCCTATCCCATACTATCCCGGCCTATACCGTCCTATCCCGTTTCATCTCGTTCTATCCCGTCCTATCCCGCCCTAACCCGTTTTATCCCGTCCTATCCCGTTCTATCTCCCGTCCTATCCCGTTCTATCCCAGCCTATCCCGTTCTATCCCGGCCTATCCCGTCCTATCCCGGCCTATACCGTTCTATCCCGTTCTATCCCATCCTATCCCGGCCTATCCCGTCCTAACCCGGCTTATACCGTCCTATCCCGTTCTATCTCATCCTATCCATCCTTATAGTTGAAAAAGCCACATACCAATCAAACTCGCAACCTTATCCACGAAAAACGGGTCTTTGAAAACCATAGGCAGCGTAAAATACCCCTCTACCTTTAACTGACATAGACAACAAATCATAACTCGTTGCAGTCTATGGGCGGAGGGGAGGCAATGTTCTTGAGTTGTTACCACGGACCGGAACAAGAGTTGGGGGACGGCAGACCCTTGTAGGATGGTATGTGGAAACATAATTTAAACAGGCAAAGATTGAACTTATAAGTTATAGGTAGGTAAAGTTCAACTTTTTGGTTGCCAAGTCTTATGAAATCTTGTATTCACTCTTTATAGAGCTGAGTGGTTAAAACATTATTATAAACTAGCGACCCGCCCCGGCTTCGCACGGGTGCAATGTAGTTATTGATGTTTTCTCTACTATAATATGCATGTATTAACATATAAACCTTCCTCTTGAATCAGACTATCTATTAAAAAAAAGTAATTAAAAAAACTAAAAAACACGACTGCGGTAAAAACTCAAGTTAAAAAAACACTAAAAAGCTAAGAACAAGCACAATTTAAATTTAAAAAAGTTGGAAGCAGGCGGGACCCGTTTGAGTTTGAAAATATAAAAATGGAATGGCTCCCATCTGCTTCCAGTCGGGTTTTTTTTTAATTTTTTCAATAACTTTTTTTTTTATTTCCAGCGTTTTAGTTTACAAATATGAAAGATTTCGTAGACGATGAGCCAAACAAATTTTTACCGCTTTCACCGCGTGGAGGTAATCCCAGCTTATGTTGTGTTCTGATTCAAAATTTATACCCGGTGTCACTTTCACAATTAATACGAATCTAACGACACCGCTGAAGCTAAAATCCATCGAGCCGTTCAGGCTGCAGAGCGTGCTAAACATTTGAATTTAGCGCCAAAACTCCGCCATTTTTTTTAAATTATTTTGATATACCCAGTGTCACTCTCACAGTAAATACAAATCGAACGACATCTCTCAAACTAAAATCCAGCGAGCCGTTCAGGCCGCAGAGCGTGCCAAACAATTATACATCCATACATACTCTCGACAAACATAACCCTCCTTCTGGCGCAGTCAGGTAAAAAACGCATCAAAATCCGTTGCGTAGTTGTTTTAAAGATCTTAGCATACATAAGGATAGACAGAGGGAAGCGACTTTGTTTTATTCTATGTAGTTTTGCACCCTCGTCAAAATTCAGGAGGTTGTCATAAAAGACGTTAATAATCAATTTAAATTACGGTACCTGGTCAGTAATAATAAACGCTGCTTTTTTTAGTTGTTTAAATTTGACACTATTTCAGA
This sequence comes from Standfussiana lucernea, assembly GCA_964057025.1. Lineage (NCBI taxonomy): Eukaryota > Metazoa > Arthropoda > Insecta > Lepidoptera > Noctuidae > Standfussiana > Standfussiana lucernea. Next base: position 3,170,497 of record OZ059810.1, read on the forward strand.
ATTAAGCCATCCTCAAAAGGGGAGAATCACCCGTTTATCGAATAAACGTCTGCGTTTGTTTCTGTGTGAAAGCGCGGCTATCTATGGGGCTAGTATTAGACGGGCATTTTAATACGGGTGGTGTACACTTACCGATTTCCGATATTAAGAAAAAAATACCTACCCATTTTATTATAGATTCGGATCGAGAATCATTAGCATAGTTACCTCCTTTAATTTGACGAGGATGCAAAGCAACAGCCTGTATAAATTTTATTTACAACTAAAATCTCTCTCATTAACCCTGTTGGCAACATTTCTGAGGTTTCCATACACTTTAGAAGGAGGCGAGCCCATAAAAAGGTTGCATAATATATCGCTCTTCTTGCCAGCGCTATGTTCTGGTAACTGGATTTTTTTGAGTCTGCCAACACTATTCTGGTTTTAGTGACATTCTCTATGGTGAATTTTGTTCTGCCAGCTTTTATTGACACCAGTAAAGATAATGCATTTTATGGGACAGCTCTATAATTATCATGCTAAGATAGACATTAAATATCAATTTTATTGTGCCTGCGTTTTTGGTCAGCCATTTTTATTACCAAATTCAGCATGAAAATGGCTACGAAATATAGAAACTGAAGCGTGGCCATCATGGGCCAGTATGCAGCTTTATCGACTGTGAAGGCTCGAAAACTAATACACATTTTTTTAAATATGTTCACAACACAGTATTCCGCACTACCTGGCATCAAATAAAATTTAAAAATATTCATTCCGAAGTTCCGAAAACAGAAAAAAAATTCAACCGTGGTGCACCATTTTGAAAACTTACCGATGTATCAAATCTAGGATTGTAGGAATATGTGCTTTAGCAAGCGAATTATAAAGTCGTGTTTAGATTAGCGAGGCAGCGATTTTCCTATGGTTTTATTCGCGGTTCAAATAATAAGCGTAGAGAGAATTTCTTCTATTCGAATTTCGAGTTTTCCTTTGCATTTTAAATGGTTATTGGCGGGAATATTATTACGATAAATACCAAGGCGGGAATTTTATTAATATCGAATACCGTAGTGATTATTCAGACTTCTGGGTATTTATTCCAGCAAAAAGATGCTATAATGAAGTTGACTTAATCCAGCCTGATTTCATCTCGAATAATGTTGTTCATGTTAACTGAATTTGATATTGATTATCCGATTGCCGATTCCACGTCTATAGGTGTGGTCACTCTCAAAAAGGGGGCTAATGGTTAAACAGAAGTGGTCGTATTTATAGTCCAGCTGTATCAAGTAATTGGATAAGTTTGTTTTGCCCTCAAGTGTCAGTAAAAGCGAGAGTGAAAATATACAATGGACGGTTTAGTCAGCTGTATAATTGGAAAGAACACTTAATTTTATATTTCCAGGAAGTGGTTGTGGTTCACTGTCTTTTTGAACCCGTAGAAGAGTTTTGTTTAGATTTTTTTTTAACAGTGGACTTAAAAAGTTTCGTTTAACATTGCGAAGTTTTATTGAAAGAGCTCGTTGCAGTTGAATAGCAGTTAGACGACCATTTTTTGGGATCTACACTGGTTATTGAACTCATTTTAATCGAATTCTAATGAAATATGTAGGTATATCCGCTCTTTTTATACTAAATAGGCTTACGTTTTCTTTCATATTTGTAATGAGAAAGATAAAACCAATCTTATTTTCAAGCTTTCTCAAAATTTCTTAATTCAAAAACACCCGCCAATTCTTTTAATTTATACCACAGACAAACTAGAGTGGGGGGAGACAAAACTCGTAAATATGTCGGGTTTTATAGTAGCGCGCCCCTGGTAGGGGCGTTCGGTGCGGCAGGGGTGGTGCAACCCTGAGTTTTTACTTGTTTTCTACAATCGCAGTTTGTTAGCTCCATGATTTCTTGATTGCTTATCCGTATTAGGGATGTGCAGTCTTAAGAAGGAAATCTGTCTAATTTGGTTGGGATTTTCCTTCTGTTTTTCTCAGGATAATTGGAGGAAGTCGACATATTTTTTTTTACTCACGATATATTTGTTTTTGTAAAGATTTTTTTTGAGTTTTTCGTAACTTAACTACTTAGCATCGATCATAGACAAAGATTTTCTAAATATGTAGTACTAAAGGGAATGTACCGATTTTGAAAAGATAGTATTCTGTGGACGCCTAAATAATACAGATATCCGCATTTCATCCCTAATCATAACCATTTTTCAATTACGGGCTGCGGCCGACAAATACAATTTAAAAGGGGGTAAATGACCATCGAACAGCTCTATTCACATAAAAACCAGAATTAAACGAGTAGTTTCGCTAGAGTTGAGAAAAAAAAGACCCTTTGGAATATCTAGAGATAAATACCGGGTGTTAAGTCAGGTTATAAGCAGGAAGAACGGGTTTCCACGATTATCCATTCAAGTTCGCCGAGTCGATGAAACGTAACAAGTTGAAAAAAACTTGTAGACGAATAGTAATTATGGTGATTACAAACATTGCTCAATTAGGTAGGAATCTTTAGTATTTACGTTTTATAAATGCGAGCTTAATGTTTTGATACTTGGTATTTTTGCGTGGCTTTAAAATTATCGGTAAAGATTAAGCTCGCCCTTCGTGAATGGCCAAAAAAGAGGATTGTCTGCAGTATTTTTAACATCACCAGCCTGTTGCAGTTCACAACTGGACATAGGCCTCTCCAAACGAACGTCAAATCTATCTTCAGCAACTCATTCAGTTGTTACCAGTTACCCGGGGGTGTTTTGCTTAGTAACACGACCATGAACGCATTCATTTTATCTTTAGATGGTATTAAAATCCTTTTAATTTATACTATTTTATACACCCTGGGAGGGTCGTCGTCATCAGGAACGTTAAACGTAATTGCCGATGATTATGTCAATGTACAGCGTTGTGGTACGGCTCTATTCAGAAGCAAAGCTCTTTTCTCACTCTCGTAACAGTTTGAATTGTGAGAGCAGCCCATGCTATAGTAAAAATATTAGCCAGTCAGCGATGGTAGCGAGGCTAGGTTCGCGCGGCGTATAAGTTATTAAGTATCGGCATTCGTGGAGGCTGCTTTAATGCATCTCAGCGGCTGAGAGGGTAGACGAGACGAGGTGATGCGTACTCGACAGAGGCAGATGAATATGATATTGGCAATTAATTGGCTTGTCACCTTTATGTAGTTTTAAAAGATTTGTTTGGTCAAAAGTACACTTTTTTGGTGTTTAATCATCTAAATTCGAGAAAATTTTAAAAGGAAACTATTTAAACCATAAACCGTCTAATAAAAAATAAAAGGAAGGTCTTAAAAACTGAATATGGCTTACAGAAATACTAAGTAGGCGACTGCAAGCGAGTACAATTAATCATAGAGACCACGTTTTTTTTTTCGCCCAATTTATTCCATCTTTTAAAAATAAATGCCTCATCTACGTAAAACGTAATTAAAACATAATTTAATTGAAAACAAGGGCTGAGTGCCATAAATCATTGCGTGGTGATAGTTATAATTGGTTCCGTCTCCCGTAGAGATGATTGGAACACTATGCAGGGTCATAAGCCGAGAAGATGACAGAAGAACCACACAATTTCTGATAGACACCAATAACATCATTGTATTTTGGATACTTTTATGAATCAGGAGTATCTCCAGACTACAGTCGACATGGATGACTGGAGGGACAGGACTGCACGTGTAGCATGATCACCGTAGAAACGAGTTTTGTCCACGGAAGAAAAGACAAATTGACAGATAGACAATAGAAATCTTTTAACAATCTGTCATTTTGTCTATTCTTCCGTCGACAAAATCCGTTTCTACGATGGTCATGCTACGCGTGCTGGTCGACGCCGACGTGGAGTCACTTGGAGGATGCCCAGCAGTGGAGGACGTCTTTTAGGCTTATATTGGAATATTGGCTTGAACAAAATGCCTCGATTAGGGCTCGGATCATTACACCTACTTTCCTAACTGCCCTTTTTCGGACTGGGCCTTCTCAACGTTACTGGATAGTGGCACATGCGCCGCCGCCGTAGGCGGAGCACTACGGGTCGCTACCTGATCCATAATGGACGAAAAACAAAAAAATATCGTAATTAAACAAATATCGGCTAAGTTAAAAACGATTCCCGCATTTGGGCCGGAATCTTTAATAATGATCGCATTTTTTTAAATGAAGCGTTAATCATGAAAAGGTTAAAGATCTCTGACATTTTGTTTTTTTTACGTAGGTACGTAGTACGTACCTAGTAAAGTATGATAAAATTTTGTTGAAATTTTACTTTAAAAACAGATAACACTAATGCCAGTTTATGTTAATTTAATTGTGTAGGTACTTATTAGTTTGGAAAAAAACTTGTCATTTATACCAATCAGGGGGGGGGGTGTAGGTAGAAAGCATAGATAATAAAATCCAGAGGATTCAGAAAGTACATAAGTTTGAATCTAACTTTCTGTGCAAGGAGTAGAGGTAGCTTTTAAGTATCTATAAACAATTTTAACATGACTTATTAAATACAGAGTTTTTACAAGACAGACCAACACATTTTTATGTTCCTTCTATCAACAATCTTTTCTAAGTTCTGTTAGTGTTCTGTTTCTTCATCAACTTTACTATATTTTGGTTCAAACAATATATAAGGGATGAAACTTGAAACTTTTAAAATAATATTGCCATTACTTGGAGTTACATTCCAACACTTCATATAATTTCTGGATAATTTCAGAAAGAATAGAATACTTCTTATTTTGTACATAATATAAAACAAGACATAAATGTAGACAATTCATTATGTTTCTAAGGTTTAGTATATCCAATGAGTTTATTATGATAATAAATACTACAGAAACCCACTTACTGACAACAGTAACTACTTTCTACATTATCATCTTCATTACAATAACAAACAAGACTTAATAAAGTCATTAATAAAATACAATAAACTGATTGTGTCAATAAAATACCTCTCAGTCTAAATTTATGATACAAGCTGATATTCTCAATAATATCACTCACTGAAGATAATATTCTCATTACAGCCGCTGAATGGTTTCAATGTTTTGTGTTTCATGTTTGTGCATTGTGATGACTTGTAATCAAAACATTATTGAGTTACAAACATGTTACAGTATCAGCTTATCCTGTTGATTGAATGCAAAAATGTGGGTTAATTTTGGTATTTGATTAGGTATCTGATTATCATAATGTTGGCAACGAGAATAATGTGTGATTTATAAAAAAATAGATTTTATCTTTGGTAGGTATAGTGAGCAAAAAGAAGTATTTTACATAGAATGATACCCATTGTTTTTGATTTTTTTTTATTGTTTCTATGTACTTCACAAAATGCTACATAACTAAATACCTACATATATTATCTAAAATTGATTGTTTAGTGATAATACCGGTTTTAATAACAAAGTTGTAAATCTTATCATGGACATCTAAGATAAACTAAAAAAAAATGAATTGAGAATCAGATAAGCACTGCAGTAGTTATTACATTTTACAGGAATTATTTTTAAATTCATTTCAAATATGAATTCACATTGGGAATGAAAAACATAAACATTGATTGGATGTGCAAGGCCATTGCCAAAAATTAAATAAGTAAAACAAAAGACAACTGACAGGGGAGGCATAAAAACTAAACAAACGGCATTCTAAATTCAAAACGAGCCATAAAAACATGCGCCTCCGTTCATAATAACATCAAACGAAGCAAAGGCATTCTTGGAACGTCCGCACACTGTCAACATCAAAGAGTTTCGACTTCCACTGAAACGTGCAACAAATTATGTATTCTAACAAATTCCCATTAATATCTGCACGGAATGACCGTAAGGACCTATAAATAGCCCACCAAAGGGCTCAAAGGATGCGACTTACCGGATAGAAGGAGCATAACCAGCAAAAACGGACGCATCACGCACATTTTAACGCACTTTATCACATAAAATTGCAACACTTGTTAATAAAATTCGTATTCTAACTTGCACACGTCCATTTTTTGTTTAAACTATGTTAGGCAGGCATGTTTGTTAGTGAAAATGTGGATGTAAACAATATGCAAGGCGTACGACCTGCCGAGCGGCGCCGTCGAATACGATGAACGAAGTTGAGCAAACGAACTCGGAGGACGGAGCTTCAAAGCCGCTTTCACAGACAGCACACATTATTAGAAAAGCTGTTCACGGACGCACACTAATGCAATTGAGGGATTCCAGACAGCGGCTAACTTCGTTGCATATTTGACAGTTCATTCACACCGTCTTGCTTGGAAATCGTTTTTAATACTGTTGTTAAAACAATTACCTTGAATCTGAAATAAAGGAGAAACAATTAATCACGATTTTATTGTTAAAAATTATGTATCAATCAAATTTTAAGATAATCAATCCGCAAAATTGATCTCAGTCGTTATCATTGCTTCAACGTAGTTCAAGTGATTTTCGGTAGATGGCAATATATATGATTTTACTTTAAATTTTCTACTCGGCAACAGATGGCAGTAAATTAATAAATGTTATTTTTACCACTAGATGGCCCTGATAGTTTCAAAATCTTTTTTTAATGTGCTAATATATGAACTGTGACTGAAACAGGGAGATATCGGCATTTTATGACCTACAATTCAGATAGGTTAATAATTTGTATCCGTAGATGGATACTATAAAGTTAACATAACTCCCAGTTGTAAAAGTCGTTATTTTCCAATTAATTTCAACTACATGTTTTTCCTGCATATTTAAGAAGAGCGTGCATTCATTGGGTTTAATAGCCGCATAAAATAATAAATTGCAACTTAAAACCTTATCAGTGCCGATCTCATTAGAGATAACATTATTTCTTTGTTATGATACTTGATGGAGATTAGGTTTTGTTTGCATTGCAGATAAGAGAGAGTTATGACTGATTTCACGAATACTAGGTGACATCTAAACGTGATGCCTAAATATTTTTGCTTTGTACGATGTCGATAACTCATTGTTTAGACATGTTTATGTGTGGCCTAGTATTCGTGAAATCGAGCATTAAGTATATCTTTTTTTTATAATAACACTTCTTCTTTTTCTTCACTTCTTGCGGGTTCGCGAAAAGTGGAAGGAGTGGAGGGAGGCCTTTGCCCAGGAGTGGGACAGAGCAGGCTAGTGGAAAAAAAAAATTAACACTTTCGGTGCCAAGCACCCAGCATGTGTCGGAACAATAATTCATTCGTGTGCCCACAACCCGCCTCCCGAGTCGTCGTTATACGTAGCTATAATGACTTATGCATACAAGTTAAATAGATTATTTGAGCTTAGCAGCAAAAGTGTTAATTGCTATAGCCCATTATAATATTATGTGCCTTATGGGTGTTAAGTGTTATTCTTGTAGAGGAGATGGAATCAGTAGCTCTAACAAACACATGCCTATTTTAATACATAGGCAGACTACAAGCTGGGTTTACAGGCCAAAATAATACAATAAATAAAATTTAAACATTCTTTTTATTGCTGAAATGATGCTTCGCAAACGTCTGACCGACAATCAGCGGGAACACCAATGTTGCATCGGCGTACAACTTAACCGGAGTTGCATTTGGTTTAATCTTGCCCCAAGACACCGCTTCATCGGGCCTAGCACCAGCATCACTGCCGTCAAATTCACTTGCTGTGTTAATATACACAGCAAAATCAGCCCCATTTCTCATCAAATTAGCATTACAAATATGGTGTTTTATCACACCACCACCTAAAATAATCATACCCGTATTATTGGCCTTTACAGCCATAATATTCAACCTCCTTAAGTCACTTAGAATGTCTATGATAAGTCCTGGCCGCTTGTATGAGTGGAAATACATCATATCTCCTAAGGAACCATCGGTTAATGCAGGACTGAAGATGGGGATATTGTTTCTCCAAGCCCAGTAGCATACTGAGCTCTCATCATTAATTTTCTCGCCTAATTTCGCGATTATTCTCGAAGGAGTCCAAACAGTGCCATTGGCAATCTGTTCATTGAGCATTTCATCAAGTAACGGTGTCACCCACTCTTCAAATCGGCAGTAATTATCATTTGGAACTAATAAGTTACCAATTCTGTTAATGCCGCGAGTTCTCAACATTTTCCCGTTTAAATTGAAGTCTCCGACGTACGTAGGGGCAAGGCATTTTATAAAGTCTTCTTCAATACCTCCTGCAGTGGTCACAATACAGTCTACTAGCTTATTTTTCACCAAAAATCGGAGTGTATCACGTAGTCCGGACGATATCATGTTAGAAGTATATCCCAAAAATATAGTGCAGTTAGTTTTCTTCTTAATAAATATGTCTTCTTCATAAGGGTCACTAGTTTCTTCAGTCAATGGAACGGAGCGACATTTCAGCATTCTGTTGATTTCTAGGACCGCGTTACCGAAGTTGGTGGCCTGGAAACCTGATCGAACGTAGCTCTCGAGGATTTTGTTGAAATCAGTGCCATTTTCCCAGTCGTAACCCGATACGATGGGTGTTTCAGCAGGGAGCTCTTGGCTTGGCAGCAAAACAGCGTTTACGGCAACGTTCGGAGCGAGGTTACTCGGCTTAATGACATTAGTAGTTACATCCATAATTTTAAAAGTTAATTCAAATTAAACAAGCATAATAATTCGATAAAATGGTCGGAAAAATAGATTTTCTCTTCAGTGTTTTTACGACTAATTGAACTGTCAAATCAATTTGAGTTGACATAAGGAAAAGATGCTTGGCAGATGGCAGGGGCTGTCATTAGTTTCGTTTTGTTATTTCAAAGTCAAAGTCAAAATTATTTATTTGCGTTAAATGTGGTACAAAAGATGGTAAATATAAGATGTAGTGCAGTGACACATTTCGCCATAAAAATAGCATGCAAATATTAATAAACACTCACATTAAATTTCCGTAAATTGTATGTAAGTCTGAATGAGTTCGTGCGTTTAATTTTTAACTAAGCTATGCAATTGGCAAACTTTTATTTTTTTAAACCAAATAATAGACTAATAGACTCTGCAACTCTGTCTACGCTGCAACTGGTTATTTTTTAATCTTCAGCGTTAAGTCGTATTACTTTGTTCCGAAAGTTGTTTGAGTTGGCACTATTACTAGGAGTGGACAGAATTGTTCAATGTACATACGCCAGCCCATGAAGCTACAACAATGTGTCAAATTTCTATAATAGATTTACAACTTTATCGCTAAAGATTTAGGTTCAAGGTTGAGTGGGATTTGACAGTTTCGGGTAGCGGGTGCTTTACTACTGGTGGTTGCGTTTCCTATATGCAACAACTATTCGTACAAATTACCGACTTACCGATACGTATTAATGTGGGTGCTATACGTATTATTGTGTCGGTAAACGGAAATTTAAAAAAGTCAAAAGTCTTTGAGTTTTTTTTATTCACTCTTATCTGGCCATCGCGTGAGGGACATGTGGGTAATTTCAAATTCTATTACATAAAAAACAAAACATATTTTCATATTTATCCCACCTACACTGTCTTGGTCCATTCATTGTTATTGCTAGCGGCTACAGCTTGACCGAGTATGATTGATCATCGACCACCTAGCATGCATTAATCAATATTGCGTAACATGTAGGAAAACATTGCTTATGTTACGTTATAAAATAAGTAAGTACTCTCGGAAACTTGAAGTCAATCAATATTTTCATTGGCATCACTCAAGTAGTTTTACATTTTTATTACTTTATTTGGGTTCCGCATCCATCTCTAGAAATTAACAAACCGATGAACAATTTCAACTAAGTACCTATAATAAAATTAAAAAGAACGTTATTAGGTGCCCAAATTGGGGAAACCTAAAGAGTGTAGAAGTGGCCTTTGGAGCTCACCGGCCGTCTGATGGGGTAAAAAGTAGGTTTTGGAATGACAACCACGTACTGGATGGCGTTACGTTGGAGTAGTTGTTTCTTTTCTTTCTTTCATTACCGGAATCTGGGAAACCGCTGCGTGAAGCATAATACCGGGCGATATCGAGTAGCTTGGGTGAGGCCTTTGTCCAGCATCGGACTTCTTTGGCCCTACGCTGCGTCCCAGGAAGCATGGCAGCAGGTGTTGTTTGTTTGTGGAGGCAATGTTGGGGCAAATCCCTGACTATTTCATGATATGCACTTATCCTTGTTACACCTTTGATATTTCTTCTGGAAAAATTGTTGACTGACATCCTTGTTACACTTTTGATATTTCTTCTGTAAAAATGGTTAAATAATATTCTATTCTATGACATTGTTTGGAAATACCAACCGGAAATAAATTCATTGTACTTACTGTCCATTGTTAACTGACACAAAATCAAATTCTATTCATGCAGCGGCAGCTTAAAATGAATAATTTACTACCCGACGCACTTATGACATAACTAGACAAACGAAAATAACATAGCAAGCGTTTGTAACAAGTTTTTACTTAATTGTCAATCTACACAGAATGCATGCAGGAAATAAGTTTGGTATTTTTGAATAAATAGCCGGTAGGAATCTTAACTATCGTCGTGTAGTCGCATGCGCCTGTTATTGTAACCGCACGTAGGGTTGCCATTTTCATCATTATTATTTAGATTTTGTAGCTAAGTAAGTTTGTTAAGTTATAGAATGAGGCGTTACTTTGCGGAAATCCGTGACATTAAATGTTATGCAAAATATTTAGTTTTAATTCCGCGAAAAAGAGGCCTGGATGCAGGATGCAGCACTGCTCTCCCGCCCGCAAATATATGCACATGCAGAAAAAGCAATAATAATTAGCATGCCATGTCATGCACCCAAACTTATACAAGTATGCTTTAGTAGTGCATAACTAGTATTAAAACTAAATATTTTGCATAACATATAATGCTTTATGTTTGTGTCTCCGATCAAATTAAACCAGATAGTTACGTTCTGTGGTCTCTCCATCTCTTTAATCGTCCAGACTTTTTTTCAATTTAGTCATCCAGGCTTCGGGAAAACGCGCTATTGTCATAAACCGTATTCTATGCGCCAGATTTTTAGGCTAAGCCTATGACTTACCTATTGGGGATCAAAATATCAAAAAAATAAAACAAAAAGAATGAAGCAGAGAAAGATTGAGACAGTGGAGGAATAAAAAAAAACAAAGATTATTATTCTAGTTCCTACCATCACCACCCACCATTAATTTTGAGCTCAGCAAGTTTTTCTGTTTGTTCGTTCATATTATCGTTCCATATTTACTTTGTTTTTTTCTCCACCATCCACCTCAACATCTTTCTATTGCCCTTGATCCAATTAATTTTGTGGTCGGCAGAGCATGTCGTCTGCTTCCACACTTTAATTTTGCGGCATCACGCCCTTTTCGACCTAAATCATCTTTCACACAGTCCATCCGCCGTTTCTTTGGTATTAAATCATTTAAAATTTCCTCGTGGCCTCGATACTATTACGCGTAAACATAGACAACCCTACTGTTACTTTCTACGTGTCCGGCCGGCTTGGCGGCGGCGGCGCGGGCGCACAGTGACGCAATCACGCAACCACAGATAATCGTAGATCGAACCTCCTAATTACCTGATGTGCAGCTGTATGTAGGCGATAATGAACTATGAGGGGACTAGATGAGGCTTTTGATTAAATAAGATGCTGGCACGGATGAGTAATCTAGCTTTTTATTTTAAATGGTCTGTTTTAACGAGACCGTACATCATTCTTCTAGTTTTGACGGAATCTATCCAGTTCGTCCCGTCATTGCATTTGTGACCCTGTTTCAGGACACCAGCTTAGTGCACCGTAAGCCCACAATTTTCAGCAGTCCCATCTAAGTTGGGCAGTTTTTTGAGCCATGCCAACTATAATTATTTGAGCTTCGTCAGCTATTTCAAAATTTAGGAGATTTAAAACCTAGCAGGCACATTACCCTCGTATTCAATAAAGACACCAGATTGCTGAGACTACCCACATTTTAATAAATAGAAACAATAGCGAGTGTCTTTCATTCTAACCACATAATCCTCTGTTAAAACCCAGTCACCTCTGTGACTTTCTAAGCCCTGTCTATGGCTAATCTTGGGCATTCCATTCAATATAACAAATCGCTCCACTTACTTTCGCCCATGGCGATGGCGTCACTTACGTCATTTATATTCCAAAGAGTTAAATTACTGCAAGTTTTCGATATGAACCGTCACAAGCGCAAAAGCCCACTTAGCAAACATTTATAAGTAATTTTCTTCTACTCTACTGGCGGTAATTTAATTTGGAGATGAACATAGCATTTCATAACCAAGAAATACTATCCCCAAGTGGCACTGGTTATTTTACTAGAGAATCACTTCTGAATCTTGTTAAGCACATATCGTGGTCTGACCATACCGTTAGGTATGTGTTAAAAAAAGAGTAAAATCCAATACTTTGCACTTTGACTAAACAGAGGATCGAATCCAAGACTTCATGCTGGCTGTTATATCCACTTGACTTAGCAATATCATCTGCCGTTTTTCCCAACTGTTTTAGGGTCGGCTTCGTCTCTTAATACCAGTATTACATGAAGCGACTGCCTATCTGACTTCCACAACCCAGTTACTTACTGGGAAATACTCTTTTGGTAAGATTGCTCGTCATACTTTCGTGCCATTGACTGCCTGTAACGACTGTTAATGATTTACAAATGACAGCTGGGTCCAACGGCTTTTTTAACGTGCCTTCATAGAGGACAGGAGAGGAGAGGTCTTGGTGTGTAATAGATGTTCACCCCACCCGTGGATCGACCTCGATAAACGTTACTTAACTATGAACAATTTTTTACTCACGAATCCATCAAGTACCTATTTCAATATCATCATAACACCATAAACAAAATAGTTAATACATCATGTAGCAATAGTATACGCAGTTGCAGAATCATTTCATCTTATCTGTGAGCACATCTTAACATCTATTGCACATTGCGTGGTGCAGCGACACGATGTATGAACTCGAATGCTTGTTTACTTAGTTCATTAAGGTTAGTGCAAGATATTGCGGTTATCAAACTATGCAATATATTATTATAAACGTGCTGGTATTTGGGTCAGATTATGAAAGATGAGCAACTAAATAAAAATGTCCATTGCAAATTTCCGAAAGAGGTTCATTGCTTTCGATTGTCATATCTAATGTAGAGAAATTAAAGGGGCTGTGTGTTTTTTTGTGGAAATCTTCATCTTATGTTTCTTTTTCTGGCTGTGTTTAGTTCCCAGGTCAGGCAAACAGCTTACCCCGAAATACTCATTGGTTTACGGACATATGTATCAATACTCTTCATATAATTATGTTGTCTTCGGCACACGGCAGGCAGCCGAAATAAGTATGGTGATAGTAAGTACAGTAAGTAGGTATCCCTATTTCACCCAACGAGTTTTTTTTTTTTTATAGAAAGAGCTCTAAAACTTGCTTGTAGTAAAATGTACTAGTGTTGGTCTTCTTCACTTTTATTTTATTTGGTAATCAATCCGTAACTTGGGAAAGTTGCGCAATACTTAGAACGTGTTAAAACGATTGGATAGGTCGTTTATGTGTGAAGTGAATTTTGGTACTACGATATTATAGCTCATTCACACGGCTTCCGTCATTGACGATCCGTCATAAACTACGATACGTCATGACGGTTAAAAGTTCACATTGCATACGAAATCGTGTTTTATCATGATCAGGCAAAAAAAAAAGAAATTATGTTCACATTAGTTCCGTGATTTGTCGGGAGCGACCGCATTAGCAAATCCGTCACAAAAACTCACGATTCGTGTTTTTTTGGACGTACCTGATTTTAAAAAGACGATACGTGATTTAAGACGTCATTTTTCACGATTCGTGATGCGTGTGAACACGGGCATTTAAAAAGCATTGACGCCGTCAAAAAAAAAATAACGAATCGTCGTCGTGTGAACGGGCTGTTGTTATTGTAGTGAAGTAACATTCTGTGGATTTATGACAAGTGGAATGTCTATTTGTATGACCACATGAGACAAGAAACACAAAAATATGCTTTGAAAATCTCTAACAGTTATCAAGAGTTATCAGTTATCAAAAGAATGGAAAACGACTTATAAGAAACTTATCAGACAAACTTCTCAACATATCTAATAGGAGTAATAGGATGACGTTCAAGTCAAATTGAGTTGAATCCGCGTCGACACAATATCTGACACAATTGTCAACTTACTTGTGTGGAGATGATCAAACTGTTGCGTAAATGATGATGCAGTGACGCATACGCGATATTTCAGAGACACATTGTAAAGTGTCCAATAACTAATTAATATACATATATGTAGTCCTCCTGACCGTTTTCGGTCACGGCGGCCAGTCTTCGCGGAGATTAGAGATAGTGCAGAAGTTTGTGCGCCGATACAGGTGTACTCTCTGTCCCCTCAATCTCATAGTCGGATGGGACGGCAATCCGATACGTCCGGTGAGAGAACAGGAGCAAGGCTTAACGTGATTTCCGAAGCATGGGAGTGTCACCAACTTCCAAGCTCCGGGCTCCTATTGAGAAATTTCTAACGGAAAAACCCAATAGCACTTTTTGCCCGACTCGGGAATCGAATCCAGCCCCCGTATTCACAACGCTTCGATTCGATTTCGATTTGGAGAAGTCGAATGTCTATATCGCTCGTTATCGTAATGCCAAAAAAAGATACACCTACGACTTTCCGAAATCGAATCAAAGCGCTTTGTAAACGGGGCTGGACCCCACGCTCAGGAGTCGCGCTTGTGATCACGAAACCGACGGGGCAGTTAACTAACTAATATAGTACGCAAACACCAAAAAAGATCCCATTACAAGAACTAGTGGCCCCTAGATCAATGAACCAAAACCCAAATTGCTATCTCATCTATAAAAAACTCGATTACGACCTCCAAAATGATTTCAATTCAATACCCATCTCACTTCCTGACATAATATCATCGTATTACTTTCAAAATTCATTCAAAAACCGGTCTCCATTACAGACTGGTTCAAGAATATGAACGTACGCGACCAAAAAAGTTTTGACACGTGGCAAAATGTGGAACCAAATAAGAATGTATGGAAATCGACAGTTCGCTGACGTTTTTCTTAGCAAGCAGCGCCACTTCGACAGCTCAACTTATGCTGCGCATGGTGTTATTAAAAAGTTACATCAGCGAATTCACACGCTTGTTTGTAAATAAATGTTTTAGCGAACATTATAACAGTTATGTAATTTTTTTAATTGTTCTTTTTAGCGGGCAAAGCGCCATTTTGATAGTGATCTGGGTAGGAAAGTATAACAATGTGCTGGGTTGTCATTTTGGCGCGTAAACGAAAATTTCTTTTTACATCGTGACATTCACATTCTCACACTAGGATCACAATCTTAAGATTTTCTAAAATTCGAATGTCTAGGAAGTATTTTTAAGTATCTGTGGCCAGTCCTCTCCTAAACAGATTCTTTGGCTAAAAGGTCTCAGCAACCAGGCCATTAAACTTATAAAAAAAAAACAGATTCTTTATATCTCACTTGATTAAGACAAAGGCAGGTTGAGTTAAGGTTGACTCCCCCGTTGATTTAGTGGCCGCAAGGGCTATTGTTGAGCATGAGGACTTGGCTTCGATTCCCAGGTCAGGTATGGCGTCATTGGGGTTTTCATCTGGAATTTCTCAGTAGCAATGCGGTGCCTAGATTTGTACCCGTATGATGGCAATAGGCTCGCCCTCTATTACATGCGACTTCATTATAAAGGGGTGAAATGTGGATATGCTACAAATACACCTCTTCCTAATCCATCGAGGATTACAGGCGTCATGTTATGTTTCATGTATCTACTGTCCTCCAAAGTTTTGGGACAGGGTCTAAAACCAGCTTAATAGATCTCCCCGAGCGACATTTTTCACAAGGAGCTCTCCCACCAAACATTGCATCATCTTCATCATAACATTAGAAAGAAGTATGTTCCTATACTAGTCTAGGGGGTCAAAAGATGCTCGTATGATACACAGATGAGGAAACCGCGCTCATTAGCCATTTCTTTGAAACAATACGAGCCCTGGCACCAGACCGTGAAATTGGGCAGTATACGCTGAGGTGGATATTGCAGATGCATTGTCTACAAAATGCAATAAAAAGATAGGCTAAATGTTGCTTAATACCATTGCAAACCTAAAAGATACAGCGGAACACAACCCTTTTTATAAGCCTCGGTCACCAAGGCCCGTCATGCAGTCGAAGTGCGGGCCGTTTTACGCGGCACGCGAACATCAATGACATCATCCGACGGGCTCTTGTCACCGTCGGCGTTCTAGCTGTTTTAGAACCCAATGGCTTGGCACGCAACGATGGCAATAGACCGGACGGCTTGTCTTTGTTTCCTTGGAAGATGGGTAGGCCTTTAGTGTGGGAAGCAACCTGTGTCGATACTCTTGCGCCATCACATCTTCCAAGCTCATCGTGCTGTGCTGGTGCTGCCGCTGCAGATGCGGAGAACTTCAAGCGGCGTACATATGTAACGTTTGTGGAAACTATATTTTAGAGCCGTTTGGGGTTGAAACTCTGGGGCCGTGGGGTCCGAGTGCTCACAGCCTGTTTAAGGAAATTTATAAACGCCTCGTTGACGCTTCCCGTGACCTAAGGGCTGCTTTTACCTTGGCCAGAGGCTAAGTGTTGCCAAACAACGAGGCAACGCCGCCAGTCTCTTGGGCACATTACCAGCTGACAGCGATGAGAAGGAGTTTTTTGATGCCCTTTTATAGTTTGTTGTTAGGTGATTTATTTTAGTTTATTTAATAATTTTAATAATGTATATAGTTAATTAATAAAATTTCAAGTATAAGAAATTAAATATTCTGATCGGACGAATTGAGGCAAGAGTTATAGCTTGCACAAGTGACCATACTTAAATGTACGCCAGACGCAACCTGCGCGACGCAGGACTGACCTTAAGTTTTTAGATCAGCCCTACCTGCCTACCACCTTGCTGATCTTCCGATACGAGAAAATGTCACATAAAATAAAGGACAAACGGTTGGTCGACTCTTCCCGTGACCGGGAAGGCCTGGCCTATTGTTTGGTCAATGAATCAGCATTGCCATCCAACGTGGCAATGCTGCCAGTTTTCTGGGCATTATTCCTGTTGACAGCCATGTGGACGAATGTTTTGACGCCCTTTACGAGTAATGCTTTTCTCCATTTCTAAGTACCTACATATTTTGATTAATATGTTAAGTTTGGTTATAGGTAATTATGTAAATTCAAAAAAACTTTTTTGCAAAAAAAAAACCGCCTTCCAAAAAAAAACACAAAAAAAAGTGGAAAATAACTTTACTTTCGGAAGTCGGTGACTATTGTTTGTTTCATTGACTTTTTTGCCACCGACTTCCGAAAGTAAAGTTATTTTCCACTTTTTTTTGTGTTTTTTTTTGAAAGTCGGTTTTTTTTTTTGCAAAAAAGTTTTTATTTTACCCTTTTTAGTTATCGTATCACACACAAATCCTTGTCAAGTATCAATTTCGCAATTTTGTTTACTTGGATGACATTTTTTCCAGCTATTTTGATTTCAAAACCAAACTGCAGAACCGATTTTGATGAAATTTATATGGGACCAATCGGGAAGTAGATCCATTCAGATAAAAGAAGATTTTTTCAAATCGGTTCATAAATGACGGAGATTTGAGGTAACAAACACAAAAAAAAAAAAAAAAACATACATCCGAATTGAGAACCTCCTCCTTTTTTTGAAGTCGGTTAAAAAAAAACAAAGGACTGTTCAATTTGTAAGTGATGTTTAAATTTAGGTTGTATGCAATATGGCACAGATCCAACCTCCAGGCTGCACTTTTCCGGAAAGGCTCAAACCACTTTTCCGAACCTGGGAAATCAAGTCAAGACCCAAGACGCTCAGCAGTTGCACATACAACCACTAAGCCAACGAGACCTAGAACGAAAATTACATAGAGCCGTTACATTAACCCAGGCTAAAAATAGTAGAATCTCCAAAGAAAGCAGCTACGTTTAGTGAGCTCACAGTGAGAAAGTGTAATAATATCGGGCGGTCAGTTTCCCTATAATCTTGGTAATGTGACCAGCAGGTGGCTTGGATCTAGGGCTCATTTCATTAGGTTTGCGACCCGGTACAGAGATTGTGCACCTTTACCATTAGAACGAAGAAAGCAGATTCGGCTTTGTCCCATCAGGATCAAATAGGATTTTTAAGCAATTAGATTAGATCAATTAGATTTTTACAGCAAGTAAATAAAATTGAGTTGTCTATTTGTTGAATTTTAAAATAACAGGTTTTTACTGTATGCATATGAAATTACACACAATGCAAACAATATATAATGAAAGTTGATTATAATAATTTAATCATTTTTGTTTAATAATTTAGAAACAAGACCTGTTGGGGATTGGTACTTATTTTTCCAAAAATCCCCACTAGGCTGAGTTTATTTAGCTAGTGGGGATTTCTGGAAAAAAATAACGATCCCCGCTGGTGGGGATTTGTCGGTGGGGATTTCTGGAATAAATCATTATAACTACAAATACAACATTAAAAAATGACTTTCTATCCGTTGGTCTGTTTGTTTGTTCCGAGATTAATCTCCGAAACGGCTGGACCGATTTTGACGGGACTTTTACTGGTTGATAATAGTAACTGATGTTGTAAGTAAGGAGTAACTTAGGCTACTTTTATTTAAGAAAAAGGATTATGGTACCATGTTGCAAAAAAATTTAAACCCTTGAAATTGTTAAGAAAATCCGATTCAAATAGGGAAGGAATATTTTAATAATTATTTCACTCAGACGCAGGTCGCGGGCAACAGCTAGTCTGCAACAAGAGGATTACTTTATTAGCGTGACCCAAGTTGTAGTAAACAAGGCTCTCACTAAAAGAACATGATTTCATATTCTTCTGGAGCGAAAGGCCGTGAACCGTGTTCTTCAATGTCCCTCTCACCGCACTGACTTCATTCACCGATCATTCTTCGTCCAATCTATTTCTCTGTGGAATGCGCTTCCCCGGGAAATCAGGATGGCAACCAATCGTTTATCGTTTCAAATGAAAGTTCGCGAGTACATTCGGAAAAAGCGGGCAGTATCGTCACAACACTAATGTTTTCCCCATTGTTTGTTTTTATTTAAGTATATCCATGTATTTGTCTTTTACATTTATATATATTTTGATATATATTTATAGTATTTTATATATCCTTGTAGTTTAGTTTAGTATTTGATTAAAGTTATTTTCAGATAACACACCTACCGTTGTTTGTCTCTGCATCACCCAAAGGTTGACTGGTAGAAAATGCCTATGGCATTAAGTCCGCCTCTGTACATTGTGCTTGAAGTGTTAAATAAATAAATAAATAAAAGCAGTCCAAATTAAATAATCAAAATCAGCCCTTGGCTTTCACCATATTTGGGCGGCGCTAAATCACTCCCATATAATATACAACGTTTTTGCTACAATCTGGAATTAGTCGTGGCCTATTGCTAATTGCACTAAACATTCTAACACACAAACACTTTGATTAATGGGAGTGTAGAATAGAATAGAATAGAATAGAATAGAATATACTTTATTGTACACCAAAATTGTTACAGAACGGTTTACAAAATTGTTAATTTTATGGTTACAATGGCGGTCTTATCGCTGATAGCGATCTCTTCCAGACAACCTTTGGATGGACTGTACGAACATGAAATAGAAAAAGGGGGGGTAGTCAGTGGTGTACTGCAATTAATATACAAAATTCAATATAATACAAGTTATTTACTACTTATCATGTAATATAAATACAATGCATATAAATACATATATATAATAAATACAATATAATAATAATAAATATTTTGTTTTATAAAATAAAAATAAAAAAAAAAATATTACAGAGAAAGAAAATGATTTTCAACTAAGTTTTTAAAAGCAACGAGTGACTGAGCTTGTCTTACTGACACCGGCAATTCATTCCATAAACGGACAGCCTGGACCGTGAATGACTGGTCATAAAATTTGGTGGAATGTGCAGGCATCAAAAGTCTCAAATTCTCCGATGATCTCAAATTTCTAACATGAGTGTCATGAATAAAATTAAAACGTTGTTTGAGATAAGCGGGCGTTCCGGGATTAAACAGAATATTGTAGAGTAATGATAAAATATGCGCATTCCGGCGAAGGCGGATAGGCAACCACTTGAGCCTAACGCGAAACTCTGAAACATGATCATATTTGCGTAAACCAAATATGAATCTGATACAAAAATTTTGGAGTCGCTCAAGCTTATCTAGCTGCACTACATTGAGATCTGGATAACAGGCATCAGCATAGTCGAGGATGTGTACCCAAAGAGAAGTAGAGTGCATCATTATGGCCTCTATTTCCGTAGATTTCATAAAATGCAATCAAGAGATTAGGTCTAGACTTAACATTTTTGCAGCTACTTCATCTGATACCATATTATGGGTATTTCATTTTACTAAGATTTAATGTACTTAAGTACATTAAGTGTTCTTGTACTAATTAATTCAGCATGTATTCTCGCAGAGCAATAGTACCTAATGTTTTATTAGTAGTGTAGGTGTGGAGGTATGTCTGACGAATGTGTGAAGATAAACGAAAGGATGAACAAAAGTCCGAAGTGCACAAGAAGAAGAAAGAAAGTTTATTGCACAAACACAGGTTAGAGTTCCACTAAGAAGAAGGAGTGTTAGATATAGGATAGATAGCACGAAACTACAATGACAAGAATCCAGTTAAAAAGTGAACCTACATTAAGAACAATTTTAACACAAATAAAATTGTAATTGGCACCCAGTTTTTCACACCCACGAAGTATCATGGGTGTAAAAATAATTAATTACTATCTTGGTGTTTAAATCTAGGCATCCTAACAAAAACTAGTCTTGAATCTAGATTATATTCCATTTTATTCAAACCAGGTTATACTGCATGAGAAGCGGGCCGTCCGAACCGAACTAGGGCTTTCCCTTCCAAGTCTTTCAACATGTATGGTAACGGTTTACCGTACAATACATGCGTGAGTTGTCGCTGACTACTGTCAAAGTGACAGCTGTCACATGTAGCCACCATCTTGATATACTTCAGTTGTTGTGTTATTCCAAAATAGTGTAATTCTAAAATTATGCTGCACGAGCTTGACCGAATCTGTGGAAATAAAGCACTAGTAGTAACTAGACAAAATTGAAAAAATAAAGCACGAGCGTGAAATACACTGCAATCTGAGCCTAATAGTAGCGCGATAAGTCCCAGTTTTCGAAGTGTATTGGAAAACAGTTTGGCTAACTACGTAGCTTATAGGCCTCTTCCTAAAACTTCTTATTAGGCAACAAATCAAAGCCTTTTCATCATACATATCTCAGGACTTACGTCCACTTTATTCCAAGTTACCGCTAACCTTACCGTCACGACAATTCTCTCTTTAGATCTAAAATAGTGGTAATGTACGTGCAGTTTATCTGCAGGAATGTTTATACGATCATTTGTTTACTTTCATTTCGATTATTTTGTCGTTTGTCGGGGGTAATGCTCCGGCAGAGGTATGTTAGTAAGAATTCATGATTAGATGTGGTCATGTGAAGGGTTAATGAGTAAGAATACGGTATTAGATAGGTTTTTCGGTGCAGTCTGCTTATAATTCTCATCTACAACATTATTTTTAGTATAAGCGCAACCAGAATATAGTTTGTTCAGAATAAGTAACTAAATCGATTCCAATAATTTTTATATCATGTTATATTTTGTCCCAAAAATATTAAAAAAAAGTTACGAGTTGTGTACAACTCGTAACTTCTACTAAGTGTCGCTCGGTGTACCGAGCGACACTTAGTAGTACCTATCCGCAATCATACGCGCACAACACAGGCATTAGGCGCGGACGCACAGTGGGGCGCCGCGTGGTGAGTATGTTTTTGTACGGACAACCAGGTAACATTAACATATAACAAGCTTATAACTTTGTGATTTTTCATGATACAGTTTTAAATTTTGTACATAGATTCTTTACATAAAAATAGTAGACACGTGTTTCAGGTTTCGCATATACTAAAACTAATGTTGTATACAAATAAATAAAACTGAAGAGTGCGTTTGTGATGTCAAAATAACGGCTTTTTACTGAATGCATATAAAACTATTTACGGTCCTTATAACAAAAACACATTTTTTGTTTCATTTTTAACTGTTTGTTCCAGCTAATGTCTGTAACGGTTGGACCGATTTTGAAGGGACTTTTACTGGTAGATATCTGTTGTTATAAGGAGTAACTTATGCTTCTTTTATTTTAGAAAAAAGATTAGGGTTCCGTATTGTAATAACGTCAGATTCAAATAGGGAAGTAATATTTTTATAATAATTTCACGTGGACGAAGGTTTTGGGCAACAGTTAGTTATATGTACATATTTGAGATGATTTTCAAGGAGTATCACTTTGTTTCTTGTCAAGTCAATGGTCAAGGAATTCTTTATATTCCTTCGGCTTTTTGGATTACCTCGCCAGACTTTATTTTATCAGACAGCATTTACTACTTCGGGCACTGAAGGATTGTTTGTGATGCCTCCTTTTGCAAATTTTGAAAAAACAAAGTCGTCAGTGACATTTTTCTTTAACTCATACTGATTGAGAAAGAAATTAAAAGTCCCTACGATATGGCGACAGCTCGCCCTATTACTGGTTATTGAGAAGTTCCCAACAGGTAGTCTCATTTGGAATTCCAAGGGAGAAACTTGGAAAAAAAATCTATCTCATTCATGTGTATAATAATGCCAATTAGGTATTGAACCTTCTTATAATCTTCTAAGTGTGTCAATGGCACATATTTTATTCTTTTAAAGCAGTGATAGCCTAGTGGTGTGACGGTCGGACTGCCAAGTATCACTTGCTTCGGTGAAAGAAAGCCAGCATGCCTGAGAGATATTTCTCGACGGCTTGTTAAGCCAAGTCAGAGGCTCATAGGCGGCATATAAACTCTGACACCAGGTTTGGCACTAACTTTACTTTTTCTTTTTTCTTCTTTTTTTTTACTTTTTTTTTAAATGTTACAGCACCATGCTGAGATAGAGGCCTTTTGGCCTCGTACAGGACCAGTTTAGTTGGTCTTATTTTAATTTGTTCTTAAGCTTACTTTTTTATAATCTTGTTTTATTGTTAAGTTACCATTTTGTTTTGTCCTGTGCGAGACTAATAAATACTTTTTCTCTATTTCTTTAACCACACGATAAAGAAGTTTTTTTTTTTAAATAAATACCTTATGACCTACAATATAGCCTCCTTTGATACGCCATCAAAGAGCTATGTAAGTACTTATTTCAATACTCATTATCACCTCCACGTCCCAACTGTCGCGTGTCGGAAGTTAGCTATAACACAGCAGTTACTTGGTTATAATTGTTGAAGGCGAAGAGTTATAGCGATCGCTTCCTACGCCCGTCATGCTATTAGCGGTCAGTATAGGTACCTGTCCTATTGCTAGCGATGAGCGATAAGCGAAAAGGATAGTGGTATTGGCCCTGATTTAAGATTTGTAGGTCGTTTCGGGCCCAGACAGGCGCATTACTTTGTGTAATTAATTTCGTGACCACAGCTCTCAAAACGGTGAAGAAAATCAGCATTTCCTACAAGTGAGATCGATGAGCCTATGCCCGATAAGCTTTTAAAACAACTGCTTGATCCCCGTTCACACTAAGAAATGATTCGATATTTTTATTATATTATACACTGACGCTAAAACTTTTACCTTCAGCACATAATTCTGTACCTACATTTTGACCGTGTAGGTATTGCAGTTTTGTAGGAAACAGCTGTTTTTTAATAACTGAGGGTTCAAAATGATGTACTGAATACGTTGTAACCGCTTTAGTACTGGTGTCTCTTCCACCCCGTATACTTAACCGACCTTGATTAAACTTGTACGATTTCCTAAGTTGAAAGATACCTTATCTAATAAAAAAATGTTGCCATTCGTTTTTTAGTTTCTGAAAAAAAAAACATACCAACAATACATTTATGTAATTTGGCACGTGTGTTTAGACCTCTTGGATATTATGTGAATATAGTGCAATCTCAATATGTACATATATACGGGTCGAATTGATAATCACCTTTTTAGAAGTCGATTAAAAATAGTCGATTGTTAACCGCTTTCTCGTCAGCGAGCGGTGGGACGGGCGCCGTAGGTAATACGTATTCTGTACGTTTGCGGGTAATAATGCGCTGATTTGTTACTATCACTTTGATAAGTTAACTATTGATGTGTTAAGGAGTTATGTTTATAAAAACGTGAAATAATAGTTGCACAATGAAACAAGAAGTGTTTTATTAAACGTAAACTTTGCCAGAAAGCCTTCTTTGCTGTTTAAGATTATATGGAGGACAATAAAGGTTGGGATTGAACTGCTCCAATTCAGAATTGAGATTGAATTGAATTTTTGTATTTTATTTTTCTGTTTATACTTTTTTTTTACTGTATGACATTTTATGAATATTAATTGTAAACAAAATGACGCTATTAAGTTTTTCAAGTACTTATATATATATATATTTAGTACTTATATACTTATTTTTATAGTACTTAGTGTATTTTTTTTATATTATTTTTTTCCTTTACACATTGCTTACATTTTTAAATATTTCTTAATAAAACATACAAAAAGCAACAATATATATAAAAAATAGTAGCCCACCGGTATCGGGAACAGGGTCCAATCTACCGGCGGCGGTCAGGGCTCAAGGGAGAGGAACCTTCTAACAATACGAGCTGTGTCCAGGAGAACTGCTTTCTGAATCAAGTCCGTGATCCAGCTGCATAACGAGAGCTTCCTCAGGTATTAGTCGAGGCTCTTGGCAATTAAGCCATTGGCTGCATTATTATTATTATTTTTTGCGATTTTGTAAAGTAAATAATGTCTATTTACTTTTTCAAGTTTAGTATTATTATGATAGTTTTTCAAGTTTAGTATTATTATGATTTTTTATTTTTCCGATTTATTTGACATTATTTACTTTTGAAGTGTTGTATTATTTACTTTTTTTTTGGTAATTACTGTGAATATGTGTGTGTTACTTTCTGGCCGCGCCACAGTCGTATTTTGAATCGGGGTTAATAAGAATAAATGTACATAATATGTTAATTATTGTACATGATAATTAAAAAATAGTACTATAAAGATTCGCGAAATATTAATACAAAATTGGTAGCGCGGCCAGAGAGCATGCTTACTAGCCGCGACACCGCGTGCGCTGCAATAAATAGGATATTTCTGTACAAACTCAATGGTAAACAATTGTATCTATTATTTATTTTATTGATGATGAGAATTAATGCAAAAAGTCATTATATATTATAATAATAATCGAAACTTCAAAATTGGAAATGAATATAACCTCCAAATAAAATTCATGGCACAAATGTCTGACAGTTCTGTCATAGTCGAAGTAGTATTTTAGTTTCGATATTGTAGGAGATCACCCAGCCTCCATACATTTTTGGGCTAATTTCAAAGGTGCCGGGACCAACAAAAATAAACTTATCATTTAGATAGACATAACATAATAAACATGTTTTATTATTACACCTACATAAGTCGTAAGTCGAGCCACCGAGAAGTTATTCAACCACAAAATATCTGAGATCGCCCAAATTGGGCATTTATTTTTAATAATTAAAATGTTTATTATGTTATGCTCTATCCAAATAATAACTTTACTTTTGAAACTAGCCCAATTTGGGTGATGTCCTGTATCATGTAGGTAATGACTTTTGCACTATTTCTCATTACCAATAGAACAAAAAATAGACGTACAAATCTTTACCATTGAGGTTGTATATAAATAATTATGCTATTTATTGCAGCGTACGGACTATGTGGGCCATATTTTTTTTTACTATTTCGATTTTGTTTAGTTTAACGATTGTCTGGCAGTTTGAGTACTTTATGCGGCCTACCCAAATGTCCTTTCTTGTTCGTCGTGTCGTTGAGTTCCTTGGGTTATGAGTCGAGCTACACGATCACTGACAAATGCTTGCACTGACTGGACAGGTCCACTCAAATTTGTGTGATTCTTTCATCAAAAGACGACCTCAGATACTAATCTGCATGGTCCTCATATTATTTAACGAATGTCTGGACTTTAAAAGAGACAGTGACCTCTGAGTTTGTTTCGGCTGTTTCTTCTCAGAGTAGTCAGATACGAAACACCGGCCACATCTAGCTTTAAAACATAACATGGTGTGACGTTTTTTTTTAAACCAATCTGCAGAAATAAATATGATTTATGATTTAATGAAGTCAGTTTGATATATTAACACCCGTATCTATAGTCAAGTTAAAGTAATTACTTTAGCTTTAGTAATTACTTGCAAATTTTTTTGTGAGACAAGAATTTAAACGAAGTAAGAACCGTCAAAGAAAGCAAAGCTAAGAATTCTATCTTTTTACAGTTGTAACTTTAAGCAATTACTAAACTACATAATAACAATCGTATCTTAAAAAATGACATTTACTCAAAGCACTTTGACTTGTTTATAGATACGGGTGTTACAATTTGTTTTTCGACTGGCATTTCTGCCATCTTATTCCGAAATGATTAAAACTATCTGAATGATTGTGAATAAAAAAATACATTCAAAAACGATTATTTTATTGCTGTGTGCAGCTTGCGACTCGGAAGAATAATACCTATCTACGCATGTAGAATTTTAATTACGTCCAGAAAAGACGAAGATAATAAAAATTAAATATTCGAAATGATCGGAAAAATATGGACCAAATGGACCATCTTTCACACTTCATCTTTCATTATTTCTTCGACTACTTACTAAAAAGAAACATAATTGTTTTTTTTTAAATTGCTATTGCTTAAAATTCGTTGGCATGACAACTATAATAATTCATTATTTTTGGATCATAACATAACATCGCGCCTGTAATACCCGAAGGGTTAGACAGAGGTGTATTTTACAGTACACGACCCACATTTTAGTTATGTTTAAGTCCCATGTAACAGGCGGCGAGCCTAATGCCATCAACCGGGCAGACTCCGTGGCGGCTACTGAGAAATTCCTAATGGAAAAACCCAATAACACTTTGCCCGACCCGGGAATCGAGCCTAGGACTTCATGCTCAGCAGGCACTCTTGCGACCAGTTAACCAACGCGGCAGTCATCAGTCAGTCGTCAGTATTTCTGGATCATCTACACACGAACCCATTATAGGCAGCATTATGCACATTTGTTTCGTAAAATAATAAATACCAAATTAACTAAAGTGCGATAATGATTCATTACAATTAGTCTAGCTTCACTAGAGATGATTTATGGCCATTTTTGTATTTTTATGACTGTTAACTAATCGGATACATTGTTGCTTGTGCTTCATTGGATTAGAACGTGTAAGAGTTCGATTGAGTAAAACATAATGAGGAGCGAATACATATTTAATAAGGGTTAGAAATGTAAAAGAAATGAAAAAATATTATCAACATCGTCATTCACCAGCCCTTATCCCAATTTATTTGGGGTCGGCGCAGCATGTCTTCTTCTTCCATACTTCTCTATTACTCGTCATCTCAGCACTTACCTAATTTCTAGCCAAAAAAACACAAGAAAAAAATATATATCAACAAAAAAATTCTAAAATTGAATTAATACACCTTTTGCCTGACTTAACCATATCATTAATTCAACAACAATAAAATTATCTTCGATCCCAACAATTTCTCTATCAAATGTCAAAAGAAATCGATACCTAGCAATCGAAATAGAGATTAGGCATTATGTTACCTTCTCTAGGGTGCTGTTTCATTAAAAAGTTACCTCCACTACGCACAGAAAGGCGGGAAACGTACCTTCAAGACCAAGGCACGAATGTATACAGACAGTCACGATAGCGCGTTCAAACGACACACGTGCCGCTTTGGCGCCAAAACTTTGACGTTTCTGGCTGAATGAGTTCGTGATCTTGTGCCTTTTTTTTTCGTATGTGACTTTTTGTTGTTATTTTTATTGTGGTGAATTAGTGTTGTTTTGGAAGAAATAGGTGAGTACATAATAACGTATACCTTAGTTATTTAAAGTCTCTAATATATTTTAACACAATATCTCTTTTTTTAAGAATTTTACGAGGGGGTTTACTATGAACTTGAATATTTGAAGTTCTTTTTTTATAATTATTTTTAAATGTTATATTAAAAAAATAACCACGTTTGTTATGAAGTACTTTTAAATGTTATGTTATGTAATTTTAACAAAAATTACGTAACACTTAATAACTTAAAAATCAGGTAATTAATCTACCATTATTAATTAATAAATCCAGCCAAAGACGATTCTAAACAAACAAATGGACTGTCATCATCTCTGACAGCTAATAGGACAGTTTTCTTTCATTTTAATTTCACTTTCTACGAAAAAAATGGTTTAATTTAACTAAAAATAGATTCAAGAGTAAAATTGAAAAAAAAATAAGAGAAAGGAACTAAAACTAACCTTAGTTTTAGATATAAGCATTTGCATTAAAACACCATCATACATAATCACGCCCGTTTCCCTGGAAGCTTAAGCAGAGGTAATCTATTTGTAGTACAACCACGTTTTGTTACAAAAGTCCCATGTAATGTAATAGAGGGGGAGTCTATTGCTATAAACCAAACCGCTACAGCATAATGTCCTGATAGAAACAATTTTACCCGGCCTAGGAACCGAACCCCCATCTTCAGCTATACTGCTGCTATGATTACTAGACCAACTAGGAGATCTTGAAATTTAAACAAGATTATAGGAATCACACCTGTATTTCCAGAAATTATAAGCAAAAGTGCAACTAAACTAAGTTAGCAGCGTTCTGCAATCACTAATCTGTCTGATTATGTCAATTTGATGATAAATAATTAAGTCATCAAGTGATTAGCAATATTTTAATCGCTTTTTGTGTTCACAAAGTTTCTAATACAAAAGACATCAACGCGCTACCGCTACAACTCACATATTTTTTCTCGAATTTTAAAATAAAAATATTTAAGTATATCTAGGATTAGTTTGCCCTAATAATTCAAAGAGGAACGGGAGTTTCTTGTTTTTGGGGGAGATCTGTCGCTTTCGTACTAGAACAGAGCCTCAATCGTGACCTCAGAATTAAACATTTTTTATCCCCTACACTTTTAAGTCTCAAAAGTACACAATACATAAAAACGACACCGGAGTTTCACGAAAAAAGTATTTAATTGAGACAGTAAAGTAATGCAAATGTTTTGAATGAGCCCGATTACTTTCGGACTCGAAAAAATCATTGTTACCGAACTTAACTTTTTTTTGAACAAAAAATGCTCGAAAAAAGTTAATTGTGTGTTATTTATAAGATATCTTTGTTACCGAACTTAACTTTTTTTGAACAAAGATGTAACACATAATTTGTCCACATGTAATGATCAGTGTGTGTGACAAAATAACTAGAGTTAAAGTATGCGCGTCTCGTCTCGTTAAGTCACTCAAAGTATGGCTATCTGCCGTGCTGTAATGATTACATAAAGGTTAGTCTATGGTCTAACTTTCAATGTGTTCAATAAACTGGTTTTAGAATTCACAAAAAAAAAATTAAAATCTTTAATTATTTTGTGAGGTGTCAGTAATTCTTCTAAGTACAGTCAAAAGTTGACACTGTCACTATAAATTGACACAAATATATTTAATACAATGTATACAATATATTCAGAAATTCGATACAATTCAACATTTCAAATAACAGCTAAGAGTTTAATACTATTTTTCATTAACTGTTTTTTTTTTCTTTTTATTCTTCTTGACTCTTCAATAGTATCCTTTAAGTAGAAGTGTTTTACTTCAAAAGTAGAACATTTGAAATAATTGTAGACCATTTATGAAGGACCCGATCCGGGGAAGTACTATCACCTCTGTCTACGGCCAATCAGTATTCTTGTTTAAAGAAGACAGGCGCCGTTGCCATCACAGCCACATGAGCATTTCAGTATTATACCTGAGTTATGTATTGCTGATGCCTTTAGGCAGCAGTAATAACATCATCAAAACCACCTTCTTAGTGAGTCACTAACATTATAAAAGCAGGCACTGAACACTGTTCAAATCTATACTCTACACATACAAATAAATAAAGTTGAAGTGTCTGTTTGTAATTTAAAAATAACAGCTTTTTAGTAAATGCATTTTAAATTATCTATGGTACTTAAAACAAAAAACAATTTTTACGATGTTTGTCTGTCAGTCTGTTTGTTCCGGCTAATGTCCGAAACGGCTGGGGCATACATACTTTTATTTTAGAAAAAGGTTTAGGGTTCTGGGCAAAAAATTAAAACCCTTGAAATAATATTTTTATAATAATTTCACGAGGATGAAGGTCGCGGGCAACAGAAAAGCTAGTGAAACACAAAACAAAAATACTTAATAAATAATAAAAACTTTTTTGCAAAAAAAAACCGACTTCCAAAAAAAAAAACACTAAAAAAGTGGAAAATAACTTTACTTTCGGAAGTCGGTGACTATTGTTTGTTTCATTGACTTTTTTGCCACCGACTTCCGAAAGTAAAGTTATTTTCCACTTTTTTAGTGTTTTTTTTTTGGAAGTCGGTTTTTTTTTGCAAAAAAGTTTTTATTTTACCCTTTTTAGTTATCGTATCACACACAAATCCTTGTCAAGTATCAATTTCGCAATTTCTTTTACTTGGATGACATTTTTTCCAGCTATTTTGATTTCAAAACCAAACTGCTGAACCGATTTTGATGAAATTTCTATGGGACCAATCGGGAAGTAGGTCCATTCAGATAAAAGAAGAATTTTTCAAATCGGTTCATAACGGAGATATGAGGTAACAAACACAAAAAAAAAAAAAAAACATACAACCGAATAGAGAACCTCCTCCTTTTTTTGAAGTCGGTTAAAAAAGGCTATAAAATTAATGCATCCACAGATATAATAAATACAGGAGATATGGCAAGGAGGCGTGGCGCATGCGAACGCATCTAGCCGCAAAGAGACTTGTTGCCAGTTTCGGCCATTAGTCGAATGTCAACTTGCGACGTCTTCACTGCTTGTGATTTTTTACAAAATGCCGCGTTGTACAGTGGTTGTTTGCAAAAATAACACCTCTATTGTGAATTATACGAAAGATGGCATCTCATTTCACACGTAAGTACTAAAATATGATTGTTTTTCTCATTAAATTCACTAAAACATTACTTCGTGATACTAGAAACACGATAAAGTACCAAAAGCAATTATTTTCATTAGGAACAACAACCATTGTTTGCTTAATACACATCGATCAATGAATCGGCTGTTCTAATAGTGCAATGGATAAGTGTTTTACTTTTACTCTCACTCACACGATAGTTTCGTGAAGCGGGTGTGTTTTAGGTAGATAATTAGAGAGGTGATGTCACTTTTGTGGTTGTCGATATTTTATACGATCCCTTAGTACGAATGATTACACAAGGGTAAAAATTTAGACTATTTTTGTTACATGGAACTTTATAGCTGTTGTTTACTAATGTGAGGTACTTAATGATAAAAATTATATAATTAATTACTGAAAAATACAATTCATTACTATTTCTTGATTACTCGACTTATCTTTTATTGAACCAAGTATGGGTTTTTAATTTATTGCGGTACTCTTACACATGTATCATTGATATCATCATCACAATTCACACCTTGGTTTTATTTTAACATTTTAGCTATCCGAAGTATCCAAAAATAAAAGAAAAGTGGATAAATGCGACAGGAAAAGGTCCAAACTGGTTTCCCACAAAAAATAACACGATATAACTGAATTTCATCGATACTATTTTTTCTACGATTACCTCTTCACATCACTAGTTACGATGTGTGTTTATTCTGAGTCCGTAGCTACAGGTAGAAGCCCCGCCCTATGTATGCCTGTGTTCTATTAGTGAGTTTATTAGTGTTGCTGTAAGTTTCTTTGTGTGCGGGAGAAATATGAGCTCGTGTGCCGTTCTTATAGTTTTTGCTTTTGTGTTAGTGAATTAAGTGGGGAGAACACGGCGACATCTGAACACGAATACATTTGTTTACAAATCATATCTCCTGTATTTATTATATCTGTGAATGCATCGCTACTTATCACAAGCTTCATCGAGATTGAAATCGAGAGCACATTGCGATCGCAAACATCGATACATAATCATTTCATTAACTCGTGTGTTGACAACATAGTGTCTACTTCGCCATCCAATATCATCTATCAGATAAAAGTATCAATGTTTTTTTTTTTATAAAACTAAAGCCAAAGTGATTTATTGGACAGATTAACTCATTAGTTTTCGTCTTAGACGTTTATTATTGGTAATAAAGATGCGTGTAATATTAAGCTGTTGACAAGATTGCATTCTGGTTTATTGATTTTTTTTATAGATAAGTTTATTGCAGGCAGGCGACTATCGTTTGATACTAGTGTGCTTTGGAATTATAGTGCTATGCTTCCGCATATCGGCGTCATCGTAAAATAATGTGTTTCAACTTTTCATTTGTTTTCATTCAATTAAGAAAAAATATATGCTGTTCATCTTATAATATTACAACACTGTCCACTATCCAGTCCGTTCACCCCTCTAGGATTACGCGTGAAGATAGCCCGTAATAGCTCAGTCTCAAGTATTTTATCTTAAGTTTTCCATCACTCTTACTCTGTTGTGTGCTATTATTATGCAGTGTTAATTCTTGGTAATTGTTGTTTGCAACACGCCACGTAGTACTCGTCTATAATAATATTATAAAGCTGAAGATTTTGTTTGGTTGAACGCGCTAATCTCAGGAACTTTGGTTCGAATTGAAACATTCTTTTAGTGTTGGATAGCTTATTTATCGAGGAAGGCTATACAACATCACGCTGCGACCAATAGGAGCGGAGCATTAATAAAAAATGTAACGCACACGAAGTTGCGCGGGTCAGCTAGTAGATAATAATAGCTAGGTAATACATATTGTCATAGCATCTATCTGTAAACTATAATAAGTACTCCTCCACTCCACCTCCTCTGTACGACAAGATTTTTGACATAACATGACACATCAACTGAATCCACGGGCTGTTGGGAATTATATAAGAAAATTCAGGAATTTTCATCAACTTTCAGCAATAGAAATTACGGTTACAATAATGTTACCACAGGTATTTTAAACAAAGCGCGTCAGTGTACTGCAAAATTTATGTAGACTTTTATTTAGAAATTTATTTATTTGAGTGTTAATTTTCGCCAAAAAAGTTTTAGAAACAAAAAAAAATTGATGTGTTAATACAGGGTGGCGCTGACAATACGCCATAAATTAAACTGCGTATACCTCATGACCTTTCCAGTCTGCAATACAAAAAATCAATCGAATATATCCAGTAGTTTAGTCACAGGACTTATTTTTATTTTCAGCATTTTCAACGTGATATATATTATTAGGCTAGCACCGACAGGTTAAAGATCCTCACATCGGTAAAAACACTAAACATATTATGTTGCCAACTCGCTACTTCAAAAACCTGTGGCAAATTCGTTCCGTGGATTTTATTTGTAGATATGAATTAGTGCAAATTATACCTAAGATTAGTAAATCAATATCATAATAAATGGTGTTCTATTTTTTTAACAGTTTATGCTATTTAGTTTGTTTGCAGTTTTTTTTATTTTTCATTTCGATGTTAGATTTTTTGATAGTTTAGTAATATTCCTATGAACTAGTATTACCAGTGTTTTCATTTATTTTCGTGTTGTCGGCGCCAACCTGTATATAGGTACATTTTATTTGGCATATTTTGCTGGTTTAAGGCACCGGATCGACATGTGGTCGGTCAACGTTGATCGATTGGTGTGGTAGCTTTCGCTGATCGACGGATACCAGGCGATAAATAATTGATGGACCGCCGATCGATGCCATCTGCCGACGCGCGACGTTCGATTGGTATAGTAGAAACTGTCGATTGACGTCGAATAATCCATTCTACCATCGATCGATGGCCTCGATCGACGATCGATCGATTGGTGTGGTAAAACCCTAACTAAATCTACCCAGTGTTTGTCAAACGCATTTTCAAAATGAACTTATATTTAACAAGCTTATGCCAGCGGCTTCGCCCATGTGGAGTTCGATAATTGCCCCACGGGATCGTCCTGTCGTGATGAAGCCTATGTGCTATTCCAAACTATAATCTATCTCTGTGCCAAATTTTATCCAGATCCGCTCAGACGTTCTGGCGTGATTGAGTTACAAACATCCATCCATCCAAACTTTCTTTAACTGCGAAAGTTTGGATGGATTGGACATAGATAGATAGATGGATTGGACATAGACGGTTTGGACATCTAGAATCTCTGAAAATAAGTACAAACAACCCACTCAACTCACACACCGTTAAAGCCAGTAGAATCATTCATTGACTTCTAGAAGTTTCGATTCCACACATAACTCATAACCTCACTTAACCGACAGGGATCATAAGCCTACATTATAAATGAGCCTGTATACAGCATATACACGAATATTCGCACCGGTGTCTGTCAACCGTATAATTTATGTATTACCGACACGCTATGTGCGTAAGTATGTATGTACGGAAATATACGGAAATAATGACTTTATACGATGTTCTATTGATCGTGGTGATTTACTGTTTTGTCGTTGTTTCCAGTTTTTATTTTTATAATGAAGAAGACTTGTCTATGAGGGCCCGAAAATCGTTATTTTCCGTAACATATCAATCCTATAATCGGCGAAGGGTTAGTCAGAGGTGTATCTAATATTACACCCACATTTCGCCAGTTATGTTTTAAGTCCCATGTAATAGGGGTCGAGGCTACTGCCATCAATCGGGCACAAAATCCAGCCTCCGACAAAATACTTTATGTTTGCGTGTGGGCAGTGGAAAATGGTGTTTTCCGTATTAGAATTTTGATTTTGACTCGTTGAGATCAAAATGTGTGAACGTTAAAACGATTTTCATAGAAATCTGCTCATCATCTGTCTTTTCCCAACTATCTAGGCATCGGCTTCCAGCCTAACTGGATGCAGCTGAATAGTAGGAAAGCAGATCTTTAAACGGAGACTGGCAAGACCGATGGTCAGACATTCGGGCTTTTAATTAATATCCGTAACAAACACATCTACAAATGACAGCTGGGACCGCCTGCTTATATGTACTTTTGATCCACGAACCGATCGCAAGCGTTACTTCCGAAGAAGGTCCGAGCAAGATCGACCCGTGCGGCTGTCATTAATTAGTCATAAGGCTCTCCCTAAAAAAACTACTTACTAAATTAAGATAAAATTACTGATTATAGAGTCACTATAGGTCTCGTTGGTATGAGTTGGTAAGTTGGCACGAGGTCCTGACTTCGATTCCCGGGTCGGAAAATGTGTTATTGAGGATTTCCATCAAGAATCAGTAACGGCCGTGGAGTCTGGATATGCATCCGGCTGATGGCAAGTCTCGCCCCCTTTTACGTGTAACACATTACTGGCGAAATGTTTGGCGTGATGTTATTTTATGTTGTTATGATAGGTCCCAATCGGATTGGCTAAATAATAACAGCCGCCCGGGTCGATCTTCAGGTTAAGCCGCGCTTGCCTGGGTTGGTCCGTGGATGGGTGACCACCCATACATACCGAGTTTCCTCCGTGCCTCGGAAAGCACGTTACGCCATTGGTCCCGGCTGTCAATTGAAGATCTTTGACAGTCGTTACAGGTAGTCAGTGACCCGAAAGTCTGACAACCAGTCTTACCAAGGAGTATCGTTTTACCCAGTACTAACTGGGTTGTGGAGGTCAGATAGGCAGTCGCTCCATGTAAAATATTGGTATTCAGCTGCATCCGGTTAGACTGGAAGCCGACATAGTTTGGAAAAAGGCTAGGCAGTTGATGATGATAGCTCCCAATCGTAAAGATTACAAGTTTTCGTAACTGTTAATCGATCGATCGATGGATCGTAAAGATTACTTTAAAAGTAAAAAGTCCCTTACCCATTGCACTATCTCTTATTGAGAATGAATCTGAAAGTCCATAAATAACAAAATATGTCATAGTTACTTATCTATTCTGTTAATTATGGTAAATGGCGAAAAGCCACTCGATACAAATAAGCTTTCAAATTAGTTATCGTATTTTATAAATCTTATTATCTGATAAGAAGTACAGTTTTTCTTTTATTAATATGATTATAATATCAACATACTTTCTACTGTTACTTTGATTTACTGGTTTCGAATATAACGAGAATACTTTTCTTAGAACTTCGTCACTGATTTTAACAAAAAAAAACTATGCATCCATGTTGTTACAGACCTGTTATGATTGTGTGGTGTAAAGTCAAGGAAAATTGAATAAACGCACCGCCGCGTGTAACACAGTTACTTTTACAAAAATGCATTTTTGATGTGAAACATATCTATCGGAGGGTCAGACAGACGCGACGGCATGCGTCGCCGAAAAATATTCGTAAAACCGTAACACATCTGGATTCACACCAAGAGTACAGAAATACATGTTTAAATAACTATTTTTTCAGAATATTGCAAAAGTGATAGTGTTGCACCGAAGATGTGTATGGGCTGGTACACCAAACACCATTGTCATTCTTTGTCAGTATGTATGTACAAATGACGCAGAGTGGCAATTTGCTTAACAATTAAATTCCCCGACGGAACGGTAAATTTATTTTAAATCTTTTTCTATGCTGTCTAAGTTTATTGATTCGTTGTGTTATTTTTTTCTTAGAAATTTAGCTAATAACATACATGAGTTTAAAATGAGAATGACTGATCTCCTATCAGACTATAAAGTATAATGTGTTTAAAAAATACATTATATTTTATTTTTATTTATTTAAAATACGTACGCCAACAGTACATACATCAAACATTAAATAAACATGTATAGGATAAGGTTCTTATGTAGGTACCAATTACAGGTGTACACAACATTCTCATAAGTTCAATAAAGCATCGTAGAGTTATATAAAATAATAAGAATAAGAATAAAGAATAAGAAAATAGAAAATAAGAAAAAAAGAAAAGAAAAAGAAAATAAGAAGAAGAATATAGAGAATAAGAATTATATGTTATAACATATCATGTATTTTCTACGATTTAAAAATGTTTGAGCTGTTTGTCGTTGGTAAGTTGCGCGAAAAGTTATCTTTAAATCATCGAACAAATATTTTAAAGTCGAATAAATTAATTTCCTCACACATTTGACCACAATAATACATTATTATGAGACAACAATCACCAACATTCTTACATCACTACATAACAATAATAAATCGTGGGACAACCTTACATAACTGAGAAAGTTCAACTTAAAACTCACTTAAGTTAACTCAAGTTCTTTCTAAGCAACATTACGCTTACAAGTAAGTAATTAACGCTAACTAATAAAGCATGTTACGCGGGAAATGTTGAGTTTACTGCTTCATTAATTTTGTTGTTAATGATATTAATTAACGCACACAACGGAGTACTGGCTTAACTACGCTGAAAAATAATTACAGGTAATTATTATGCCTTGATACAGAATTACCCCTCCTCCTTTTTAACTATTTAAAAATATAAAGTTGCCAAAGAAAAACGAAACGGCTTAAAAGCG
Source organism: Standfussiana lucernea (assembly GCA_964057025.1). Lineage (NCBI taxonomy): Eukaryota > Metazoa > Arthropoda > Insecta > Lepidoptera > Noctuidae > Standfussiana > Standfussiana lucernea. The sequence continues at coordinate 3,208,083 of OZ059810.1, forward strand.
ATTGCTTCTTGATTATGGCTTATAGAACTATAAAATACAAATCAGGTATTAGATCCTACAGGGTGATTGGTAATTGGGTGCAGGCCTTGAAATGGGTGATACTAGAGCTAATTTACAACAAATTTGACCCCGATGACTAGGGGTCCAATCTGAGTGGTTTCGGAGTAATCGAACTTTCAAGTTTTTTTTTGGAAATTTTCCTCCTCTCGACCAAATATCGATAATTGTGACAAATCTACGTCGCTCAGAGCAGTGACATGAGACTTTTCAGATAGCGCATAAACGAATTAATCTTTCGAAAATCAATTTATCAAAAAAGAACTCTAACTTTTGGTTTAACTGCGTCATAAAGTTCAAAGTATGAGAAAAATTTGAAACTACCCTAGCTCTCCAAGGCACATTACTCAAAATAAATGTATGCGACTTATCGTGCAAATTGCCCTGTTTAATATATGTAGACAATTAGACATAGGCTACTTTTTATCCGGTACCATGCGGGCGAACCCGTTATGTATAGAAATTATAATTAGCGAGACGCCTGTAATATTCGGACTGCATGGACTCAGCCTTCTTATCTGTGAGAGACAGAAGGCCGTTACTCGGGTTGCTTAATGGCACATGTCTCTTGAATTTTTGGTTGCAGTATGATCTTGATCCGCTCGGATCAATCGGTTCTTGCCGAAAAAATCCTTTTTGAGGACTTATTTGGGGTCAGTGCTGGAGGGGTTTGAGGTTTAATTATGACAGTCGCGCGGGTCGATCTTTAAGGTTAAACAGCGCTTGCCAAGATCGGTCTGTGGATGGGTGACCACCCATTACATACCGAGTTTCCTCCGTGCCTCGGAAAGCACATTTAGCCGTTGGACTCGGCTGTCATTTGTTGATCTTTGACAGTCGTGACAGGTAGTCAGTGGCCCAAAAGTCTGACAACAAGTCTTACTAAGGGGTATCGCATTACCCACTACTAAATGGGTTGTGGAAGTCATATAGGCAGTCGCTCCATGTTAAGCTGCATCTGGTTAGACTGGAAGCCGACCCAACATAGTTGGGAAAAGGCTAGGCAGGTGATGGTGACTGTTGATTCCTTAATTTCATTATTGTTCACTGCGTGTTGCGTCCAAAATTTCAGACAATTTACACGAAGTTTTAGAAATTGTGAAATCTTTTAAACAGTCTTCAGTTACTGTCATTGTATTTCTGACTTCATAGTAATTTAGTAATTATACAAGGTGTAGTTTTGCAACCTCGTCAAAATTCAGAAGGTTGTCATAGAAGACGTAAATAGTCAATATAAATTACGGTCCCTGGTCAATAATAATAAACGCTGCTTTTTTTGTGGTTTTAATTTGACACTATTTCAGAATGAAGCCCTTTTCAAAAGAGGAGAATTACCCGTTTATCGAATAAACGTCTGTGTCTGTTTGCGTGTGAAAGCGCGGTTATAGGGCTAGTATTAGATGGACCGCGTTTTAATACGGGTGGTGTATACTTATCGATTTCCGAAATTAAGAAAAAAAATACCTACCCATTTTACTATTGATTCGGGTCGAGAATCATTAGCTTAGTTACCTCCTTGAATTTGACGAGGATGCAAAGCAACACCTTGTATAAGTTTTTTTATGCTAAAAAGGCTTGCGTTTGGCCGCAACTCGCCTGATGTGAAGCGATGATGAGGCTAAGGCATCGCAACCCAGTTTAGATCCCATAGTAAAACCGGGCAAAACCGGGTTTCACACTGGGACCGAAACCGCATTTTGATGCCCTTGATGCGGCCTTTACAAGTATTTTAACGACGTAACAAGAATTGCTTTTACAGCATCAACACATTACATTTCTGCCCGGCCATTGCCCATGCCGTGTTTTATCGCCATCAAGACCATATAATCAACACAATATGCCCATAATCTACAGTTTAAAGTCTCACTTACAGCGTCAATGATTTAATGATACGAAATCATCTTAATTTCTGTAATTTATTAAGCTTGGCGATTTCTTTAATTTACTTTTAACAGTGTGGGTAATTACTTAATCTATTGTAACGTGATGCACGTCGTTTTTGTGTTTTTTTACAATTCTCTTCTGAGTATTAAACCAGTTTTTTTTAAGCCTACGCATCGGGCATGTAACAGATTTTGACGCTTCGCCCGCGAAGATGTCGAAATTATTATCCCACGGGAACTATCCGGATTAAAGGTCCTATACTATGTCCTAACCCTGATCTTCGTTTAATACGAGTGCCAAACCGAGGGGTAAATAGATAGACCGACCGATAAACTTAAGTTCCGACTGACATACAGAGTTATTTTCGCATTTAAAACATAAGTATGAATTTTAAAATCATGTAGAATAAATAGCTAGTTATGTTAGTCCTGCAAAAGTAACGCGCTTATACAAGCACTACGTATAGCCCTTACATAGTAAGTAACATGGTGGCGGCAGTGAATGTGGGCAGCAACTGTCGCACCTGCGCGTGCGCCAGGGAACGATAAAGTAAAAGCTTTTGCTGGCGGTACAAGTAAGAAGAGAGTAGCGGCATAGTCACAAACTACTAAATCTCTTAAATAAATGATGTTAAGTAGTATTTCTCGGGTTTAGTGTGAATCAGCGTTTTCGAGTATCCTTATCTCATTCTGTCATATAAAGACGTCATTTGGTGTCCGATCGCAAGTATCCGCATTTTTTTTACATCGGAAGCACTTTAGTAAGTGTTTGGCTCTCTTACTTTAGTGAGAAACAGCAGTTCTCAGTGCAGTTCTAAGTAAGTGGAAAAATATGCAAGAAATACAGATCTGTGCTCGTAAATATGATTCACCCTCGAACGCCATCGCCAGCACGCTTGGCAAAGCAGGTGCCGAGATGAAATAATGTCATTAATTAACTATTTACCTTTCTAGAGCATACAAGTCTATGTTGAAATATTTATTCAGCTATATTTCCTATTGAAAATCCTGACACCGACCGGGATTCTCAACTTCCAAGGTTTCATTCCGAAGGTGATTTTAAGATACTATGTATCATTTGTATGTTAGGAAAAATCTACAGTGCAAAATCCTGGAAAAAGTCATCCATGATAAGCCATAAGCACCTAGACGGGGGGATACGCGGTGTTGGTCGGAGTAAATAGTCTTGGCTGAGAAACATTCGCGAATGAAGCGGAATCACGAGTGCGCTGACCTGTTCCATTTCAAAGGGACAAGGAAAAATAATTTGAGTTGATGGCTAACCTTCAGTAATTGGAGAGGCATCCGAAGAAGATGAATAATAATCTATACCATGCCCTTCTATTGGCAATTTGACGGGCATTTTCCCATTATAAGAAATTAGAAAGCCCGTAATTGTTCTTTGAAAGGGACATGGCGTTTTCAACACCTTTCTCCGCTCCCGCTTGTCGCTTGCGCGGCCCTTTCATTGGAAAGTAGTGAGAGCAGAGCTTTGGTAAATTGTATCACATTGTTTCTAATATACACTAGATAGTAAATGCATAGTATGCGGGCTCTGCGTACTGCGAACAAGCTGCGGAATATGAAGTAAAGTAACCTTTATGGGAATATAATCGTTAAGAAAAGGGTCTTGAATCTGATCGAGATGGAAGTATTTTAATATTATAAATGTAAAATAACTCTGTTCTCCTGAGACTCTTTAACGGCTGAACGGATTTCTATGAAATTTAGGACACATGAATGGTTTCAGATGAGAGTATTTCTGGCGCGTATTAGCTCGTTTTTGGAAGCGGTGCTGGCTACAACACGCGCGAATAACGCCCGTTGTGCCGTTACGAGCTTGTACGCGCTACAAAATACGCTAGCTTGAAACCACTTTTAGAATCTTCTATTATTATATGTAATTTCAATCAATACTTTCATACGCAAAAGTGACAGTCAAAATGACACACACAGGCTTCTAATCTCACAAGATTACACAATTGTAAAAACACTGACATAATCCGTAACACTTCATTTATCTCATCATGACAATCACTGTATTAATGCGATGTTCAGTTACATACATTTACTTGATTATGCACCTGCCACATATGTGTATACTCAGTGGTGTTGTAGCAAAGTGTTATTATTATGTAAGTCGTAATCCGTACTGAGAAAGTATAGGTATAAATATTTTTGTAAAAGTAAAGATAGATTCAGAAGGTACGTTGAGAAAGAATGAATTGATTGACTGATTGTTTGAAAGTCGTAATAGTAGGTTGTCAATACAATAAATAAATGAATTATCAATTTGCTAATAATTAATTTCACTGACTGTATGTGAAATCACTACGTAGTACTTCTGCATATTTCTACTTTGTGTTTATTAATGCATTCAAAAGCTCTTAAGTCTTGACTACAACCAAATGAGTTATTAAACCGAAGCCAACGGAAATATCTAAGTTATTTTGTTACTCATTTACACACTCACTTAATTTTGCAATGTTTTTTTTTATACTATGCGAATTCGCGGACATCAGCTACTTCACTATCACAATATAGTATAAAACAAAGTCGCTTCCCGCAGTCTGTCTGTCCCTAATATATGTTTAGATCTTTAAAACTACGCAACGGATTTTGATGCGATTTTTTTTTATAGATATAGATAGAGTGATTCAAGAGTAAGGTCTAAATTATGTAATACATGCATATTATAGCAGAGAAAACATTAGTATCTACATTGCACCCGTGCGAAGCCGGGGCGGGTCGCTAGTAAGTGATAAGTTAAATTACAGTGTCTGTGTGAGAATACCGCCCACGTCAGCCAGAAATGTTATAATCATTTACGTCTGCGAGTTACATAACACCACATTGTCTAGTGTATCCGATCTGTTTTGGTATTCTGGCTACAGACAATATGTCTATTGTTTCTAACGAATGATTAATTATTACACTCTTTTCTACTTATTTGTTAATGCGATGTTAGTTGATTACATCCGCATTTTTAAGTTTTTTTTTTCCTGCCCGGGTTACGGACGAGCGGCCTGTTGCGATTTTCATTTATATGGGATTTAAATAAGACTGCCTCGTTGATGTCCTGGGTTCATTTTCCAGGTCGGGCAAAGTGTTATTTGGGTTTTTTATCATAAATTTCTTTGTAACAACTGCGGAGTCTGTATTTGTGCCCGGTTGCTGGCAATAGGCTTGCTCCTATTACACGGGACATATATGTAGGTTTTAAAATTATAATGGGTTATCAGGAACTTTGATTTGAACAGACAGACAGATTAGTTGATGGGGAAATTGTTATAATCACTTTTCCTATTAGTGAAGTCATTAGTTGTCAAAAAATGCTCATTCTCCGTCTAAGGGTTCATTCACACGGCTTCTGTCATTGACGATCCGTCATAAAACACGATACATCATAACGGTGTTTTATCACGATTCGCCAAAAAAAACGAATTGATGTTCACATTAGTTTCGTGATTTTTCGGGAGCGAGCGCATCAGCGAATACGTTACAAAAAATTCATGATTCGCGTGTTTTGACGTCCGTGATTTTTAAAAGACGATACGTGATTTAAGACGTGTCCGTCATTTTTCACGATTCGTGATGCGTGTGAACACGGGCATTTAAAAAGCATTGCCGCCGTCAAAAAAATTGACGGGTCGTGAATAAAGACGATACATAAAAAAAGAATCGTCCTCGTGTGAACGGGCTGTAATTGTTGAAGTTTTCTTTCGTTTACTTTTTATTATATTTTTTTTACATTCTTGTTTAATTGTTTCAGTTTCCAAGAGAGGACAGAAAGGACTACGCAAAATTTTATACGGACACCAGTGAACACTATGGTAAGCATTATCTTTTGAAGATTTCAATAACAATATTGGTAATGTTCTTCAGTAAGGTCAGATGCGTAGTACTCGCTACTGGCGTGCATGTATGAACGCGGACGAGACGAAAGATGTATGTGAGGATCGTAGCAGATGGCGTTCTGTGGTTTCTGCCTACCCTCTTAGGAAAAAGGCGTGAGTTTATGTATGTAGGTACGATATGAACATATTCGTAATAGGTAAGCACTGAGCACAAAAGGTTATTTTATTACTATGCAAGGCGTTGCTTTGCATCCTCGTCAAATTCAAGGAGGTAACTATGCTAATGATTCTCGACCCGAATCAATAATAAAATGGGTAGATATTTTTTTCTTAATATCGGAAATCGATAAGTTTACACCAGCCGTATCAAAACGCGGCCCGTCTAATACTAGCCCTATAACCGCGCTTTCACACACACAAACAAACGCAGACGTTTATTCTAATACGGGTGATTCTCCTTTTTTGAAAAGGGCTTCATTCTGAAATAGTGTCAAATTAAAACAACTAAAAAAAGCAGCGTTTATTATTATTGGTACCGTAATTTATATTGATTATTTACGTCTTCTATGACAATCTCCTGAATTTTGACGAGGATGCAAAACTACACCTGTTTAAATACCACCAATTTATTTGGGGTCAGCGCATCATGTCTTCTTCCATACTTCTCTATTACCTACATAATAGGTGTAGCGTAGTTTCATATTTTAAATTGCATCCAAATGACATAACTGCGTAACGCAATTTTCTATCGCAATCCGAAGGATTTTGAATACAATTCAATTCACATCAAATATCTTTATTTTCCAACAAAATGCACTTACCTTATGAATGGAATTGGTAACTATTGCTTCATAAGTTTGCAAATAACGACATGATGCTCAATTGTCAAATGTTGCGTTGGAAATGTAAGTGTGTTACGCAATGGACCCGCTGAAAGCTATTGTCATACCTACGCCATGACATGGGGAGTCCGTTTCCACGCAGTGAAGTAGTGCTCGGGGTGGATCTGTTCTAAGTACACCCAACACGTCTCGCATGACGCATTCGGGTCCACAGGTCATCAGATATGCCTGTTAACACACTCGTGAAGCCTCACGAGTTACCAGCTACCTGCCAAGGATCATTCAGAAACCGCCCGATAGCTAATCGCGCCATGAAAATTTCGCAGTAGGATGGTGGACGGATTTTTGAGACGAGACAAAGGTTAGCGTTAACCACAGCAACAGGAAAACGTTCTAAGCAAACTGTCCGTAACTTTTTGAGTGAGCTAACAGCATTCACAAACTTAGGAAAAGTACCTGCCCTTACTGCCTCATCTAAAAAATCCATGGTGTATAACTGCCTGTAATCTGGATGTGTGCCCAGTTGTTGGCAATAGGCTCGCACCCTTAGGGTGCGATCATCATCATCATTTGCCGACCCATTTCCCAACTATGCTGGGGTCGGCTTCTAGTCTAACCGGATTTCTCGCACACGAATACTAAAAAAAGGTGTTTGTGCGTCTCTGCCTAACCATTCGAAGAATAGAGGCGTGATATTTATTTATTTATTTATTTATTTAAACTTCATGTACAATAGTGGTACATAGGCGGACTTAATGCCACAAGGCATTCTCTACCAGTCAACCTTTGGGTTAAATTGGACAAAATTGTGATAGGGATTTGTGGGGGGATTGTGATATTATGTGTGTAAACTGTAGAAATCAAACGGAAGTTGTTACACAAACTGTACCCGTAATCTCAGATGAAGGAAATACAGCAAACAATAGAATGGGAAGCCATTGGGATGAAAAACTAGATAAAGTGCTCTGTGATTACTGATTGCGTAGTTCGCATGTATGTAGGACTGAAGGTACATACTTTAATCTTAGATTACCGTTCCGTACATGCAACAGTCAACATGTTAACGAGTAGGTATTTCTAAAGCAGGATTAAGTTGACGAATTAAATTGAAGACTATACATGGTGCCGATGAACTATCGATGAAAAATTTCTATGGTTCAGAATGATGTACTAAGTATGTGGTTACCGTTTTCGCGTCGCTGTCCCTTCCGCCCCGTATATATAATTAAATTGAAGACTACATATAGCTCGTTTACTGTGCTTATATACTAAAAGCCCGCCATCGCCATAGAGGAAAGGTTGTGTGTGCAGTTTTGCCTGCACAGTCTGACTTTATGCATGCATATTTAAAACTGTCATGCATAAACCTAGCCTAACCGCGTATAGGGCTACTTTTAGAGTGCGTTGCCTAAAACTATGCGTTGACCTTATAAAGCTCCAATGGTTTCTCTCATCTCAATTAAAACTACGTTAGTATTAGTAATGCATATCACTTTTACACTTATGTATGATTTAGTGACAAGTTTACACAATCCAACTGTACGGGACAGTTTAGTTCCTGAACTGTACACTATAATTGTTCGGTTGTTAAGTAGGTAGTGAGTGTGGCCAACATGTAAAACTCTTCACGTAGTAACCCAAAAGTTTATTTATCACAATTATCGTACACCGTAATAAAGATTGGTGATTCCTACATGTATGTCTGTTCCGCGTGTTGGTTAGTTGCACACTGAGTAAACTGAAATATTAGTTGTGACAAGTGAACCAGTTGATTCGCTTCGTCAGCCAGAAGTCGGGTCAATGTACGTAGACCGTACATACTCCTAACCCAAGCAAGGGATGAGGAGAATATAACCATGTAAGAATCACCAGTACAAAGGAAGAAATTATAGTAAAAAATGTAACATTGTAAAAAGTAAAAAATATTAAAAATACAATTAAAATAGAATTTTAAAAATTAAATTCAATATCCGTGTTGGAATCCATTGTGGACCTTATCGGTGGATGGTTGCCGCTCGTCATCCGCTCTCCCTCATCTCTTGACTTCTTTGAAGGCGGGCGATCTAGTAGCGAGCGCGACCTGAACAGCCTTCTCATCCTAGCCTCAGGTTTCTTGGACTGCATTTCCACGTCTGCGGTACTATGTCGAGTAACACGATTTGCGTCATCTGTTGTCTTCGTACAATAACCGCGCTTTTTTGCCACCCATGCAATTTTGCAACTCCGATTACAGTCAGTAATACGTAAGAAATGACGTACTGATGTATGTATATCGTGTGTTGTTAGTGTTGCCGGAAGTTGTTCCATACTTTTCAAGTACCGCAGTCGTTCTTCGACGACAGCGATGTCTTCGTTGTGTTTTACTTGCAGAGGTGTTGTATGAGTATTTATGATGCCATTGTTTTGTCCAGGGTAGGGACTTGGATGTCGTAATCTAATTTGGCGTTGCTGTCGTAGTTGTTGTGGGAGTGTATTTTCAGCTCCTTTGTTTGAAGAAGGCATCCTTGTTGCAGGGACACTATAGACGACGTGTTGATGACGTGCGATCTGATATAATCGTAGCAGACCGTACGTATAGTGCATGTGTTGCAACCTGTCACCAGCCATGTGTTCGTGTTATGTAATTCGATCCAGGCGGTTTCACATTTCGTTTGTTCCGTGATGCATGGCAAGGTTGAATGTTGACCTAGTAGTCTGGCTGATCGATGTTCTCTTCGTTTTTCTTCAAGATGTCGTTTTCTATTTCAACTATAGAAGTCTGGTTTTTGTTTTAGTTTGTATATCCTTGTGATATTGGTCTGCAAATCTCTGATCCAGAATTCCGAAGAGACTGTTTGCCACGTATCCCACTCCGTCAATCAAACCTCGCTTGCTGCGTCCCGCCAAGTGTTTTATGGGGGGCCAGCAGTATGTCGTTGTAGTATTGCAGAAGGTCCAATTCGTGCGAAAGCTGACGAATTGTGGTTTGACAGAATCTTGGTTTCAACTTATTGCAGAGGTCCGAAATGTCTTGTAAGTAGTTTTCGAACCTTTGTACTCCGCTCCAGTAGGTAGATAAGTTGTAGTACATCAGCAATCGCCATTCGTCATGGATCAGCTGTACTTTTCCAATGGTGTCGTAGTATATGGGGCGATCACTTCCTAAAGTTGTTATTTGAACACTTGATGATTCTTGTGGGAGGACACTGCCTTGTATTCTGGTCACCAAGTAGATGAATGATAGTTTGGTTAACATGATGACTTGAAGATTGTTTTCTGTCGAGTTTTCGGTGTAGTATGTCGCGGTTTTGTTGAGCGAGTGAGTGCGTAGCGATTTGTGGTTTGTATTTATTTGCTTAGTTTAGTGCATAGTTTCAATTGGCAACAGTGACAATTTTGTGATCGGACGCTTTAATGTGCCACCTTGGGCTCCACCGGGCTCCACCATGTAAAGTAGCGATGTGAGCTTGATTCATCAGTAGTTCTGTGAGTCTATTCTTTCGTGGTAGAATTGCGGGATTTTTCATTCCCGGCGGTAAGTTGGTTTTGTTCAGTCGTCCGCCGACACGCAAGACACCCTCCTTGTCTAGGTAAGGCCATAGTTTGCTAATTTTGCTTTTAGTGGGAACATGTTGATTTTTTAGTAATAGATCATATTCTGTGCTGAATTCTAATCGTTGAACATTTCTTGTTATTATGTTCGTAGCGTAATTAAGTTCATTGGCCGTTAGGTCATTGTGTTGTGTCGGTTGATCGGCATCAAATTTCTTCATTTGTTTTGCGTTGCTAAGTGAATTTGTCTTGAATCGCATAATCCAAGCGACAATACGCGTCACCCAGTTTAATTTGCTGGAATTGTTTAATAAGCTGATTATTAAGTTTTCTGATTGTCTTAGGGTTGGCACGATGATTTTTTGTTCCATCTTAGTTGTAAATAGACAACTCCGTTGCTCCTCGGGTTTGTCTGTAAACGTTCTCAGTGTTGCAGGTCCATTCCACCACAAGGGAAAATTCACCAATTGTTTTGGATATAACCCCCTGGTTGCGCAATCTGCAGGATTATTTTTTGATTCTATGTAGAACCAATGGGATGCTGGTACCACTTGCTTGATCTTGACGACCCGGTTTTCTACGTACTTTTCCCATTTGGATGTCACTCCTTGCAACCAAGCTAGCACCACTTTTGAATCGCACCAGGCCCATATAGTTATGGTGTGTCCTGTTAGCGACTCGATGATTTTGTTTACCAACTGTGATAGAAGTAGTGCCCCGCTGAGCTCAAGTCTTGGAAGAGAAAGTTTTTGTGCGAGCGGAGCAACCCTAGTCTTTGCTACAAGCAGGCTTAATTTAGGTTCGCCGGCTTCGCTCAACGCTCGTGTATAGATGACGCAAGAATATGCTTTCTCGCTTGCATCGCAAAATGCAAGAAGTTCAATTTTGTTTTGGATGTTTCCAATCCAGCGATTTATTTTTATAGTTTTCATTTCGTCTAGTTGATCTTTCAGTTTCAGCCACTCTTCTTGTATGCTAATGGGTACCGGTTCATCCCAAGTTAAATTTTGCATCCAGACGCTTTGAAAAATTAGCTTGGCTCGTATAGTGACCGGTGAAAACCAGCCGAGTGGGTCGTATAGTTGTGAAATCTGAGACAGTAGGGATCGTTTAGTCAGTCCCTTTTGTGAGTCTTGTTTCAGGTTCCAGTTGAACGTAAATGTGTCCGCCGTAGGGTTCCAGCCAAGGCCAAGTGTTTTCGTGCAATCTTCTTGTTTAAAGTCGAAGTTAGTCTTAGAAATTTGGTCTTCCCGAAGATGTTTTAGTAATTCGGTACAATTGCTGGACCATTTCCTTAAGTTCATACCTCCTCGCTGAAGTAGTTGTATCAAGTCATTTTGTAGTTGCTTAGCAGTTTCGAGAGAGTTGTGGCCGCTAATTAGGTCATCGACATATAGCTCGTTTTGTATTATTTTCGCTGCGTCAGGGTATAAGTGACCGTCATCGCTAGCCAATTGTTTTAAAGTTCGCATGGATAACCATGGCGCGCATTTTGTGCCGTATGTCACAGTCCGTAGAGCATATTCTTGTAGTTGTTCGTCCGGAGAGTCTCTCCATATGATTTTTAGTAGCTGCTGTTGGTCTTCGGCTATCCAAATGCATCTGTACATTTTTTCTATGTCAGCAGTTATTGCATATTTATAGGTTCGCCATTTCAGGATAAGGGCTTGAATATCCTTTTGTAGGTTAGGCCCTTTTTCCATGAGATTGTTCAAACTTTTGCCACTAGATGTTTTTTGTGACGCGTTAAAAACCACCCTTAGTTTAGTAGTTGTCGATTGGTCCCTTAGGACGCCATGGTGAGGTAAATAACATTCAAGTTGGTTGGCTGTAATTTGATCCGCAGGCTTCATGTGTTGTAGTTCTAAGTACTCGCGGATAAAGTTTTTATACATCATTGAAAATTGTTCGTTTTTACGTAGTCTTTTTTCTTGATGTAGGAATTGCGCAATAGCAGCTGACTTGGAATTTCCAAGTTCTTTTTCGTAAGTTTGGGTCATGGGCATTGTGACTATGTATTTGCCATCTGAGCTTCGCTTGGTGGTTTCTTGGTAGTAACGTTCACATTGATCGTTTCTCTGCATGTCTTCCACACCTGGAGTAATGTCTTCACTCTCCCAATATTTCGACAGATCTGTAGTGTCGAGTAAGGTCAAGTGACAGTTGAAGGTCTTGAGTTTTCCACACAAGATCCAGCCCAAATGAGTTTGCTGAGCGATAGGTGAGTGTTGGTCGCCTTTTAGAACTCCGTCCAGGATGATGTCTGCGTAAACGTCAGCTCCCAGTAGAATATCTATTGAGTTTGACATATTGTAGTTAGGATCGGCCAGCTTTAAATTTCGAAGATGTGTCCAGCCCGCACTTTGGAAGGTACAGCTGGGCAACTTGTTTGTTAAGTTTTGTAGGACTAATGCTTGCACGTTGAATTTATAGCTCGAATGTATCGATTGACAGTTGAGATGCAGGAGTCCCCTGCAAGTTCGTGATGTAGAACCTATTCCAGTCACAGCTGCGTCCAGTTTCTTTCGAGGTAAGCGCAATAGTTGAGCGGCATTCTCTGTTATTAAGTTTATTTGAGATCCCTGATCTAGGAGACCCCGTAGTGTTACGTAAGTTCCGTCAGCTGATTTAACTTTAACTAGGACTGTAGTTAATAAGATTTCAGTATTATCGGTAGCAAAGTGGTGCGCTGCCGGTTGTGTTGATGTCGACGGTCGTGAATTTATGGTTGATTCATCCTTGTTTTCTACAGTCAGTTCAGAGTCAGAGGGGTTTTTCGTATGCAGTAGTGTATGATGTTTTGAGTTACATTCGCGGCACGTTTTCCTTGAGTTGCAATTGTTGTTGCCATGGCTGTACAGACAGTTTTTGCAAAGTTTTAGTTTCGCAACTGTTTTGTTTCGTTGCGAAATATCCATATTAACAAACTTGTCACATTGCATCAGCACGTGATCGTTATTGCAGAGAGGGCATTTTCCAAATGACGCATGAAATGTTTTAGAGTATCCCACTTTTGTTGGATCTTCTGACTTCTTAAAGTTGCTTTTGAACTTGTAGTTATGCTTCCAGTTGTTATTGTTCGGTCTCTGTGTAGTTTTATTCTCACCCGAGTCCTTTAAGCAGCTCTTTGCGGTTTCGTGAGCGAGGAAGTTGAGTTCCAGGAATTTAAGGAATTCGTCTAGATTTGGCAATTCCCTATTGTTTTGCGTTTCCTTTGTATACTCGTTGAGTGTTGTGGGATCCAATTTTTGCGACATCATGTAAACAATTATCGGGCCCCAACTGCTGACTTCAACTCCCATGTTGCTGAGGCCGTTTAGACACTCGGTTATCACGTCATGCATCCTTTTCAGGTTGTTGGCGTTGGGTTGCTGAATGGTGGGTAAGTGCTGCATAGTGCTCATAAACGAGGTGAACTGTAGTCGGCGATTGTCATACCTGTGAGATAGTATTTCCCAACAGGAATCGTAGTTGTCCGCACTGATTGACAGATGCTGGACGAGTCGTTCTGCTTCACCTTTTAGTTTCGTCTTCAGGTGTTGCATCTTCTGCGCCTTGGGAATACTCGAGTTAGTGTGTATGGTTTCAAGGAAAATGTCCTTGAAAGTAATCCAATGAACATATTTACCGGTAAATTCCGGGATTTCAATTTTAGGTGTAGATTGTTGTAAATGAATCTTGGACCAAATCTTACTGTTTAGATCTCTTTTCAAGTTGTCGTATTTATGTTCAATGGTTTCGTACTTTTCATTGTAATCTTCTTTCAGGCTAGACACCTTCAGCTCATCTTCAAGTTCCCAGTGTATCTTGTCGATGGATTGCCACTTTGATTTTAAGGTTGCTAGATGTTCTTCGAACTCCCAATTTTCTGTTATGAAGTCAATGTTTATCTTTGACATAGCCTTGGTTAAAGCCTTAAAATTGCGTTCTTGCTGAGTGATGAGCTTCTTGACGTCGTCCTCAGTTTCTTCATCCATTAGCCCAGAAAGATCGAAGTTTTGGTCTTGTTTTGGTTGTCTCTTGTGAAAAGCCAATAGATCCATAATATGCTTTTTAGTTGACTCGTACATAATCTTTGTTTTCGTGTAAACATCATTGTTAAAGTATCCGATGTTTTTATGTTCAGTGGTCTCCAACAGTATTTGATGCTGCTCATCAAAGGCTCCCCACAGTTGTTCTAAGTTCTTTAAACGTTTCTCCAGGTAATCAACGTTTTTCCTAGTTATGCTGTCCTTTTTGTAGTTGGTGCACAACGTTTTGATGTCTTCAAAGATGCCGACTTGTTTGGTAAGTAGTGCCATTGTAAGTCAGTAGTTTTAAGTTTGACTTAAGTGTAGTAGTAACGTACCTTAAGTTTAGTAGTAGTAGTGGTCAGTCGTAGCAGCCGCAGTAGTAGTTGGCTGGTTGACGTAGTTGAGTTTTCTTTGTTCGCTTGATTCACGAAGAAGTTCCAAAGTATTCACTCTTCGTTGTTTGCTCAGAGCTCTTGTACTCCTTCTACGAATATGCGCGCATTCTCAACTTGACTGGTGAGATCCGCTTGTGGAAGGCCAGCCAAGCCGATTCGCTGTCGTTTCCAGAGATACAATAACTCCAAACAGTGAAAGGCTCGAAGGACCATTAAATGTACGGGACAGTTTAGTTCCTGAACTGTACACTATAATTGTTCGGTTGTTAAGTAGGTAGTGAGTGTGGCCAACATGTAAAACTCTTCACGTAGTAACCCAAAAGTTTATTTATCACAATTATCGTACACCGTAATAAAGATTGGTGATTCCTACATGTATGTCTGTTCCGCGTGTTGGTTAGTTGCACACTGAGTAAACTGAAATATTAGTTGTGACAAGTGAACCAGTTGATTCGCTTCGTCAGCCAGAAGTCGGGTCAATGTACGTAGACCGTACACCAACATTTAAAAATCCTAAGGTCAGATCAAATTTTTATGTCAGTAATGACCAGACCGCATTGCCTGTCATCATGACTGTCATGTTATGATGACATGCATGACACTAGATTAGAATATGCTTATTTACCTACTTTACAATCAATCCGTCAGTCGGGGTCAACGGCCCGATGATGCAACCGTTACGAATAGCTAAGTACACTCGTAGATTCAAAAGGTTATGCAGTTTTCGAATACTTTGTTTTCATGCTTCGCGCATATTAATATTATGTCATTTTGAACTGCTAATAAACTTTTTTTTTCTGTGACATTATAAACGGGGAGATCGACGCTGAATCTGTTACCATGAAATTAATTACCATGATTTTAGACCCTTAACATAGAAAACCGGACATTTAAATAAATTGAAAGCTACTAAGACAGAAATGACCACTAAAAATGTATTTAAAACAAGACATTGATCGTTGTGAATTTTTTTTCGTATAACCTGAGTCACACGTTGTTACTGTACGAAAGCCGCAAAAACTGTAAATAACGAATCGATTGAGACCTAATTCATCAAAATCGGCTCAGTAGTTTAGGCGCTACGATGGAAGTTAACAATATTACAAACATACATTGACTGCTAAAATCATAAAACTTCCTTTTGGCTTTGCCGTAGACGCGTAAAAATCGGCTGTTTCATACAAAACTGCAATACCTACACGGTCAAAATGAACGGAACAGTTACCTATGACAAATTTCTAAGTGGGTAGGGGGGGGGGGCAGAATGGAGTACTGAATACTTGGTAATTTTTTGTTCTTCTGTGCCCCATCCACCCTGTATAGTCCCACATAGCCAAAATGTATGGAACAGCAGTTATCTCTGAGTTTGTTCATGTATGTATATCCCTTAACGGTATCATTATGTATTTAACTAACATTTTGTTTATGTTCTGTTTGCAGTGGGTCCGGTTGTGGTTAGCATTCACTGTGTCCACGGTATGGTCGCAGCACACTAATACGGTAAGTGACGTTATTAATAGATCTATAACTTAATAAATAGAGAATTTCAATTTTCCAAAATATTACCTAGAAAAAGGTCAGACAATGTCTTATTCCCGGAATTTGTCCATTTTTAACCGACTTCAAAAAAAGGAGGAGGTTCTCAATTCGGTTGTATGTTTTTTTTTTTTTTGTGTTTGTTACCTCATATCTCCGTCATTTATGAACCGATTTGAAAAATTCTTCTTTTATCTGAATGGATCTACTTCCCGATTGGTCCCATAGAAATTTCATCAAAATCGGTTCAGCAGTTTGGTTTTGAAATCAAAATAGCTGGAAAAAATGTCATCCAAGTAAAATAAATTGCGAAATTGATACTTGACAAGGATTTGTGTGTGGTACTGTAACTAAAAAGGGTAAAATAAAAACTTTTTTGCAAAAAAAAAACCGACTTCCAAAAAAAACACTAAAAAAGTGGAAAATAACATTACTTTCGGAAGTCGGTGCCAAAAAAGTCAATGAAACAAACCATAGTCACCGACTTCCGAAAGTAATGTTATTTTCCACTTATTTGTGTTTTTTTTGGAAGTCGGTTTTTTTTTTGTGATGTGTGTAGGGCTGCTTCGCTATTTCTCGTCAAAAAATGGTTAGTTTCATTACGTACGCACTCTATTCTATGTGTTTCGCGTAGTTTCTAGGGACGTAAGTAGTTTTTGGTCTATTTTTGGTGATGGAGTAAAAAAGGCTGTCATTTGAGGAGACTTTGACAGTCGTCATAGCTAGTCAGTGGCCGGACAGTCTGACAACCAGATTTATCAAGGGGTATCGTATTACCCAATACTACCTGGGCTGTGGAGGTCAGATAGGCAGTCGCTCCATATAAAATACTGTTATTCAGCAGCATCCGGTTAGACTGGAAACCGAACCCAATACAAGGTGTAGTTTTGCAACCTCGTCAAAATTCAGGAGGTTGTCATAGAAGACGTAAATAGTCAATATAAATTACGGTACCTGGTCAATAATAATAAACGCTGCTTTTTTGTTGTTTCAATTTGCCACTATTTCAGAATGAAGCCCTTTCCAAAAGAGGAGAATCACCCATTTATCGAATAAACGTCTGCGTTTGTTTGTGTGTGTGAAAGTGCGGTTATAGGGCTAGTATTAGACGGACCGCGTTTTAAGACGGGTGGTGTACACTTATCGATTTCCGATATTAAAAAAAATGTAAATATAAAAATTACCTAGCCATTTTATTATTGATTCGGGTCGAGAATCATTAGCATAGATACCTCCTTGAATTTGACGAGGATGCAAAGCAACACCTTGTATATTATGTAGTTGGGAACAGGCTAGGCAGATGACGATGGAAAACACGTAATATTAAAATTACAAAACACATTTTATTCAACAATACCAGATTCACAGTTCACATCATCAAAATATGTTTTAACATAGAAACGAATGAGAACAAGTTTCATTGTATGAGACTGAACAATACATTCGTTCGTCCGCTTGGATAGCCTTCCTGAGAGAAAGTCGAGACCTAAACTCTACCTAGGAATATTATTATCATCTTGTTTAAGGAGTGGTTTCATAGATCTGTTATTTTGTATAAGAAAATTATTGGCTTTGCTTAACTTTTACTTAACTCCCAAAGATGGCGGACTAGTTAGTTGATATGATAAAAGGGTTTGATGAGAGGAATACAAAACAAGCGAAAATTAAGAAAAAAGTAAAAAAAAATTAAAAAGCTTTTATTTAAATGATCCATAAAGAAGAAAATAACTTTACATTTTATCAAATCCATCAGTTTATTACATGATACAATATATTTGAAATAAAAGCTAGTCACTATATTAAACAAACATTAAACACACAGGTAAACAAATCTCTCTCTAGAGCATTTAAATAAAAACTTGATTTAGTTTGCCATCGACAAGCTAAAATCAGGAAGCTCTTATTAGTAGCCACAGATTCATGCCCGGTTGATGACAATAGGCTCACTCCCTATTACATGGGTCTTAAACATAACGGCTGAAATGCGCATGTACTATTAGTGAGCACCTCTGCCTAACCCATCCATGATTACAGGCGTGATGTTATGTTATGTTTACTTTATTTTAACTTCACCTTTAATTACTTTTACATAACCCACTCAAAAAGTAATTCAATTAACTGGAAAACTAAATGAACATACCAACACCTTTTACTTTTACGTCTTAAACGTCCATAAGAGCATATATAAGGTATTTATTATATATCGGCTTCACATTACATAATGTATGGACCAGTAAACTACTATACTGGGTACTTCCGTCAGTGAAAGGCTTTCAATGACCTGCTGTTTCCTGTTATGAGCTTTATCATAGCCGATTGAAAGATTTTATGAAGTGAGTTTATTGTATTTAAGTATAACTTGATGTCATTTAATGTGTGCTATGTTATTCTTGTGGTCGGGTCGACCTTTAGGGTAAGCCGGGCTTGCCTAGATTGATCCGTGGATGGGTGACCACCCATTACATACCGAGTTTCTTCCGTGCCCCAGAAAGCACGTTAAGCCGTTGGTCCCGGCTGTCATTTTGTAGATCTTTGATAGTCGTTACAGGTAGTCAGTGGCCCAAAAGTCTGACACCCAGTCTCACTGCCACCACCACAGCGCCGCCAAAATTAACCAATCATTGCCGCAAACATACATATAACAATTTGCCCTATACATTTACATTACCTACGAGATCGTAATACTATCGTAACATAACATCTAATCTTACTTGACCGCATTTCATCTTACTTGCATTACGTAACTAACAATTAAAAGGCCGTAACTACGAAACAACAGGTCATAAGGTAGTGATGCCCGATACGAGCCGATACTTTACAGTATCGATACAACATGATGATCGATATTTTGGATCGATAAATACTTACTAAACACTTACCGCTGTTTGTTTCTGCGTCACCCAAAGGTAGACTGGTAGAAAATGCCTTTCGCATTAAGTCAGCCTCCGTACTTTGTGCTTGAAGTGTTAAATAAATAAATGCTTTGATCAATACAAAACTAGGAGGAGCAGTGATAGTCTAGTGGTGTGACCGTTGGACTGCCAAGTCATAGGTCTCGAGTTCGAACCCAAGACACGCACCTCTGATTTTTCGGAATTATGTGCGTATTGTACCTATAACTATCACTTGCTTCGGTGAAGGAAAACATCGTGAGGAAACCAGAATGTCTGAGAGATATTTCTCAACGGCATGTAAAAGCCAAGTCAGAGACCCTTGGGCATAAAAACTCTGACACCAGGTTAGGCACTAACCACACGATAAAGAAAGAATACAAAACTACCGGTATCGGAATGTATGGATCGTATTGTTTCACATTCCCCTAAATTGCATGAAATAAAGAAGGTAGGAAATTGGACTCACACAGGGCAAACATAATTTGACGACCCGAATGGCGCAGCGGTAGTGAGGCTGCCTTACGTTCATAGGGTTCCGGGTTCGAATCCCGGTAGGAGCAAGTGTTTGTGTGATAAGCATAGACATTTGTTACCGAGTCATGGATGTTTATATGTATAATAAGTATGTATTTACAAACAAAAAGTATCTATGTAGTATATCAACTATCTAGTGTCCACGACACAAGCCTCGTTGCTTAGTGTGGCACTAGATGGCGCTGTGTGTAATGTCCAGCGATATTATTATTATTATTTCCTTTATTTATTTTTCTCACTTATTTTTATATTTTTAAATATTCTTGTACAAAATTAGTATAAAAAAAACATTTAAAAATATATAAAATAGTAGTCCACCAGCACCGAGAACAGGGTCCGAGCTACCGGTGGTCAGGGCTCTTGAGAGAGGAACCTCCTAACAATACGCGCCGTGTCCAGAAGTACTGCTTTCTGAATCAAGCCCTTGATCCAGCTGCCAAGCGAGAGCCTCTTCAGATGTTGGTCGAGGCTCTTGGCTATTAAACCATTGGCCGATACGACTATCGGCACAATGACTGCCGTATTCACGTCCCACATGTCGACAACCTCGCGAGCAAGATCTAGATACTTGAATTGCTTATCTTTCTCTGCTTTCACGAGGTTCTCGTCATGCGGGACCGTTATATCAACGATCATTGCGCGACGCTCCAATCGATCTATCACCACAATGTCAGGCTTATTAGCAACAATAGTCCTGTCAGTGACGATAGGTCGATCCCAATACAACGTGACATTACCATCATCGAGAACTGGGTCGGGCGCATACTTATAGTATGGCACTTCTGATTCCACAAGGTTGTACTTCAAAGCAAGTTGCTGGTGGATAATCCTAGCAACGAGGTTGTGTCTGTGCAAGTACTCTCCGTTAGCCAGACGAGAACACCCAGAAATAATGTGTCGGATCGATTCTCCCGGACGGTGGCATGCCCGACATATGTCAACCGTGCCATCCTTCACAATGTATTTCCGATAGTTATTCGTCATCATAACTTCGTCCATTATTGCACAGACAAAACCTTCGGTTTCCCCGAAGAGGTCATCGAAACGCAGCCAGGATACGGACGCTAAGAAGTCTACATCAGGCCCATGTAGGGCCCGGTAAAAACGTCCGTGAAGCTCCTTGCTCTGCCATACCTCCCTGCGGTCATTAGTGTCTAATACTTTAGGTTTGCGCCAGTTCTCGTTAGCCAGCGAGAGCGGGGTAAGGCCCTTGTCCACTGAGACCACATCTCGGTGCATCCCCACGTCGGCTTTTAGAAAGTATTCTCTGAGACTGCATACCTCACGGTTGTGCAGGGTCTTAGCATTTAAGAAGCCACGACCCCCGCACTTCCGCGGGATATACAGTCTCATCACCGACGACCGTGGGTGACGCATCCGATTTGCGGTCATCAATGTGCGGACCCTCCTATCCAAGGCATCAAGTTCCGTCTGAGTCCATTTGAGTATGCCGAAAGAATACATCAAAACCGGCATGACCCAACCGTTGAAGGCGCGCACCTTGTTTCCGCCTGACAAAAGACTGCTTAGCACTTTATTCAGGCGGCCAAAGAAGCGCTCCCTCAACGATTGTTTCATGTCGGAAGTATTGATGCCTAATGCCTCCGACATACCCAAATACTTGTAGGTTTCTGTTGAGGAGAGGGATCTAAGGTGTATGGAATCCGAGAGTTGAGTACCCACGGATTCCATAATCTGCCCTCGCTTCACATGCATGACTGCACATTTGTCCACACCAAATTCCATTCTGATGGCACTACTGAAAGTTTCTGTTACCTTCAGTAGCTTCATCAGTTGCAAATTGTTGGTGGCAAAGAGTTTCAGATCATCCATGTAAAGAAGGTGAGATATGACCTGACCACCTCTCCTCAACCGATAACCTAGACCTGAACCCTCTAGCAATGTGCTGAGAGGGTTCAAGGCTAGACAAAACCACAATGGACTCAAACTATCACCCTGGAATATGCCACGCTCAATCCTTATCGGTTCGCTGTTCCCTTGGGTCTGTCGACATCCTGGATAGCGAAGGACCGTTCTCCAGCACCCCATACATGACATCAGGAAGGCACGCAGAGTTGCATCTACTTTATACAATTCCAGCACCCTCATGAGCCATGTATGAGGCACAGAATCATAGGCCTTCTTATAATCTATCCAACATGTAGACAGATCCCTTCGGGAACGGCGAACCTGTTGGCTAATGGCCATATCAATTAGGAGTAGCTCCTTAGTACCACGGGACCCGTTCCTACATCCATTCTGAGAGACAGACATGATAGAATTACTCTCAATATGTTGGTTGATTTTAGCTCTCAAAATGGATGTAAGAACTTTATAGACCGTTGGTAGACAAGTAATTGGTCTATAATTTTTGGGCTCCGCAGTACTACCTGATTTATGGAGCAGGTGGGTAATTCCGGTCGTCAAGAACTGGGGCAGCGATCCGGATTCTAAAGCTGATTGAAACTGGGACGCTAAGCAAGCGTGCGATCTCTGGAGCCATTTGATCCAGAAATTGTGCAGTCCATCCGGCCCTGGAGATTTCCAGTTAGGCATCGGACGGACTGCACGAGCTACGTCTTGGGGGCTGATGATGATTGTCCCCATTTCTGGTATTGGATCACACGCTCGTTCAACCTCCCGGGTCCAATCGCCCTCAGTGTGACTGACAGGCACCGACCAGATGCTGCGCCAGAACGAGCACATTGTGTCATCATCCGGTAGACGCGTGTCAGTTACACCTTGGTCCGGTCGTTCCCAAGCCCTATATACCCACCTTTCATCGCTTTGGAATGTGCGATTCTGAGTGTACCGCTCCATTCGCCGCTTGTACCGACGAATACGGCTTGCCCATGCACAGATCTTCTGCTTCAGGAAGTCGATGCGCTCTGTGACGCGGGCTAGATAATCACGAGAATTAATATCAGTTCCCGAGAACGCCCGCTTCACAAAGCGCATCACTCTAGGGCGAGTATTGCCCTCCCTGAAGCAGATTAACTTGCCGATGAGTGCTCTAGCCTCACCAATACGCCGCTCAATCCTGCACTGCCAAGCTGGAACAGCAAATTTGGGTCGTGTAGCTCTGTCGTTGTTAGGAAACTTGACGTGAGCTACACGACATGCCGCTACAGCTGCACAGTACAATATTGAGTGGGTATCGGCGAGGTCCTTGCTGCTGTCAAAACAATTTGACAGCTGCGAATCTAGGGCACACACCAGCGCCCTATTTTTCTTGTGCATAGGCAAACGAGGTAAACGTGGTCTAAGTTGAGGCGGTGTAAAACGGTACTCCCTGAATGCATCCTCCAAAGCGCTCCTCAATTGTACGTTGCACTGGGTACTCACGGATATAACTTCGTCATCATCCTCTTCACCACCGTGATTGGATCGCGGCGAAGTACTGTATACATTTTGCAGCTGTACCGCGATCATTGGCGAAGCAGGCGTAACTGGGTTACTCCGTGAGTCGAGGCGTAGTCGATCAAGCACGGTGTCATCCAACATATTGTTACGCTGTATGACCCGTACCTGATCCGATAGCCGTTGCGCCGACACGTTGACAGCTGGCTCAAGCACCTGAAACAGAGAGAGCATCCGACCACGGTACGCAGTCAAGTTGCTTCCCCCCTCAGTAGCCCCATAATATGCGCGCATAACATTCTCATTTATGGACTGAGTCCATCGCATGCGCGACACATTTCCACCGGCAGCGGGGACCCTATTCGGGGCCTGTTGGCCTCGAGGTCCCAAGCCCGCTGGTGGCCGTCCTCTTCCTCGTCGTCGTGGTGGTGGTGGTGGTGGTGTCGACGGCGGGGAGAAAAACTCGTCGCTCGAGCTCGACGCAACTGCAGCGACCGGCGACACGGTGCTCACGGATGTGGCGCGTCCCGGCGGCTGCGAGGCGGAGCTGAGCGGTGAGCCCGGAGATGGTAGGTGTGCCTCCTGTTTGGCTCGGTGTCTCGTCAGCATCGGTGACATATAGTTATATTATTTTATTCATTGTTTAGTCCAGTTTTCTGTATGTTTATAACTTTTTTTTTTTTTCATTATTGCTTTATGCGTTTTAGTTTATAATAAAAAAAAAAGAAAACAAAAAAAAAAAAACTAATGAATAGATCCTGTACGAGGCCAAAAGCCCCCGTCCTAAATCAGCACTGTGCTGCGACATTTAAAAAACATGTCTCAGCACTGGTATTCTGATGGAATGGATATTAATATAACAAGAGGACACGAAATGATTACAAAAGAGATCCTGGAATATTGCCTAGACTCTTACCCTGGTATCTATAGTCAAGTTAAAGTAATTACTTATGCAACCATTTTTGTGTAATAAACAAGAATTAGAACGAAGTAAAACCGTCAAAGAAAACAAAGCTAAGAATTCTAACTTTTCACAGTTCACACAACACAGAACAGAATAAAAATAGTATCTTAACTTATTACTTTTACTCAAGAAATCAATTTGACTTGTTTATACGTAGATGGTACGGGTGTTTGAGGGATTAATAAGTCCGATAAGATAGCCATTCGATACGATTTTAAAATGATATCGCATAGTCGCGATCCGAATCGATACTAAGTATCGATTTCGTGTATCCCTACCACACCACAGTGTAATAAACTTTTCTTATTTTACTATTAAATTCTATCAGTTGCGCAATAGAAAGGCCGCGTTGTTAGTATGTAAAGTACTGTATATTATTCGATGACACGTAAGTGAACGGTATTTATATTTAAATGAAGAGAAATAATGGCAAACGGTACATACGAAATTACACCAATATATAGGTATTATATGAGAATTGAACGTTTATTCTTTAATGTCACTTTTCCTATTGCCTGCATGAAGATTTTCTTTCAATATCTTCTAATTGAAAACAACAATGATTTGGTAAAGCGAATTATTTTTTTCACTACACTATTTAGTGGTAAATTCTTATGTAATAGAAGGTACCGTACAGCTGTTAAAATAGCAATATATGTACCTAATTAATGACAGGTGATTAGGATTACTATGGCGTAATTATGATATACATATATGATATGATATGGTGATGGTCTTTATGACTATAACGTGGTACTAGCGATGGACCGAATGCGGATTCTACCGAATGTCGAGTTCGGCCGAACATTCGGTTGAAACATGTGCCGAAGCTGAAGTTTGGTTAAATTTCGTGCGCCTTTAGACGGCGACAGGTTCAATTACGTTTTTTACATAATTAGTAAGGGTTCCCTGGATGGTTTGATGAATGGACGTTGAAACTTTGTTTGAGTTTTTGAGTTGCACAATTTCCTCAAAATCATTTCTTCTGATTTCTCTAATTTGTAGTGAGTGCAGTAGGCAAAATGCAGGATGTAGACTACTAGTCCGTCCTACATATTAGCAAAGGCTTGTTCAACCGAATGTTCGGTCCATGAACCGAACTTCGACCGAATAACGAAATTCGGTAAAAGCAGCCTACTTACAGTTTTACCGAATGTGAAACGAAATTCGGTCCATCTCTAGTAACTACTGCCCCGTTGGTCTTGTGGTTGCAAGTGCCACTGCTGAGCATGAGATCCTGGGATCGACTCCCAGGTCGGGCAAGGCAGTTTTATCGGGTTTTTCATGAATTTATCAATAGTAGCCACGGAGTTTGCATTTGTGCCCGGTTGATTGTGTAATAAAACTGCTGCACTCCACTATAGTATTTTATTTCGATGCTTCAAAATATTAGGGTTTAGGCAACTAGTATTTGGAATAATTTATTTTACCCAAGGTACTTTAAATAGCTACTGCTATTTATTGCAAAAGACAAATTGTGCGTCCGACCTCCACGAGAGCCAAAGGAACAAGGACGTTTTAAAAGGCGTCGCCCGCCATTACGGCACACTAACAACTTTACCACAGATAATCACACAAATTCAACGGTCAGTGTTGCGAGCACATTTAGTCGATTGCAATAAATTACAAAAAATAAAATTAAATCTAATTCGCAATAAATCGTATCAATAGTTATTATTCACTTCGGAACCTAAGAATAGCAATAGACTCGCTTGCTATTCATGTGGCTTAAAACATAACTGGCGAAATGTTAATAGGTACACCTCAGCCAGCTTCCACTCAACCCAGTCGCCTTCCAGTTTAAAACCGGATGCAGCCGATGATGACAGCATCTTATAGCTACATAAAAATAGGCTAGCTAGCTTTAATGAGGTACACAGATTAAAAAAAATAGGAAACATTTAACTCTGTGTGATGGCAACTCTACGTAATAACTTTTAAACCGCATTTAGTTACAGTCATAAGGAAAGAAAACTATCTAATCTTCTATAATTTTATTGCTATTTTAACTACTGTAGTAATCTTACATAAGTTTACTAATCCCCGAATGGTTAGGCAGAGGTGTACCTAATACTACACCCACATTACACCAGTGATGTTTAAGTCCCATGCAAAAGGGGCGAGCCTATTGCCATCAATCGGGCACAAATCCAGACTCCATGGCTGCTATTGAGAAATTCCTGATGGAAAAACCCAATAACATCAACTTTATATTTTTAAATAATTCGACAATGGAGTTCTGCAATATCAAAAGCGCTGGAGATGCAAAACCGAAATGTCTAAAGGATCAGTACAAGTGAAACGGACGAACTCCGGACACTGACGTACAACGTACACTTCCGTATAAGGGTTGAACCTCATCTGGCAGCAAGAAATCGCACTTTTCCATGCTTCTATCCTTTTCTATCGCTCAGAACCGTCATTTGCTAGAGCGAGAAACAGCATTGTCGGTATTCCCGCTCATTTCGAAACTTTTTCTGAAATGTGCTTGTTTTACACCGACTTCAATACCCGTGAAACTTCATCGGTGAAATAGGTGTGCTGCATGGTAATACTTCCAAGGACTCCTGGCTAAACAATAACAGCCGCACTGGTCCATTTTTAAGGTTATGCAACACTTACCGAGGCCGGTCCGTGGATGGGTTATACCTACCGAGTTTCTTACTTTGGAAACCGCGTTAGGCCGTTGGTCCAGGTTATCATTTATAGATCTTTGACAGTCGTCACGGCTAGTCAGAAGCTGGCATCAAACCCATATCGGAAGCGGCAGCACTCAGCTAACAGTTGAACACATGAGCCATTTAACCACTAAGCCCGACGGTCGTTATTAAGTGTCGCTATGTTTAATACATGCGGCTTTCAGCGATCCATCATAATTAATTGGCTTTAAGTATGTGGAAGTTATCGCTGATTATGAGTGTGTATCAGTATTATTGGATTCGAACGTTTGATACTTTCCTTATGGCCTAAATATACGGCTTGAACAGAATTTCATGTATGTAAGTGTGGAATACATTGCGCTGTCATTTGTAGATATTTGAAAGGCGTTACAGCCCGTCCACACGAGGACGATTCGTTTTTTTGACGTATCGTCTTTTACCACGTCGTTATTCAAGTAAAAGAAATAGCGAAATTGATAGTTGACAAGGCTTTGTGTGTAAGGCGATTACTAAAAAGGGTAAAATAAAAACTTTTTTGCAAAAAAAAACTGACTTAAAAAAAAACACCAAAAAATTAACTTTACTTTCGGAAGTCGGTGGCAAAAAAGTCAATGAAACAAACAATAGTCATCGACTTCCGAAAGTAAAGTTATTTTCCACTTTTTTGGAAGTCGATTTTTTTTTGTTTCACTTTCATTATCTGTCTCCACACTTTCCTCTAAAGATCACTGCACTAGCTCACAACAACAATTTCTTAACAAAAACCTCACACAACCACATCAATCCTACAATATTCAAGTAAAACTCCACCTCTGTATATGAATTAATACGTTCTAATAAAAACGTAGGCCCGGCCACTTTCGATCGTGTCGTTTTTTCCAGCTGAACCACTTTTACCCAGTCCAGTTCCTTAGATTTTACGCACATATATGGACACACACCTGCGAGAGTGTTCGTTAGCTTCCGCGGTCCATTGAAATTGTGGATAGTAGATAGAAAGGTATGTGGCTCAGGAGATAAGGAAGGAATATCTTATGATGTGTAGTTTTGTGAGTGAGATGAACCGCGGAAGTGTGCTTTCAGTTTTCAGGCGGGGAAATAATGGCAGAGATTTCTAAGGATGAGGTGGCGAAATTCAAATTTTCTTGTGCTTTTTGCAATTTGCAGTTTCCTGTATGTTCAACAAAATATGATTTGTTAGAAAAATTTAATCTCGCGGGCGACCTTAGCGCATCCTCCTGCTGCCTGTTTGCACCACAACATTTGTGGCTAACCCTAAAAGTAGTTATTACAATCTATTTCTGGTAACCGTTTGAAGATGATAAAGACAAAAATATTTCTCAAACATGTTGATCACGCGTTGAGTGATGATTTGTGGTGCAAGCGAGCGTTAGTATTAGTAAAATTCAGCTCAAATGGCACCTACCTAGTATAATTGTAATAGTAAGTACGGAACAATAAGTACTTTGTTAGTAAGAAGGTTGCAGTATATATATACAAGGTGTAAACGGACCCATCACGAAGCCGTCAACCAAGCATTCTGTACATCAAACTAAGTAACCCTACGCAAAAATTATTGCTGGGAAACGACTTTTTTTTGGGGGTTAAAAAGTCACGTTTTACATCGTTAAACGTTGTCTTTGACTTTTGGTTCGTTAAGGGTCTATTACACCCTTTATACTAGAGTCATCTGATTAATATGTAGCAATAGTATATATGTTGTGGGTACAGTATCGAATACGGTTGTGGTTATATGATCATGTTTTGAACTAGTAGATAAGCTACTTCGAAGTGAATTATTTCTCTGCGTGACACAATTCTTGGTTACGGAGACATCGATATCCCTGGCTAACTTTCTCGGTTTTGCCTGCCCGTAACGACTGTCACCCGTTCTTATGCAAACGGAAAATATAAAAGGCTTCTTTAATGTAGCCAGGTACACACAGCGACACATCAAGCTATACATCTCCAGTATAGCATGGCATCGAAGCAAATTAAGTTTGATACTTATTTCTAAAAGTACACAATACAAGGTGTAGTTTTGCATCTTCGTCAAAAGTCAGAAGGTTGTCATAGAAGACGTAAATAATCAATATAAATTACGGTAACTGGTTAATAATCATAAACGCTGCTTTTTATTTTTTAATTTTTATTTGACACTTTCAGAATGAAGCCCCTCTCGAAAGTGGAAAATCACTTATTATTCATCGAATAAACGTCTGTGTTTGTTTGTGTGTGTGAAAACGCGGTTATAGGGCTAGTGTAAGACGGGCTGCGTTTTAATACGGGTGGTGTACATTTACCGATTTCCGATATTAAGAAAAAATTACCCACCCATTTTATTTTTGACTCGATATTTTATTATAGATAGTTACCTTCTTGAATTTGACGAGGATGCAAAACTACACCTTGTATATTTCACATAAAACTTCACGCCGGTGATCCCCGGAAAGTAAACTATGCAGAGGTGTACTTATAAGTGGAACAAGCACATAACAGCAGCTATGTAGAAGTTCCACGTATTAAGGGCGAGCCTATTGCCACTATTGCCATCAACCGAGTACAAATCTAGACTACGTGCTGCTATTGAGAAATTCATGGTAGAAAAAAACCCAATAACACTTTGCTTGCCCGAGAATCAAACCCTTATGCTCAGAATAAGCGCCTGTTACCACCACTACACCACCAGAGATTGTTCTTAAATAACGCAAAAAAATAACCGACTTTTGTTTGTTTCATTGACTTTTTTGCCACCGACTTCCGAGAGTAAAGTTATTTCACGCTTTTTAGTGTTATTGTGGAAGTCGGTATTTTTTTTTGCAAAAAGGTTTTTATTTGACCCTTTTTTTTAAATTGTAACTAGAAAAAATACCCAAATCACTCGATTTCTTCAGGATCACATCCTCACCTGATGACCATGGGACCACGTGGGCAGTATGTACATTAAAACAAAAAAAAAGGATTTTTCCAAATCGGTCCAGGCGTCTTCGAGTAATCGGGGAATATATATAATAAATGAAAGATTATAAAGATTTTTTGAAGTCGATTATAAACAAATCTGCATCTTATACGAGAAGAATAACAAATTCACATGTATGGCTAACAGTTTAGTTGCCTCGCTCTATAGCCTTCGGCTTCAGCCTAATTGTAATTGATAGCCAACTATTAATTATATGTATTGCTTAGCTTTCTTTCGTTATGTCAGAGGAACGCTTACGTCACGTCCGGTTAACATGGTTTAGTGATTTAGATGAATGTACCTATGTGGGGCGTGTGAGTTGTTATTTTGTTATTAATTTATAGTTGGGTTGTATTGTGTTAGATTCTTTTGCATTAGACATGGGTGCTCTGGAGAGTGGAGGAGAAAATACGCGTGTCATTGTTTTTAACCATCGTGCATGTATCTATTAAAACTACCAGTCCAGCCAGTAAGCTACCTATGAGTTATTTTTTTTATAATATTATGTTAGGTACAGTTTTAAAATAACGTCAGGGTTTATTAATTAAAAGAAATCGACTGCAAACATAGCGATTATTCTTTTTCGATGAGATTATATTTGGTGACCTATTTAACTCTCAAAAATAAATTCAAAATCATTTACAACAATTTCAAGCAAACGAGCTTCTGCCTTTAATGTTCGTGTAATA
The DNA here is from genome assembly GCA_964057025.1 of Standfussiana lucernea. Lineage (NCBI taxonomy): Eukaryota > Metazoa > Arthropoda > Insecta > Lepidoptera > Noctuidae > Standfussiana > Standfussiana lucernea. Next base: position 3,238,257 of record OZ059810.1, read on the forward strand.
AACGTTAAAATGTAAAGTGTCTTTTCATTGTCCGATTTATACTTAGCCTGGGTCGTACGACGGAAGGTCGATCAAGCCCGGGGATTCTTAGCACCCCCCGCTCTAGGGTGCTCCTGCCCACCGTCATCAGCAGTAGCACCGCTAGAGATGCATGGCACTAGGGGCCTGCTTTTCTCTTTCTTTGTCATGTGAATGGAGGGGATTAGACAATTAACCCATCAAGTTTGTCCAGTGCGGGTTGATGGGCAAACAGTGAACCTACTAACTCTATACATACATATAATAAATCTGTAGACGTGGCGTTTCTGTACATTGAAAATATTTAGAAAAAAATAGTAAGTGTGTTAAAGGATAACAAACAGAACCCATTTCTACTATTTTTAGAATTTTTGTCTGTTTGTCTGTATGTCTGCAGTCTGTGAGCCTGCGGCTATGTTTGTTTGTTTAAGTATCACGTAAAAATTACAAAACCAATGTGGTTGGTTTTAATTCACAAGTGTTGTGCGTAACTTAGAGAAGGTATTAGTTTTTGTTTTATTGCAATCCGTGCTCTTAATCAAAAGATATATGAATTTAAAGTGTTCAAGAAGCAATCATCATTACTTAAGATACATGAAACGACATCTATTGAACCAAAATGGTACTGATTAATAAATGTGCTCACATGATCACTTTTAAATCGACTGCCCGAGTTTTCAAAAAGTTATGATAACAAAAGGTACTCTATATGACGCTGCTTTGAAAATCTACATAATATAGAGTGACTGTTGTTCGATCGCTTTCCATGCATTAAATTTTAGCAGTTTAACGCCGTGCTCGATAGATGGCGTTGTTCATTTGACGCCAATTTCTGAATCACGGTGTTAAGTTTTCCGTGAAAGAACGACCCTCGCCGGGTAAACTGAATCGAGTTGTTAGGTGTCTTTCGTTTCGTATATTGGTCTAAAACTGTGGTCTAAAAAAGTTAAATAGTTAATAGTTGTTGTAAAAGTATTTGGTTTCATATCTACTGGTTCGAATTGAAACATTCTTTTAGTGTTGGATAGAGGATAGCCCATTTATCGAGGAAGGCTATATAGCATCACACTGCGACCAATAGGAGCGGAGCATTAATCAAAAATGTAACGCAGACGAAGTTGCGCGGGTCAGCTAGTAAAAAATAAATAATATATTACCCGGGATTTAGAAGGCATATCCATGTTAAGATAACGGTCAATAAATCCCGCGAATGGCACTACCTATTCCGATCACTGATAATTACGATCAATCGATCCATAGTAGATAATAGTGATATTACTAATGCTTAACAAACTTTAACACATTTAGTAATAGGTCAATTTCAGTGCAATCAATTGTTGAAATTGATTTTTAAGGTGAACTCGTTGTAGCTCGTGGCTAAATAATAAGAACCGCCACGGGTTGATCTTCAAGGTTAAGCAGCGCTTACAAAGGTCGGTTCGTGAATGGATAACAATTCATTTCATACCGAGTTTCCTCCGTGCCTCGGACAGCCCGTTAAACCGTTGGTCCCGGCTGTCATTTGTAGATTTTTTATAGTCGTTACAGGTAGTCAGTGGTCTGAAAGTCTGACAACCAGTCTTAACAAGGGGTATCGTATTACCCAGTACTAACTGGATTGTGGAGGTCAGATAAGCAGTCGGGCCACGTAAAATACTGGCATTCAGCTGCATCCGGCTAGACTGGAAGCCGGTTCTAACATAGTTGGAGAAAGGCTATGCAGATGATGATGGACTCGTAATAAGACTAGTTTTGTACTTTACTTACAGCATTATTTATAATTTTGCATGTGGTACGTTTCAGCAGGTGTCCCAGGATGGCGCCGCGTTCGGTTGGGGATGGCAGCTGTCGCCGCTGGGGCCCTCCAGTACCGTAGGACACTATTATGTCAAGCTACCACAGGTGAGATCAAAGAATTAATAAAATATACGAACTAAGTACTACTTAACCGGGTTCAGTACTACCAGGTGCTTTAGGTGGCCTGGTGGACCTGACTTGATTGCCATTCATTAAGATAAAACACAGTCTCATAAATGCTCTTTATGATTGGAATTGGTGAGTGTGTTTATTGCTAGCCAATGTGGCACTCTTGTCCCGCATCCATCGAAGTTTAGGACATCATTCTTCCACGCAGATGGCCATAATCTTCCTTACCACCTTCCTTACCTTCTTCTTCGACTTACCTCATCACCACCTCATCATCACTATCATTCTGCTTTTCAGTCTGAGCAACAAGTCCGGTACGAGGCAGACGGCAGCGGGTACCACGGCGCCGTCAGTGTCAACACTAACAGTGATCATCACGAGCACTCAGCTAATGTGGCGGTGGGACAAAGGGCTGTAGAACTTAGTCATCAGGTTCGTCTACTGCTTTTTATTATTCCTTGTTTATGAAAAAGCCCCGGCAGGAAACGTGATATCTTTAAAAAAGAGCCTATATTATTGAGCAACAATGTAGACACAATGACGCTCAGTGGTGATTAGACTATTACCTTTGCCGACAAGCTCATTTATGCACAATCTCTTCTCGGGAATAAAAAAACTAACCAAAGTGGCTCTTTCTATGTTTTTTTTTTGTTTATACGAAACTATTACCTACCAATCCAATAATAAGGTTCACCCATACCCATAATTTTATCCCATTTTTTTCGGTTTATTAATGATCCAAATGTAAATTTCAGGCACAAAACTTCTACGGCAGCGCGCAAACCCAAAACATAACCCAGCTGCAAGCGCCACCATCGAACAGTCAGCAACCCGTCGACATCTACCTACTACAGCAGCAGTACCAATCGTACCAATCCAACCCAGCCCTGCAGCTACCAACCCTGGGCCAGACTACCCCCAACTACGCCGGATACAACGGCCCATACAACCCCAATGAACCCCCTAGGGACCACTCGAACCCTCTTCAGCAAGAGGACCCCAACGAGTATCGTCCCGAAGTCCTACAAGTCTTCAAAAACCACAATTGCTCAAAAGACGATACTACCAAAGATATACAGAATGATCTGAATAAATCTAAGGAGTTATTTGCCGAAATTCCGTCTTATGATATCCATGATATTAATAATTTTGGAGCGACGACTAATCCTTTCTATAGAGGGGCGGTTAACTTCAGAGTTGAAGCCCCTAGGGCTAATGCTCGAAACGAAAGATTCTACTATAATACGATTGCAACACCTACTACGGCGTACACTGAAAATGCAACGCAAGTTGGTATTGATAAGTTAGTAGCCTCTACCCAAGATTTGATATCGAATGAAGATTTGTTGATCATAAACCATGCTGCTGAAAAGCACGTTAATGATCAATCAGATGACATTATCAAACCTCGTTCAAGATATGTGTTCAGGAATAATAACAACAATGAGCATACAGGACAAGATTCTAGGACGAATCACATCACAGTCAAAGCTAAAATAGGTAACATCGTCAAAAGTGATGTAGAACATTTGGAAAATGACCGATTCAAAGACCAAATCTTACATTCTAATTCAAACCAATATGACTTCGCAAGACCTATTGTAGTTCAAGACAACTCTTACAACAATTTCAAAGACCAGATAGTCGATAATCTTGTATCTACAATGGTTCCGTACATGGCGAATGGCTACCAAATAGTAGGAGTTAGAGACAATGTAGAAGAGAACAACACAAATAATAATAATGATAATTCAAATCGAGATAGTGAAAGATTAGTTAACGTTACTCCAAGACCAGTTAATCAGAACTATCTAGCGCCTATCACAGTAGCATTGAGACTACTCAATGCAAACGATACAGACTCTTTCAACTCTATAGATGATCACGAAGCATCAGACAGTGAACTGATTTCTGATACAGTACACAGTCCACCAAGAGAAAAGACGATTGTTGAAGTACAGCAATCCATACCAGTTGAAATCACTCATATAAACGACGTGGAAGTCCATGAGTATATAGATATTGATGAAGGACGCAGCAATAACAAAGGCTCTTTTGATGTAGCTAAGTCTTTGTATAACAAATACGTTGACGCTTTAAAATCGTCAAAGAAGATCCAAGATAATATGAATAAGCTTTTGTATAAATATGGTGTGATGAAAGAAGATAATGAAAATGAGAATGATAATAGTCAAGAAAATGAGCAGAAAGAACAATTAGAACCAAGTGAGAATATACAATCTTCAGTTGAAGTTAGTCCGAATCAAGAAGATACAAATGCTCAGAGAAGTGAACACGTTCATTATTACAATTACGCCAGTGATAACCAGAAGATAATCCAACCTATCATCATAGAAAAAGAAGTACCTATAACTAAATTCGTAGACAGGTTCATTGAGAAAAAGGTTCCATACCCCCAGCGAGTAGAGGTGCAAGTACCTGTTGATAGACCTGTACCTGTAGAAGTACCTTATGAGAAAATAGTTGAAAAGCCAGTAGAAGTAACTAAATACGTTGATAAACCATACCCGGTTGAGGTTCCTAGACCTTATCCCGTTGAAGTTAAGGTCCCTTATCCAGTACAACAGAAGGTATACGTAGACCGTCCCATACATATTCCCTACCCAGTTGATAGGATAGTGGAGAAACATATATCGCACCCAGTTCCTGTACCAACTCCCGTAGGAATTCCTTATGAAGTCCGAGTCCCCGTAGAACATAAAATACTTTACCCAGTTCCCATTGACAGACCAGTACCAGTAAGAGTGGAAGTCGAGAAACCAGTTGAAAGAATAGTTAATAAAGAAGTGCCTGTACCCTACGCAGTTGAAAGAAGAGTTCCTTACCCCGTTCATTACGAAACCAGAGTTCCTGTCCCCTATCCAGTTGAGAAAAGAATACAAGTACCGGTTGAAAAGATTGTTGAAAAACCCGTGACGATTACCAAGTATGTTGATAAACCTATACATATACAGGTACCCGTACCTCATCCGGTTGCCGTCCCAGTGCATGTTCCGCAACCTTATCCAGTGGATCGGATTGTAGAAAGAAAAGTTCCCTACCCTGTCCATGTAGACAGAATAGTAGAAAAAAAAGTTCCAGTGCAAGTCCCTTACCCGGTCGAAAAAGTCGTTGAGAAAATTGTAGAGAAACCTGTAGTTGTCACTAAATATATTGACAAACCTTACCCAGTTGAGAAGAAAGTACCTTATCCGGTTGAGAAAATTGTTGAGAAGAAGGTTCCTTACCCTGTTCAAGTGCCAGTCGAAGTTAAAGTCCCTTACCCCGTAGAAAAGATAGTTGAAAAGCAAGTACAAGTGCCAGTACAGGTCTATAGATACGGCAATCAAGAACCGAATTCAGAAACGAGGAATAACGCGCAATACCAGAATTATAAAGAAGATAGGCTTAAGAGATTGCAGAATCAGCAACAGATATATATAGCGCAGTATTACCAGTTGTTAAAAGAAAGGCAAAGAGCCAGCCAGCCGGTTCAATCAACTCAATGGGGGAATCATTATGCGTCTTCTTACCAATATATAAACAATACATCAGATAGCAAGCCAGAAGAGAGGAAACAAAGTAATTTGGAAAACTACTTGACTTATCTAACCAATGCTGAGGGCAAAACTAACCAGAATCAGTACTACGGGCCAGCCCCAATGCAGAATCAAGATGATTGGTGGCAGAATAATAAGAATTACGTAGTGGAGGTTAAAATGAGGAGGGCAGATAGAGAACCGAAAATGAGCAACTTGAGGATCGAGTACGGAGGATTCCGGCCTCCGTTGATACCTAGTACTGAAGTTGATCTCGATGGGATGCCGATTCATAAGGAAACGTGAGTGTGGGAAGATACACTTGTGGCTTTAAATTGTATTGGTGACGTTTATTCCTAAGATTGCGTGGTTTTGAAATTAGAACTGAATTTAGGGGGACACATCAGGGTAGCCCGCGAAATTCAAATTTTCTTTGTTTTTCTTTTTTGCAATTTGCAGGACTGTGTCAGGCTTATGATTTGCGACCGTAAAACGTATGTAGTTACAGAATTATAGTCATCTAACTTATCAACCCCCTAAGTAAGTTTAATCCCATTAATGACTATTTCATGTAAAGTCATTTCGCGGCGCTTTCACCTTAAAGTAGGCAGTAGGCCGTTGAGTCTCGTTTCGACGACTTGCTAGATGTTTATTTTGAAAATATGCTTTTCAAAATATGCCGTATAACCCAGTTCGCCATCTCTTTAGTATCGAAAGAAACAGAAGAAAATAAACCACTGATTGTTCTTTGCAAAGTTGCGTCCCTACTTGTGAGTAATGATCACCAACCACGCTCTTACAAAGTTGATTAAGCATGACCTGGTAGGGGGGACATTACCTTTTGTAAAAATACTCAAATTTAATTTATAGTTATTTTATGTTTCAGTATTTCTTTAGATAAATGTGTCATAATTTTAGTTACTATTCATGCTTTTATTGTTCTTGTGTTAAATTAAGTAGTTTATAACTATAAGTATGTGTAACTAAGTATATCTGTTTAAGTCTAACTACCCAATGTACCTTACCTAAGTAACCTATTGATTAAAAAGGCTAGATTATTCGAAAGATACACAATGCAGTAAGATCTTTTTCAACACAGAAAATATTAAATTTTTCACTTTGGTAAAGATTTTACCATCATTATTGTGTAAGCAATCGTAAAAATTCTTTGTTAAAATTATTTATTGTAATTTTAGTTTATAAGAAATGTAAATATTGCGAAAAGTATTTGTTGATGGTTAAAAAAATAAAAAATAAATAATTATCTTGCATTTTTATTTATCTAGACAACATAGATTAAATTTCTGAATATACAGTCATTGTGAATTCTTCTCTGCTCACCCTTTATATGCAGGCGTAATTTTATGTTATACATAGGGCATAATATCCTCGAGAGGTTAAGCAGAGGCACCTTCAGTAATCCAACATTCCGTATGTGGGATGGAATCCCAAGTAATTTGGGGAGAGCCTATTGCCATCAACCAGACATAGATCCAGACTTCTGGCTGCTAAATGTTACATAGCTACGGGTGAATTAGGGTTTAAAAAGTAAACAACAAATGTGGAATTAAAAATAAAATTTATTTTTCATTTTGAATATCTCACAAATTCTTCGACACACGTCCACCTCGCAGGCAAAATGTACTACACTAAATTATTATAAAACAAAGCTCATATATATATAAATATATAACTACATTTAAAACAGTTTTATGCATTTCGGGACAACTGGTCGCATCGTCGTAGTTAGTTCAACAATAATAAAAGTCAAATATTGCGAGAAATCGAAATTATTATTTTTTGTTGTAAATATTGCATTGTTTCATGAAAGATAAAAATATTCTTTCATATCCATGATTCCTTGTATCTGATAATTTTTAAAATGTAGTTTTGTTCAGCAATATAAGTTTATACAAATATGTTTTGGTTGATATAATTAAAACATAAATTACATTAAAATTAAGTAACTGCATGTTTTCTTATTTGTTTTATGCAGTTTTCAATTCATGACACATTTATTTTAAAAAAGCAATATAACATATGCGTTTGCTAAAAAATCACTTCATTTGTATGTTGTTTACTTATATTCCACATACGGTTACAGCTATACAAGTGTACAAAGATCTTTTGGCGCGTAGCCAAAATCGAACCTTTAGGACACCGACATCTTGTCTTATTTTTCAGTTCATTTCACAAAACATAATTCATAGACCAAAATATCCTTTGTAGCACTGTAAACTAGTTGTAATAACCGCCCTAGTATATAATTTGTATTTGAGCAAATGAAAGTGCTACCGTTTTCCAAACAATGAATAATAAAATAGTGCATAGCCATAAAGATGGCGCCTAACTCCTCACACACCGCAGACAGACACGACAGTCGTCGCCGACACGTCAGAATTTGTGATTCCATGTAAAAGTTTATAACACTACACTTAATTATATAATAGAAAAGTGACCCGCGATCGCCCCGCCGCACACACACATACATACCTATTTATTATAATAATATTTATCACCTAAAGTATGCGACAGTCCACACACGAAAGAAAAATATGACAGAATAAAGAACAAAAAGCTCACACAAATCGAAAAATCAAGGTTTTAGTGAATCACAATATCGAAAGGCTGATAACATCGAGTAGACAGAAGTGACACGGCCATAATGAACGATTATTGCTATAACTACAAGTCCGTAATACTTTGATCACAATACACGTCTAACGATTTAAGTGAAGTATATCTATAACGCGCCTAAACTCAGTGTGTACCGACCCGTACAGTGACATCGTGAACCTTTGACACTTTCTAATTCAGCCTTATAATTAGAAAGAGCAACCGGCGAGGGCGAACGCGATGCCGTGCGACCGACGCGTGCGACACGACACGAATAAACGCGCCGGTCGCACGACCACACAATCACATTATAAACATTTTATCGCTATACAGAGACAGCCATATTTTGTATTTATATTTTGTTATATTGGAAAATGAAAAAAAAAATATCATTAACACTAAGCTAGATTGTATCTGTTGAGCTCAAACTCACTTTGTACATTATTACAACGATTAAAATACATAATGTAATAGTATATAAGCGATAGCACAATAACACTGCCTGGCCGGGTGTGCCGCGGACGTATTAAATAATGTCTTTTAAAAAAACACGATTTCATAAAACAGAATACCAAACATAAATTAAATAAAAAGTGCGCGACACACCCGGTTAGACAGACGACTTATCTACAGAAAAAAAAAAACAATCATGTAATAATAAAAATGATGACACGAGTAAAATTATTTATACAAAGATGCGCTGATTGAGAGCGTGAATAACTATGTATTGAAGATCATTCCACTGCGACACTCGATGATAACCACTTGGCACAATTTGTACGTTCCATACATTGTCCATCATAAATAAAACTCTATGGTCGCGATACATTCAATTATTTCCTTGCTAACGTGTTAGAGCGAGTGCTTCAACTCGAGTTCGCCTTCAAACAGCAAATGATATAACGATACGATTAACAATCGATTACAATTATCGAGTAATATCGATACTCGATCGGCAGACAACACTGTTTCATTTCTAAATCGAATAATAATACAAATTCGAGTTGGGTGGGCGGTCCGTTTTCACACTTGATTTCGAAGAGTGAAAATTTTTCATAGACAAAGGATTTTTTTTACATTTCATTTTTTTTCTTTATTCAAATTAACACCCTACTTTCGTTATAGTGAACAGTTTAACTTTGCTGTTCTTTTATAAGAAGAAACACTACAAAGTTGTTAAACAACTAGTCGATATAGTTACAAATGACATAGTTCTTTCACAGATAGTTTACCTCTAACAGTAGCAATCTAACTACAACCTTATTTGAATGACAACAAAGATAATTGTCAATGATGCAAAGTCAGAGGGAAAAAACTGTGAAAAGACTGTACGATATCAACCAGTATACAAAAATCAAATTTGAAAACGGTACCAGTCACAATTTTTACAAAATTCGACCCTATTGGTTGTTTAAAAGTCGAAGAGTTCCGGCGGCGGGATAGGCTCAGAGGGGAGGCAGTCGCAGCTGAGCTCGAACGTGGGGGGCGAGGGGGGCGACCGGGTCCGACCTTGTCGCCGCAGCGTGTGCACGCTGTACGAGTGCGCGTGCGGCACGTGGCGCGCGCGCGACACGCGCGGGATGTCCTCACTGTCCACCCTGAGGGACAGTGACGAGCGCGGCTGCACCATGGTCCCTCTCGCCGGCGACACTGGAGGTCTCAGATAGTCTGACCGCGCTAGAGCCAGTTCAGCGGGCGTGTACGCCGCTAAGAAGTGAGCCAGCGCTCCAGAAGGCGTCCTCGCTCCACCGTTTGCAACCAGAACCATATCTTCAGCGGAAAGGCGCAGGGAGTCGGAGCGCGGCGGCGGCGGGGGCGGGGGCGGGGGCGTGCCGCCCTCGGACGAGGAGGAGCGGTCGCGGCGGCGCGGGCGGGGAGCGCGCGGGCGAGGCGCGCGGGGTGGGGAGGTGGGGGAGGGCGAGGCGGAGGGGGCGCGGGAGCCGGGGGAGGGGGGCGTGGCGGTGCGTCTGCGCCGCCGCCGCCGGGGAGGGTTCTGGGGCAGTCACAGCTTGAGCTCGTTCGCGATCTTAGACGCAATGTTCTTGAAGCCGATGCTGGTGCCTGCCGGATAAAGGGATTGGTGGTTAACAGTATACTACACTTTACACAACCTTTGGGACATCTGAAATACAATAAACAGTTCGACGCGGCTCTAAATGTAAATAAATCAAAATTCCAAGGGCCCAGGCCCACCCTCGCAATTCTGCTTTCTGATATTTGTTATTATGAGGGATGAATGGGAACAGACATGCTGCGCCAAGCTCATACAGATAGTGATAAGAAAACAATGATGAATCGTCTGCCTAGCCTTTTCCCCGATTGACCCATGCGGCAATTATTACAAAGTCACAAGCTCCTCAAAGGCAGGGCAATGAAGAACTAGCCAACAGCTACTCTTACCGGATATTCGCTTGAACCGCACGCCGTTGAGCGAGAGGCGCGGCAGCTTGCAGACCTCGATCTCCCACTGCACCAGCGAGTCCGCGTTGGGGTCGCCGTGCACGCACAGCAGGAGGAACCGCTCGCGCTGTTCGTAGTCGCAGTTATTCGCGTCAAGCACCTGTCATAACATTAAGAGATGGTAAGAGAGAATGGTGAGAGAAAGCAAGATGAAGTATTGCTATTGTCAGATCAGTCTTGAATGTTGTCAAATTTTAGAAGTGATATTTCGGAACTATTGTTACTTAAACGTGTTTACGGTTATAAGTTCGAATATTGGCAGATCTAAGGTTAAGGTCTTCATCATCATATGCCTAGCATTTTCCAAACTATGTTGGGGTCGACTTCCAGTGTAACCGGACGCAGCTGAATACCAGTATTTTACATGGAGCGACTGCCTATCCGACCTCCACAACCCAGTTAGTACTGGGTAATACGATACCCCTTGGTAAGACTGATAGTCAGACTTTCGGGCCACTGACTACCTGTACGGACTGTCAAACATTACTTAAGAAGACTAATAAATCATAAACGCATGTATAGTTGAACTTTTATTGCTTAAGTAGAATGTGCCAGCCAATAGTTAGTGATTAAAGAAAGGTTTCAAACGGCACAGTATTTGGCAGTTTCGTCACTGAGAGGGTGGAGGATTAAGTACATTTCCCTTAAGAGAACTTGATTACAGTTTCTTACAAAAAGTATGAACTATTTGGAAATGCAAAGAATTTATTTCGTCTTTCAGGTATGTCTGTGTATAATAAATCTATACTAATATTATAAAGCTGAAAAGTTTGTTTGTTTGTTTGGTTGAACGCACTAATCTCAGGAACTACTGGTTCGAATTGAAAAATTCTTTTAGCGTAGGCTAGCCCATTTATCGAGCAAGACTGTAGGCTATATAACATCACGCAGCGACCAATATAGGAGCGAAGCAACAATCAAAAATGTTACGCAGACGAAGTTGGGCGGGTCAGCTAGTTTGAAAGATCAAGATGGCTACTTACCTTGCGGATCTCCGCCATGATCTCGTTGGGATCCCGTGACGATGTGGTCTTCATGCTCCACGTGAAGCGCAGCACGCGCGGCTTCACCTGCTCCTCATTGCCTCCGCCACCGCCACCTTGTCTGTATGCCATGGATTTAGATTAGAACGAGCAAGTAAAAGCTAAGATCTATAGGCGTTACGTGTGTGTTTTCGGAATCATGTGCGTATTGTATAATTATCACTTGCTTCGGTGAAGGAAAACATCGTGAGGTAATCAGATGCCTGAGAGATATTTCTCGACGGCATGTAAAGCCAAATCAGAGGCCCATGCGCGGCATAAAAATTCTGACACCAGGCAAAGTTACATGTGAATATGATTTTTATTTTAATACTAATAAACTTCATATTCCTAGAAATCAAGTGTTTTAAACGAATATGAACTTTAAATGTTTACAAATAATGATCATAACGTAACATCACGCCTGTAATCTCCGAAGGGTTGGACAGAGGTGTACCTAATAGTACACTCACATTTCGCCAGTTATGTTTAAGTCTCATGTAATATGGGGCGAGCATATCGCCAACATCCGGGCACAAATTCAGACTCCGTGGCTGCTACTAGAAATTCCAGATGGATAAATCCAATAACAACTAGCCCGACCCGGGTATCGAACCCAGGACTCCACGCTCAGTATTCGCGATTGCGACCACTAGACAACGACGCAGTCAAAATAATAATGTACATTACACTAACAACGCTTTATAGATCTTAGCCTTGAACAAGTTTATACCGCCATAAACTCGAACTAAATCATTATGAACAGTGACAAAGACTGAACTTCTTTATCACCGAGGCCTGATGTTAGGGTGTGGGGTCGTTATGGCCGACAAAGTCACATCACAAAAATGACCATAGGTTTACATGCGGATTAACAACTAGGTTTATTCCTATCTGGGAATTGAAGTCAGGACCGGCAGCCGTATTTTTCGAAAACATCAAAAAACATCGTGAGGAAACCAGCATGCCTGAGAGATATTTCTCGACGGCATGTAAAGCCAAGCCCATGGGCGGCATAAAAACTCTGACACCAGGTTAGGCCACACGATAAAGAAGAAAGCCGTATTTTTTACCAGAAACAGACCGCAAGCAGCGGTAAGCAGCGCCATTCTCTTTTTATTCGAAGTTAAGTATTAGTAGTCGTTGTTTATATATTGGAGGTAAGGGGATATTTGTATATAACCCGAGCACTCTTGAATGCAAAACATTATTTAATTGCTTAATAACAATATGTGACAAAAGATCGTGATCATCTCATCTGCTTAGTCTTTTGCCAACTATGTGGGGGTCGGCTTCCAGTCTTACCGGATGCAGCTGAATACCAGTATTTTACGTGGATGGACTGCCTATTTGACCTCAACAACCCAGTTGGTACTGGGTAATACGATTATAAAGATAATTTTAGAAGAAAAAAAACTCCGGAAAAATAGAACGAAATCGCTAGTTCAAGCAGTTCTAGTTTGCTCGGGTTCGTTTTAATGCAAAGATTTTTTTTACTAGAGATTATAAGCGATTATTTTTAAATACAATAACGGTTACTTAGCAAACGAAATTAAACTAATTTATGTTTTTTTACTACTGTGTAAAACCTGAAAATAGATTTGTTGTTAATGTTCTAATGTAATTTAAAGCACTATTAGTTTACGGGCAAGCGCGCCCTAACTCGATTGTTGAAATAATTGTGATGACGTTGGGTGTTTTATTTTTCTTAGCGTACTTTACACACTTATTATACCTTATATATTTATTCGTTTAATACACTTTATTTGTTATTATTATTAACTGACCGTGGCATCACTTTGGGCTCTATCAGAATACCAGCGCTGTGACTTTTTTTAATGTTACAGCACCATGCTGAGATAGGGGCCTTTTGGCCTCGTACAGGACCAATTTAGTTAGTGTTACTTTAATTTTCTTAAGTTTACTTTTTTTAATCTTGTTTTTTTTTGTCAAGTTACCATTTTATTTTGTCCAGTGCGAGACTAATAAATACTTTTTCTTTCTTTCTTTCTTTGGTAGCAGTACTGAGCGCAAAAAAACGAACAAGAAAACGGTTAGACCGATTTGTCTGCTCATATATACCCACCGGCAATAACTTCAGTTTATCCGTGATCATGGTGCTTACAATAGCGCCGAAATATCGGGAAATCAATATTTAATAGTAAACATGGTAAATATCCCGTTTTATGTGTTAATAGTAAAATATATATATATATCTTTATTTACAAAGTAACATGACTCAATTGTGTTAGTAATAATATTCCTTATCCCTATGTTCGTATTCCTAACCTAAAACCATGAATACATGTGAGTCACTGCCACGCGCCTAACACCGTGGTGGACAGCTTGCAGCACCGACTCACATATAAACAATCGAGTCTGTTAATGTCTGAGTAATGTTAGTGATCACGTCAGTTTAAAAAGTTATACGAGTCGTCTCAAGAGGTTCTTTTAGTTCTTAATTAGCATTTATAAATTCATTTTATTTACATTCGTCTTTTGTTTTGCAGTGTTTCTTTGCGTCTTGATTCGCTACCTTGTCTAAGGGGTACCCTGACTAGTGAGAGACTTAAGTTATCTATTCTTACGTGATCCCCCGGTAGGGTCCAATGAACTTCAATACTTACGTTAATTTATTTCAACAATCGAGCCAACAAATCGCAACACAAGTTATAACACTAAAAACACTCAACAAAAAAACTGAGACGATAAAAATAATGTTTTTTTTTAAACGCTATCAGAAGTATACTTCCAAAAGAGAAGTATAAGACGTAAACAACGGAAATCGGTTGGACACACGACAAACAGAGGATAATACATTATTCCACTCTGTCCCACCAAGTTGTCCTACCAATGGGCAAAATTGAATGTAAAATATTTAGCTAGGGCTGGTAACGTTCAATTTAACAGAATTAAACTGCGAATTATAAAAAAAAAGACGGAAACTGGCTTCTCTTTGATTTTTCCCAATTCACAGCATTAATATTCAATTCTCCAGCTTTATTATTAAATCCAAGCCCGTACTTTTTTTTCAAAAGAGATTGATCGGTGGGACAAAATGGGTTTTTTTTTTTAAATTTCACTTTGTACCACTAGTGGCGCAAAGTGAAATAATCCGTAAAAAAACGTCGAAAAAAATTCTAGGATAATTACCCAAGCATGGTTTGTGGACTAGCGCCTACTGCATGCTTCGGAGTTGTACCGTCCAATGGCCTAAAAACAGAAAAACATAAAACTAACGCTAAACACTAGGGGCACGGGTGTGGCGACGAATACAAATAAATACATTGACGATTTGTTATACGCTGGTAACGCCAATTATTAAGAATTTTATTCATTTTAAAAATGTATGTTAAAAGCTTTTATTTCCCATCTCCGGCGATTCTTAAAAATCGATATTTATGCCTTTACAGTTCTGTTCATATAGAGCCAAAAAATAATATACAAGAAGTAATAATATAATTTCAATAAATATAAAAATTTGGAAAAATAACATAACTAGTTATTATATTTTTTTTTAAGACTTGTACTCACGTCCACGACACAAAACTGTCTAAAAAATACTATTATGAAAAAAAAACTAGGAAATCTACATTTATTTTTTAAATCCAGCGTATCACAAGGATAACCAATGTAAAGGAAGTGCAAATAGACAAAAAAAAGATAGTTAAGTCTAAAGCATAAAGACAATTTGCAAGCAACACAAGGCACAAATCATAAGCATGCCTGCACTATACTAAATAATTCAGAATTCGCCTAATTTTCACTTACCGTGGTGTCACTAAAAAAAAACTTAAAAATAGAAAACCATGCCTCAATTCTTTATACCTAGAAAGTTCTAAAATGGTTTTAATGTGGTATAAATGAATGTAATGTATTTCCAGATTTTGATAATATTGTAGAAATGTGGGTTCTTTATCAAAAATATAATATTTGTTTAATATTTTAAACATGCAACACCTAGTTTTTTTATTATTATTTAATGTATGATCTAACAGAATAAAAATATATTTTAGGGGAAATTCAAATGAAACTGTGTAGAATTGTAGGTTCTTTATCAAAAATATAATATTATTTCCAAAACATTCATGCATTACGTACCTATAATAGTTTATTATTTTTATTTTAAGTATGACCTAACAAAATATAAATATATCTTAGGGGGAAATTCAAATGCAACACATGACTGGTTAATAGCAAAAAGTTTGGGTCAAATTGTCAGTAAAGAAAAAAAAAACAAAATCATGTTAAATTTTGTTATTCACGAAAAACGAGTAATCCACCCAATTTAGTACTGTAGCAATATTTTTAATGAAAAAAATAAAGGATAATACACATAAATTAAATAATATTGAGTATTGTTTTAAATTAGAAAAAAAAACTAGATAAGTAGTACTAAGTAAAAAATATGCAATTTTATAATCCTGACTGACATGCAATAATCAAAAATAAATAATCGAATTACTCAAAAGTATTATTTATAAATATATAAAAATTTTGGGGGGTAAACCATGCTTTTTTATAAGTATAAAAAAGTACAAATCGGCTGGACTACGTATTAAAATACACACACAAACGCTGTTTAATTATTAAACCCTTCACAGAACGATGCAGGAATATTGGTGGAGGCGCGAAAATTGTTTAACATAATAGTGAAGATAGATCTGTCTTAGATAGGTCTTACTTGAAACTATGAGCCCATTGAAAGTATCTAGAATGAAATCTTTGCTTTCGCTTACAATATTTTTAAATTCTTCTTTATACGCCTTTCTCTTGACTACTGTGAAATAAATTCATTCTTTTTTAGTTATAGTCAAACAACTATTGAAAATACTGAGCATATTTTTTTGCCCAAGCCTTTTCTCTCGATTATTTTAATGAAAACATTCATATTTTTCCCATAACTTTAGAAGACATTCATATTTTCATCACCCCCACCAATAAAACCTTCCACATCGCTCCGGAACCACCAAAACTTTGGAAAAAAAAAACTTGAATATAAAGGTTGTTGCTGACGCCTCGCGGCCTACCTCCGTTGTATGTCCAGGGAGGAAAATATACGCGGTTTGGCCCTCCCGGTAGACTCGCCCAGTACTGACAGGCTGCCAGGAATATACTCACCATGTTATTATATATTTTATATTTACTATTAGTTATGGGCGTGACCTTTTAGTTAGATCCCTAACATTGAAATTGATTTTTTCTATGAAATATTTTGCAAAAATTGTCTTTGAAAAGTCTATCAAGTTCTTGCAATAGATAGAAAAGAACAAAACATTCCAAAATTGCAGAACTAATTCGCTAACATTTTAAAGTCTACCATATAATAACAATTTAAAGTACAAATATCTTAACATGAGACGTGACGGAAAACGGTGTTTTCTGAAAAACATACATACAGAACTTGAAATTATTGTATTTAACCAAGGGAGTTGGTTCAAGGGAGTTGTGTTTTGTGATTAAAATTTAAATTATAAAGGTAATGTCGTATGAAATAAAACACAAGTTGTTATTAAAAACTTGATTATTTGGAGAAGCGTAACACATCCATTTATTGCGTACTGTCAAAACAAAATAGGTATTTATACTTCAATACACATAGGTCAACTTAATTCTCTTATTTAGCAAAGTTTTAGTGTCAGTAACATTCAAAAACATTTTTTTCTTTTACATTTTTTTACTAAGATTTTACTAGAAAATCTCTTTGAATTTTACTTAACCCCAAAATATATAAGATCACATTACATAAATGCATCTTAAAACAATGCCCATGATTTAGAAGACTATGTATTATAATCCCAATTAAAATTAATTTCTTAAAATTTAAATGTACTGGGAAAATAAAGCAAAAATAAAATATGGACGGCTGATAAAATATTAATACATAAATTCACTAAAATCCCCTATGGGGTGAGCAAAGCTCTAAGAAACAGTAAAAATTAACTGTTTTAGAGTACAAACTAAAGTACTCTATCGTAAAAATAAGTAAACTAGATATTTTTTTCTAATAATTATCATTTGTCGTGCTTTTTTTCCCAGTGAATTTAAACTTCTAACACACTTCAGAGAAATATATCGTCTGTAAACGCAATGAAAAGAATGAAAAGTAGAAAAAAATCTCGGCTGTAAAGTATTAAAATTAAATATCTAACTACGCTTAGCGGACTAAGTTAGAATGTATTGCATTGTTCCTAATCGTGTAATAGTTTCAGAATAATCATAATATTGCTTAAAGAATAAAAAAAAACTCGCAGAAAAAATAATGCACTATTTATGTGCGTAAAAATTATAGATTGTTTGATATAATTGTCTTTATCCAATAATATTTTTTATATATTAAATTAAATGTCAAAATATTTTTAGTCGTACTCAAATATATTTTTTTCGGAGACGATATTTCATTGGATTCATTGTTGGCAGACATTTTATTAACAATTATGAAGAATTATCAACCTATCTGTGTGTTTAAGATCAAAAACCACTGTGTCACTGAGTATCCATACGAAATGCCGAAGTGTTGAATGTTAATATATTTAAGTAAGACACATGACTGAGGACGTAATTTTCCCATTATTCTTTTTTTATTAATAACAGCAATAAAATACAAGTTTTTCACACGGGTATTCAACAGCACCTAAGTTTTGACATAAAATTTGTTCAGTACTCTATCTTATGTTCAAAGGAAAATACTGGACAGACGACCATACATAAATAAATAATAATAATACAATATTTTACATTTTTGAATATTTTAAAAGAGTAACTCGTCTCTTTCTATCTACACTGAAAGACAAGGACGGCTGATCTTTTATTTATTCTGAGATGTATGACATTGCAAGATATTATTAAATAAAGAAAGATTTAACGACCTCTAGTTGAAAAAATAACAGAAAATGATTTATTTGTGAAAAAAAAACTGAACAATTATCATATTTGACGATATTTCTGTAGGAAAAAGATTTTTAGAAGGCCCTTAAAGTTTAAAATAAATAATATATGAAGAAAGTACACTTATTACACCATCCAACGCAATAGTAAATTTCCCTATAACGCTTCACAACTATATAGAACACTTATATACAGTGTAAAACGTTAAAATACTCAAGTACCCCATAATATACGATTGAAAATTATAAAAAAAAAAAATGTTAATATAAGGTCAACTTTTATTAGCTAGCGAATCTCAGTGTGGTGATGGGTGTTAGATATTGGCAAATAATAAAAATAAAACAGTCTCGATGACTTTATAAATAGTTTGCTTATTTGAAACTAGCTGATCCGCGCAACTTTGTCTGCGTAACATTGTTGATGGTTACTGCGCTCCTTATGGTCGCAGCGTGATGTTATAATAATTATAGCTTTCCACAATAAATGGGCTATCGAACACTAAAAGATTTTTTCAATTCGAACCAGTAGTTCCTGAGATTAGCGCGTTCAACCAAACAAACAAACTCTTCAGCTTTATAATATTAGTATAGATAATAGTTTAAAGATCAGTTATTTTTTGTGTTAACTTCATAGACGGGACATCTAAACAAAAAAAAACCAAATTTGCATATTTCAAGTAAATAAAACTACCTAGGTACAGTCATTGACCCGAAAACATCAAATCATTTTGTTTTTATTTTATTAACATATCGATACCCGCCACTTCTGTGGCGTTCCGCTGGCTAATTAAACTTGACCTCGTATATATATATTTAATACGCTTACATTTACTATATTATAATGGACTTTTCACGAACAATAGAAAAGTTTTTTTTAGAAAAAAGTCAAAACGCGACACTCGCACTCTTGTTATATTATGTACAACAATTTTATTTAAAGATCCTAAATGATATAACATTCTAATGAGTCGAAGTATGGAAGTATATGAGAGATGGAAAACATTTAGTAATGTTTTTTTATTCTTTCATTTTCTAAATCAATAGCTCTTTTAGAATTGGACATTTTTAGAAGGTGCAGTATCAAAATATTGATTTGTTATACAAGGTGTTTGATTTGTGTAGATTCGTTTGCAGTCTCTGCTGCTTTGATTTTTTTTTTAAATTATATTTGAGCGTATAGAAAAGATGCACCGCAGTGCATTTAGATAGTGGGTTTTGGATAGTTCCATGTTTTATAATTTTATATGATATGACGACGCTGGAAATTTGAAATGCCGTATGGGACTTTGACCACGTGTTAGATTTGTAACGTTCAGCTGAGCACCAAAAGTTGAAAATTCTACAGCACGCATAATATGGCTTATGATAATTCACATTTGCGCTATAGTTGTTCTTTTTTAATTGTCTTCACCCAAATCTACAAAATTTCCTTTACACCTTGTATAAAAATCTTTCTTTAGCAATACTACATAAACACATTCCCTTACTCTATAGGGTACAGTTGAGGACAAAAATATCTTATGTTTTGGCCCTTAATTAATTTGTTTATTTTTTTATTATTAAAAAATACAGCTGCCTAAACGTGTTAGTCCGTTTATGTGGTAACATCTACTGAGTATTTGTACCAAAGCCATAGGTTCGCCTGAATCTTAATCGCTAAAAAATACTATTTTTATGCATGTATAATAATATAAATTGATAATTATCTCACTCACGCCTTAACTATAATCATAATTGCGTTGTGGACCATATAAGTTGGTTTTGGAAAGAATTTAAATGATAAACGTACACGGCAGTAGGTACTTGACAGAATAGGTTAACATTCGAAACATGGCTTAGAAAACTTAAGAGCTTTTCTTCTATCTATTTAACTGAAATTAAAAAAAAAAAACTTACTTTTTTAAAGTTCAGAAAATTTTACTTTAAGTACTATATACTATGGTCCACATCAAAAAACCCAACAATGATGAGATTTTAACTACAGAAAACTTTTTACTTACACAGTAAAATATGCAATACAAATATACAAAATATTATTTCAGTCGATGACATCTTTAACGATTTAGGCAGAGTTCAGAATTTAGATACAAACGTTTAAATTATATAAAACAAAAAACAAGATTTGTGCTTTATTGTGAACTTAAATATAAAATACATACGGAACCCTGGAATGTTGAAAATTCGCTCGAAAATAGAACTCTATACTTCTTATGAGCTAATGATAAAATGCAACTCACGACGGGACTAGTTATCCGCTACATATTATTTTAAGAAAATAATAAAATTAACTTGAAGTAACACTTTATATCACCTGTGTTATAAAGTGACACTCATAACATAAGTGTACAATTTACGCTAAATGCACGAAAATTCGTACAAAAAAGAACGAAGTTACCGATTTAAAAAAAAGGAACATTAATTTCAATAAAATAACATGTAGACAGAAGTCGTCGCGATTTTTATAATGACATTATAATGATTACAAATCGAATTTTTAATCGTATGTTAACTAAAAATGGATCTTCAAAGTTACGCCAATAATAAAAAAAAAGATTAACACTTATGAACAACATCTCGTTATAATACATTCAGTGTATTAAAAATCCTGGTTTTTCACAAACATTCCCTACAGTCTTTACCTTGATAATCTTGACATTTATTGTTACAAGTATAATTTTCATAAAAATATGCTTTTTATCGTGCTTGATAATAAAGTAAAGAAAAAAAAAATTAAATATAATATTTTAATGTCATATTAGATACAATTTTTGTATCAAAAGATAGATTAAATTTCCTAAGACTATTGCTTCGTCGTATAATATTTTAATACACTGAACATTTTTGTTATAAACTCCGTCGATCAACACATCAACCGACGAAGCGTCCGTACTGTATACAATTCCCTATTATTTATTAATAATATTTAATTATAATAATCTTCTCCGCACGTCCGCAGTCGCCGCCGATTCAAGGATTCTGATTCAACCTGCGTACAACGGAACGGGTAAGCGAATCGACCAATCAGGTGTCGAATCGCCCCCCTCTTCCGGATCCGGCTCGCTTTTTTAAGCACAAGTATTTTATTCTCTGCCACTAGTCAGGATTGCCATACAGGTATTTATTTACACTTCAAGCAAAGCAATTAGAGCACGCAACATTTCGCAAAATTTGAATTGTTTTTATGCAATTAAACATTTTTTTTTACTCACTTTTTGCAATAAAAATCTCTAAAAATCTTCAAATTCTGTTCTTGAAAACCAAAAAAGTACTGTTAAAGCCTAACGTTGTTATTTTTTTCATATTTAAAAAATACACAGTAAATAGTAATTTTAGTTGATGGCAATCCTATATATTGATAAATTCTCGCGCCGCAACACAAGATGCACAATACTAAACGCAACTCCCTCCGTTAAATAAAAGATATAAAAAAATAAAAAAAATATTTTTAAACAAACGTCCGTCACGTCGCATTTAAAGGGTTGTGGAATAGACTAGAAAGCGAATAAAACCGGTAGAGTTCGCGACCGTCGACGTTCGTTAGTAGAAGCGTACGGTTAGGTAAGAAATATCGTCACACGGGGGATGCACGAGAGATGTTTTTTTTTTTAATTATTTTTAATATTAATTTTTAATTGCTATTTCTTTTTTTTTTTGCTATCCGTACACCTCTCAAGGTCGACCGAGGCACAAACCGAATACTTACACAATTGTTTCTATCGATAAAGCACTACTGACAACACTCAAAGCATGTAGGCATGTCTGTAGCCTTAGCACACACTTTTGTTTAGCAAAAAAAACTAATAAAAAAATAAAAAGGAAAAATTAGGGGAGTACATCATGCTTTGATACTAAAACTACTTTGTTTTTGAGAGGGACTTGAACGCGTTTACCGGTAGAACTGAGTGCGATACGAGACGAAACGGGAGGTAGGTAGCATCGTGCATCCCCTGCGTAGACGCGAGTATCAAATAAAAATAAAAAGAGCTCGGAATCTTTAGAGGGAGACAATTTGATCTTAAGAAATAATAATAATAAAAAAATGAATAAATAAACACACATAATGATTCACACATCACGAGACATACGAATGGGTTAATAAAGTGACCAGTTAATCAGGTAGTGTGTCTATGGTGTATTATAACATTATTTACAACAAAATAAATAAATAAAAGACGTAATTTTGTGAATGGATTAAAATGGAGCTCGTCTGCAAGTGTTTTTTTTTATTAGTTAATAAAGCATTCGATATAGAAAGAATATATAATCGTGTTATTTTAGAATAAAAAGTGGTTGCAATTTGTGTTAAAAAATTACGAAGAAAAGAACATGTGTGTTTCAAACCTAAAAACCTAAGTACGATCTACAAGTCCCAAAATAAAAACAAAAAAGGTTAAAAATATATTTTATAAATTAAAATCCCAATGAAGTGTAAAACATTAACAAACAGGGCTCCTTTATAACCATTCAAATGCTAATATTCCTTAAAAAACAACAACTTATTCAAAATATTCACGAGTCTTAACTCCACAACCCTTTTTTACAACAAAAAATATCTAAAATAAAGTTGGTCCCATTTGGGCGCCAATTCTAAGGACACTAATTTAATTAACTATGGTATATTATATTATACTATATTATATGAGATGAAAGTGGGGTGATAAGACAAAGATGTGCGTGGAAGCTGTGATCGCTAACATTGATGCTTAGCAGTGACATGTAGCTGAATTAGGCATTCATTTAAAGGCAGTTTTGTGACAATATATTTGAAAATGAAAAATTTATCAAATCGTATTTATCTTAAGTTGTAATACCCAAGTATATTAAGGCCCACTTGCACCAGCAAACAGTAACGGTGACTTTCACCAAAGTAAGTTAATCAGCACAATTAATTTAAACTGAGTTCAAGAGCTGTGACAGTGTCATCACTGTGCACTGTTACGGAATATTGTCACGGCTCTTGAACGAGGTTTAGATGTGCTGATCGGTGAAATTCATTCTAAATACGTTTTGATTAATGCTAAATGTGTTTAAAATATAGTTCTGTCTCTATCATATTCAAACGATTGACAGAAACGGAACTCTGTTCTGAATTCGTTTACCATTCAACAAGTATTTAGCGATTTTCGGTGCAAGTGAGCTTCATTCAATTCAGTATTTTTTTTTTTGTTAATATTACAACAAACCTGACTAAATTAAGTTAAAAGGAAAAACGTCACAAAACGCCTTGAAAACTTCAAAAAGTCTACTTGCGAGCCAGCATCAAGCCATAGCTTAGATATGGGGCTATTACAAGAATATAACGAAAAAATATAATAACAAGACACCACCGAAATAATATATGTGTAACGTTATTGTCAGGTTAGTTACTAGATGAACTGTGTACGTTAACAGTGTATGTATAAATGATAAATGAGATCGTCGATTATTGAGGCAGTTGAGATTTACCTCGAATGTGACTGTTTGGGGCAGTTGTACCGTATATTTTAAGGATTTAATTATAGACAAAATTTGGAAATTGTCTTCATTTGGAGAAAACGGTCCTCATTTGCAGCACAAATCACTAATAATTAAAATAATGGATAAAATAATGTTCTCTTTGTCAATTTAAAACTATTTGACGGAAACAAGCAACGGATTTTTTGCGCTTAGCGCTAAATGTTTTGGTCATTTTTGCTGCAATAGGCCGTAAAATACAACACGAAAAAGAATTTTGAAATGAAAAAAAAACGTAATTTTTTTAAATCGAACTTTCCTCTCTAAATTCGTTGGTCATAAATCAATAACTAATTTGAATTAAGACAAAAAGTACCTATATAAAAACGTCACAACAGCCACAAACAGTTCCCAACCGTATCCCAAGAGCGTATATAATGTACAATATACAGTGTATGATCTATCTGGGTTGAGACTCACCGTTTGGAGAACCGCGAGGACAGCTTGGAGAAGAAGGAAGGCCGCGCCTGGTGCGGGGAGCCCCCGTCGCCGTACGCGCCGCCCGACGAGCCGCGTGACCGTGTCTGACCTGGAACCCCATCAAGAGCTCAGTATTATAATGTTTATTATATTAAACTAGCGGATACCCGGCGAGTGCTGATACGCTATGGTGCCTAATGCATTGTTTTAGTGGTCTGGGGACCTAAAATGGCCAATTTAGCAGAACATAATAGTATTATAATATGAATCACATAAAAATTCTTAAAATCACAGGTCACAGACACAGTTAATATGTTGAATTATCAGTTTGTGACCATTTTACGAATTGTAACGTAATTCATATTATTTTCATATTATGTTCTGCTAAAGTGGCCATTTTAGGCCCCCTGGTCTAAAGCCATTATTTCTAAAGGCATTATTTCCTTTCTAATGAAACCGGTTTGGGGCACATCGGTTGGATGGTTTCACAGTCTATAACGGACAGTCATTATGTAGGTAGAAACAATTTTTGTGTTTTATATATAAATAGATAGATAAAATGAACATATTTGTTAATTAAATACACGTAACAATGATATTACGACAGTTTTTTTTACAATCGAAGGGTTATGTATTGCCCATTACATATCCGCCAGTTATGTTTAATTCTCACATCTATGTGATGAGCCTATTGCTATCAACAGGCTACAAAATCAGACTGTTGGCTGTCACTGAGGGCTTCCTAATGGATAAACCTAATCATATTTTTTTCCGAAATCCAAACTCATGCTCGGCAGTAAACAAAATCAAAATATTTTATTTCACATAGGCCTATATGGGCACTTTTAAAAGCTGCACGGTTCAGGTTGGTCGTTTCCTATGGAGAAGAACCGGCACGAAATTCCGTAATAATGCTTGCGACCACTATAGACCAAAGTGGACTACCACCAGAGGTGGCATATTGCTCTAGTTTAATAAGGCACAAATAATTACATCAATGTTAGTAAGAATATACATACAAACATAGGAGCATTTGGAGCATTCCACTGCAGAATTGTCCAAATATTCGCGTTGATTGTGTGTGCTATTGCAAACTAAACCTAATGCTTATTGGATTACTAGTCTTTTTTAAACACAAGTAACGCGAGTAATTGCACACATACGCGAATTGCCGAAGTGCCAACAACACATAAAGCGACTTTGATTTGAAGTTAAATTTGTTTACTTTGAGTCGAGTCGTAGTCGAGTTGTTGATCAGCAGTTCGACGGCTTAATTTCACTACAACAAGACATGTCGAGTTTATAACCAATTCATTTTAAAAAATATAAGATACGGGCGGCCAAACACGCTAAGGTCTACCGAAGAGGATCTACCAGTGCCGGAGCATGTATTCTACTCAAGAAGTGGGAATGTTTAGGATGGAAGAGACACCAACGCACAAACGGTGACCACGTATCCAGTACATCATTCTGAACCCCCCACATCATTATAAATTAATGAATTTCCAAAAGGCCAAAATGTATGAAAAGCCTGTTTTTTCATACCTTTTGGCCGTGTAGGTATTGCACTTTTGTAGGAAACAGCTGGTTTTTTTGTAGTTTGGCCCAAAATTCAGCATGTATTGGAATTGACCTGTGCTGTTTTTGAACCTGTGTAGGCGACCAGCGCCAAATCGGCAATTAACTGTTTCCAGTAACCGTTCCGGTATACCCGACCGTCCTGCACAGCTACATGAGGGTCAAATTCTGCGAGCACCAGCTGCTCCGGTAAATCGCAGCATGTATGGCCGCCGCAATGTCGATGGCGAAAATTTGAAATGTTGATGAGTAGGAACAGGAAGATAATATTAAGTACCTGAATGGAAAGTGGACCTCGAAGGTACATTCCTAGGGAACACCAAGGGGTTGGGGAACTCCCTCCGCGCACCCGTCGCGGCCCCTCCCGTCGACACCTGCGAGTTTAGGCTGGAACGAAACAATACATTTATAAGTATAATAAATACTTTATATTAACTCGGCATTTTGTAAACTAACGGACTACGACCACGACAGTGAGTTAAAAAAACAACACGGAATACTGTGCCATATATTATAAGAATAAAAATAAATTGGGATTAAAAAATATATATAAATTAATTATTTAAGGTTATATTTTTTATAAATAAATGATGGCAAATAAACATAAATAGGTAATATTTACAAGATATATAATAAATTACAATATTATAATATACCTCTACCACTACAGCTACTAAAGATAACAGTCAAATTTTTAAATAAAAATAGTGTTAGTAACAGAACATCAATCTGAAAAAGAAAAACTAAAACCCACTAAAAAAAGTAGATAAAAAATAGTGCAAAAATAAAAATAGTGTAAGATCATTTTTCCAATCTGCGATAGCGCATTAGTAAGTTGTGTTTAAGCCAATTTAAAATTAAAATAAAATAAAAAACTTGAATTCAACCATATTTGATGCTGTAAATACTGCAAAGCAAAATATCTGTGTAAACAAGCAGATTGTCACCGTAACTGCGAATCCTTTTGCAGCAAAATTACAACGACGAACATCACCAAGAAATAATAAAACCTTCAATGACGGACAGAAAAAAAACTACATTACAATACATGGCCGTTAATATGACACTTCAGAGTTTTAGAAAGAGATAGTCACTTACACGGGTACGTTTATCTGAGAGAGACGACGTACTATAGCTGTGCATTTCAACCAAATTATCTGTGCAGGCGCGAAAACACAGAACTAAAATAAATGTACCAAGATTGCCATATCGATCCATTTTTTCTATACAAGTAGCGCCACCTTGAACTGCACACTTAAAGTGGTCATACATACAAAGCATACACCAAAATACATGTTAAAGTACTCACATTATACGTATTTTTACATTTTATAGTGTAGCCTTAATTAAAGGCAGCCATGGCATGCATTACACATAGGAGTAGGTAATGAAGTTACAAAACAGATTTTACTTATTTAGGTAGCTTGGTACATAAATACAGTTAATTAAAAATGCACGAGAGACTCTGCCAAAGTTTGTGTAAAGGTGCTCCCTTACCGCGAGCATTAGCCTGTAATGTAACATAATGATACAACTTGTAACATGATTGCAACCAACAACTGATTCAGATGTTCAGAAATAACCGACTTTCCGAAAAAAAAAACAAAAAAAGGTGGAAAATAACTTTACTTTCGGAAGTCGGTGACTATTGTTTGTTTCATTGACTTTTTTGCCACCGTTTTTTATTGACTTTTTTGCCAACATTTAAATCAGTTGTTGGTTGCAATCATGTTGTGTGTTCGTCAGTTGTAACGTAATGCCGAACTCGAATCTTGAATTTTTTACATTACAAGCGAATGCTCCCAGTGAGGTAACCTCTTAATATAATGAAAAAACAAGATTGCGTCGTCATTCCAAAAGATCCTTATAAACCGCCATAGAGCGGCGCCTCTGCCAGACAAACCTGTCTCTAAGTCAATCTCTTTCTAAAACTAGATTTCACAAATCAACGGCCCTGAACTGTACTAGCATCAAGCCGAACCAAACAAACCCTCTTCTGAAGCTTTGAAAAATAAAACCAGCGCGAAGCTACTACCACGAAGCGTTCGATACTTTTCCGTATGTGGAGGTACCTCGGGCGCGGCTGTGCGAGGTCCCTTGCGGACGCATTGTGCGGCTGCGAGTCGGCGCCCAGCGGCGGGGCTCCGCTGGCGGACGAGATGGACGCGCTTTTGACGTGGGTCTTCGCCCCCGGAGTCGTCCCGGTCCCGGTGGACCCGTTGCTGGTACTTCCGGTTCCGTTTTTAGTGTCCGCCGCCGGGGCGCTGTTTAGTGCGTCGTCAAGCATGCTGTTAGTCCCTTCTCATGCGTATATAGATATATATTCGGATATATATACAGAGTAAGTTGAAGGTTACATAAATATATGATAATATAATAATTTTTATTGTATTTATGGGGAATTTTTTTCTCAGAAGACAGAGACATAGACAAATGTTTTAACACATTTTGACACAAAATTACCACATAATGAGACGAGGGCACACATTTTTTCGAGGTATAAAAGGCAACATTTGTTATACCAGATATACAATGGTAAAAAACTATAAAAACTAAAGCCATTTTTGAGTAGTTTTACTTTACCAATGATGGGGTTTACGTACGATGAGCTCCGATCGTTAGAGTGCAGGAACACTTCAAGAATCTTCATCAATATTAGCCTATTGCAATCCACAGTTAGACATAGGCCTCTTCCAACTGGATCCTCGACCTTCATCCGTCTGCTAGCCTTCACGTAATCCGTGGGCTTTGGCTTCTGACGGATCACCTCATACCTTGGGACAATGCTTAGCAGTGACAGTGACGGTATGTTACCTGGTTGACGACGATAAAACATCCCACTATCATCATTCGGAATCCCCGCATGATCGGTTCGTATTTGTGGTGGTTCCAGGCTGGATGCAGTGGTAGCATGTAGCGCATAGCGGCGGTTACCTGGCGGCGTCGTGCGGCGGGGACAGCTTGGGCGGCTGCGGCGGCGGCGGCTCGTAGGCCTGCGTGCGGCGCGCGCCGCCCGTCAGCGTGCGCGAGCGCGGCTCCAGCTTCGGCGCCGCGCTCGACGGCCGGCTCGTGCTCTGCACCTGCGCGACAACGACGATGCTCTAATACTGCCCTTTTTGGGGGGTCAAAATACACGAAGGAAAATTGTATCCGAGGAAATCCAAGAAGTCAAAAATACGCAACAACTTTCAAGCGTGTTACACACATGTTCATACGCCCGGATTGTGCTAAATCATACCGACCTGAACATGTGTATAATGCCCCAATTTTTGAAATAAATGAATTGAGAAATAATTTTATTTTTGTTACATCTGTAGTATCGTGCAACAAAGTTGAACCCCAGAATATATGTATACAGGGTGTAACATAATAAACGCAAGACCTCTCGTGTGGTGTCTCAGATCATGAAACTGAATAAATTTAGTTCTATGACTTTATAAGTTCCTATAAAGAACTCGTACTAAAAAAGTTGTTCAATTTCATGGTCCTAGAGACAACACGCGAGGTCTTAAGAGCATTTATTATGTTACAACTCGTTTGTAAGTGCTTGAGTATTTACACCACAACATCACCCGCTAACGCGGCCCTTGATATTGCTAAAGAATCACTAAGAAGGAAGAAGAATGCTTAAAATCAAGTGCTGAAAATGTGGCAGTATTGTATTTTCATACAAAAAGGAGTCCGACGGTACATTGGAGCCAATTCAGGTCGCAGCACGATGCGTAGCGATGTAAAGCAGCTGTATGAAGCGGGGTACACAAGCATCACGAATCTTCACGATCTCCTACGCGTGGTCTCCGCAGTAGCCAGACCACCTAAAAACTTTTACGAAATATGTTTCTTATTTTTCTTTAATAAGTTCCATATTTGATAGTTTGTGACGCGACGACCATATACAATGTAATCAACTATTAACTAATATTTAAGGGAATGTGCGTTTTATTATTAAGGACCTAAGATCTATATTCAATTATACAGTCAGCGTCAAAAATATCGGGACGAACAGACTGTTCTTATCAGAATGACAGTTGTCGGGTACTGTCTTCATTCTGAAACATTCCTCATGATGTTGTGAGTTAATATTTAATTTACATAGTTGTTTATAACATTTTGAACTGTCTGTTTGTCTCAATATTATTGACGCCAACTGTACAGTCCAAAAAAGTTAGGCATACCAATTTTTTATTAAAACCTACAAATACTTACACATCTAAGTTCTAATTTATACTTGAGAAGTCAGAACTTCGACAAAATACAATCAATAGATATTGCAAGCTTTACTTACAAACGTAAGTTTAAATAAACTAACTTTTATAAGTAAAGGGGCAAAGTATCATCTCGTCACGTCACGCCATCTTACACTACATAACTATCTATAACTAGATTACCCACAACCTGTACATAACACCACACATAGGGACAGAAAAATGAAGAACATCTTTGTATACCTTTCGTACCTGCATTTGAGCGATCCGCGCTGTGTTCTCTTTGATAGACGCCGAGTCAATCGTGTTCTGGAACAACAACATTTATTATTCAAAACAATTATGCAAGAAATAAATAATATATCACTCCTATATTCGCTGTTGGTCTAATATATATATAATATCAACACTTTCGCCGCTAAGTTCAAATAATCAATTTTCACGAGTATGTGTGTCATCTATAGCTACATATAGTGACGACTCGGGAGGCGGGTTGTGCGCACACGAACGAATTATTGTTCGACCCATATGCAGGGTGCTTAGCATCGAAAGTGTTAAAACAATACACACACACTTCGCCAGTAATATTTAAATCCTATATACTCGTAATAGGTAGGGCCTATTGGCCAGCAACCAGGCACAAGCCTGTACTTCCGGATCCAACTGAGAACTTTTTAATGGGCCCAATAAAACTTATGGTCTACCTGGGGATCCAAGTCCTCTACCTCAGCAATACAAGCCTGTGGAAACGAAACCAGTTTAAGCTGACCTCGCACTCTATTGAAGCTCCATACTAAGACCAGCCTAAGGTCCAAATGTTATCATGGCCTACTGTAACGCTAGACCAACAGCGCAACTGTGGCATTTTCACTCATGTAGACAACGCCTCGCATATATTTACACAGGTACAAGTAGGTTTTTATAGTAGACAAAAAGAAAATTAATACAATAATAACGTACCTGTCTTTTAAAATTAGAGGTCGTTGTAGTAGCCGTGGATGTGGTGTTGTTCGCAGCAGCCGTGGTTGTACCTACTGGAAGAATATCCCTCTTACACTGATACATACGAAACTTAGAAATACACATTTTTTTCTGAAAGTACAGTCAACAAAAGAGTTAGGTAACCAGCCTAAGAATGAACGTCTTTGGATAGTCCAGAGATGAATATTCAAATATTTTTGTTCATTCAAAGCCAAAATCCTTTTTTACACTAACATAAAACGCACCTTTTTCCAAAAAACAGTTAGGCAGAGGTGTGATTTCAAACCATAAAACCATTCATAACTGTTTTATTCGTTCAATCCATTTCAATAATTTGACAAACAAAGATTTTATAAACAGTTATACTAAGGTGCCTGGTTACTAATCTTTTTTGTTGATAGTACATTTCATCGATTAGCCTCACCACCATTTTTCATAAAATTTACTGACATAAAATTTAGAACAGCGACATCTGTTGAGTGCAAAGCATAAGTGCGTTGTCAGTTTCGTGAAAACAAATCGTGCTTTTACAATCAACATTTCACCAACTTTTCATGCAGATGAGCGTTTGGTTTTCTCCCGAACATTGTCGAAGATGATTAGAATAATTGCCAATTTTTGTCGATATTTTTTGAGCCAGTGTCAATTTTTCTCAATATGACACTTAAAAATGAATCCAATTAGATTCAGCAGTTGAATATGATGGCCTGGTGGGACTAATCCCAACGTATTTTCTTTATAATATTTTGTTTTGTAGAAATTCTTCTCTTACATTTTAAATTAGATGATACCAATGGAATATCCCCACAAAAAAGTAGTAGTCATGTTAATTTTGACTAGAATTTGAAGCATCAAACATCTATAATCTAAGCATTAATGTTAATTATTAAGTAGCTGAAAAAAGGCCAATCACCCATGATAATTGTTTATTTATTATTATTATGAAAAAGAAAGTACAATTAACTAAAACAGAAACATATTTACTACTAATTCAATTCTGCTGTGTTTTTCCATACAATAGCTTTCATGAAAGACTAAGCTAGTGAATAAATAACAAAAGATAATGTGTTTGAAATTAGTTACGAAAGATCACGCTTTACAATAAGCGACATCGACTAAAAACTACGCTTTCAGTAGTTTTTCTACGTCACATTATGTAAATGTAAATTTTATACGATGGCAAACAAACCGACTATTCACCAAATAAGTGATTTTCGTTACATTGACATCTGTACAGATGTATTTCTATTTAAAAAACGGTAATTTCAAATGTGTCTGCATGCAGTGACGTGGAAAAAGTAACTATAGAATAAAGGAACTACTTAATAAAATTGTAAGTATCATTTTGTTTTTGATTTCTGGGATATTTTTTTGTAAAATCTGTGAGAATCTTCGAGCCAACGGTGTTTTAATATGTGTTTTGGTATTACACGCCATGGCCATGTTATGTAGGTGTATGTATGCTAGCATAGAGGTGTGTTGATGTTTAGGGTGTATGGTGTATGTGTTTGTTTAGTTTGTGAGTATGCGTGTTTATGTTTTAATCGTTTATGTGATTGGATGTGCGAGTAAATGTTTAATGTGTGTGTAGTGTGGGGGTGTATAGTATGTGGCATGGTGCGTACGTACATGTGGTGAGTTTCCGTGCGTTACCTTGCGTGCGCGCGACCTCGGCGCCGGAGGAGGCGCGGCGCGAGGCGGCGGGGCGCGCGGACGCGGAGATGGAGCGCTGCACGCCGCGGTGCCCGGGCGACCCGCCCGCGCCGCCGCCCGCGCCTTCAGGGGACCCACGTTACACCATATCCCAAAGCGCCACCGATCGCAACCAAGTCATGTCCCTAACTTACCACCTTCTCATACAAGGCCTAGGCTAACACTCAGAGACGGGATTCATACCTCCACTTCGTAACAAGGAGTGGACCTAGTTCGGATTAGTAGCCCAGTTGCCGCATAGCACCTCACTGTATCATCCCAATATATTTTAGCTGAATACCCCTAGAGAAATCACTTTCAACTCACTCACTCACTTTTTTCAGTGATGGCAGCTAACTTGGCAACACATTACATCCCACAACCCATGATCATTCATAGCCTCAAGTCCTGGCATACTTTTATAAGACCCAGATATGAATGTCACCCAGTGATTTTGACCATAAAAGTCCCAAGATGAAATCCCAAGTTCATAAATGATTTTTCCCAAAATATGAAGTCCCCCAAAACTAATTATTAGTGAAAATTAATACGTTAGTCTCGGTTGTGATCGGTTTGCGGTACGTAAAAGCACACGATACACAATAATAATAATAAGCAATAGGTAGGTAGGTAGGTATGAACCTAATTTATTTTATTCTTTGGGTCAAGAATATTATGACACATATTTACTGTTTTATTTTACTTGATATTCACGTACACCAATTGTGATTTGTAAGAAAGGTTTAGATCCGCTTGCGGATGCGCTTGATCCAGAAATCACTAAATGCGTTTAGCGCTATGAAAACATTATCGGTCATTTGTCAATTGTTTGAAAAAAAAAGAGGCAGAATAACGTTTTAATTATGTTTAGCGTTAAATGAATTTAGTGAGTCATGGTGCAAGTGGGACTCAGTGTCAATTGTGTTATAATGATAAAATTAAAAAAACGCTAAGTTAGGTTAAGTAAATTGGTGTCATAATATTGTTACCCAGACAAAACAAATGATAAATAACGACGCGCTCGTACAAAACGTAGACTAATGACAATGAATAAACCCAGTTAGAATTAAGCTAAGCTGAATCAGTATGGTCTAAGCGCTTTAGACGAATGGTCTAAGGTAGCGCGCGAAATTCAAATATTCTTAGCTCTTGTAGGCACGGGCGAATTTTATAATCACCCATACGTTCGAAGGTTTACGTTTTTTGCAAATAACATTTTAAGGCACAATTTGCAAAGAAAAACTTTAGAAAATTTGAATTTAGCGGTCTAACTTGGAGCATAACTTTAAAAGCTTCATCAATTTTTTTTTGTCGGCTTCTGGTCTAACCTGATACAGCTGAAATAAGCGTTTCACGTAACCATATTTTTCGTTAATACTTTTGAATGGGGAAAATAGATAGTAATCCAGCAGTTTTGCCGACGGTACTTTTCATAACATAACATCACGCCTGCAATTCCCGAAGGATAAGGCCGAGGTGTACCTTGCCGTACATCTACATTTTTAAGTTATGTGTAAGCACTTTTCATCTTATATTTTAATCACCAAATTAATAAATAAATAGCCCCCAGTTGTAAAATATATTATGTATATGCAGAATTTTAGAGTGCTTATTAATGTTATTTTAAAGCAATAATATTGCTTATGTACACAGCGTAATAAATCTATACGTATGTACGTTTGTATTTGTAGAACCTTACTTAAATAGCTTATAATATGTTTATATGGCGATAAGTCGTAACTATGCCAACTATTATTTAAAACTGACTGGTAAGACTCGTGTTTCGATGGCCGCGTAATTTACGCATTTGTGGTTCAGGACGACATAAAATGAGCCCAGAATTATATATGAAAGTGCGATACAAAAAACGCGACTCTCAACAGCTCACATAATTAGCCCCACCATAAAGGTCCTTTGTTGTACGATTGAAAAATCAACTTTAAATTATGTTACTGTTACTAACATAATATCGATATTTCTACCATAATATTGGCATTTCTACCATAATATTGGCATTTCTACCATAATATTGGTATTACTAGTATAGTATCGCTATGAATAGGTAGAGTAAGGCGGCATAGGCAGTTACCTGCGTGCGCGGCGGCGGGCGCGGCGGCGCCGGGCGGCGCGGCGGGCGCGGCCGTGCGCAGCGACAGCGACGAGCCCGAGCGGCTGCCGTCCGACTCCGGCTGGGGGCACACGCGCCGGTCAGTCGTGCTAGCATTCACATACATTATGCCTGTCGAAAGACCCTTAACGAAGCCGATAGGCATCTATTCTTCCCGTCATTGCAATAATTTTTAACTTTCTTCTAAAAAAGGTCGGTTATGTGTTCAACCAGCATCTTTTTTTTTTTTGTTTAGATTATGGATCTGGGAACCTTCTAGTTATGGAAATATTGAGGGACAAAGATTCAACTTTTTCACAGGTTGTTTTTTTTTATTTTTTAAATACTTTCATGACCTCTGTCCAATGCATCCATGAGCACAATGTTATGCGTGCGTTACATTGAGTGCTATCATAAACCGTGATTTTTCACACTAAAAAAAGTCGTTTCGCAGCAATAATTTTTATACGTAAAGTTACTTAATTGCACAGAATGCCTGTTTGACGGCTTCGTGAAGAGTCCGTTTACACCTTGTATAGCTTCCCAATACGGTCAACTCTGGACTCGCACATAAAGAAACAAATGCGCACTGTACCCGTTTCTTTATGTTCAAGCGCGAATACTGATAGTATGGGACTATTTTCCCGCGCCGATCATTGCTGATTTGGCCGTACTGGGATCCTGTATCTCTATACAAACACCTATAATCGAACAGATGTTAATTATTAAGGTCTGCTTGTACCACCAATCATTTAATGCATTTATATGGATATCTATTGAGCGAACCTAGACTTAACTAAAGCTCAGTCGCGGTTCATCAGAAAATGGATCTTATTCGCATAAACTTAATGTTCTTATTCGTTCGATACGCGTGATCACAGTCACTTGTAGTAATATGCACATTAAATTTACACAAATAAGGTTTATTTTCGGATGAAATAAGTAGTTTTCTCGATAAATCCCAGCCTAAGTTTGAAGTCCAAAGAGACGGTACTATGCATAATACGTTTACCGATAAACGCATTCGTGATACATGGTACAAGCGAACCTTAAAGGACATAAAAAAATAAATTTATGAAACATCAACAAGAATTCATCTGTATCGTAGATACATTTCAGACACAAAATCAAACAATAACAAAACATGCACAAACAAAACACCCAGACTCGGAACAACTATCTGTTCACACACACAAATATTTGCTCCGCGCGGGAATCGAACCCGCTACCCGTAGCACAGAAGACTCTGTGCTAATCGCGCCGTCATATCGTAACGTTTGTTGTCGACATGTTCACATTTTAATGTTGTTACAAAAGGCCTGTATGTACTCTGTGGTATACAAAAAAAATCTTTGTAAAGATTACGAAGAACTACAGTTAACTACTGCTCTTGAAATATTCACTCTCCATGTTATTTCGTCATTTTACTGAAATCATGAATATGTCTGAATCTGATTTTTATATATTTAAAATCCACTAATGCATACTAAGCCCGACTAGTGGATTATAAGCCCGTTCCCTCTCACGAGGATAACTTGAAACGAGCCTTACATTTTCCAAACTCATGACTCATCACTAAATCTAGATATTTATTCGACCTTACAAGAAATAGCTATAGTTTGCCCGTTCCTCTTAAACAACGTACACACGGCGTCACATCAAGCTATACAAATCCAGTATAACCTGACCTCGCTTTCTACGAGCTTCCCGTACAATGAGAGATCAGCTTAATTTGGTTTAACATAGCTTGATTGGTCGTCGTGCGTACATTGAAAGCAAAACAGAAAACGCATAGAAGATGGCGAGCCTTTTCTCATCAACTTGCAATGGACCCCGTAGTGCATTACAGTCCCCTGACTGTCACAGAGCGGTACCCTGATTCCCAGTCGTAAGAAAATGAAAGACATCAATTCGAAAAAAAACATCAATAAAAATAGGAACAGACTGATGGATTATTATGTATATTAGGACACACATAAAAACATTGTATTAAGAAAAACACAATTAGAAGGGGTCGAGCATTTTGTTATAAACCGAGAAAAAAATCCAGAAAAAAAAAACACTCAACTGCAATCGAACTTTGACATTAAACGAACACAAAAGTAAAAAACAATCCGAAACGGAACGATCCGTTTCTCATCAACCGAGCAAAAGTAAAAAAAAACACATTTAAAAATAGAAAACTACACATCCAGAGAACATACAGCCAATTGTAAGCTCATTAAAAAGTATTTAATAATAACCTTTGTACTCACGTCGGTGCTTTTCCTACCGAGCAGTAGGTAGGTCGCGAACACATCGTCATACTTGGCCTCCGCCAGCGAGTACTCGATCTCTTGCCGGTTGTAGCCGACGCACACTAGCGCCTCTGTTGGCCGAGTTGAGAGAACATGTGTTAGTGTTGGGTGTAACTGGGTTTCAAAGGAGACATTTGGAAAACTTACATTTTTTTTTTTATAGAAGTTGGGTTGAATTAATACGACGTGTAATCACCGAAGGTGTAGGCATAGGTGTACCCAATAGTGCAAACACATTTCGCCAGTTACGTTGCAATAAGTCCCAAGTAATTGGGGGCAAGCGCATTGCAATCAACCTGACTCCCTGGCTGCTACTGAGAAATTCTTGATGGAAAAACCCAATAACACTTTGGCCGACCTGGGAATCGAACCCAGGACATCATGCTCAGCAGTTGCGCATGCGCCCACTAAGCCAACGAGGCAGCCACAATTATTAAAACAATTTATTACATAATGAAAATAAATATAAGAGCAAACGGATAATAGAAAATATAGCAGAACCATTCAGTAGAGACAGAAAATGGAGAAACATAGTATTGTAAAAATAATCTACAAGTTGATTTAATTAAATAGAAAACACAATATTTCAACTAGTTTTTTTTTGCATGCACCACTTATACAGTTATATATTTTCCTAAACATTGATGACGGAACCATGCACAATAAATCAGCTAATACATTTAGTTACACAGATATTTGACGATTACTTTTTCTATAATAAGGACACCAAACATTCTACTTTTTCACCAATTCGTTTACTTACTGCGACAATAATATGATACCTACTCCTTTAATATAATGTTCTTTACAATTTCAAAGTTTTCAATAAAATACACAAATACAATAACAACTTCATAACTTCTAACATTTATATTAGAAAAAATTCACAGGACAATAAGCAAAAAATATATATAATATTCTTCTAAAATAAACAGTATATAAATAGCTAGCATAAAAGAAGTACTACATGCTTTCATTTGCGTGCAATTACCCCTAATAAATAAAAAAGAATAATACTAGACATACATAAATACGCAAACAATAATAGAACTCAAATTGTGTCTTGTTGTAAAACTTCATTATAATTTCCTTTATTTATCTTTCTTTCTTAGTTTTTACATTTTTAAATATTCCCAAAAACATTTAAAAATATAAAAAATAGTAGCCCACCGGTATCGGGAACAGGGTCCAAGCTACCGGCGGTCAGGGCTACAGAGAGAGTAACCTCCTAACAATACATATTATAATAAGGATCGCTTGAACCATAAATCACTGCACTGGATTTTAGGTTGTTTTCGTATACTGAACTAGGCTTTTCTGAAAACATTTCATGTTTTTAATTGGCTCAAGCATTATTGTCTCTCAGCGCAGGCCGTGTGCGTTTGTGGGCCTTCATGTTACTTTCATTATAAATTAATTAATTTATTAGATCACATACAGCAATAATCCCCATAATGGCCGATAATGAGATCGGCTGGCAACTGTGCGAACGTTTTCAGAACAATAATACGGTATTTTTTGTTGTTTTTTCAAACATGTTTATCAAATGTCGCCATTTTATATTCTATCTTTTTTGTCGTGTTTTTTCTTTAACTTCAACCAAAGACAACTCTTCAGTACATTCGGTTTTACAAAGTGTTACAACAAGACATTACCCACCCACATCCCCTATTACGAACACATAACACACATCCCCTTGCGATAACGTACCAATTTGCGCTGTGCCGAAAGTACGCATGGAATAATAAGAAATGTAAATTTTATATTATACGGGTTAGCAAAAATCAATTAGTTAGCTCATTTTAGCTTTGTGATATAACAATATGTGAAATATAGAAAGGCACTTATTTAAAAGGGTACAAGACAATCACCAGTCTAGCTCTTTTTCCAGCTATGTTGGGGTCAGTTTTCAGTCTAGCCAGATGCAGCTGTACCAGTATTTTACATGGAGCGACTGCCTATCTGACCTCCACAACCCAGGTACTAGGTAATGCGATACCCCTTGATAAGACTGGTAAATAGATTTAGTGGTTTTTTTATTGACAAATATCTATGAAAAACTGTAGAAAGTTTATGTCCCCGGTTTTACTTAGTTTTCAAGTTTTTTATGTCACGCATTTAACATCCTTCTAAAAAAAAGGTACTTAAATGTGTTTTTGGTATAAACAAGGCAATATTTAACGATGCATAAGCTATCCTCATGGTATTTTTTTTAAAGTGCTTTTCATTAGTTCACATACTGTATTCTGAGTGCTTACAGCATGCTATGGGCATGTCGTGTGCGAGTGAGATTTTACTATTGGTAAAAGTTAGTAATAAGCTTTGTTATCAAGAAGTATTCAAAGACAAAGCGTTAGTATTTTATTGTTATTTTACTTTAGTTTTACGGTAAAATATGAAGTGATTGTGACGGCAGCTCGTGTTGAAGTATCTTATGAATATAATGGTCCGATCCATAAAAAGTGGTTTTAGTGAAAGCTTATGTCTTTTTACTGAATTAAAACTTATCAAGCTTTGTATCTTTGCGTTTCTTAGTCCCGTTTTCACTTTTATCTTGATAAAAGTAAACCCTTGCCCTTGCTTGTGCCTTTAAGTATTAATTTAGATCTTGCTTGCAAGATCTAAATTAATACTTAAAGGCTCTTAGTTGGACTTTCAACGTTTGGCTCAACGCCGAGAGTCGAAATTACAACTGTGCTATTATATTCAGGCATTAATTAAGAGTCGCTAATGTTGGTGTAGCGGGAATTAATTCGACTAAAACATCATTTTGCTTTTTTAGCGTGCTAAGCTTGTATAGCTCAAGAATTATAAACGTAAATACTTAACTTATAGTTTCATTTAACTTTTAATACCACCTAATTTAAATACTTTGGAGATTTAAAAAATCAAGTTAAATATCTCTGCTTTGTAACAAAATCTTTCGAACTGGACCAATTTCAAATATATGTAATTTCAAATATTTTACTTTTAATATAAATTAATAATGTCACACTGCAGCTAACAACATTACATGACTAAAAACACTTTAAATTTGCTATTTTTTGAATCAACAAAGTGAAATAAAATTTAACTTTATTACAATATATCCAGTTAAAAGCTGCAGCGCGAAACTTAAAACTAAATGACCATGAACGAAGATTCCCGAAGTGTCCCGACAATTCCCGAGCATAGCCTTAGGTCAAGAGGTCGGAAGTATACCTATGGTATCCTCACCTATCCGATTATGGTCTTTGAAGTCCTGCTGCGGCTCCACGTAGGGCCTGAGCTCGTCGTCCTCGTAGCCCGTGTTCATCCACTTGTCGCGCATGATGCTCTCGAGCGACGCGCGCTTGGCCGGGTTCAGCACCAGGAATTTCTTGAGGAGGTTTTCGCAGTCCGTTGACATGTAGAAAGGTATTCTGTGGACGGAGATTTTACGGGTTTAATGGACTAAGATTATTTGGTTTTAATGTGTAGGCTTGCTCAACTTCAATTTAGGCTTTCTTAAGGGAAATCTGCCAGGAAGATATAAGGGTCCGTCAAAATCTTTTCAACAGGATCGAAGATAGTGTCAGAATATTTTCAACAGGTTCCTAGGTTCCAAGTACCTTTAGATTGAAGAAGTAGGAAAGGCGTATATTATCTCGCATCTAACGTCCAACGGTCAAGTGTTCACAACTGTTCTCGTCAGCTAGCTCTCTCACGAGCCGGCGGCAAAATATACTATAGATTTTGCCGCCCGGCCTGTCACGAATAATGCCGCTTGTTAGGAGTCATCCGAGCGGCATTCATTATCATCAGTAGGTATATTCCGTCATACTCGTCGTACAGTCAGTACGTAGTACACACCTGTACTTGCCGCGCAGCACTCTCTCCCGCAGCTCCCGCAGCGTGGAGCCGTCGAAGGGCAGCGAGCCCGACACCAGCGTGTACAGGATCACGCCCAGCGACCACACGTCCACCTCGGGGCCGTCGTACTTCTTGCCTGGAGAACAATAAACAAAATATATGTAACTGTATTGGTAACTAGTAATGCTAAGAAAAACTAGGCCCTTTTCGTGTTCTGGGAAACGCAAAGAGAAAGACCTAATGACCACACACTTCTCATCTCTGAAAATAACTTTCGGAACGGTCAGTTTTGCAACCAGTACGTGTGTACGGACGTGGGCGAAGCAAAGGGTTTTCATGACGAGTAGCACGCGGTTTTCATGTCCCAGCATACTTCAGATTCATCATTCTCCTGCCCTCATCCCAATTTATTTGGGGTCGGCGTAGCATGTCTTCTGCCATTTGCTGCGTTATCCCATCAAACACCTCCTATCTTGACAAATCATCTTTCACACAGCCCATCCATTGTTTCTTAGGTTTTCCTGTAGAGGAAGACCTCTTATACCCATCCACATTCATACTCAAAACTTTTCTCACGACATTTACCTCATCCTTCAGAATAATCATCAAAATAACATTTTCCTTACCGCACAAGAACACACCAAAGTGCTGAAAATAAGCAGACATGGTCTTTGACCTGATCTGGTTAATAGATCTGCCATTTACTGGCCAGACCAAGTCTTTCAAACCTACTAACAAAAAGGTCTACATTCACCAGCAGCCGTATTTAAGCTGACTGTGTATAAGAAGACTTACCTTGGAAGAGCTCAGGCGCGGCATAGGGCGGACTGCCGCAGAAGGTGTCGAGCTTGGCGCCCGGGGTGAACTCGTTGGAGAAACCAAAGTCCGCTATCTTAATGTTCATCTCGCCGTCCAACAGGAGATTCTCCGCCTGGAACACGAATATGGACATGATAAAATTATACTCCTAGCAGCACACGTAGCATGACCGCCGTAGAAACGAGTTTTGTCGATGGAAGGATAGACAAATTGACAGATAGACAATAGAAGTCTTTCTACAATCTGTCATTTTGTCTTTTCTTCCGTCGACAAAACCCGTTTCTACGGTGGTCATGCTACGTGTGCAGGTGACGTTCTGCTGTTTCTGCGTGTTTGAGCAAATTATGGAGATCGGTGCTGGTCCAACAGTGGCGTGCCTAGGGGCCAACAATACGGCAGGCCCATAAGGCAAGCAGACTGTTCGGAAACCCTAACATTTTACAAGGCAAGCCAAGCTTTTTGTTGCAGTGTTGCATGTGTAACTTGGTCTCTTTGCTCGTTTTTGTATTGGTTTTTTGTACGAGACAAGAATGCGATGCCTTAGGTCCTGTCGCTGTGGCGAGTTATACGAGAGAAACCAACATAATTGCGGGAGCAATAGCCCGAGCGACAAGACAGTGCCATTAAAATAAGTCTTTTAAGAAGCCTGTAAAAACGTGAAAATTCAAGTGAATCTTGTGGCACCGTTAAGAAAAATCCTACCTACACTTTTCTTGAAAACTCTCACGTCGTATATAAAGCAGGGATTTAGTGTCCTATACCGCAACAAACTGCAACTCACAGGAAGTATTGAATACAACAGATCTACCAGGTACCTGGTGGTATTAATTTCGTAAAGGAAATATCTTTACGATTAATTTGATATATTATAATTGTAATAGAAATAACTTAAAAAACAGAGAACTTACCACATTTTAATGTTCCGACATTAAACAAAACAACAACAAAACAGAAACGGCGGATTGTCAACTGGACATTTTTTTCCCCGATTTTTTTTTTTTTTTTTAAGTTTAATGGCCTGGTTGCTGAGACCTTTTAGCCATGTCTTAGGTTATTGTCTCCTGAATTTGTGATCGACTTCCCATAGATAAAATTCGGTCACATAGAGGTAAATGTTATAGAGAACGACTAGTCATATTTGTAAGTGAAACGTACATAGAGGAATAAGTTTTTGAACAGGCGAAAGCGCGATTTAGTCGCTTTTTCCTCTAGTCACCAGTGACACTACAGACGTGATGTATTTGGTTACTATAGTCACTAGTGACATTGCAGTGGGCGCAGCCGAAGAAAACGTAAAGTTGTACCTTGAGATCCCTGTGTATGATCCTCTTTTGATGGCAATACTGTACAGCGGATACGATTTGTCGGAACTTGGCGCGGGCTTCCTTCTCCTTCATGCGGCCGTGTAAGACCAGGTAATCGAACACCTGGAACATTAAACGTCGTGTGCTGTGACATCATTACTGCGTTAAAGTATTGAAAGGTCCTCGGAAAGGACGTTAAGCCGTTGGTGCCGGCTGTCATTTGTAGATCTTTGGAAGTCGTTACGGGTAGTCAGTGGCCTGAAACTGACAACCAGTTTAACAAGGGTTATCGTATAAGCCAGTACTAACTGAATTGTGGAGGCCAGATAGGCAGTTGCTTCATCTAAAATACTGGTATTCAGCTGCATCCGGTTAGACTGAAAGCCGACCTCAACATAGTTGGGTAAAAGCTAGGCTGATGATAACCAC
The DNA here is from genome assembly GCA_964057025.1 of Standfussiana lucernea. Lineage (NCBI taxonomy): Eukaryota > Metazoa > Arthropoda > Insecta > Lepidoptera > Noctuidae > Standfussiana > Standfussiana lucernea. Next base: position 3,281,881 of record OZ059810.1, read on the forward strand.
CTCAATCCAATTACAGTGGGTAAAAGGATTCCCCTTGTAAATAATAGATGTAAGTTAGGATTATGAAGTAAGAATAACATCATCTTCCTGTCCTTGTCCCGTTCTACTTGGGGTCGGTGTAACACGTTTTCTTCTTCCATTCTCCCTTGTTAGACGTCACGGCATTTGCTTCTTTCTCTTTCATATTATTCCTCACACAATCCACGAAGTAAAAGTATGAAATGGGGATTTAATTGGGGCTCGATAACTAAATAATACCAGTGACACGGGTAGATCAAGCGTATGGGTGACCAGACCTGACATACCCCTCCGTGTCTCTAAAAGTACATGAAGCTATTGGTTCCGGCTGTGTAAATGATCTTTGACAGCCGTTACAGGTTGTCAGGAGATATTGCATTACCCAGTTATTGCTAGGCTGCGGATGTCAGGATAGGCAGTCGCTCCAAGTAAGATATTGCCTGATTGATTATTATTGTTGATGATGAATAATTCTTACTTCACCGCCAGACGCGTACTCCATGACGAGATACAGCGTCTTCTCAGTCTCTATGACCTGGAACAGCTTCACGATGTTCGGATGGTCCAGCATCTTCATTATCCGGACCTGGAAACATCAAGGTTATAGTGTTAAAGGGGATTTAATTAACAGCATTGGACTATTGCAGGATGATGGTGAAAACTGTAGATGATATATTAATAATTCGACGGCAGCGAAAGGTCTTGACTTGTACAACTAACAATTAAAAGATTTCCTGTTTTGGTTTCATTTTAAGTTCTGCCCCGCGAATATTCTTTAGTACACACAGTTTTTTATCAACTGTGGATCCAACACAGCAAAGATACGCGTGTGTGTGCACAAGAGCCCTTAGTATTTTTTTTAAACGAATAAGGAATAGATAAATAAATAAATATAAAATTGAAAATAAAAATTTCAATTGATTGCAGCAGTTCTAGGTGACACTTATTGCAACTATCCACTAAATATACTGTCTGTCAGAACAGATATTGTTTCGTTTAACCGAACAAACAGTCTGTATTTTGGTAATCCAATAGCAACAAATTACAATGATTCAATTAGGCTTTCAAAAAGCTTCTTAAAAGTCCAGTTTCTGCTAGTATTTGCCGCTTACCTCTCTGAACAGCTTCTGCAATGATCCAGGGTTGAGTTGTGTCTTGTCAATGATCTTGATGGCGACTTCCTTGCCGGTGGGCACATGCTTCGCTAGCTTCACTTTAGCGAAGTTGCCCTTACCGATTGTCTTTAGAAGCTTGTACTTTCCTGGAAAAATAAGAAACAATACGTTAATAGAGAACTTCTCCGAGTGTCTTGAGCAAAAAGTGAAGATGCATTGCTTTGTTTATTTTCACTAAGGCGCTGTATAGGTAACGCATTTTCCGGTAGCAGCTTGGAATTTTTGTGTCCACCAAATGGCAATATGCCCGTCAGCTATTGCATACAACTGTATGGAGGTAGTATAAACCTCTGCTTGCCTAGGCCTATGAGTAATAATGGCGTGATATTATATAAAGTTAAATTTTCATATTTCAATCTTGAAAATTTCAAAGACTCGACTCCTCCTCCACGAGCTAGACAGTAATTTGATATCAAAACTAAGTTTTCTTCTATAATGGAAAATCTAATTTTTCTTTCCTTTTAGTAATAAAGTACTGGTAAACAAAACTTCTTATATATCCTCGAAGTAGATCTAAGAAAAAAGGCATAATCAGTTTTTCTTTTCAAAGGATAGTTTGTTTACTCCGACAAGTTCGCTTGAGTCGACTTGAGAAGCTTTTATAGTACAAAGTACCTACTTACTTGTACTCGTATATTCTCGATTTAATAAAACCGTTCAAACGATAATAATTATTCTTGCTTTTTATGTAAGATTAATTTAGCATAATTTTTGTTTAGGGTACCGTGATAAGAGCCCGTATGATTTTAAAACCATTTGTATGTATTTAGTGTAGTCACTTGTGGTACGTACTATCTAGATCCATCTAAAAACGATATTAAATGCCATAAAAATAAACGAAATAGAACACCACAATATTCAATGACATAATACAACAGTCAGACATGAAAAAAAATACAGTAAAAACAGGAACTGAACAGATTACTACGACGAACTCGAACAGTAAGCGTCTTACCAACGATTTGTGTCGAGGAACTGCTGACAACATAAATCACGTTGTGAAAGCGGAAAATAGCGTTTCGTTTTCCTTATAGTTTCTAGTTTTCTGTACCAAAGATGGCAATGTTAGTGGTAATAACGGACTTGAAGAATCATTTGAGAGGATCGAGATTCCTTCTTTCGTGTCGATTGGATTTGTCAGATGGTAGCATAGGCTATATCGGCTATATCTACGTAGGGTAGAACTTCGTAGATATCCTGAATAGTGAAGGCTCTGTAAGGCCGGTTTAGAAATCCCAAATATACCTATATGAAAAAAAGGGATTTTACACAACTTCTCCCATGGGCTTGGGGCATGACAGTGAGACCAGGAATCATAAACATGCGAGATATTTATAGTTGACAAACCTCCACGCAAGCTTTCACGCCCTTATTAACAACCCCTGTAGAAGATGAATTAAAAAAATAAAGCACTTTCGTGGTATAAGGATCATTTGTGCAAAATTCCTTATAGACCCAGAAATTTGAGCTGTGCGTAGGTTATCAGTATCACTGTTGTCAGTGAGTCAATTCAAGATTTTTTTGCGAAAGTTAATCGCTCGGAAGAAACCATATTCAGCAGTGAACAGTAAGGTTGATGATGATGAGTGATACTGACCAATGTGTGGTTCCTCGGACGCCCGCGAGCGCGACGAGACCCGGGCGCTGCCGCCCGATGTGCCCCCGCCGCCCGCGCCCGCTGACGACTCCGACGCACTCTGGAATAACACAAACATGACATGTTAATACAATAGTCCAAAAACATAATAGGAAAACCAAAAGATAGAATAACTAAAACTCCCCCAGGGAAAGCGAACCCCACTTCGTTTATAAGAAACAATTGCTTTTAAAACAAGTTTCATTCAAAACAGTTTATAAAGTAAAAGCTTACTTTCCTTGAGACAACCAAGGAATATGTTAAATAATCTCGAATTAGTCTCAATAAAACACTTGAAAACCAGACGTTTTTGCTCACATTTACAACAAATTGGCAAACACAATGTTTATGTTACAATAGTTATTCATATTTTATGTGTAAGTAATTTATTTCAAACTCGTATAACGTCGGAGAATGTAATTACAATCTTGGTTATGGTAATAATTTATTGTTTATTACTAATAAATAATATATTAATGTTGCGGTGTTATTAGACATTTTAGCTGTAAAGTTTGTCTAAGCTATCGTCAGGCTACCAATTTAGTGTTTGTTAGTGAATATGTTTAATACTCCGTGGAAGACTAAGATAAGAATAATGATGATGAGTTTTGATAAGAATGTGGCATCAATACTTATTACTTCATGCCACTGTGCATGGGCCGGCAAGTCACAACATTAACTCGAGTTCCAAACCACCAGCTACAGGCCTTCTTGAAAGAGGACTTTTGGCCGAAGGATGCCGTTTATCGACGTGTCCGAGTACGCTTACGCGACACCACGCAGCGAGCCACGACGCCGACAACATTACGTGTATAGTTATGTTGTCGGCAATAGCAGCCACAAATAATGTAGCTTTCTACCAGGGAAAAAATCTTAGAATCGGATCAGTAGTTTCGAAGATGAAAAAGAAAAGAAAAAGCGTTTGGTTGTGTTAACATCCTATTACAAAAAATGTTACTTCTGCCAAACTGCACAGCAGTTTGTTGGCAGATGTAGCTCCCATATAAACAATTTATTTAACTGCTTGTTGGTACTTTTCCATGATTAAAAACATCTACCGCTAAAAATTAATATTCCACAATTCCACAGTATCATAAAGGCTGACTATTTAATCTACGCATTTCTATTAATTTAATCTAAGCACCGCCTACATACAAACTTACAAACAAATTTCACCTACGTAATTGTACTTTTCTTTTTAAATCACAATCAGAAGAAACATAGCCAAGAACCTTATTAAAGCAGATCCTATTAAAGAAAAGCTATTTTATGTGCAATCTAATCAGTCTTACTGTTGCATCGTAAAATACAACTAGGTACAGTTAGTGTTAGGTCAGCAACTATGGCTGCAGCATACAAAACTGAATCATCTAAAGATACTATTGCAACACAACCTGCATCATCTAAGATAATATTCACCCTCAATCAGCCTCCAAACGCCACCTAGCTCGCCACACCACATAAAGGGTGTAAATAGACCCTTAGCAAAGCCGAAAGGCACTGATTGTTCTCTTCGTCATTGCGATATTTGTTTTTGTTCTGGACCATACCTTGGAACCTTCTAGTTACGGAGATATTGGAGGACAAAGTCCCAACTTATTAGTAAGTTTTTTTTTTTTAATACTAGTTTTTAATAACTTATTAGGAAGTTTTTTTTTTAATACTACTTTAAATATCTCCATGACTCGTTTGCTATTCCATGCATCCATCACCACAATGTTTTGAGTGCGTTACATTGACTTTCACCGTAGAAGGTGATTTTTCACCCCAAAAATAAAGTAGTTTCCCAGCAATATTTTTTGCGTAGAAGACACCTATTTAGTTTGATGTACAGAATGCTTGGTTGACGGCTTCGTGAAGGGTCCGTTTACACCTTGTATAACTATCCTACTACTGCAATTCCCATACTCAGTAGCTCCACCGGCTACCGTACTTCACCTTAGTCGCGACATCGCGGTCATTCACCCCTCGCTCGGTGCCTATCCGAGCATGGCTTTGTGCTGCCAGTGGCAGGGAATTCCTTTATTTTGACGCCCTTTATCTCTATGTAGCGAAAATGACAGGTGTCGTCAGTGATATGAACTAGTGAATGGTTGGCTCACCCCAAGCTTGTAAAAGCTTGATGTTTAATTGAATATCTATTGTTAAAACTTGTGTGTTGTGATTTGATTGGGTGTAGGTAATTCTACGTTATATATCAAGCAAAATATCAAGTTAAAATGTTTACAAATTAACATTGATAATCGAAAAAAAAAATTGTAATCACTTCTAATTTCGATAATATATCGAGTCGATTCTACCAGTAATAAAATAAAACCTATATGTATGAAACATTAACTCACTAAACCAACTACATTTATCTTCTGGTATTAAATTATCCACCCTTCCTGATATACTACTACCCTAAGGATATAGGACGGACGTGAGGAGAGTAACAAAGCCAGCTAGTTGAATGAGGGCTGTTTTCGTGGTACTACGACGTGACCTTTCTCTCATCCTACTCCGTAATGGTAATTTGATAAAATATCAAGATTTTTTTATTAGGAAGACAACAGGTAATGTTATATTTAAAAAAAAATGTCCACTAGCTAACTTTAAGCTAAAAGCTATGCTTACGCCACAAATCAATAGATGTGTTTCACCCATGCGATTGGCAAACTAATAAAGCATACCTGACTTTATTTTAACTAGCTAATTCCGATCTGAGGTGATGCCGTTACAGTGCTTACAAGCGTAGTGCAGTTTAGCATTAGTGATCAAGTACCATGCAGCGATTATATCTATGAGTTAACCTTTAACGTGTTTAAAATATCGTTCCGTCTCTATCATCTTTAAACGGGCCTAAAAGACAGTCAGACAACATCTACAAAGTCAATAACATCACAATATCTGCATGAGCAAGAAATCCAGAACTAACTTTAGACTTGTAAGGAATACTAGCTACTAGCTACAAATCCGATTGGGCTGTAAGATGTCTATCGTAACTTTAGTCGGATAGGTTAGCCAAATCTCCGTAGCTAGTCGAATCTAACTTCAAGATTCGACATGTTAGAAGCGGCTAGTCGAAAATTTGGGTCAACGTTTTACAAGATTAAACTTGGAACAAGAACAGGGCACTTGGGATCCTATCCGATGTATAGATGGATGCCCATGACGGTAGTTGGATTATGTTGTAAAACTTGAAGTATGTTAGCGAGTGATTGCTTCTAGATCTGACAAGGTATTGTCATGTAATCTCAAGGACAGGACAAAGTCTAAAACATTGATAACGGTGATTGGTAGAAGATATATATATATGAATCTGTTTCTATGAAGTCACAATACCAGAAACCAATCCCACATCTTTAGGGAGTACTAATGTCCTGTCCTACATTGCCCTGTGCATTTAAATCGGTCATTTCACTAGATATATTATGCTAAAGGACACATGCTGAAATATGTCTTATGAAGCGACTAAATGGTGCGTGGAATGACGTGCTTAACTGTCCAGTCTGTAATTTCTCATCCATCCTACTGACGCAGATAGGTCTACGTAATTATGTTTAATTTTGAAATATCTGCAGGACTTTATGCAGATACATATAAAGAACCCTAAATGTAAGAGTAAAAGAAGAAGGTTATATAAGGTGCAAATACTGAGAAACTCGTGGCTCAGTTCTAGGCTGACACAATTTAGATTGCCATAGACACGCTCAAAAGAAGAAGAATACTGAGATGACGGCTGATGGAGACCTATGAAAGAAGATGACATAGTACGTCTTACGATAAGGGCAAGAGGACAATGCATAAAGTTAGCACTGCTGGAACACTAGAACGTAAGTTAAGAGAATCAAAACACGACCCCAAGAAGACAAAAGCCCAGCCAAAAAAAAGAAGGCTCAAAATTAAATCCACGTCCTCGCATAATAAAGTCTTCATAACGCAGCCCTACTTACTAAGTGAGTATAAGAGTGTAGGTCACGACTACAAGTTTTATTTTCTTTACGTAAGCATCACTTTGTTAGGCTTCCCGTGTGTTTGTCTTTGGCGTCTTTGGCGTCTTTGCCTAAGGCTCCTCGTTAAGAGGAAACTCAGGCCGTTTTAAAAGTCCCTTTTCTTAGAGTCTTTTGTTCAGCGTAGCTTGTATTTGCCTGATGATTTTGAAAAGATTAAACTGCTTTGAGCTGCTTTTTTTTCTTCATCAATATGACTGCTTTGCATTTCCAAGTTTTTTGAAGTCTTATCATTTAATTGTTTTTTGTTGCACTAAATAAAACCTTAATAATTAATTCTGGGCCCGCATTTAGCCTAAACCTATATTTAAAACGAGATTGGATGAAATCTGTTGGATTGAATCGATAATTATGCTTCAGCAGAAATCTGGAATGCGGGCCCTTATCTAGACATTTACGGGCAGAAGAAGCAAATTATCCCAAACTTTTTAAATGTGAGTCAAAGTCAAAGTCAAAGTCAAAGTATTTATTAGTGTGAGTAGCTTTTAAAATAATTCCAAGTATTATTAACTGGGGTAGAAAAAGACTGTTCCTGCTTCGTAAAAATATGATTGAATCCAAAATACGTCGTTGCAAGCAGTGCCGGATTTGCCCATAAGCAAATTAAGCAATTGCTTAGGGCATCACGCCTTGGGGGACACCAGAAACACCAAAAAAATAAAAGTTTGAAAATCCTTCATACATATTCTAAGGTACGTAATAATCTATCTCGTGGTAATAGATACGTATTTTTATTTAAAGACCGATACAGGCGTGGATTGCTTAGGGCATCATATGGTATTAATCCGGCACTGGTTGCAAGTTGAACAAGACTAAAAAAAATTGATTTTAGAATCAATGAAACGGTTCTTTCACACAATGACAGGCATTTCAAACATTATTTCGTATCGTGGCTCACAATTAGTCGTGGCGAAAGCGATGTTAATGCACGATATCTTAACGCTAGTTTTAAAACAGGAAAAAACTTTTATTGCCACTTTCCAAACTGTCGGATAGGTCACAGATAGGCTGCAATTAAAATAAAAGCGAAGATTTTTGACTAAAAATAATGCTAATGAAATTAAAAATTCGTTTCGGTTCTACAGTGGCTATTAAAGATTCCTGGAATTCTTTAAGCGGTTCTGTTTCCAATTTGTTTGTCTGATAGAGTGATAGTCTTCATTCGATTTGGATTAGTGTTCGTGCCGATCTAAAAATAAACTGAACGAACCCATCAGAAGTCAAATGGTCTTACGATACGACTATAGAGTCTGACCCTCAGAACATAATTTGGAAAAAAAACCACGTCAACATGAAACAGCACAGATTTAAACAACGTATACTAAATGGCATTTCTATATAGAGTATATTAAACAGAATTCAAAATACAACATCGGATTAAATCTTTCCGTTATAAATAAACATAAATTCTGTGAAGTACTATAACCGAATAAATTCTTGTGAAAAGTCAGGCTCTCACCATTCCTAGTTTCCGGGAAACGGTTCAGTGTTGAAATTAAAATATTGTCCATAATTGCTGTAGTCAGAAATGTGGAATGTTGCGAGCCAAATGTCTGGTCCAAGACTTGCAAAGTTCAAGGCTGTTAGGTACTATTAGTATCCGGTATTATGAAAGAACTTAACAAGTAAGATAATTTGTCACACTGAAGAATGTTTTCCGTCGGATGAAGAGAGAATACTAATAATCTTTGGGAATAAATTGCTACCATCTCACGTTGGAGTTAAAATGGCGTTTCACTTATTCTAATGGCTGGCATTTTCCTTTTACTAAAGCTTGGATTGTATTCTAAAATGAAGTACTTATGAAAGTTTTTATTTACCTACTGCTGAAGATCTTTATTTCAACAAATATGAGTTCTGAAAACTTAATAATATTCATCACAATTCTAAGACTATGAAAAGTTTACTGAGAGAGGTTTCATTTACTCAACTGTCTAGACTCAATGATGAAGATGAATGATATTGAAGTATTATATTACCTCATCTTCCTTAGTCTTAGTTTTATTATTGACTGCAAGGAATATATGAAAGATTCTTGCGATTCTTAGACGGATTAGAATTATTTAGATTTGTAGGTACAAGCCCCACATTCTCATTATAAGAAAAAAACGTAGAAATCTGGTTTTTCTTTCGTCCGAGTTTGTTCCGTCACTTCTTCTCCACAGCTAATACATTAGAAATTAGTAGTTTTGGAAGTATTTTTGATATTGCAAAAAGTACTCATTCTAGACCTAGGTACATGACTTTTGATTTTACTCGTATGTATATTTTTTTTGGTATTTAAGGAAGAAGTCGTTTGTGGATCTTGAAGTCAGGAGCCTATATTTACACAAAGCAGCTTCTCGATGGTTATGATTTTGCTAGTCTTTCGGGTATGGGTTTTGAAGTCTAGGGTCAAAAAAGCAGTGATAGCCTAGTTGTGTGACCGTTGGACTGCCAAGTCATAGGTCTCTAGTTCGAAACCAAGACACGCACCTCTGATTTTTCGGAGTCATGTGCGTATTGTATAATTATCACTTGCTTCGGTGAAGGAAAACATCGTAAGGAAACCAACATGCCTGAGAAACATTTCTCAACGGCATGTAAAGTCAAGTCAGAGGCCCATGGGCGGCATAAAAACTATAGACACCAGGTTAGGCACTAATCACACGATAAAGAAAGAAGTCTAGGGTATATTCCTAGATTCTCCGGGTTCTAAAACTAACCCCATGAAACTTCTCGATGGCCTTAGCCCGCCGTCGCCTCCTCCACAACTTGGACAGGAACACCGGCGCCAGTATCGGCAGCACCCGGTGGCGCATCGTTTGAGGATTTATCTTGACTGAGTCCTGTTACTGCGCGGTTGAAGGTACGGTCTAGCTTGTGGGCTAGACCTGGGACGATTTGTTCTGGTTTAGGTTTTATTTAATCACTTTTGATTAAGTTTTGGTCAAGTTCTTTGTTTTCACTTTTATTACGTTAAGGAGAGGTCGTTTTTACTATTCAGTGGTACGTTTATTTGTTTTCACCTTTCTGTGCGTTAATTTGTGGAACGTCTAATAAAAGCTTTTTAATAATTGATAAGTGAAGATGCAGTCAACTATGGTGAAAGTGTCGTTAACATGTAAGTTATCTAAGAAGAGACATTAATAAAAGCGTTTTCCGTTCCTAAACCAACATAATATCGTTGAACACAATCCAGATTAACCAATCACATAATTTAATTAATCATAATTCCGGTATTTCTGACCTCAAATTTGCAATTCCGTGACAATCAATTCCATTTGAAAATAACGACTGATAACCTCATCAATATGAACGACGGATTGAAATCAAAACATACTGTTGTTTTGTTGGCGAAATGGCGAAAATACGAATTCGGTACAAAAACGGATAACCCGCGCTGACCTCGTTGAATATTAAACAAGAGCAGTGATTTTGTGATTAATTACGTTGAACTATTATACTGTTGGTGTCACTTTTAGATAATGTTTGTTACTTCATCATAATTTATTTCGTGCGTTACTTAGTTGTTGATCGATAATGTAGTGAGGAAATTTTTGAGTAGGTATGAATGTGGATGGCTATAAGAGTAGAGGAAGACCAAAGAAACGATGGAAGGACTGTATGAATGATGGTATGGCTAAAAAGAAGATGTCTGATGAGATGACGAGTAATACAGAAGTATGGAAGAAGACGACATGCTGCGCCAACTCCTAATAAATTGGTATAAGGGCAGGAGAGTGGAGATGACTAGTGTTGACTTGATTTTTAAGAAGACACTTATGATACAAATGCAGTAAGTGAGCAACAATGTCATCATCATCTGTCTAGCCTATTTCCAACTATGTTGGGGTCGGCTTCCAGTCTAACCGGATGCAGCTGAATATCGGTATTTTACATTGAACGACTGCCTATCTTCGCTGCCGCTGAAGTGAGCAACTATGTACCAATAGAAAACGCAGTCAACGCAATAGCATAGTAATTATAATAATAAAAACGAGTAATCGTTCTAATAATGAAAGCTTCATGAATAGTGTATCCACTACTTTGTAAACTTTAACACAAAGGGTTCTATAACTAGACGTTAATGAAAAGATTTAATACAACAGTGACAACCAATACAATTGACGTCAACAGAAACGATAATAGAACATTCCGTGACGATAACTTAGCTGCACTTAAAAACAATGTAAAAGTAATGTTAGAATTTGACGCTTTCAACAAATATGTCAAAGAGAAAGTCGTTTAAAAGATGACAAGTGTTGATTAAAGGTTGACACGAAGGGATTATTAGGAGATAGATCATAAATCATGCAAAATTAATGAAGGTCGAACCGGACTTAGCAAAAGAACAAAAATAGACCAAAAATTTGTCACACGAAATATGACAACAATTCCTCTAATGGTCATACTAAAGAGAAACATGTGGCAGCTTACAGGCACTATGAACCAACTATCTTAATCGCCATCCATGGGGTTCACAATATACTACCGAGTTCTCTCACGAACTTTTCAACCATATCATTTAGGACATAAGGGTGAAAAGTGGTAGACCGTCAGTGAACTCGCTCGTACATACACTAGTTATCAAACAGCAATCAGGGGTGCAATACTTTTTGTTTTAAACTTGGCAAAGTATAAGTCCAATATTTCTTGTTCAATGTTAACTAAAGACACTTTCTAATTTCTCATCAGCAATCGGTAAATCAAAAAAACACTTAATGCCAAAATACTAATTGAATTGAATTTTGGCAAAGCAAGTACAGTTAAAACGAAAAATAAGCTTTTGTTCAAGAGAAAATCCTGATTTACGTTTATAATTAGGAAGCCGTAATAAATGAAGACTTCCACGTTTTACAAAAAACTTGTCGATCAAGAAAGACCGTTCGCAAAAGATTTACGGGCCAAGTTTTTGTGTCCTAATTGAATCACTTTGATTTATTACAGCATTTATAACTGGACTTTTAATCAAAAACCTTTTTGTAACAAATTAAAAATTAATAACAAGATTTTGAATAATATTATAATAGATTAGAGAGAATTTTCACAATTTTAGGCCTAAGAAAACCCACTCCCTAGAATCTTCCTAAAATCTTCATCTTCCCTTACCCAAGTATGTTGGGGTCGGCTTCCAGTCTAAGCAGATCCAGCTGTATACCACTATTTCACATCGATTGACTGCCTATCTGAACGGTTGTTCAGATAGGCAGTCAATCGTTAAGGTTACTGGGTTAAAAGTTACTGGGTGTGGGTAATATACCCATTGGTAACACTGGTTGTGAGACCTTCAAGTTAGTAGTAGAATATCGTATCGTCTAGCACTCTATTGATTACCAATTTAACCGTATTGAGTTCCCTAATATCTTCAAAATCGCATCAAAACTCATACATTTTCCCAACTGCAGTCCAATTTCGTCTCTATACCGAAACAATATAAGCTAACTACCCTCCAAACAAAACAATATACAAAGCACATCACTTCAATGAATGACGCTACTGGATCGTTGACCTGCGTCGAGCACTATTGTCCCAACCCCATTGTTTCACCGCACTGCACCACCATCAGGCCATTCGATTCAGAGAACTCGAATCAGTTGTGAGAATCGATTCGTTAGGCAACTGTTTTTAATATGTGCTTTTGTCATGGCACTGGTCAGTGTGAGGTCAAGGGCAAGGAAAATCAATAGGACGATCCTTACAGCCACTTACACTGCCCGAGTGGGAATACTATACACATGTATGTACTTCAAAAGAGGTATTGATTATAATCACTAAACTTAGTTGAAGGATTGGTGATCGTGTTTGCATTATTCGGAGACATGAAGATACTACAAGACAAGAATCAGAGGAAGAAGAAAGCATAGATGATGCAAACCTACCTAGGAAACACAATATGAATAGTAGAGTAGGTAATTCAAATATTCCACAGCAGACTTGATTCGATAGCACTTATAAAGAAGGAAAATACAACTTAAGTCATAAATAAATAACAAACGGTTGGAAATGTCAGACTCAATCGCTGTGATAGTTCACATTATTGATTAGATACGCCGTAATAATATCTCAAGGAAAAAGAAAATTGAAGAGACAGTAGCAGTTACCTAGCTTAGGTTTCAATAACTAATCAGTGATGAAAATAGCGACTAACAGGACGGTAGCTAGTTTTTTCTTACAAACTTACAGATCGCGTAGGAAATGCAATATTTCGTACCTCGACGCAAATTGTCGAGGTGCGGAATTATGGGAAACCGGCCGCCAAACTGAAATGGGAGTGTCTTGGGCAGGTCATGTATTTCGAATGGCAGACGATCACTGGTCGAAATTGACTTTTTTCTATGTAATGTTTAGTGGAACACTCGGAATGATAACGATACTCTGGCGATAAAACATCTCACTGACTCACAGCAATCAAAAACACGACTGATTTCAAACGAACCAGTCTGATAACAATAATAACCAATATATTTTAATGAGTACAGGTATTTCTTTCTATTTCGATTCGAAATCACTTAAAAGACAACCGTTTAGGAACAAGTGCAGATATACTCGTAAGAGTTTTCAAGTAAATTCCAAGAAACGAAGCCGATCAGTCCTTGGAAAAAAGGGTGCGAAAAGCACACATCACAAGGGACCGCGCTCACAAACTATTTCCACAACTCGATTAATAAATCAGAAGTGGCGATTAGTACGCCAGAAATAGAAATACTATGGGAACGACAACAAAACAATGAAAGAACTCAAGGACATGGCGTGCCACTGAAATATTTAGTAGCACGCTATCGCAATCGATATTACTGATATTAATATAGACGTGTGACTTGAATGTCCCATTGGTGTAACCGAGTAGCAGTTTACGGTAAACACCACTGTTTACCAAAGTAAGTACCACTATTTCCATCATCATCTACCCAGCCTTTTCCCGAACTATGTTGGGGTCGGCTTCCAGTCTAGCCGGATGCAGCCTATCTGACCTACACAACCCAGTAACTGGGTCATACGATACCCCCTGCAAGTACCATTACTTCAATAACACTGACTATGGTGATAGAGCGTCGGCAGTCCAACAGCCGTTCATGGTTGGATGGCATTCAGAAGATCGTGGATCTGGCTGAGACTCTCGCAGACCAGGAAAGCGTGGCATAAAACGGAGATGGCCTGAACACACGGCGACATTTATCAAGCTGCTATACATTTCCAGTAAGACATGGCCTCACTTTGTATAGATTGCCCGTACAATGACAGATCCGCTTATACTGGTTTTCCATAGCTTGATTGGTCGCCGTGCGTACATAAATGAAAATACCTATAATGACGATGATGATGTCGGTGGTGAGAGAAGTCGCAACAGTGACAAAGAAATAAAGTAACGTAGGTATTGACAGTAGACCTGAACTTGAAGAGGATGAAGTAGACATTGGATTAGCGATAGTGTTTGATGAACTAGAATGCTTTTGAGTTCAAATCAGAACATTCGCACTTGGTACTAGCGTGAAATAACAAGTTACTTAAATCCGTCTGTGATAAAGCTACCGATGACTGGCTTACTCTTTACGTGGGACAAGTAGAAATCACTTTCAAAAAGTTTCGTACTTCTACAATCAATGGAAATCAATTTTCGTAAGAGATGGTTGCTATTGTGTCATCAATAGACGATAGACACGCCCTACATTCATGAATAGGAAGCAGCCATTAACAAAACGCCAATACTCATGCATGACCAAACCATTTACAAAGGCGGATTTTCTTTTCGTTATGATTAGGATAGAATATAACACTACAATGACGAATAACCCGCTGTCCGAGAATGTAAAAATTCTCCTCGTGTTCATCGATTTGGCACTGTGTTAATCAAGATTATGTATGTCGGATTAGCAGATGAATGCATGGATGGGAACTTTGATGTTACGAGCAAATCAGCCGCCTAATTGCGTCACACACTTGCAATCACAATCCGAAAGTTTCTGAAGAATAAAGAAGAAGAAGAAGAAATGCTTTACATGTTTGTCTAAAATCTTCGTCTACTCGACAGTGAAAATATTAAAGTAATGGATATTGTTAAATAGTCAAAATGAAAGGCATTGCAATCGGAAGTGTAGTACACAATAAAACAATAGATTTACAATACATCGATATTTACAGTGGAGCTAAAATACATATAAAAGGTGAGCATCAAGAGAGAGATCGAGAATATTTAATATTATTTAACGAATACCAAGCACATATAACTAACGACCATCGCAGTACGTGTTATCAAAAGTTGCAAAATAGACTTATCCAAGTTTTAATGAATCCAGGAGAGCTTTACTAGCTTTGATGAAAACTTGTTGATTACTTTCATACAATTAATACAGATAGAACTACTAAAACGCTTTTAGTTACAAGTTCTCTTCTAATATACTGTTTCTATTTAAGTGGAGTTTATCTTTAATTTAATTTTGAGATACGTTTTTATTACAACTTGGTAATAGATTGAAGCCTCGATTATGTTCCATTAATCAAAATATTCCACGCAATTAACTCTTCAGACTAAATTAACTTTGATTGTACCGCAAAACCCTTGAAAATCTAATTTTAATATTTCATTTATCAACGCTTCACTTGAACCACAGATAAAATAATAAAATAGGCTGTATCTGCACAAGACACATCACCGCACTCGAATGTGAATTCGAATTAGTGTTTTCGCGCCAACGATTCGGCAATATGGCGTCCGATTATCGAGAATAGAGTAATTCGGTTTGCAATATCGATATGACGTATCGATGAGTTGGCTACCCACGGTACACTGGCTGTTCTGAGGGTCGACAGGCCGATGCTATTAAAAGCATGGGACTACTGAGGCTTAAAGCCTTCGACACGATGCAGCCTAACCGTGAAAAAAGGTCTGATGGGCGTAATAACCCAGATACCTACTATCGATGATATAAATATTATGCGCGGCTTCGGTTGTTTGTTTACGCATTGGGAATATTTTATGTTGAATCTGAGACTTTCATAGGCTGTATTGATCTAAGTAATGTGTCTGAAGAATTTTAAGTAGTTTTCATTAAATGGATTGGAGAGAAGAGGATCTACAGGCTTTTATGTATGTTTATGTTGTACTATCTGAATGCTTGAATAGGTATTTGCATTAGTCCTTCAATTACTTACAAAACGAATGAACATACAGCTTCTTCAAGAATCGTGCTTATACTTACCCATACTCCGAACTAAATATATGGTACCCAGTACGGCTTCAATAACTGGCACAATCTGATGCTTACCTGCAAAGACAGAAAAAAAATTATAAGTAAGATATTAAGATCCGAAAACAAACAATTTATAAGGATATTGATAACCCATCGCTTAACGAGTGTATAAACTTATTTGCCCGGCCATACTACTGTTATGAAGGACCTTTAATATACAGCTTCTACTATATTTTTTTTACTTTGTAGATATTGTCTTCCAAGTCAACAAAAACATTAACCCTTTAACAGCTATCCCTTTTAATTTAATTTCAAGTTTTCGCGATAAACCGGGCCACGCCAATCTAAAGGTCCCATCACACCGTAGCACCCGGATTTATCCCGGGACATCCGGTTCCACGTCCGTCGGGAAATAACTTGAAAGTGGGACGCGAGCTCGGTTTTTTCTGCTTTGCGTACAGAGAATATTTATGTATATATCTTTTTCAAAACATTTGGTATGATATTATGCAGGATTTGTTTGGAAGTGTTAAAAGAGGGACGCATACATAATGCTGGATTTCGGGATTTTGCTTGGTTTAACACATTACGTGAATATTACTGTTGTGTTATCCAAAAATCAAGGCATAATCATTCAAATGTAAGGTGATATTCTATTCAATAAACACAAAACGGTTATGTTAAAGCTGAACTAATGATTTCAATAACAAAAACAAAAGTTCAACTAAACATTAGTTTAAAACATTTATTTTAATAGTGAAACTACACAATTTCCTGAAACATTTAGAAGCGAACAATGACCCTTTAGTTAGGCTGTGACACCGTTTGTGCTGCGAGCGATAAAGGTTGCCTCCCACTAATGCGTAACAAGTGCAAGTATTGTTAATTTATTAAAATAGTAAGATCTACTGAATTACTGTAAAGAGTTAAAATTGGCGTAGCTGCAGAAACTAAGTAGAGCCAAGAACTACGTAATGATCTGATGAACGGTTTATTCAATACCGTTTTAATTTAAAATCTTTTCAACTGGGTTAAGTGCCTCTTTCTCGAACTAATTGGCTTCCTAAGAGCAATCTCCAGCGTATTACTAGATGACCATACCTAGAGAGTAAAACCTCTTTGAAGGTAAAAAAATATTAGTTCTATAGACCCTAAGCTCTGTTGATTATAAACATCTGTTATTCACTCCACAGATGAGCTTTATTGCTCTTTCATACAACAATGATATGTGGTGCAATTGGTGCATTAAAATACATTCTACGAATGGTTATATTGTTTTTTTTTCTGCATCTTCCAGTCTCCAATCAGTACTGATTTTACGACTGGCTAATATTTTACCAAGACAGGAGCTGTTCTCGTAAATAAATATTGCTGTTATATAATATAATACTTCATGAAAAGATTATAATATCTTTAAAACAAAAAAAAAACAGGTTTTACAGTCGACAGGACGGACGAATTTCACAGCTTTCCGGTAAAGCAATCGATACGGCAACCGGATTCTACTGTTTCGATTTAATTACACAGTCCCAGTTAAATAAGCTTCAAAACCATTGTTTGTTTACCGATACCGAATTGAGTAGCGAGTACTATTCCCGGAACGGTTTGTGTGGAGTAACGTATATTAAAACGATAATATGAAAGGGATCCTTGCAGTGTTCCGATTTGATTTCCAGCAACGAGTGTATGGGACTTTTGAAATAACTATAAATTGTTATAGTATTGATCAAAATCGCGTGTTTGCTGACGCCATTAAAAACATTAACACTCAAAGTAATTAGATTATTATTATTGTGTGAACTTGTCCTTTTTGACTTACAGCACTGTCAATATCACGATGACCTTTATTCTCATCACAATTAGATTGGTTTTGGGTTGCTGCTGTATGAAGTAATATTACTGCGAAATCACTAGATATATTTTAGTACCAGCAGAACTTCAAAAGTTTTGAAACCTTAGCAATATCCAACGTATTAAAAACTCAAGTTTGTGCTGGCCAAGAATTTAATAAAAAAAAGCAATTCACCTTTTTTGTGTAAAATGTTTGAACAAAAACGGCAAACTGTTTACAACAAGAAAACGGCCGACGTTTTCAGCTATTGGTAGACCTCTATCAGTACAGAAGAGGAAAACGTTTTGTTTATTTGTCAAAGAGATATCCCGATAACATGAAAAGTCCATTAGCAAATTGTTATAAGGGTCGATATTCGGTGACAGTTTAGGGCTTTTATCAAATATGGATGCGTGACAAATAAACTATTTTCTTGTTGACACAAAACGAGGTATTTCATGATGTTTTGTTGAATTTAGAGATGCCTTTCGACTGTGAATCGAAAGATCAATACTCTGAACCATTATTTTGCTATATTGAATTGAAACATTTATATAACACAAGTTTATTTATTTAGATGGACACCCACCCGGTTTCAGGGGTCTCCCAATAGTCTCACATAAAAATCACTTCTGCAATCCCCTTAAAGGTTTTGTAGAAATGTACTCCATAGTACACCCACTTATCGCCAGCTCTCAACACTTATTTACTCACAATATCGAACTACACGTACTATCGACTAAACCGCAGTATTTTTTTATATATACTAAATAAGCTTAATAAACACCAGTTAAAATACCCGAAGCCGGGCAACTCGACGCAAGTTTCCTTTATAAACGTCACATAAGAACCATCTAATTTAGGTTTCCTAGCCTCAAAACGAGTTCTAACCTCAATCCCTTTAAAAGAATCTGGGATATGCTTTCACGTTGCAAGGCATGAAGCCTCAGGCACTGACCTGTTCTAGTTGGAATATGGCTCAAGTGGGAGCCTCGTTGATGCCTTGCGAGTTTATAGAACAGCTTGACAAAATATTATGAGGTTTAGCATTATTTATTTTTGTCAGTATTGTGCCCATTAATATTAATTTAATGTATTATACTTACAATTATTTTGATTATTACTCCTAAACTTAGTTTTTGTTAGCTCACCAAGCCGGAAACATTACACATCGAGTTTCAGTAATTTTACACCCAAGGACTATAAATTCGTGCTTATTACTTCATCAGCCGACCACATTCAACGCAAAATTCAGGCAGCAAAAATAATCCACATTAATAACCAGGGCATCAAACACGCAATGTCTCGACACCGTCTCCCTTGAGCCTTCGCCATTACGTTGAATAATATACCTAGGAGGGTAGGCACACATTATTAGTCTCCAATGCAACGTGAATTTAGATCGAGGTGTAAACAATTTAGGATACGGCGAGGTTTTTTATGATTCTTTTTGGAAGAAAGGGGAGTTATATTTTGTAAATTTTTAAATGAATATACATTTTAGAATGATGATTAAGAATGAATCTTGTCTCGAATACAGAAAAACAGTGATACGGTTCCTTATAATCCAAGTCACTTTGTTGACTAACCATCCGATGAAAAATCAAACAATCTCCAGTAGATTGTTTGATTTTTCAAGCCAGTGTCATATTATTCAATACCTATCAATAATCCACTAAGCCGGATTCCAAGTTTTAAACACTTACTAAGCTTAAATCAAGCATCTTAATGTGCCTGAATTTTGGTCAGATCAGAGAAAATACGGTACGGCAAGGCACCTAGCAAGAAATGTATGTGAATCGATTCCGCTGTGAGGTTAGAAGCCACAGCTAGTTTGGAACTTTGGGCAACGCCCGTATTAGGTCAACCTATATCGTACTATACATCAGGTTATAGAACAAGGAGGAAAACCAAGGATATTGGAGACACGTTTTACAACTTGGAAGCGTAGTCGAGATCATGTAAATCTAGAACTTTCACATCACTGAGAATTTTTGGCAGCATGAGTAAGTTTAAGTTACAAATTACCGTATTACCGATAAATCTTTTCTCTTAAATAAATATTTTTTCTTCTATATACGGAACCACGTAAAAACGCCGATAATTTTCTTTACATTTCCTTGTAAGAGATAATATTATGCTTAAAAGGAAGCTACAAAGGCATTCTTTGTCAGACAGGTGAGCGCTTCACGTTTTTACCCGACTTCAGAAGGAGGGTAATGTTTTCGAAGGCACGGACAGGTTAATGACTTTGTGGAGCCTGTTTATCCTGTTTAAATGACGGAGCGGGTATTCTTTTTTGTTTTAGTATGTGCGAAAATTGGTTGGAGAGTGCAAATATTCAGAACTTTATACCATTATTCTTTTTGGTAGCATCTGTTCCGAAATTGTCAAAGGTTTGAGTGTCTGGGCCGAAAATGATTACAAGAGATCAGTAACAAAATCTTTTAGCGTTTAGACGATTGCCTAGCTAGGTGAAAAATACTCTATAAAACACATAAACAGATACATAAAACCTACTTAAAGGTTAGCAAGCCCTTACTTAGCTCCGTGTAAAAGTAGACAACATTGGGTAAAAGGTAAAAATTCCTTACCTTTCTGATGCCCGCGACCCTTGCGGGTAAAAAGAAATTCTTATAAACCGCCAAGTGTACGTACGCTTTGGAATCTGAATCCTATGTAAGTAAATACCTGTACGTTGGATATGTTTAGTATCTAACTATTTACTGAATGTGTATAAGGGTCCTTTTCTTTTGTTTCGTTTTAATGGGTGGATTATCTAACAAATTGAATAGAGGTCAAAGCTTACGGGGCTTTTTGCATGGAGGAGCTGCAAATACAGAGATCGGCTAAAGAGAATTTCTGTTGAAAAAGCCAGGATAATTCTTGACAGGGTGATTGGCAAGAGCTGAATGATAGTTGCCGAGAATCAAAATGAATGGCGTGCGATTGGTGAGTCCTACGTCCAGCAGGGAACTGCTGTAGGACTTATCCGATACATGATATTTGACAACAATTCAACAATCTTCCTGAAAGAAGAGCTAGTGGCCTGAAAAGCTCAATCAGAAAATAAGACCTGTTAGACTTAGCTTAGACAATCCAAGACATTTTCTCCTCACAAACATTGAAACGTGCACTTATCACAACAAAGACTGACGACTAGTCCCAAAGTGTCCTGAAAACATGAAGACACTACAAGTCTTCGACTAGTTGCAAGTAACCACCTGGACACATTTCCCGGGAGTGTTGGACTGACTGAACTTGTGAGAAACATGTGTTCAGATTGCACACGTGCACTTTAGAAGGAAGATTAAAATGTGTGGTGTCTGTCGTAGCGGGAGCGATAAGCTGATGCATAAGCGTTTTGGTTTGCATCAACAGTCAAAATCGTCATAACTGGTTTCGTTTACATTAAACGCAAGGCAAGAAATTTTGCAATTAGCTAATATGTATAAAGATTTCTTCAACCGACCACAATATTTCAGGTACGCTTGATTTTTTGTCGATTTTCGCTCCGGAATCCGGTCGTTAGTGTCAAACTACTTGAGCTATTGAGTCAGATCAGGTGAATGATTGATATTGTCTTTAGCTATCAATTTGATTCTTGTTGTCCTGCACAGTGATTGATACATGCCTGACAGCCAACCGTCAGGACAGGTCTACGCACCTCTCTGTCACATAATTCGATTAAACAAAAAACTGTCTAGACTAAAGTCTAGAAAGACTAGAGGTTGCCCTTTGAGTTTCTTTCGATGATTTTTCTCTAAATTGAATAGATGTAGTCGAAGGACCGACGCTTTTGCTACCTAAACTAGATTAAAAAAAAAGTATCTTAAACAACTATCGTACACGTCGATCGAATTTTTGCGTTACAGGTTTATTTTTCAATGTTTAACAAGCTATTGATTGGAAAATGTTCTCATTAACTAAGACTTAAACATCGAACGTGGGTGTAGTATTGGTACACCTCTGCCTAACCCTTCGGGGATTGCAGGCGTGATGCTATGTTCCTTTCTTACTCATATTTTCAACTCGCTGTTACTAGGACCACACTCAAACTAGTCACAAGATTTGTCGCTGCTTTAATAAAGTTTGCCTAGCCCACAGCCACACCCCTTCACCGTCCGCCGGACAAACAGTCCGTTGTCCGGGCGTACGAGCACGATTCATTTATTTACACAACTGGACAGTGGTCTGGGAGGAAAATTGAAATCCGGGATAAAACGTTCGAGGAATTTTTGTTTCAGTGTCTGCGGTTTGTGTCTGTTGAATCTATAGAATTGCATACATTTCGTCGTAGCGTATTTTAAAACATACACACATCAAAAGTATCTAGGGATCAACATATATTTTTGCAATAACTTTTCTCCTGATTGATATTAATTAAAATTTTCTTTAAGGATTCATCAAATAAAGTGTTTTCGTTTGTCACAGTAACGATAAACCAAGTCACCTTTGCATTAATAAAGAAATTTGGCATTTTCCTAATAAAGGGATTTTTGACATTTGAACCACTAACATTAAAGTTCGAAAAAAAGACTGAAATAACAGTTTTCTTTAAAATTTTATTGGGTAACTTAAACAATTAATAATCCGTGTTTCTACCGCGAACACTAACAACACAAGAACATCGGTTTGGCATACTCAAAATGAGTTCATCCAAATCACGCTGTGCCCTAGACACTTTTGATGTGTGTAGTTTAAACACCGACATTATGTTAGGTATTTGGTAACCTTTACATATTTACAAGACATAACGCTAGCTACTAATCATCTAGAAGCAAAACAACACAAACAACAAAATCAACTTCACTACAAAACTTTTCTACGACGCTACGAGTACTTAAAAACAACTATCACGTAAAACAACTATTTACTGCAAAACTACTGGACTTTAGTATAAATCGAGTAGCATATTTAGTAACGAAACTTCGTTGTTTGAAACGTGAAAACTACCCTTAATCTCGTTTAACTAGTTTACACGTTTCAACTTACGATTTTTGTTGCCACTAAAGTCTCTCTTGGAGGTTCACGCTCAAGTGACACGAGAGTGAAATCACGTTTAGCTTGACGTAGGTTGCTAACTACTACTAACTAAGGACTACTTACTACTAAAGGCGTGTAAACAAGTCTATAAATCTAAAGCACTACGTAATAAAACAAACTATTCACCAAGAATTGCCTGCCCTTGACTCCCATCCCGCTGATGTCTTCAAGTGACCAAAAAGTCCATGCTCACACACTTAAGTTCACACATTTTGTTCATAAACACTAATTAAATGTTAGTACATTATATTTAAGACTTAGAAACTCGAAAGGAGCGATAACTTATGATATGTCTTAATCAAGCTATGATTTTTCTGGTTTGGAAACGATATACTGAAATAAAAGGAGCATGTAAGGATCGTAGTTCTGTTGTTCTGTCTAACCTTATGTGTAAAAGGCGTGAGTTAAACAGAAATAAATGAATAAATATTAAACGAAAACAAATAACTCAAAAGAATTCTTTTTATATCAAAACTCAACCCTAAAATCTTTAATTACAAAGACTTGTTATAATTTGAGCTGTGTAATCAATTTTCAACCTGCCAGAACCGGACTAGCCCTCACACCAAATTGTGTGCTAAAATAATTCTTTTACAGGTGTGTGTTAACAGCAATATAAACACTTCGAACAGATAGAAATCCAATATGTATCAAATTGAATAAATATGTGAAATGATTACTCGAAGAGACGTGTAAGAATCAATACAGTATACGCGTGTCTCCAAATAAATAATTTCATCTTCAAAAATTAGGAGATCCGCGTAAAAGAAACCATCACTACTTCATCATAATCATTCTTTTGCCCTTATCTTAATTCATTGGGGTCGGCGCAGTATGTCTTCTTATGAAAATTAAACCATCATTACTTACGGAACATTTTTGAATACTCCACCATAACAGATGGACTAAATCAACGTTTGATAAAATCTTAAAGGATTACTGAATAAACCCATGATGGATGGGCAAGGGGCAGCACTCTATTAACTGATAATATCATGTTGCTTCCATCGTCGGTCAAGCAGAAAGATGCCACAGCAAGATCCCCTATTACATTTATATCCAATTGTTTCAATATACGAAATTTTAACCAAGGCTAGAAAGGCGGTGACTGCTGAGATGACGAGTAATAGTTCTCTATTTCTCATCATCTCAGCAGTTACTTCCTTATGTATGGAAGATAAAGACACGCTGACCCCAAATAAACTGGGATAAGAACAGGAGAATGATGATGATAAGCTTATAAAATCAGATAAGAAGATGAAGTAAGCGTGATTGATGATCGCGTGTATCAAAAATACGGAAATCGAAGGACCAAGAGTTCTGTATGAAGCAACTTGTAACCCTATTTATCCAGCAGTGGGTTGCGATAGGCTTAAACACAGATTATGTACAATAATTTACGAAAGCACCGGTAGAAGGGACACCTTTTAATCGGTATCCATTGAGATTATCGTAAATAATAACCATACGATTAGCCCATCGCTTGCGAATATTACAAATATCATGTTCCCACGGTCCCTAGAATATTACGTTCATAATTTGTAGTGTTTAGGCAATTCATTTCGTTTGTTAGGTACCTAATGAATAAATAGGCTTGACCAGCGCAGTTCACGATAACTATACAGTTTTGAAACATAATTCAGATCAAACTAATCTAATCATTGATTTATTGTTCTATCCGGCTCGAAGGACCGAAATGTACCAGTAATTAATAAATGGTAAAGCCTTTACTTACTTATAAACGAGCTAAAACAGTATTCTTGGAACCTAATAATGCAACGAATATTAATTATTGGTTAAAAGGCATCGATCTCAAGAAATCTTGACAATTTATTTATCTCCAATACAGTTGCTTTCCAAAGAAAACCTACTTTCAGGTAGAAATCAATCGATAGAATACTAAACTATAAACAGAATTTATGCCTCATCTATTATTCACCCCCAAACAAAAAGTTGATTAAACCAATCAAAAATTCAATCATGTTACATTTGATATTCAAAACAAAAGGGACTATTGAACAGGTGGGTTACCATGATCCGTTAGTGCAGAAATGTTTTAGGACTATTCCGAGAGTGGAAAAGTGACAGCGCTAGACAGCTGTCTAGCGCCATCTCTTACCCACTCTCGGAATAGTAGTAAAACATTCCTGCACTAGCAGATCATGGTAACCCCCCAGAAAGAATTGCTATTAAAATTAATTTTACCACAATATGGAAGGCAGTCTCATTCATTTGGCTATAACAATGAATTTAAGGTAGTAAACGACGAAGCCACACGGTAGGAGGTTTATTTTGACTCATCACGATACCATTGGAGGCAAACTTTGGAAATTGAATCTATTTACATAAAGGCGCTACGTACACAAATTCGGGTCGGAAAGATTCGGGAGAGCCAGACGGCAAAAGCACCGAGCCGAGTACTATCCAGCAAGGGTTGAAAGGAGTTTGCTTATTGGCACGATTCGAAGATGCGTAGTGATAGCTTCGGGTCGGCTATTCCGCATCGAATATACCCGAACAAGAGTGTAGCACCCCTAAGAGACGATGAATATTTTTTCGTGACTAAGAAAGTAACTGCCAAAGCTAATGGCAATGAAATTGACATAGACGTTCTCCAAAAGCCGATAAACGATCTGGTAGAGGAAATGTAGAAGGACTTTGAAGGCGAATTCTGGAAATACGATGGGACAGCGCCAGCGCCAGACAGAATGGGATTAAGTGAAGTGGATGGTAACGTCCGACAAAGGGCGATTTATAAGGCTTGACTTTGGAAGAGGATTTAAACGCCGAGTTCGTTTTGGTGTTTAGAATCGGAGATAATGAAAATGCATGGCACATTTAAAACTTAATTTTGATGAAACCCTTTTTAGAAGGAGGTATTTCTTCTAAAAATGGGTTCATAGAAATTATTTTTCTCATCAATATTCGGACAAGCAAAGATTGTTTTTTTCTTGAATATGATGAACTATCAAGTAACTCTGTTTGAAAACCTTATTATACTATAGAAATAATGTAATGAAAGCTAAGTCAAAAACTTTTTGAATAACAACACCGTAAAAATATGAGAACTTCATTATAGTATCGTATAATATTCACTGCCGTTCCAGATTTGCGTGAAAACTTTGGGAGTTTGTGCGAATTTTAGTTTGTGTGAATTTTATGATCCAAAAACTATTCGTGGATGACATAAAGGGCTCAAAATTTATTACTTTCGAATGATTTTATTAAGGGCTTTTAACTACAGGTACTATTTCATTGAATTTTGAAAGGGCTAAACATTTTTGAAGCCCTTTCATAACGCCTAATCGATAATCTTGAAAAGTCTTATACTTTCTCAACAAATTGTGACCTTTCTAGGATTTATATATTTTAAGTTTATCTATGTTCTGTGTTCTCTAACTTCTACGAAATGGCAGCTATAATCACGTTAAGAAGAAATTAGGGATAAAAAGACACGAACAGTAACTTAGTTTTAAACAAAATCACAGACACGACCCGTTGCCTTGCACCATAGCCTACTACTTCAAAACCTACAAGTGGAGAAAGCTATTCTACAAAACTACACCCAACATAACCCTCAAAAATAAAATCACTTCAAAAGTCAAATACCTCGTTCCCATAATCACTCAATTTCCAACTACATCACCAACAACATAAGGTAGCAAGTGGAATGTAATACGCGTATCAATGTATGGTCGTGACGTATTAAAGCGAGTGACGCGAGTTCGGTCGGACGTTGAAGCGGAGTTGTGGAGTCAGCTCGATCGATAACTATATAAAGCTGCATAAAGCGGGCTATGTTTCGGTATAGCGCAAAAGTTGGGGGATTATGTGTGATTGTTATCGTTTGAGTACGCTTTTTTTGGTTAAGAAAGTAGGATAAAGTTTGGTGATTGAATGAGGATTGCTTCGTTTTTTGGTTCTAAGGGCCAGGTTTGACATACTTTGTAGGATTTTTGACGGGCCTACAGTTGTTGATGCATGTATGTTTAATTACTATGCAAAATAGTCCGCCAAGAAAGAAGAACGATGCCATCACAAATAATCACTTCAATCGGAGAAATCTGTGTACATATATGAAAACAAATGCAGGTCGAACACAGAACCACCTCCTTTTTAAAAAGTCGGTTTAAAATGACTGACTTGACATTCAATGAAGACGTCATGTTCAGGGCGGTCTGATATGGCCACAGGACGGCCGGCAAAACGGAATCTTTATTTTGCTGACTGACTTTAGCACCCTTAATAACTAACCGAAGTGCTACTAGCTAAAAGCAATTTTGAAAAGTTCTTCTGTGAATTAAAATCTCTAAAAAAGCATCACATATTCTTTATAAAAGAAATTGTACTATGTTTTTCCGTACATTTTTGTTCCCTACCCCATTACGACAAGAATTTATCAAAGTGAATGTTTAAAATGTAACGCTTCCCTACTAACGGGTTTTTCAACAAGAACTTTGTTTTTCAATTGGGGCAACACCAACAACATGACAGTTTTATATTATTACTTGTACGGATAAAAACTGTAGCACGTGTAAGGAAAAATGTAATTTTCATGTTATTTTTCTGTGTCCTAGTAATCCCGTCCTTTCTCGACAATAGTGCAAGCAACGTACACATTCCATCTCTTTAATATCTCGAAATAGTTCTACTTTAAGTAAGCTGTACTACTTCCAACTCTTTAAAGGTATTGTAGATTTTCTTTTAATATCATAAACTCATACAATTTTTTACACAAAGGTAAGATTACCCGTCACTTGCAACCAACCAACAGTGTATATGTATTTGAAAAGATTTAAGAGTTCTTTTATCTAGAAAATATTATATTATTTTGTATTATTTCCTGTGCGCTCGGAAACTCGACTAGCAGAGAAAATAACTGCTGCCGTTCACGTATTATTGTGTTCGATAGATACGTGTGGCGACGTTCGGTTCAACAAAAAGCGATATAAGCAGTATATATGCAGTTAGTAAATTTAGTAAATTTGTATCGTCATCATAGAAAAGAATAGAATGTACTTTATTGTACACCAAAATTGAAACAGAACGGTTTTACACATCATCATCATCTGCCTAGCCTTTTTACAACTACGTAGGGGTAGGCTTACAGTGTAATCGGATGCAGCTGTATACATGGAGCGACTGCCTATCTGACCACCACTACCCAGTTCTTCGTACCTAGGTCTGGTTTTCCAGACTTGGGCTTTCGTCACGCGTTTCTAGTACTCTCTATAGACTTCATTGTAAGTACATAAATCTGCAGAGGTAAATAATGTTAGTTAATGAAACCTACATAAGTGAACGTAATAATTTAATTTTAAGCTTCATTAAGAAAAGTGTTTTCTTTGGGTCCACCTCATTGCTGATAGATACATAACTATATATAACTTTCAAGCAATTATTTGGAACTACTAATTAGAAAACTTATATTTGCCTTTGTATTGGCTGTCAATCAAGATAACTAGCCTATAGCAATGTGAACTCTCAGCAAGAGCTTACCATAGAGGATTGCCTAAAACTCAGCTGTCGAGTTTCATTTTCATAATAGAAGTTTTGGAGTTCTCCCTCTTAAAACTTTACGAGTATTCGCAACCCGTTCTATCCGTGCAGGGCTGAGGTCGTTTTGCCGTTTCTGGCTAATCTCTCATGAAAGCATTTTATTTATTACACCACCGTTTCCTTATCAACTAAGGTCATAGGCATATTCGATTTATCACTGACAAATATTTTCAAATTCAAATTACCTAGCTTAACGACTATACTCCCTAATTACTCTCAGCCCGCTCTCCAATCCTGGTTTAATCCAAACAGGGGCTAATCCAAGGATTACATTCGCAACTCGTATCGTGAGATTGCATTCTGTAATTTTCTGTATTCGGCTACCCCGACTAGCGGCAGAATGGAAGAATGAAAACAAAAAGTGGAAGAAATCGTTGTAATCCGCGATGAAAGAGGATTGGGAACGATTCGAATGGAACTCGGTAAATGCGTTCGTTCCGTAAATCTAGACAATAAAGGCTTAAGAAGTACACGTAAATAACGAGTCTGTTCGTTTGTAATTCTTTTTGGAGATTCCATTATTTGTTTGCTCGTGTGTGGAAATACTTTGTAACTGAAATTACAATTTCTATGTGAACTGTAGGAGGCTCACGTTCGCGAAAGATAAAACAAGCGGAGAGAAGCCTCCACCGGAGTGGAACTGAAAGAGCTAAGGATTTTGTTAAAGTATTTATTCATGGCTATCAAGAAACAGATGGCTAATACGGTGAGAAATAGTAACCGTCATCTATATGCACCTGCAATACCAAGTAAGACGTTTACTGAAGCGTTATGAACCTGCAAAATATGCAAAAAAAAAATGTGCTCGTAGTTTGCTTTCCATTTTAACCGTTTTGCCGACACGTTTTAATATTAAGGTGGCTGGAATCCTAATTCATAAGAAATTCTTAGGCCAGTCCCAATTAAGCACCCAACCACCTCAGGTTGTCGTTAAAGATGCCATACAAAAAAGACCCGCAATATATCGTAATTTTGCCTAAACAAGAGACCAAATGACCCCAACAACATAGCATTAACAGATAATTGTAAGGGGTAGTAATACGGGTTCTTGTAATAGACGGACTGCTAGGGACAAACGGCGTGACGTAGGGGTCGCGCACTATAAGGGTAGCGTGGACATTGGACAAATTCATTAATAGTCAGACGTCCTAATGGGTTTTTATTTGTGTTTACTCGTTGAGAGGGTAGTGACAGTGCCAAATTGTTTCGTTGTAGCATACTTAGTGGACCGAGATAGACTGAGTTAACTGACTAACATAACATAGCAGCAGTACAAGGCGTGACTTGTCTTGCCATCCCCGAAGGGTTGGGCAGAGGTGTACATAATTGTATACCCACATTTCGCCAGTTATGTTATAAAGGGCGAGCCTATTTCCATCAACCGAACACAAATCCAGACTCCGTGGCTGCTACTGAGAAGATTCCTGGTGGCAAAACCGAGCAAGATCCTGGGTTGCAGTTGGCACTGCAGTCGCACTTGCGGCCATTCGACCATCGAGACAGTACTTATAGTTTATAATGTACCTATTGACAAGCTGCCAGTCAGGCCTCCTCGTAGTGAGAGGGATCCGCCATACAGGCCCGGAAAGACTGGGTCATGACGTGTCATGTCTACCATTTCTTTGGACATTGCTGATTCTCCACGTTGCCTTTCGTAACCATTAATTTCACGCCATTTTAGGGCGAATTTCTCCGCGCGTTCAGCGAACCTAAAAAACCGCGTGCGAATGTGTTGATCGCGTTCAGATTCTTTCGTAAATCCTTGATGATTTTTATCAATACTGTAGCAGGAAACGATCCGCATAATATTATAATATCGATTAAAACCAACAACTATTTCAACAGGCATCAATAAATATGCATCGCCTTTGTCTACGAGTATAAACGGGCACACCTGGGAGTGAGATTGCTTTGTTTACTTCAATGTCAACGGCGACCGTCTGATAACTATCATTCATCCACAACCAACGGCACTGATTCTGATGTTGATATACCTTTTACTTGCAGATTAAATATGCCAGGGATGGAAGAAAATTACAATTAGAACTGTCGATTAATTAGGGCTAATCAAAAATGGTTGAAATCACACTTCAACATTCGAATCTCTAGATTATGTAAATAATCATTGGGTCTGAAACTTTCGAACAGATTTTTACGATGCCTTAAAAAACATGATAATGACGTTGTCATTGCTTGACAGCAAATTTTGTGCTATCTATCGCTTTGTTTGTTTGCTGGATTTAACTGTCCCACTTTCTTCTTCTTTATTGTGTGGTTAGTGCCTAACCTGGTGTCAGTTTTTATGCCGCCCATGGGCCTCTGACTTGGCTTCACATATCGTCGTGTATCTCTCAGGTATGCCGGTTTCCTCACGATGTTTTCCTTCACCGAAGCAAGTGATAATTATACAATACGCACATGACTCCGAAAAATCAGAGGTGAGTGTCTTGGTTTCGAACTATACTATCATCAGATCACATAACTAGGCTATCACTGCTTACTGTCCCACTGTTGGGCAAAGACCTCCTATTCCTTCCTCTACTCTCTGTTTAGCGCCTCTAATATTGTTTAGCTACTCCAATATCTGTATACAAGATATTATGGTGAGAGAATCAGACCAATTGGAGAGACACAGAAAAGGGGTCACCTATTCCTTTCAAAAGACAGAAGAACGCAGTAACTTCCAATACTGGTCTACAAACGTTTGCAAACAAATATTTGTGTTGATTGGTTATTGGACATTATTGCAGTCACACAGAAGGTGAAGGTCACACAAACCTATTGGTATCTATCTAGAAATTGGAATCGCAGTTCCAATACTCGAGTTTCCATCTGTTTCTATTTATGTCTAGTACTTATGCATGTATTGAAGGAGTGGCTAAAAAAACAGCCGCTTGGATCGATCTTCAAGGTTAAGCAGCGCTTGTCAAGGTCTGTCCGAGGATGGGCGACTATCCATTACACTCAGAGTTTCCGCTGTGCCTCGAAAAGCACGTTAAGCTGTTGGTCCCGGTTGTCATTTGTAGATCTTTGACAGTTTTATAGGTGGAGTTGTTGGTCAAGACAGAAAGTCTGACAAACAATCGGTTTAAAGAATTTATTCTCATAAGAACAATAAGTACATAGGTTCACTTACAATGAGATACAAAGTAATTTTAATAAATACATTTTGCCTCCGATGCGTGTTGGTGAAGTTATACAAAATAAATATATTGGAAGTATGTAATTGCTAACATTTAGTATGTGATACGATACGACTACATTTCATAAACGTATTTTCTCAGTTTTACAATCTTATAGCAGGCCCAGTACTAACTGGGTTGTGGAGGTCAGATAGGCAGTCGCCATGTAAAATACTGGGTATTCAGCTGCATCCGGTAAGACTATAAGCCAACCCCAACATAGTTCTGAAAGGGTAGGCAGATGAGATGATGATGATGTTTGTATGAATGTCTAGTATTTACATGTATTGAAAAGGTTAAAGATTCCATTTTTTGTAAGTCACTATTATGTTATTGATATGATTTTCTTCAGGGGTTGATTGGTCTATTGTAAACACGCAAGGGACATGAAAAAAATACTTGGCTTCCCCTTTTTGAAAAGTATGAATGCAATGTAAGATTAATTGTTATTTTTAAAACTTTATGGTTTATAAAAGTAGATTTAGTTGGATCTTTTGCAATTAGAAATTGTTTCTATAATAACTTTTATAAATATTAAATAAAGAATTGAGCACTTAAATGTGTTTTAGAATAGCGATAATATTGTGACTATTGACAAAAATATTTCGATACAAA
Organism: Standfussiana lucernea; assembly: GCA_964057025.1. Taxonomy (NCBI): domain Eukaryota; kingdom Metazoa; phylum Arthropoda; class Insecta; order Lepidoptera; family Noctuidae; genus Standfussiana; species Standfussiana lucernea. Next base: position 3,314,105 of record OZ059810.1, read on the forward strand.
AATAAATGTTTTTTTTTTTTCAAGCTGCGTTTACCTTTAATTTCATGTTAGTGCTAGTGACTAGAAAGAAAGTGAAAGAGTAGTAGTATTGAATTGTGTAAAGTGAAAATTTATTTACCTATCAGACAAACGAAATTCATATGAATTGAATGTTACAGCAGATTCTCAACTAGTCTACGAATACAACATTCTGCTATCAAAACATTCCGACTCAACTTCAAAACACCCTTACTACCAAAGTATTATTATTGAAAACTTTAGTGAGGGGCGAGTACAATAGATGCTCAAAAGAAGGGTCGAGTCACTTGAGCAAGTCTGTATGCAAGTAATTTTGATTAACAAACGAATTAAATGTTTCTCACTGTATGTTCCTTTTACGTCCTTTTAACACCTGAATTATTTTAAACGTGTCGATTAATTTAACTTATCGTCTTATTTAAATACGGTAAAGTACTGTTGTTAGAAGAAAACCTTGAAAAGAAAAAATACGCGTAAAACTTTGTATTACGTTTTAAGTAAACATTTTATGATTTGATTAAGGCATCATAAATGCTAATGTGCTGTTTAAGAGCTGGTATTAGTACTAGAACAGCATGTTAATATACCCTTAATAGGGTACTTTGATGCAATATTGATAAAGTTAATGTGCAATGTTGAGCTATAAATGAAGATTATCTACTTAACTGGGGTATTGCGTAAGCTTAAGATACTGTTTCATATTATTTGCGGTCTAAAACATTCAACACTAAGTAACGTGAATGTTTTTGAAGCAATATTGAACAATCTTTGCCGAGTAGTGTTATTTCTTAAAATTTAATGACACTTTTATCACAACAATATGAAAACACGATATTTATATATCTACGAACTTTTGTAAAATAAGGACTACGCTGTAAATATGAATAGGGGTGGGAATAACAAGAGATTGATTAATTTGTTCATATGATTGTCGAACAGATATCACATATTCTCACGCATTTTCAAAATAATTATAAACAAGCATCTTCGTACTATACACTCGTATTGAATGGTAAATAATATTTATTTCTCTATATTGCTTGAAAAATTACCACTATGACTAGTCAAAATTAAATTATATTGGTAAAGTAAATAAGGTAAAAACTAACTTACGGAATATCGAATCGAATTGCAAAGGCTGACCTGAGCAAGTAAGCAAATTAAGTTTCAAACTAGGACGCCTGAAAGCGATGTAACGAAACTTGCATCTTGAATTTATTAGCCTGTAATTATCTACTGCTGAATAAGACGTATCTAATTGACTGCCAGGATAACTAGACATGACTTCGCCTTTCATAAGAAGAATAAGATAGAATATATTTAAGCAATAATACTAAGTACATACAGAGTGAGAGAATGTAAATAAAATTTTAAACAAGGGCACACTTGTGCTGACCAGTAAAAAGTGCATTTCACATGATAACATCTATCACTGTAAAAAGACTCGCTAATTGATTGCCAGATTACAAATGAAGCAAATGCAAATTCGTTCTATGATTAGTAGAGTAGCAAGTCCAGTGGACAGTTAATCACACACATCTAAACGCAGCATAAAAATAACGTGTGATAGTAAAACCAATCGATGACGAGTGTTCAAACGTTGCCCCATTCCACATTAATGTGATTTAGAATCAACGTTTACATTGCCACATGAGAATACATTGTTATTTTGTGGTATGTGAAGACGAATTGCAATTCTAATTTTCCAAAGAACTAAAGTCTAGTCTTTGAACTTTTAGATAGTGTTTTGGTTTTATATTTAGCTATGATTGCGCGAAAAAAAATTTTTTTTTTTCTAAATTCATCATCAGATGAGTTTATTCAAATAAGTCCAAATAGTGTACAGATTCTATCAATCAATGTATAAAACGAAAGGTTCCCAAGCAAAAGGAAAACTGTTAACTATTATCACAAAATATTCTTTGGCATAGCAGCATCGCCACAAAATATAGGTCCTGACCCGACCCAAAACTGCGCATTCAACTTTGTAGCAAAATTTCAATATAAAAACTTAATGAAAACAGTTCAAAAAACAGATAAATAAGACCTCACAGCACACATTAAAATAAATTATACATAACACAGTGAAACGAACGGTCAGAGGGGCTGACGAAAAAAATTAAACGCAAAAACCTAAATTATACGTAAAATCTCTAGCGAATAACCTAGCCCATTTTAATTATGAGAAGCCACTCCTTACCCGTTTCCTAGCCATGTCACTAACACAAAAAAACTATGATAACACCATAATACGCGACGCGACAAACGTGCGCCTCTCACGACATTCGAAATACGACTGACGGAAGTACAACTAGATGGGGTGGAGTATCCACCGCCCTATATTTCCAACCAAAAAATGAAACGTCTTATACAACTGTGTGATGGTAGAGAAAATTGCACTCTATTTTTAGACGGAAAAAGGTTCTGTATCGGTTGTGTGTTGGTGATTTTTATGTGGTATGCCATTTGATGGTGGTTATTGCATTTACCTTAGACGTTACGTCAGTCGGTGTTCGCGTCTCTAAATTATTTGTTTTTTTTTAGTCTCGGCTTGGGGAGGGTCGAGTTGGGTTTTATTAATTTCGGCCATGAGAATGTCTTTATGTTCGACACGATATTAAAAGACCCGCCGTTTTAAGGAAAAATCTTGTTTTTTTCATCGCTTTCCTGTTTTTAAGGCTTTATTTTTTAATTTTAACATGAACAAAACGTAAGCGAATAAGCCCAACAGTGTGGTTGTTTGGCAGGTTAACAGTGAGAATAATAAAAACAAAGTATATCTCATATCTTCTACAACACACTTTGTTTCACAAGCTACATCCGAAACTTCCAAGTCGAAACTCAATACTGTCTCCGTCTTCGAAAACTCCCGTGTTTCCGACTTCTAAAGTTCTAACATCTTAGCAGTTGTTCCTGGTACCAGGATTTGTTAACTTGAGTTTAATATTTCCTTGTATAGGAACTTCTATTGTTTAACACGTTCATCGCCGACTATTATTTTACAAAATCATAAAAAAATGTCATTGGTTTTTATGATTATTTATAGGTTTATTTGTTCATATATAAAAGTTTTACAGTGATATTTGTTTATTTTGGCTTTATTTTAGGGTTTTTTTAAGTGCCGGTCATTACGACCCGGCGCGGCCTAAACGGAATAATTATTATATTCAGGCCTTGCCGGTCACAATGCCGGTCAGCGTACTTACAAACGTTATAGACACGTCTACTACGCACGGGTACCGCGCGCCTAATGGATGCTAGCGCGGGAGTACACCGTGCGTGCGGTTGTTGTTCCCGCCTCCCTTCACCCCTTTCACCTCTCCCTATGACTCAAGCCAATCACGGATTGTTTTCGTTAGTTCGCATTTGTTTTGGTCATCAAATGCACGCTAAGATTTTGTTTAGCAGAAAAAATAGTTTTATTGTTAAAATGGACACTTTTTTTGACTTTGAGTTTACACAAGAACAATTACATGTAATTGACAGTTTAGAGAGGTCACATTGCAGTACTGACCATGTCATAAGTGAGGGTGATGAAGTGATAAATATTCCACGTACCAGAAAACGTCGAGTTATTTTGTCGGACAGTGAAGAAGATGACCGTGACTTGTCTCCAGCTTTATCCGGCCATACACCTGAATGTGAGTGGTACCAGCCACGTGGTAAGCAGCCTCGTTTAATTCCTTTTACCGAAATACCGGGACTGAAACCTTACTCACTTCGAAATCAACTAGCCAATGCTACACCTGTTGATTTCTATTCCCTCTTAGTCACTGACCAGTTATTTGAAAATATAGCACATCAGACGAATATATTTGCCCAACAAAGTATCGATAAAGGTGGCATTAAAGATAAGTCGAGACTACGGCTCTGGACGCCAACCGACAAAGAAGAAATAAAACGATTTTTAGGCGTGATTATTTGGATGGGTATAGTGAAGTTACCAAAAATCGTAGACTATTGGTCTAATGATGAAATGTTGGGTCAATCTTTTGCAAAAAAGACTATGAGTCGCAACCGCTTCGAAGTTTTGCTTAGAATGCTCCACTTTTCCAACAACGAAGAAGTTCCAAAAAATGACCGGCTGGGTAAAATACGAAGATTGGTTGAAATATTGAACCAAACATTTTCAATTCATTATACTCCCGATGAATGTTTATGCGTCGATGAAAGTATGATACCATTTCGTGGGCGTATCATTTTCCGTCAATATAATAAGTCGAGAAGACATAAATATGGCATCAAGCTATTTAAATTGTGTACTACTCCTGGCTATACGACAAAGGTGGAGGTATATGGAGGAAAGACATTAGATTCACAGGATAATACTCCAACCAACGTTGTCTTGAATTTAGCACGTAACTACTTTGGAAAAGGTCATACCATGTTCGTAGATAATTGGTATACAAGCTTAGATCTAGCTGAGAAGTTAGTTCAACACGATACTCATTTAGTAGGGACCCTACGAAAAAACAGGAAGAACTTACCAAAGGACGTCATGACTGGAAATCTGAAACCGGGTGAGTTTATGGCAAAAGAAAACAAAAACGGAGTCACGGTTATGAAGTGGAAGGATAAGAGGGACGTGTGTTTGTTGTCAACCAAACATTCAATTGGTTTTACAAAAAAAAAGAACAAAAGAGGGGTTGAAACAATTAAACCGAAAATTGTGATTGATTATAATAAAGCCAAAGCAGCCGTTGACTTGTCTGACCAAATGAGTGCTTATTCGAGTCCATTGCGAAAGACGTTAAAGTGGTATAAGAAGCTCGGTATCGAATTATTACTCAATACTGCTGTAGTAAATGCAAGAGTACTATATGAAAGTACAACGAAGAAGAAGATATCTGTCGTCGATTTTAGGCGACTGTTGGCAAAGCAGTTGATTGAGGGTAGTCAAGAAAATACGGGATTGACCACACCACGACCCAGAAGACAAAAACACGAGCTTAAGAAAAAAGAAGGTGCAGCAGTATCAACAAGAAAATTTTGTCGTGATTGTTACAAATCAAATGTTGAGTTGCATGGAAGAAATGTGGCCAAGAACAAAACAAAGAAGGTTTCTTGGTTTTGCACTATTTGTCCCGGCAATCCCCATTTATGTCGTCAATGTTTTGACAAATGCCACTAAAATGTTTGAATATCCATTTAGAGTTGAATTAATCTTTAGTTTGATTGTTGTTCGTATGACGATTTGTAATTGTGGTTTGATAAAAAACGTTCCTAATATTTTTTGTTCTATTGTCTTTCTTTTTTTCTTAAATTTTGATAAAAACATGCCTAAAATTAATAATATTCTGTTGTCTTTTCATTTTTATGCATAAATGCAACTTATAACAGAAATAAAAATATATGATTCGAAATCCTATGTTTTTTCATTAACTTTTTTCTCTAAGTCCTAAAAACAGGTATGCCATCAAAAAATCAAAAAACCAAGTAGTTACAGGTGTTCATTGGGGCCGCGCCGGTCACATTGTATGGTTGAATACACAGCTTTTGCATTCTGCGGCGCGAACGGGCTTCGCAAAGGTAGGTCTGGCGTGCCGGTCATTTTGACCCCCCATGGCCCAAATGGCTAGATCAAGTGCCGGTCATTTTGACCCACCATGGCGATGAACGTGTTAAGTTTACTATCAATTTAGCAACATTGGTTAGAAATTAATTTTCTACGCTAATCAGTTTGACGACATTGTTTCTTCGTCAGATCGTAACAGTTTAAGGTAATACAGAGGTATATTGTGACTCTCTTATTAAGAGGAAACTACCAGAAAGACGGTATTTTTGGTTATATATTTCGAAATAAGTTAAGTTTGTTAAGAAATACCAGAAAACTGTTATTATACGCCTAAAAAATAGGTAGTAACGAATAGTAATGTAACATAACATCACACTTGGAATCCCCGAAAGGTTAAGCAGAGGTGCACCTGTTGTATCACGGGCTGGTGTCCGCAACTCCACGTCCAAAGCGCGTATTTTGCGTACGGGTTGGAACTTTCGCCTATTAGTACACCATTTCGCCAGTAAAGGATAACCATGTTATGATTTATTAGACATTTTGTCGATGTTTAAGTCCCACATAATAGGGGGCGAGCCTATTGCCATGGGACACAAAACCCTCCGTGGCTGCTACTGAGAAATCATTAATGTAAAAACCCAATAACACTTTGCCCGACTTGGTAATCGAAACCAAGACCTCTTTCCTCATGCTCAGCAGTCGACCAACGAGTAAATGAATAGTAAACCTTTCAAAAATCTGCTATAATATCATGGGTTCTCACACTTTAATATACTTATTCGATATTGATTGACTGATTACAATTCGTTGAATTTATAATGACTCAGACGTATCAAGGATATGAATGCATGAGCCGCTCATATTGATATTGGTAAAAGTATTTGGTCATACATAAATTCATGTTACCGCAGCAGAGCGGGCAGAATTGTAAAATACTCACATGTGATGGATATACATAAAGTACAGCGTGAAGATAGCGTAAAAGTCAATAGATGTATAAACTAGAGATGATGACGAAGTTCAGCAAGTGAGTAGAAAAGATTAAGCAGAAAGGTGGACCTTGATCAAAATAAGATTATTATATTTACATATATCCGTAAGGTTCGCAACAAAAGTATACAGACCAATATTTATCGTTTACTAAAGTTAAACAAGTTACCCAACGTTGTACTCGCCGAGCTAGTATTTCCTTAGTAACTAAGTTTGACAAAAAACAATTGACATTTGAAGGAGCACACTTATAAACAAAATACCCGCATGTATAAAAGTTTACACTCATTCAATTCTTTCAAGACTCAATTGGCTAAATATTTAACCGCAAATCCCAAGTTTTTAATACACTGGATGGGTGTCTAGAATGCTCAATGCAGTTACGAACTTATTTTTAATATTAGTTTAAGGTTTTCTGTTCTCATGTAAGTGACCTTGTGTCTTTTTTGAGAATAAATATTTCTTTAAACCTATATTAGGGAGACAGAAGAAAATCAAAAAAGAATCGGCCTTTAATGTTTCCACGGCTGGGATCAGACCTCCTCGCCGTAAGAGAGAAAGTTAGGCTACTTCTGTCAAATTATTTGGTTCGGTAGTCGTGAATCGACACGGAAATTTCAGATACCTATGTAATCAATTATAAAACGGTAATATATTAAGAACTTTATGTAAACCACCCAATTCCACCTAGCACAAAAACAAAAAATGCCTGCATAAATTATTGAGTTAAAATTATCATGTCTAATTTCTCAATCTCCTCTTCATCATATACTCAGATCCTGTCAAAGGGTTGCGTCTCAGTCTTTGCAAGAGCCTGCTGAATATAATAATAATCTTGGTAATACAGCAGTTGTAGGGCTTCTCCCGCGGGGCTTCGCCCACGTCATGTAGCGCTGCCGAGAGATTTACATGTGTTCAGCTAGTTAGTGCAATGTGTTTATGTTTCTGTTGTACATAGTTATATGTTGTTGGAGCTATCTTTATATTGCCAGTTTTGTGGGTCATGGTTTTTGATGTATTGTGTTGTGGTACAGGCTTTTAGAATCCACTATTCTATTTCTATTCTAGTACTATAAAGTTTGTATGTCCGTAAGTTTGTATGAAGGGGTAATCTTTGGAACTACTGATACATAACATAACATCACGCTTGTAATCCCCTGAGGGGTTAAGCAGAGGTGTACCTAATAGTACATCCACATTTCGCCAGTTTTGTTTAAGTCCCATGTAACAGGGGGCGGGCCTATTGCCATCAGCCGGGCACAAATCCATACTCCGTGGCTGCTACTGAGAAATTCTTGATGGAAAAACCCTATAACACTTTGCCCAACTCGGGAATCGAGCACACGACCTCATGCTCAGCAGTTGCTTTTGCGACCACTAAACAAACGGGGGCAGAATACTGAAACAATTAAGGAAATTCTTTCACGAATGGGTATGTATCTACATTATTCCCGTGTGCCATAAGGGTATATTTAAAACGTTCCCTTTGGATAATTTCCGACCACGATAGCAATCTCTCACTATTTCATAAACTATGCCGACACGTTCAGGGTTATGCACAATATCTTCTCGTTCATATTACGCGAGCTCGCATGCAGCGGCGCAAATTCTACTGGAAATTGTTGAACAATTTCAAAATATACATACACGTGAGGATAATCGTGCATTATCGTAACCATACCAATGTTGTTTTAAATGTGTTGGAGGCTGTCTCCGGGTGAAGTCACTAACATTTGAATCTACCTAGATAATAATATGGACCTAGTAGGGACCTAGTTCTGCAAACCCAATGTAATTCGTATTTTAGAGCATCATCATCTGCCTAGCCTTTTCCCAACTACGTTGGGGTCGGCTTCCAGTCTAATCGGATGCAGCTGAATACCAGTATTTTATATGGAGCCTATCTGACCTCCACAACCCAGTTAGTACCGGGTAATACGATACCCCTTGGTAAGTCTGATTGTCAGACTTTCGGACCACTGATTACTTATAACGACTGTCAAAGATCTTCAAATGACAGCCGAGACCGACGGCTTAACGTGCTTTCACAGAGGAAACTCGGTATGTAATGGGTGGTCCCCCATCCACAGACCAACCAAGGCAAGCGCGGCTTAACCCTGAAGATTGATCCGAGCGGCTGTTATTATTTTAACCACGACCTCCTCAATTAGTATTTAAGAATTTTAAGAGCAACATTACAAAAAATTCCTCAGAAAGCTCAAAAAAGTGCGTGTACCTGCGGGCCTAAAATGGCCACTTTAACAGAACATAATAGGATAATAATATGAATCACATTAAAATTCTTAAAATTGTCACAGACACAGTTAATATGTTGAATTATCAGTTTGTGACCATTTTGCGAATTGTAACGTAATTCATATTAATATCATATTACGTGCTGCTAAAGTGGCCATTTTAGACCGCCTGATGTAATAACGCGGTCGAGCCCGAAAAGAGTTTGTAAGGATCGCCGCAGGTGGCGTTCTGTAGTCTCTGTCTACACCCACGGGGAAAAGGGGTGAGTTTTTTACGTATGTACATATTACAAATACGTAAAAGGTAATTAGTAGACCAGCTACCTATATCATCTACAGAGCATGATAAATAACCCGAAAAGTCGTAAAAAAAAATAACTTTCAAAAGAAGCAAGAATGATAAATATGCACAAGAAGTCTGTCTTTTGTCCCCGGACCCTCGTTAAGGGTCTTAATTAAATGATGAGCCTTCATAATGTTTCTTGATGTCCCAAAAACTGCGTCCTTGCAAACGGAGGTAATGTCTTCTTCCTCGCTTTCAATTATTTCTAATTTAAAATTTCTTGAGGCGTGAGCGTATTTTACGTACTACTCAAACATGTGCACGTGATATTACACACACATTTCGAACGCCATTAAACACCCACATTTCGCCAGCTATGTTTATCTCATAGTATTAGGAGCCGAGCCTATTCTCATAAACCATACATAAATCCAGACACCGTGGCTACTATTCATTAATAAAATTGTATGAAAGGAGTTTAACAGTTCGATAAGTGTAATAGGGGTTACGTGAATGCTACTTAGCCTGAGTTGACACTCACTTATTGACAGACTCCAGTTTTCTCGTTACGCTCGATTACGCACCAGAAGTCTGTATTGGGAAACCCATAAGCGAAATCTTCTAACCAACCGAGGGTTGAATCCAAGACTCCCCGTGATCAATAGTCGCGCTACTGCTACTATACCAACAAGGCAATGTATTAAAACCCACCCTATTATTATCTAAAAGGAACCAATTGCCGTCTAACGACTTCGGAAACCCGAACACTCCCGACCGTCACCGAAGTCGATAATATTAAAACACGTACGGAAACGACTTCCAAGTTTACGATAGGGGCAAGTTCTGTGGCTGGAAGCCAAACGTTTTTCAAATCGTATCGGAACAAGTCACGTCCTAGTTTCACAGACCACTGTGTATACGGTAAAGTTAGGAATATAGTTATCAATGGAGATAGTGTAAGGGGCGTGTTATTGCTAGTTTTGAGTTTTTATTTATCTGGCAATAGAATATTTTTAGGTCACTTGAAAAAAAGAATGAACCACCTAAGCAAGTCCCATAACAGACGGAGATGTCATTGCGGCAGACCAAGGCGAAGACGGGACGAGCTTGACTTCTACCCAAAAAGACAGAATTGTCTGGAGAAGGTAGAACGAGGTCTTTACCCAGCAGTGGGACAATACAGGCTAGTTAAGTCATGTGAACTAATAAGGATTAAGAAGCGTTATAAGGACCGCCAATAAGGTGACTATAACCAATTCCCCAAAAGCGTTCTCGAACAGTCAATTTTAACCTAAATCTTCCTGGGCTGACATGACAGTAATAGGGGACTGCTTCTTGCATCTCAAGATAATTATGCTCAAACAAGAAACAAGAAATAGTTTTACTCACAGCGTATGAGTCAAACGATTTCACGATCATGAAGAATTAACATTGGAATCGGCCATCACTAACCAGACGGCTAAACATTAGTATCATCAACAGAACAACATTTACTTGTACTTTGAGAAATCTATTAACAATCCCATTTCCCTTCAAACTACAATAATATCAGCTTAAAAACCTTTTAGACCACAATTATAATCAACGTTTACAGTATCTATTCCCTTTACATCGCATCTGAGCGCTCCGAAGTCCATTTTAGTTTCATTCGGCGGTCTAAAGATAGATAATAGTGACAATAGAGAATCGCGATGTTATCCTGGAGCTACTATCGTATCAGTTACCATCTATTTAACGGTTTAAGGTTAGCTAGCTACTGTGAAAAGACTTATCTATTGAACTTGAATGCTGGCTGGTAATCTCTTTTAAAACTGGTTTAACTTGGAGCGTTCATACTTTGAATTTTGGACAACCGTGAGCTCCTTTTTCGTATCTTAGAATATTTAAACTAATTTAAGAGTACCCAAATAGCTGATGCTGGCCTTACAGCTGCTAAGTTGAAATGGAACTGGGCTGGTCACATTTGCCGCATGTCGGAGGAGCAATGGGCAAAAATAACCACTCAATGGACACCAAACAGCAGGAAACGACAACGCGGCAGGCCCAGAAGGAGATGGCGGGATGAGTTGGACTCCTTCTCAAAGGATTGGCCTGCAATCGCACTAAATCGCGAAAAGTGGAAGAAGGGAAGGGAGGCCTTTGCCCTGCAGTGGGACAACACAGGCTTATAATAATAATAATACGAGTGCCTCGTTGGTGTTATAGTGGCAGACGCTGCTGCTGAGCATGAGGTCCTAGGATCGATGCTCAGGTCGGGCAAAGTGTTATTGGGTTTGATAATCAGGAATTTCTCGTTGCACCCGCTTAATGGCAATAGGCTCTGCCCCCTAACATATGGGACTTAAACATAACTGGCGAAATGTGGGGTAATATAGATACACTTCTGCCTAACCCGTCGGATATTACAAGCGTAATCTTATGTTATTGGGGGACACGGTATCGTGGAGAAGAGGCTCACTTCCCTCTTACGTCATCGGACTACGTTACATTAGCTTGTATGCAGTTATAATTCATGTGTAATAATAATTCATATGTAAACTATACACAACTAGGCGCAAAAGTGGGTGTGATGCAGGTACTAAGTTACGTCATGACTGGAACCGGGTCTCAGGCATGATAATTTTTAAACTATTGCGTTATTATGCGATAGCCGAATGAAGTGTTTTGAATATTCATACGTTTTGCGAACTGATCTGATCGGATAAAAGGTAACTCCAAAATCGTGCTCAGTAATTTAGGGGACCCAAAGTTGATTTAAAGTGTCACAACTGGATCATATATAAACTCAGGCCTTTTTTCCAAGGGGGTGGGGTGGGGGGCTGACAGTACTAGAAAACGACCAGCTGCCTATGATCCTTTCAAACTACTTAACAGGAAGATAATAACAGGGTAGAAAGACACTGATGAAAAGTGAATTAAAAATGAATTCTCCTGGCGTTTTTTAAAAGAACGAATAGCCTGCAAATTCTACCACCACCTTACTTATCCAGTGAGGTGAGTAATTAAGGTACAGCAGGCGCCATCTACGCTATCATTAATGCCGCAGACGACGTAATGCAAATGAGACTGTAACCCGTGTAAACTCGCCCACGCCTACAGTGGGCGAGATGCAGCCTCGAAATCGATCGATAAATTATTTGAAATTACACCCGTATTACATTGCAAATTGATTTCTGACCTAATTGTACCAGGAAACTGTGAAACGGGGAGCTAGCCATATAAGATGTAATCATCATCTGCCTGTCTTGTCCCAACTATGTTGGAGCATTCAGATTCAATCTTTGGTCTCTCCTGGATTTTCTCCTACAAGCTTGACATTCCAGGTTCCTAATTTTTACTAACCACACCGTTCCAAATGTCGCTAAAATAGTTATAACTTAAATGCGTTATGAACATTATCTGATTATAAAGCCGGAAACCGATTGTATTACAATAATCTACAATAACATCGTCATCTATTTCGAGGAAACCTAATCAAATATCGATATCGTAACCTTAAATATAAGTTATTTCATCAAAACCGTTGAAAAAATCATTGTGCGAAACTGTTGTAGCTTTCTAGCATAAATTTAACTTCACAATCATCATTCTCCAACCATTATCCCACGTTTTTGGGTCAGTGTAGCATAATTATTATCTTCTTCTTCCATACTTCTCTCTAACGGACCCTCCGTTTCCACCAAGCGTTTCCGCGTAAGGTGCGTTTGGTGAAAACGGACTATTACTCGTAATCTCAGCAGTCACCTCCTTTCTAGCCATATCATCTCACACACAGTCCATCCATCGTTCCTTTGGTCTTCCCCTAGTCTTATAGCCATCCACATTCACTTAACTTCACAATATCCTCATCAAACATAATGAACTGACTCGAAACTATTTCCAAACAGCAATATTCAAGCATCATAAATAACATACGCAATCTTGACAATAATAATATGTATTACAAAATTAAGTGCAGGTAGGGTATGGGTATGGTATGGGTATAGACGGAATGGGAAGCCGTCACCTCCTTTTGCGAAGCAGTCATGCTAGCAAAGGAGGCGGCGGAACGTGAGAGAGAGCGTTCCTCCTCACGTCCCAGCCGCCGCGGGAGACGCACCGGGCGTCGGGGGCCACTTGGTGGCCCCCGGCCACCGTAGACGCGGGCCTGTGGACGGTGAGCTAAGGGCTAGCTCGCCGTCCCTCCGTCTTAGGACGACAGGCCGTGTCGACGGCGCGTTCGTGTTCCACGCGCGCCTCAAAGAGATGTCAGCATAGGGAAGGGGCCCGCAAGGGCCGATGCCTGCCGGGTGCTGCGGGTTGTTCGAAAGAGATACCGCGGCCCCGGAACACAAAGGGCGATGAAGGAACATGGGTGGGTTTTAGTCAGTAAAAGTCTGACACACCCTCCCGCTCAGCCCAGAGCGGGAGAAGTCATTTGATGATTTCCCATCCGAAAAAAAAAAAAAAAAAAGGTAGGGTACATAAATTAATAACTGTTGTTCATGACAGCTTGGTTTGCCAAGGTAGATATTACACGTTGCTAGGTTTACCTAACCCTTTTGACAAATTAATATGTTTTCGCCATTTGTAGGTTATTAAAGTACTGGATAGTAGTTTGTTTTGAGATTCAGCTTTGTAACAGATTGGCTGCTAAAGGTAAAAGAAAGAAAGCGTTGGCAACAGCTTTCAAGTAACATAATATAACGCCTGTAATCCCCGAAGGGAAAGCCAGAGGTGACCCTAATACGAGTAGTACACCCCACATTAGTCCCATGTAATAGGGGCGAGTCTATTGCCATCACCGGGCACAAATCCTGACAACGTGGCCGCTTTTCAAGCAAATTCTAATGAATACCCTCCACTGGAGGTAGGTTTAAAGGCAGTATTTTGGTGCACCACAAACCAGCACGGGACCCGGGTGGTGAATAACGGCCCACTTGCTCCCACAGTGAAGAGGCCTGTGAAAGCTAGGTCGCTAAACTATTTAGGTCACAGCTCTCTTTGCTTAGATTAGGTCGAATTTATGGAAGTACAATTCAAGGCAAGTTCCCCAAGGGAACGCTAGCTTTCATTCATTGGTAACATACCACTTTATTTTCTCATGGGGTAAGACTACCAAAGGCATTTACATGAAGAAGCTGCTACAGCCCTTCTTCATGGAAAGTTGTCTGACTGTTCAGTGGTTACTCTCATTACGTAATAACATCATTTATTTGCATTTTTCTGTGGCTAAAGAACTCAGTAAGCCACTAAAATATTTATAGCTGTAATGCCGAGAGTATTATCCCCTCGACGCTAAATTATCCCACTTTATCTCACTGGATTTAAGGGCTAAAGAATTTAAAGACACATTTAAATATATAAGGTTTTTGCGTACCCATACTTTACGTAACTAATGAAGTATGCATAAAACACAGCGTAACGATAACTTAAATGGATTTAGAATACTGCTGGGAAATGCTGCATATTATAGCTTTCATCAATAGAAGCGATGATTAAAAAATAATGCTTCTCGAAAGCTTTAAAATTCCTGACATTGTCAATACCAAATTCTGGCTTCAATGTAGAAATTCTGTTTTGAACTTTCGTTCATTCATGGCTGAAAATAAATAAACTATTTCTGGGAATCCCGGCCGGATATTTCACACGAGGCTTTCCTCGATTCAAGTTCATTAGGATTTAGTCAACTCTAATCGCTGTTTTTGAAACTCCCCGGGAATTTTAGTAAAAGTATTATCTTGTGATATTGTTATAATAAGTTGCTGGTTTGAAGATCGATTCATAGATTTTGAGGCTATTTTATATAAACTTTACGAGTTCTTCGAGATAGATACTTATGTTTTGTCCTAGTCTTTCATCATCTACCTACGCTTGGCTGTCGGTCTATTCTACTACCTTGCTGATGGTCTAATTAGTTTACCATGCTTCACATAAATTAATATTAATCTGAAATCCGCAATCCGCCTTGAGCAAGCCTGGTGATCAATGCTCAAGCCTTCTCGGTATTAGAAAAGGCCTTTTGCAATGGGACAGTGACAGGCTGGTATTATCAAGACCTATTCTTACATCGTATCGATACGAGAGAAAAAGAATCACGATCGTTTTATACTACCATGTATTTTATTCTCAACGAAATTGTAATATGTAAATACGTACACATAATTTACCTAACAACACAGAATACTAAGTTGCATGTACGTCATCCGCTACTGCATTTTACGCACATAAATAAATGTTTATATACAATCGCCCTTTGACACTTATTACCCTTTAATATGTGAGCTATCTTTTCGTTGACACTTTATTCATCATTAGGATTGGGTATAATGAGTATTCATTAATTATTATACTCTGTACCTTACACTCTGTTAAAGAGTTTGGTGAAGATATCAATAAAAGGATCAGAAGACGTATCTTTGCATGCGAATTTGGAGTGCCAATTACAAGTTGAATATTTTGAATTGATTATTTAACCTTGAAATAATAGTAATATAAATTATAATTATAAATTATAATAATAATTCAAAGCACCTCATAGACGTTTTCAATTGAGGTTATTTTTATTGGTGAACCATAAAAGTGGTGAAATATAAAGTAAAAAAAAATCGAAATACAGTTGAATGTTTTCGTAATTCGTTTTAGTGCATTAGAATTATACCTAAACAGGGTTTATTTACACTTGCATGAAGTACTTTTGCAACAGATTATATAGTATATCAGTTAGCATGTCAAGGTTTTAGAATTGATCGGGGCTGTATCGACTGACCCACTTTGATGTTTAGTTTGTCACTTATTCATGATAAATGTAGGTACTCTTTCTTTTGCTTTGTACTGTGGCTTTATGGAATGGGTAAGTTGCCATGACTACGATAACATTGTTATAATAATAGAATGCTATAAATATACATGATTGTTTCAAAACAAAAGTATTTTCAGTTCCATATTATAAATAGGAAAGGAAAACACTCCGATTGTGAACAAATACTGAAAAGCCCGAAGCACACTGACAATTAAAATAAAAAGTTGTATCCTACAAAAATCAATACCAATTTGCGCAAAATGGTTAGTGCAACCCGCCAAGTTCGGGCGCATTTTGAACACAATATAAAAAAAAGTTAAAAAGCGCTTACAAGGAATTTGACTTTATTTGCCCCGAAGCGAGAGGCACTGGAATAATAATGTTAGTATATTATGCAAAACGATTTATCAAACAGAATACGGAAAGAAGGCGACGGGAACGAACGTAATTTTTGTACGCTTCGCTACTTCACCATATTATTATGTATGAACCTAGTTACTAGATAGCTTCTGTAGAACGCAAATTCGTTTGATTTTATGAAATACTTTTTGCAAATATATCGGAAAGACGAAAGATGTGAAATAGTGTCAAAGGCTGACGTCTGAATACAACATGAATGCAGCCGTCTAAACACGACTTGACATCTTTCATTCGCATGCCGAATGATTGAAAAGTGAAGTTAAAAGAGCAGATGCATTTAACTATACTATTTCCCATGTAACTATTGCCAGTATCGCACCTCTGATTTTTCGGAATCATGTGCGTATTGTATAATTATCACTTGCTTCGATGAAGGAAAACATCGTGAGGAAACCAGCATGCCTGAGGGATATTTCTCGTTTCTCGACGGCATAAAAACCAAGTTGCCCATGGGCGGCATAAAAACTCTGACACCAGGTCAGTCACTAACCATACGATAAAGAAAGAAGTGTCGAGTGAACATGAATGTTCACTCAAGTGAACTATTCACTCATAGTATAGTAAAGCGCCTGATATCAGACTTACGCCGCATGCGATTTGCATTTCGTACTCATCATTCGTACCACGTTTACTTCCAAATATTTTGATCTGACCTTCACATAGCTGAGATTTCAACGTTTATATAAAATCTAAGTAGTATGTATAAATCTTAGCGAGATCGTAAAATAGAATGGTTCTCATAAAATATTATAACGTGCTAAATCTATATAAGGATACCCTCGTGGTTTGGTAACGTGGATATTAATTTTAATATGGATAGATAATTTTACGTAGTTACTGAAATACTGAAATTAATGTTGAAAATACGTATCTCCTGAATAATTTGTTACGTGTAGTCAGAAGCTAAAAACTCACAAATTGTACTTTAACTTTACATAATAAACTTTACATAATAAATAATTTTGTATGAAACACATTACTTGTCAAAGTCCGGTATGTGAATTTTGGCCCCTAACTTGCGTTACATTACAACATCACTAGGTAATTTCATGTTTGGAATCCAGTTTGGAAAAGGCAAAATACATGATAATGAATAGTATACCTACCGATTTCTAAACAGCTTCTGTGAGATTATTCAGAGATATCGTATTGTCTCCAAACATCAGCTAAGATTTTACAACAACTATCAATTCTGTCCTATTCTTCTTAATTACACACTATTGTTGCTGAATCATTCTCTCCTTCTACCTGAAGTTTAAATCTCGAGAGAAATAATCAGAAGGAAACAAAGTGCATACTTTACCTTACAATAGACTTAGCGCTGTACGTAGACAACTTCGGCATTTTATGTGTTTGCTTTGTGCTTACCTGTGAAAAGAATAAAAAAGGAATATTTAGTACGTGGTGACTGAAGAATAAAACGGGGAAACAAAGATAATTTTTCGCGATGTTATCGAAATAAAAAAAATATATATAATGTTAAAATATATTGGCTAGAAAAACTCCGAAGACATGTACAATGTAAAAAAACTAATTAAGTCATGTTTGTTTGTTTACCGTGTTAAGATATCGAGAAGTACTCATTATATCTTCGGAGTTTCGCTACCTAATTTTGATTTGACCCTGTACATATTTTGTGTTGCCAGATGTTGATAAATACCTTACTTATTTATTAATCCTGTTACGACTAACTTTAACAGTTGACAGCACCTGTACTAAACAGACATTATAACCTATCATAACATAACAAGTTTGTATAAATCATATATAACATTACATTTTACACATCAAACACGGTCGTGATATCGTGTCAGATGTCGTCATAGGAGGCCGTCACTGCCACGCGCCATGTGCTACAAATTGACTTTTTCGCAGCAGGTAAAATGGATACGGTTGTTTGTTTGATCACATGTACACAGATAAAATCTACGAGACTCTTTTTTAAAGGGAAAAAACAGATTATCATTAAATTAAACTATAAGTTTTGCATGGTTGTTTTTTAATGCGAGGTCATAGTTAAAACTAACCCCGTCATCTTGTTTTTCACCCGACTACGGTAAAGCCCAAAAGGAGGGTAATTCAATACAATTTCCACAAAAAAAATCATAAATGTTTACCAACATAGCCTGAAAATGTAATTTAAGACCCAATATTAAAGAATCATATTGCTCTATAGCATCATCAAACTTATTTTGAGTATTGACTACCAGAGGACATAAATTAAGCTCTGTAGACTTTTTAAATGACAGTCTTCATTTACACTACTATTTCCTAAACATTTCATTAAACTTACTAAGAGTACCGGCAGCGGGAACATTACAGGCTGTATATGCCGACATTTTTATAATCTTATTGAAGATCCATCTCAACAAATGTTGACATAGGATTACTGTCACCTACCTTCTGTAGACATTACGCAAGCAAATGTGAATGATATTAAGTAACATGAAACTTGTGTTACCCAACACTTAATACTATTTAGGAATATGCGCGTGGGCAGCAGAACACACTTAACGTCATATAAAATGTATTAAAAGGTGAGGCAGTGATTTGTCTGTATCATTAAATTATTATAAGTTCGGGTGATAGATTGAAAGGCTTTTAAGTAAACTATTATACATTACAATTCTTTTTTTGGTAAGGTACCTTCGCTACTTATAAAACTACTATAAACAAGACGAAGTATTTTGTGGTGAAGAGTAAGTTTCAGTATTACGCTCTTCATACATTTTAATTATAACTTAAGACACGCAGTAATAAATATCTCAACCGAACTTGGCTTTACTCACTTCCGTGCGTCAAGTGTGTCTTTTATTTATCTTTTGATACAAGTTTCGACCAAAGACGTTTTAAAATGGACATCCACAATAGTCAAAAATAATCACCTTTACCTGGGACGACCTTGTAGTGATAGGGGAAGTCGGCGTCCTCGGAGAGGGTGGCTCCACTCTATGCTCAGCCAAGACCCTGTGCTCATTCTTCCCTGTGACAGAGTTCTTCACCCTCTCCATTCTCGCCTGAATCGCCTTTCGAGATATAACCTTAGTCTTTTCCTCCTTGTTGCCATCAGCTAGCTTCCTCATCAACCTTGCAGTCGCAGCGACTGATTGTTGGGTATCAGAATTAGTTCTGGCTAGTCGAGTGGCAGGCCTCGGCGCTGGAGTAGTACCGCCAGTACTGCTTCGTGTACTCTCGTTTCTATTGAAAGGTACTACGTCGTGTTCTGTGTCAGAATCAGCTGGGAGGTACCCTCCACCGCCGACTGAGGATACGCCTGTACGTAAAAGGTTTTCGTGTTCGGCGTATCTCACTCTTTCGTCAACAGCTGCGGTGCCGTTCTGTGCTCTTTCGAGCCCCCGTTCCATTTCTCCGATTTGCCGCTCCAGTTTACGTAACACATCGTCTGATGGTGGCATTGGTGCGGCATCATCGGGAGGTTCAGGGGCTTGGAATGATTTAAGGTGGATGGGATGAGCTCTGTTGATTTCGAGTCGTTTAGGAGCTATTCCCGAGGATGTGACCTCGTACTGGGTTCGAACTGGTGGCGGGTTTCTCTCCAGCATGGCTAAGGACACCGGCGATGGTGGTGGCGCTCCGTTTACAGTCGGCTCTTGACCTTCTGGGGCGGGCGAAACCCTCGGAGCACGAAAACTTTTCCTCATGAAATCTTCGCGTGTTAACTTCCTTTCCATTTTAAAAAGAGAACATTTCACTGAATTTACCACTAGGTTTTAGTGCATACTAAATTTTATGTCTATCACAGTTACTGTATCACTTTATGTACTATTTATAATTTTGTAGGTGTGTAACAATATCTGAAATGAAGGAAGAAAATAAAGTACGATTGCCACCTAAATATAGACGCCCTTAGTAGGTATATCAAATTAGATTAGATAACAGCCGTACGAAATTTCATCAATGACGTAGAGCGAGACATGTCATCTGAATTCGGCCTAAATACCAGCATTGAACGCTACCGATAGAGGACGATATGTAGGTACAGACAGAGGTTATGGAATGAGTGAAAAACGATCGATAATGTAGCTCTGACGTCAATTAAACAATCGCATACAAAATTCAGTAACTGACGCATAACGATGTACCCTTTACACTGACGTAGAAGATTGAAGGACAAACAATCAATAGAATACTTAATTGTATTTATAGAACAGACCGAAAGAAAACAAGACTCACTAAACAACGTAATTGTGTGGATAAGTCAATAGAATGGAAATTTCTAGGACCTTTCATGGAATTTTCCGGACCAGTCATTATCCAAAAATGAAAAGAAAACTGACGAACAAAGCCTAGACTCACATGAAGCTCTCGAAAGCCTAATCCATAGAAAGAACCAGAATCCAGCAGCAAAATAAACAAACAAAGGGAATTGAAAACTATACGTGAGGTAAAAATAGGAAAATTAGATGAACGTTGACAAAAAAAAGAATCCCTGAACGATCGTAATGAGCCATAACTTGATAAGAATGGCCCCAAATAAATTATAGGAACCATTTAAACACGATGAATTGAAACGAATTTGAACCCTATTCCAAAAGCCATGAGGGTCAGAGATATCAGCAAGCTAATCGGAGTAATGTAGGCACGTATTGCTAACCAAAAATGATCTTCCGTCTTGGAAACCGAGAAACTAATGAGACCAAATAACCACAATTGCAAATCTACAAGATCGATTCGGAGACATTTCTTGTTACATTGACAGTTTGATAGAATACTAATTATGACTCGTATACATAAATAATTTCATGTTTTTTGTATCATCAGTTCATCACGCAATGACAACAATTTGTATGACTTGGTATGAATATTATAGAGCCATTACAATCTCATAAAACGCCTGGATTTACAGTACACCGTTGTTGTAGCAAATGGCTTTGGTAGAGGTCAAGTGTTTTAAAATACAACGTCCTTATCCTTTCAAGGTCTATAGGAGGAGTGTTCTAGTAATCAATTATCCACCAAAATTAACGAACCAAGGTCATAGACACAATATTTATTATTCCAAAGCCTACTAAATTATTGAAGGTGTCGAGCTACCATAGAAAATTGGAATTCAAACATCATACGAGGAATTTCTACTGTTTGGTTCACTGTAACGAGTTTACAACACGCCATAACTCATAGTTAGCGGAGATTAAATTTCCAATGCAAATAACATTACTGATCCCATTTCCATTTACAACATAGAAACAGTTTCCGAGAAGCAAGAGGAATGCAAAACACTTCTATGATAGAAACATTCCGTTGTACGGCAGGAGCGAGACAGCATCAAAGTCCATCTGGAAAGAGAGAGACAAAACATTGTTAGTTAAAGGAACACGGAGAACCGTTCACCATAAACCCTTGTAGCGACACAAAGCTGCGGCGGCGTCTGAAAGAGAGGCGAATACCATCACCTGGACACTTGAGTCAACATATAACATGAAGCAAAAGACGACACATTACGAATATCGGTATTAAAAAGGACATTCAACTTCGATGATAAATTCTTTGGTTGTAATTGGATTTTGTTACGATCGCAAGTTATGGGCCTTGAAGGCTTCCTCGTTTAGCACTTAATTTCAGGTTATATAAAATGTGTTTGCTTGATATCTACTCGGGTTTACTTATAAAGTAACGAGTGATTCATTCAAAGAACGTACGTTCACGTTCTTTCATGCGTAACTTTACCAGTAACAGGTACCAAATAAAAATAAAAAAGTTGTATCCTAAAGAAGCGATACATGTATTTTTTTTCTCAAACAACACAATATTTGACTAAGAACGATGTTACTATTTGCTGATTTAAATTCTTCTAAGTAATCGTGAACGTCAACAATCGCTAAAGAATGTCTCTCAAAAGACAACGTGATGTTAGAAATACTATTCAATGCAGCCGAGGCCGTAGTCCAAAGTCACGACAAGGAACATATGGCGACCGAATCACCTATGACTCAATGTTTTCGCACAGAGTTAAATAATACAGAAACGGAGAAAACTGTCAAATAATACGCGTTATGAAGTAATTGTGACAAGATTGACACTTTAACATGAGAACCGAACGTTTCAATCAATGAGGATAAGGAAAATAAATTCCAAATAATTATGATGATAAGATATCCCGTGTCTACTTATCCGGGAAACTATTGTACTAGTCCACGTATAGAACGCAATACATTTCGTACTGAGAATGGTTTAAATAAAACGCTTTTCAGTTATTTCAGAACACGCTTAGATACTTTGTCATTGTTGAGATCATAGGTTCCCAACGGGGGCGGCTTTTCTTCTATTTTCATGAAAAACACTTCATCTAGCCGTCTAAAATATTTATCTTATAACTATTTTGTAAAAGGATGGTGGATTTTGTTTTTGTTGTAAAGGCGGCGGTAGTTCATAAAGGTTGGGAACGTATGGTTTAGATCAAAGCCACAACCCATGTAACAGTAGTGCCTCTTCTCAAAGTGATTGCGGTTAGAACCACCATTCGAAACGTTCTTAATCGCACTTTAATTCCACAATCACAATATTTTACGATGATTACAAAACGCAATATAACAACGCAAGATTTCCAACACATTGTTAACAATAAAACCGCGTGTTCGTACAAAATAGAGGAGTTCCACGTTTATGCAACCGTCAACAGAACAGTTCGTGAATCATATCTTTTTATATACTCGCGTATTGCTTTAGATGTGAATATAATTGTAGTGTTTATGTCTATTTTGTGAGCTTCTTGTGACTCAGCCGTTATTCAAAGCTTACGTGTAAATACAAACAGAAACATGCTAAAACATGACGATGTTATGATAGAATTTTTAAATGCAATGATTCAACAAAGTGCAGTTACTAATAGCAACCTTGCGTTCACTAAACTGTCTGTTGATTTAAGAGAGAAGAGCGTGACTATTGTGAGTAATCCATTATTTACCGACATTCCTATTGACATTTTTGTCAAATATATTTTATTTGATGTCTTTTACAGCATTGATGATGTAGTCGGTAACATTGTCGTCAAATTCATTGTTTAGATTCTTACTCTCTTAAGATATTACAAGGAAGGATATTGAGACCGTTCGTGACTGGGTAAGAGAGAGATACCGATCAGTGCAATTCCAACGAAATTCTACACGTATTAAATCTTTAAGAATCTAAGTGATATTCAAGAAATCAATGGGCAAGAAAGAACATATTGCTAACAAAAACTCCTTCCGACAAAATATCGAAAACAAAAATTATTTCATCCTCTGCACCACGTATAAACTGCAAAATAATTTGCTCACGCAAACATTCCATTCAACCAATATGTTAGTTGTATATTTATAGCTGAAACCTAAAATAGTTCAAAAGTTGGTAAAAATAGTCGGGTTTTAATCTCAATCTATTTATAAGGCTGTGTTGAACTTGGCCGCAGAGGCACTGTTATGTAATGTGGAAGTTTTTTGGGCTTGGCTTGTAGACCTTGAGGAGTATCTTCGTCTTCGCAAATAAGGTTAATGATGGTATCATCAGCTGTGAGCTGTAGTTTAGTATCGTGGCTAGCAATTGATATGGTATTAAAAATTGAAGTATTACAACCCCTTTCTTTTTCAAACTCAAATGTATTACTTAAGTAAATGGGCTGTACAATTGGATTGTCTTAGACAGACCGTTTATTCTTCACATACTTAATACTTATGAATAATCCGAATTCCAAAGATAGACACCCAGCTTGCTAAGTTCTTAAATACTTAATTCATCCCTCCGTATTCAAAGACTTTGCAACTCGACGAGTTCTAGGAGTAATAACTTCTTCAGAAATAACGTATGAAACTCATTATTTCCTCAACTCTCAAAATTTCACAAACTTTATGAAGTAATTAGTGCTTCGAAAGTGCCGCAACTTGTCTAACGTAATCAACATATCTTAAATACCAGCACAGACTAAAATCTAGACTTCCTTAATATACAGTGGTTATGAAGATCTTCAGTATACCTACTTAAACCATCTTACATCATAATGATACTTGGAAATACTAAATAGAATTTATATGAAATCATTTGCAATATTAATTAAGGTTTAAAACTTAGCAACCAATACATAGCACCTCAGTACTTCAAGTCCGACCATCTCAGGTTCCCTAGCTTGAAATAACTGTACGTAATTCAACTCTTTGTGAGCTGAAGCAAAATTAACATCTGCAGTATGTTTAGCTTCTATTTTGTTGTTATTAAGAGCTGTTTTAGCTGCTGCGGGTTGTTTTATCTTTGTTTGCATGGACCGCAAGCTTCCGCCATTGTGCTCGTATCTGCTTGCATGGAACTGTAGGATTATATTCTTATGTGTGGGGTTGAACAATTGCGGCTGGGCTGTTTTGATTTTTCGCATTAGATTGTCGGGTGCTTTTTCTTGGGTTCGTGAAAACGATTTTGTTGAGGCACGGCTGGAATTCCACTTAAGACATAGTAGTCATTTTATTACTTTCAAGGTCTTGAATTTTCGACCAGATTTCTATTGAATATTGAGTCCTGTGTCAATATTTGTCAGATCCTCACACATTCTCATTTAGTAACCTCTTCATTTCAAACCTATTTACTCGAACCATCCATTCCCGTCCATACATTACCCACACCAATTTCGAGTCAAACAAACATTCGAAAAAACCTCACTCCTCTCACTAAACCAAGTAGTACATTCCAACAAGGTCCTTAAATTATAACTTGGGAGCCTTTCAGAAAGTCTACTACTTACTGGGTATACCGAAGTTGTGGTCACCACAAATGGCATACGCTAATGATTGCACTGTGAGACGAGGCAAAAACATCGGGACAAAGTTATGGCAGTTGGCAGACAGTTGCGAGCTGGTGAAGTTGCTTTTTATTCTGTTCCGAGTTGGAACGAGATTATTTTTCGCGTTTTTTATGCTTTCAAATGTTTGTGCTACATCTGTTAGTGGACAATTCTAGTCGGAATGAATATTCTAGTGGAAATTTTACATTTCATTGTGTGCTTTCAGAATTAGGTCAGTTCATAATAAATTCTTGTAACAATATTTGGTCAAGTTGGTTTAATTTTAGATTTCTGTGCTAATATTTCCTGATCTATGAAGAGGCATATTGAATTACCCACATGATCAATAAAACTGACGTAATCCGTCAGCCGTAATCCAGATTAAGTCGTAACAACACCACTAAACCGAAACTATTAGTAAAACACGCATTAACCACCAGCTCTAACCATACTAAGTTCTAAAACTAAGATTAACGTTGTAAATCCAACCTACGCAAATCAGGAGCCGTTACAGGCGGCCATTTTAGAACAAAAGTTTCAGCTTCTTTTTCTCAAGTTGAACAATACCTATTCATCTACACTTTTCACTTATCAATACTCTCTAAAAGTAATACGGTTAAACGTATTAAAACTATGAAGAACAATAGCTTCGGTACTAGTAAAAATAATGAAGCCTGTATTTCCAGGAAGCTAAGTAAGATGAAATAAATCACTCTAGCCTGAAAGTAATAGCCTTCCGAACATTTACGTCATACATAACGTACAGATCCAAACAATGTGTACACATCATACCAAGGCTTTCTCATAGACAGTAGACACTTTATTATCAATGATAAAATGATAGTAAAATCGACAGAGGAAGCTAGATAAAATGCTTCCCTCGCACACAAACGATAAATTCCCGAGCTACTTCCTACAGGCATTATTAATGCAGTTTTTGATCGTCATACTAAACTTTTAAAAAGACATTTTCAAAGCAATTTTCGTTAAAAGTTAAAACTAATAAAGTATTTGCATGTCAACCAAACCAATCAGCGATGAATCATGCAAAGATTGTTTTATCCTAGCTCCCACGAACGTAATTGAACATAACGATGCAAAAAATGTATTGCGTGTGCATAAAACCAAAGTTAGTAATGATTGAATTACATTAACGGTTCCTATAATGATACTGTAACAATGAAAAGTCGTGACAAACTCATAACCTCCATTTGTAGTAAAAACTGCTGCAGTAAAAAAACTTGTGAACTTGGAATAAGAATTTGAAGATTTTTTGCTTGTACCCAAAACAAGCGTAAATAATTTTGGAACCAAAAAATTCTGCACACTGCACTTCATCCATTTGAGGAAGACAATCTTAATGTCTTAAACGGATGATTAAATCTCAACAATATAAAACATTGTCAACAGGATCTTAATACGGTTAGTAAGCTTGGAACAAAAAGGTTGAAAAAACCATCACGGCTGTAACAAAAACGAGTAGAAACCGGTCCGTAGCATTTAAACTAAATAGTCGAGCGTCGGTGAGTCATCGCGAAGCAAATTTGCAAGACGATCTGCCAGCAGAACATGTTCCATACTTATTTGGACGAAGTTATGAAACTCATGTAACTACACGAACAATTTGTACGAACATGGAGTTCGGTCACATATGGATATAGTTTTAAACTGTCACATTTGTTTCTACAAAGGCTTTCACGGATTGATTTCCGAGTTCTGTTTTACAATGCTATGGACTAGCTAGTTTAATCAAAGCTGCACCAAACACAACCTTATTTGGTTAAAAATGTGTCGAAAAAAGACACATTTTCGTATCAAGCAGATGTTAGAACAACAACTACGTAATCCTACAGCTCAGCTAACAGATGTAACCAGACAAAAAACTAAAGATACATTAAAGACTCAATAAAATACGGAATCAATTACCAACCACATGTTACAGACAATGTTGAAGAAGAAACACAATATTATGACCGCTTCTGAATTTGGCACAAGTATTGGTGATGGGGTATCAACAGATGTTTTTAACACCTGGCCAGTTGGCCAATGACGACGACGCTGAAGGCGATGACGACCCCGTCACAGCGGTCGATGCTTTCGTGACAGCATTGGGACAAGGTACGAGATGAAATTGGAAGATATGAGACGTATAGTTGATTCATTAGGTGTCAATATAGCCGTGATGCAAGTGACTGATTTTGAAAACTGATTGTTGGTGGAAGACGATATTTGTGTTAATTATGAACATAATGATTAGTCCATCGGACTAGATTTGTTCTCAAACATTGGTATTGATACATATAACATGTACATAAATTAATGATATCGTGATAATTTGAAAATGTCGATTTAAAAAGAGCTACCAGATCAATCACAAAAATGATTAACACGACAATTCAATAATAAAATTCAACCCCAGTTTAAGCATAACAAGAAAAGAAATTGTCCATAATTACAATAATAAACGAAACCGCTATATTCTATGATTATAGACCACAACAGCAGTCGGTGTATGCGCCCGAGCATGACTCACGAACGTCGAACCGAGAGTCGTTTTCCCTCTCTTTCTAAACCTGTATTTTACTATCGCCATCTCTCTCTGCCACTACAAAAGCCTCGTCAAGCAATACGTGAATTTGGTCGATTAGATAAAACTAGTTTGCAGGTTTATCGATGGCTATTGCAACGATTTTAACGAATAAGGAATTGAATGGTTGAACAATTGTAATATATTGAAGGTAAATACGGTAACATTTTATGACTTATGAGGAAGTCTTCGTTGGTTGTTTGTAGATAGTTCTACCGATAGGAAATACAGTTTCTTGTAAACATGATAAATTGCTTGAAAAGGTTAAAGGTGGAGAATAAAGTAAGATTATGCTGGTCAAGAAATCTAATAGTTGTACTTTAGACAGAATACGTATGCTACATTACATCTCATAAATCTGAATGGTGGCATGAATTCAGCAGTTTATTACGTAGACGGAGTAATAATCTGTTTTACCTCGATGGTAAGCGAAACAAGTCCAAAACTATGATAATGGCAGGAAATTATATACGGCGTACATCCCCCTAATTAAACGTATTTAGCCTACATTGACGACAATGCGTTTGACCCCACTGCGGGCTAATTGGATCGTGCCGGGTACAACATTATTCCCAGCTAATTCGGTTTCACTTTCATGCATTTCTAATTTTGGATGTAGATGTAGCTAATAAAACTATTATTTAAGTTATTACAGAAAAATAGAAATACAGTCGTGAAAGTTTGCAAGAGTAATGTATCATGAACATGGATTAGATAAAATAATTAAGATGGACATCTCATACACAAAGGTAGAAGGTGATATTTCTGGTGTTCTGGGCCCTCCACGTAATATTGATAAACCAAAACAAAATGACTAGCAACATTCCAAACATTAGTCAATACGAAATCTCTTCATTTGAAATGTTTGTTGTTACACAGACGACGCACATTTCCGTTTCCGAAGAAAAACGCAACTCATTCCATAACAGATGTAATAGAAAGCCCGAAAAGTACCCATCATGGCTGTTCCGTGCAGATAGCCTTGTTATTCTGTTATGCACTCAATTTCCTCCATGACTGCGCATAATTTCCCCTAAACACGAGCCTCGGCATAAAATGATACGCTTTTTGGAAATACGCCGACGATTAAATCGGGGACCAAACACGATGCGTTTCTTGCAACTCGTATCACGTACTGCATTGTGTATTCCATGAACAATTTAACGTCATTGGTAGAAAAAAATGCATCAATTTTATGATGCATCTGTAAATTCTGTCACGTGTTTTATTTGAATGTCATATCTGTACAAAAAGAGCAACGAACTGACTTGAGAATTCAATACGTTTATTATAACATGTCAAATATGATTACAATAAATAACCTTTACATAACAACAATAGCCGCGTAATTCGTTCAGGGTTAGATGTACTAGATAAACAACAAAAACAAGTCCTATAAAACACGCATTTGCGATACTTCTTGTGAGGTCTTCGTGTAAGGTTTTATTGTAAGGTTAAGGGTGCTTTATCAGAGTGTAAATGGACATTTTGTCGCTCATAAAACCGACAAGTAATGATTCGTGAGACCGCCTGTCTCCATAAAGAAAGCTGTCAAAATGGAGAAAACGGTTTGTATGAAGAAAAAGGTACATTTTGAATGGAATTGTGACGTAACTTAATGTGGGACGAGCGGTGAAAGTTTGACGACATTGTTTTTTGAGATTTAAGCATTCAAGTTAACTACAAAAGACAATTAGTTTTAAGTGTTGATCTTCATAATATGCGATGCTGGATCGCTGTTACGTAAACCCCGAAATATAACTTTTAGTTTGGCTAATTAGTTTTTTGTCGAAATATTACACTTACAGAATACAAATACCACATTTTGTCCATCTTTTCTTCTAAGTGAAACACTGCGCCGACTGCAATGTCGAGTACATAGTTTCGTCGACTATTAAAATGGTTTCCTCTCATTACCGAGACAGCTGTTGTTACTTTAATTGCTGTGATTAAGGACACTTGAAAAGGCAGGTTTTTCTCGAGAAATGTACGTAACTAATACATAGGTATACATACCTAGAAATAGAAAACGATCGATAGTCCTTGGTAGGCGGTAATCGCAATATTTAATGTACAATTCTTAGTACAAGATACTTCAAATAAATTATAGTTAGCTGATTGGACCGGGTTTTTTTCATACCGTTGAAAATCGTATGAAACTTTATATTTCTTTTAAAATCATATAGAAAACTTCCACCTAACGAGATGTCGTAGGTGTGCTAAAAGCGTGGGCACATACATGTTCATCTACACTTAATGACTCTAAAGACACAGGAAAAAGAGTTCAAAATCGACTAACATGACTATGTAATCTCATTATTTTCAACCACAAGTCCAATGATCAATTTTTTTTTCTCAGAAATAGCACCATTGATATTTTTCTTTATGTCAACGAATGTGTATTAAGATATACGATAACCGTATATGGAACAAAACATTTAGTCGATTCATTATTAGTTTTGAATACATTAGTTTTTTTAATGTATGTTTTTAAAGATACAGAACCTGGTAAGATAATAAATATTCTATTACTTAATATAATGAATGCCACTTTGATGCTGATCAGAGTGATCGAGTAACAAACATATTGTTACTCGATCACTCTTAAACGGATTTAGACGCAGATCATGGACTTTATAAAAACTTTCAATACTTTTAATCTAAACATGAAGTGGGATAGGATACGTACTAGTGAAACTCAGGGAACAGCAACTAGGACAAATAAAATCGAATAGTCTAAACCGGAGGAAATACAGTAAGTACTACACATTCCACCTTGAAGAATTAGCAATAGCATAAACGTTAGTAGTGAAACTAGCTACTGCAAGGTACCGTAATAACTTGTTTCCTTGTGAACTCAGGAAGGCAGCGTTCCTACCTAGATATCTACGTAGCCATGTCTAAAGCAGGCCGACCCGGTGAACTAGTAAAGTCTAGCTGCGGCCAACCAGAAAGGCAGAAGTCATTTGAAAAAAAAAAAAGCTTGTTAGTTGCTGGATAGGTGGTCGGTTCATTTAAAGACTGACATATGGTTTGTGACCACTGGCATGTTAAATTGGCTGGTCACAGATTGGTTTCAGCATTTTATATAACCAGCGAATTCGATTTGAGCCTAGAGTATGTGAAATTAAATACTGATAGAAGAGCACAAGGTCTGAAATTAAATTAATTACTTTAGCTTAAGCAATTACTTGTGCAATTTATTTTTATGCAATAGACAGGAATTTAAAAGAAGTAAGAATCGTCAAAGAAAGCAAAGCTAAGATTTCTAACTTTTTACAGTTCTAACTTCAACCAATTGCTAAACTACATAATCAAAATCGCATATTAAAACATGACATTTACTCAAGTAAACACTTTGACTTGTTCATAGATACGGGGGTGGAAATTATAACAGAAAATTTCTTCCTGGGACCTGGGAACAGTCGTAGAGAGGCGGTTTCTGTCATAGCAAGGCGAAAACCTGGCAAAATTAAAGACTGATTAAGTTCTATGCTTCACTAGACCTGGGAAAGGAGTGAGTATTTCTTATATAAGCTGAAACAACTAAAGCTATAAAGTAATCTATTGCGAACAATGGAACGTTTTTTAATGAAGTCGTCAATATCAAATCTTGCCGACTTTAGCTGTCGATAACAGAACATAATATCATACTTAAAATAAAGCTCTATTAAGATGACACATATGGTCAAATTCCGTCACCTAATTTGGCTGTAAGAGGCCAAAAAATAAAGTGAATCATGAAACTATAAATGGAGCTGAGAATGTTATCGTATAAAAATCTGGCGAATTTTATATTCTTACAAAAGGATTTTTGCGTTAATTGGGATATTATTGACCAATATGGGTAAAGATTTTATTTATAGTACATTAAATGAAGTTTTTTCTTAACATTTAATAGTAAGTTGCCTTGGAAAGTAATACTTATCGAGTCTCAGTAATGAGCCTATAAGCAGTGAAACTATGTAAAAAGAGATAATTAGAAAACACATAATGAAATGCTAATTTGTTTTAGATTATCAAAGAGTAAATTAAGTAACAAAATAATGTATACTTCATGAAAACATCTTTACTTTTATCTTAGAAATCGTTATCTCTATATACATATATTCTCTACTAGCTGTCCCGGCGAACATCGTACCGCCTAACAGTCCATGAATCCTACCCCACCTACCCTACCTGCCCCACCTACCCTACCTACTCTACCCACCCTACCTACCCTGTCTACCCCACCAACCCTACCTTCTCTACCCACCCTACCTACCCTATCTACCTACTTCCTAGTACCTGCCTACCTGTCCTACTCTCCTAGTACCTACCACCTACCTATCCTACTATCGTAGTACCTACCTACCTATCCTACCCTCCTAGTACCTATCTACATATCCTATTCTCCTAGTACCTGCCTACCTATCCTACTCTCCTAGTACCTACATACCTACCTAGCCTGCCTACCCTCCTAGTACCTGCCTACCTATCCTACTCTCCTAGTACCTACCTAGCCTACCCTCCTAGTACCTACCTACATATCCTATTCTCCTATTACCTGCCTACCTATCCTACTCTCCTAGTACCTACCTACCTATCCTACCTATACCTACGTTCGCGATTCACTTTTGTTGAGTTCGGAACGCGACATTAGATCCTCCAACGCGCACGCGAATTTGAACTTTATGCAGCGGTAATAAATTACAAATTGACTCTCCATTTTATTTAGAAAACGTTTGTATGGGAAATAGAAAAGTGCTGTTTTGAGGGTTTTCCCGGATTTATTCGAATTTTTCTCAACTTTTAAACCTTCCCTAGACCTCCACGAACATTTCAAAACCAAGATAAGATAAATCCGTTCAGCCATTCTCGAGTTTTAGCGAGACTAACGAACAGCAATTCATTTTTATATATATAGATTTCCCCAAATTAGTTACAAAACAAAGGGAAAGGTCGATACCTCCAGAACCAAACCCAAATAGCTACTCAATCAAAACAACAACAAACAACAACAGCCACAATGTAAATAAAACCTCACAAATTCACTCCATCCAATAGCCTGACCGGATTAAAAAGTGGCTTCAGACTAAACTAGGCAATTATAAAAAGCAATTTCCTGGAAACTGCGAGACAAATGGGACTCTCCTGACGTCAGTTAGAAAGCTAGGCTAGACCTGACATTACTGTGTACCGGTTTTATTGAATGTTGAGGTAAAGCCACATTTAAATAAACGAGGTGATAATGTGTAGCATTGCTTTGGTGTCGAGATGATTTCGTCATGAGATTGATTCATCATCACTCTCCTGTCCTTATATTAATTTATTTGGGATCGGCGCATCCATGTCTTCTCCTTCCATACTTCTTTATTACTCATCATCTCAGCAGTCACCTTATTTCCAGCCTTATCATCTTCCACACAGTCCATCCATATCCGGTCTTCTTATATTCTCACAGCCATCTTAATTCATTAGATAAGAGGTTCATTGCAGAACAACATTATACCATGAGAATGGCTTACATACAAAAACTCCAGGCATTTTCCTTTCTACAATCCTCCCATCTATCCGTCCTTCCCGTTTGCTTGATCCAGGTGCATACATCCTGTCATCAACTACATCTTAAACGTGTCTTCGATAGAAGGACGTGTATTACATTTTTTTGAGCTTGTGGAAATCAAGCTAATGTCTTGAAAATACGTACTAGACCGTCTAATCGAGTTTTAATGATAATTACCATGAATATGCATCCTGGGTTTTCATTCTGCATTGTTTTAATAAGAAGAGGGGCTCGTGGCTAAATAATAACAGCCCCTCGGATCGATCTTCAGGTTAAGCCGCGCTTGCCGAAGTTGGTCCGTGGATGGGTGGCCATCATTACATACCGAGTTTCCTCCGTGCCTCGGAAAGCACGTTAAGCCGTTGGTCCCGGCTGTCATTTGTGGATCTTTGACAGTCGTTACAAGTAGTCAGAAGCCGAAAGTCTGACATCCAGTCTTACCATGGGGTATCGTATTACCCAGTTACTGAGTTGTGGAGGTCAGATGGGCAGTCGCTCCATGTAGAATGCTGGTATTGGGTTGCATCCGGTTGGACTGGAAGCCGACCCCAACATAGTTTGGGAATAGGCTAGGCAGATGATTGTTTTAATAAGAAACAAAACCACGTTACTAATAACAAGTTTAAAAATGAATTTAAACTAAATCAAACACAACCACATACATGTGAAATAGTCTCTAGTTTTGAACGTTCATCAATTTGTCATGTTGACAAATTAAAATCATTAAATAACACGGTTGAAGTGAAAGTTTATTCAAATTCAACTAATAAACATTAACATCAAAGTCCAGTAGTTTATTAACAGAACTACAAAACGACACTAGCTGTATATAAAAAATAAACAGAAACTTCGCAACTGGTTCACGATGTGTCCAAAAAAAGATTTACACCAAACAAGTTTCGGAAAATCTATGTAAAATTATGTAAATAGTTTTAAAACTGTACCTTGAAGTTTGTGATAACATCTAAGTAAGTCAGTGGTATGTAGTTGTACACTTTAGTAGTTTTATGATACTATTTTAATTTGGAATAATTTCTGAGTTAACTTATAAATACGAACAATTTTGAACTTCCCGTTGTTTTTTAGGAGACTAGGGATATCTAATAAGTATCTCTGTTTTATTAGACATTTGAAATCATTAATCAACAGGCAGTCGCTCCTTAATAAATACTGGTGTAAAGCTTCATTCGGATAGACTGGAAGCCGATTCGAATATACAGAAAATGTCTAGGCAGGTGATTGTGAATCCTCCGGCAAAAGAGTGTTAAATATAGCAATTTCTCTTAAATCATTTATTTATTAAAACATTACAAGCCTAAGTTTGATACGAAACTCTTTCTTAACCTCAGAATTGCAAAGGAATCCAGTTGCTACATTTGTTCCTGCTATGCTGTGTTCACCGTCGAATTGAAGTATGTTTACTTCGGCAAGTGTTATGACTAGTTCAAACACTAAAACCTGACCTTCCATAATGCATACTGCCCCGCCCTCGGACTACTGTCGAGTTTTGAGCAAACATACTTCTACCGTCTACCACAATGGATTGCTCAATGCTCCATCAAATCGCTCAATTCATTTGGCCGACACCTACGGAACCTCTTATTTATGCTTTTAGATCACCTGTGGGCGCGACAGGGTTAGAATTGATTAGGGTTCCGTGACAGAAGTTAGAAAACCAAATGTAGAATTAGCAAATTGCCTTAAAGTTTGTAAAACAAAGGTAGAATGGGCGACTTCCCCAAAACTTACTCGAGTTTACCAAGATCTTTTTCTAATTCTAAAACTGCAAGTAACTTTTATTTCTCAGATCTTTACGCTTTTCCGCAAAGAAAGGTAATTTATATGTAAACGACTTCCTACCTTTCTAGGATGATAGTACTTTAAACAACTATCGGTGAAATGAACCGTAAAACGTTTTAATTGTACGGTTCCGTACGGCAATTAAGCGTTAATTGGGAACATAAGATCATTAAACTTTATAACTGAATATGCACAGTTTGTTAATCAGTTTACTGTAACAGTAATTAATATAATTTTATGGTGTTATAGAAATTATAATAATGAAGTTACAATAATAGACAACATTCGCTGTCGAGTGATCAATCCCAGACTTGTATAATAATTATATGATAAACGATACGGTCGGTATGGTCGCATCTGGTAAGACTGTATACGGCAGACAAAGCACAACATAATGAAGAAAATCCTACGATCATGAGCTACCAAAGATACGCTGCATTCAGGCAAGCCACAAAAGGCATCCACTACGTTCGTTCGAACAAACTGCGGCCCACACTCAAACATTGCAAGAGGCATGCAATGCAGTTCTAGTATGACCACTATAAGTCTGCAGATCAAGGTGGCGTTGCTTGTCAAGCAAAAATGCATCGATATGTCAAACTTGGTACATTTACTTTAGATCTGTGTTTTTCGACTGCACAAATTAGTTGGTTGAAGTGTACAGATATTGGCTAACGATATACAGAATATTTCTGATAGTAACCAAGCTCAGTAAACAATAGTCTCCGACCTTCACAATAACTAATGCAATCGACCTATCTTAATATATTCTGTTACAAGCTCGATTGAATTGTATATCATATCTAGTTTAATTGCCTTATCCGTCAACGAGACCATGTGGTAATTGTAAGTCTACTTGTCGTTGTACGACTACGTGTGTCAATGTGGAATGTTATAGTATTATTCTATTTCTAGTGATGGTAATCACCTATTGAACATTAACCAGAAGTAGATGTTAATAATGGACTAGGATTTGCCACTAATAGTAGAAAACTCAGGTATGAGGAATATGATGCAAAGGTATGAAGAGTTTTGAGAACGAATGCTATAGCATAGGCCAAAGAACCTATGAGTGAACTGTGTGAAAAATGATAGGGCTAGAAAGGGAGTCAATAGTAAGATGACGACAGATAGAGAAGTATAAAAAATGAGACATGCTGCACTGAACCCAAATGAATTGAGATAAGGACAGGAAAATGATGAATGAATAAACCAAAGCGCCACAAGACGAGCAACTATGGTTGTCGATAATGTAAATATAGTAAGTAGTATAATTATTATGGTTGATATACAAAGTTAGAGCTATCAACCCCACTCTAGCCTCACAAAAACTTCTTAAATACATACACAAACACATGCCTATACCCAAAAAGGTATCGAAGCATACAAATGGAGGTCACATACTACGATTCTTACATACTACTTACTCTAGTTACGTCCACGTTCATACATCCGGTCATACTACATACATTACTGAAATCATAGTGAGAAAGCCTAGTATTAAGTTTCCCTGTTTCTAAGTAAAAGTAAAGTAAAACCTGAAATCCACCACGTAGGTCCTGTTCTCCTGTCGAGGAGATGCTGTTAAGAGAGCAGTGGAAACGAAATAACCAAGCATAAGTTGTGGTACAAAATCTCACTAAGATCAAAATGTACTCGTAAATCTTGCGACAAAGTGATACTATCCATCTTATTTCGGCCACAATTAATCCGTGCCGGCCGCGAGAGCATACCGTTACGGGTACCGTTAACGGACGGTTGATGCTGCGGTTGATGAGATACAGGAGGGTTTGCTCAGGTATTTTGTTGGCACGTGGTTGGTATGTGGAAGGTTAAGTGGTGGAGAAGTTGAGGGCAACATGATTAAGTGTCTCCAAAAACGAATTAAAATTTTCAGACGGCATTGATATAAATCTGAGATGCTAATATTTAACATATTCGCAAGAATACTATCGGAAATGATGGATGGACTGTGTGAAGGATGATATGGCAAGAACCCCAAATACGACCCCAAATAAATTGAGATACAGGCAGGAGAATAATAATGATTATCGGAATCATAACGTCGTATAATAATTTCCCCAAGGGGTAACAGATTAGTCACAACATTTTGCCAGTCAGGTACCAACGCCGACGAGGAAGCGACTATACATCGACTGTTTTCTCGCTAAAAGAAACGTACAATAAATGTGATATTTCATTATTTGCGATCCACAATGTATGTATAAAGTGTTACAAAAGGTTTAGAGCTAAGAACAATTAAGGACCCTGTTATTAAAATAGATACATCATGTATTATTTTATTCTTGATCGCTGGCTGCTCACACTGCCGGCCGTATATAATTAACTAACCTACATCATGCAAGTTTACACAAATCTGTGCCACATCCAACCAATCAATGTTGCCATATCAGATAATCACAGATATAATAAATCACGCAGACGCTTTCCATCATAAACATAACAATAGAGAAACACTAATAATCTTCGCGTACCACTTTTGTTCATGAGTCATTGTTTCTGCAAGACGGTCAGACCAGTGGGTCAGTGGTAGTGTCTGCACATTTGAATAAAAAATAAAAATACTGTTGCTTTTAGCCAAAGAAACGGAAAAGTATATAATAGCATTTTAATAATAGGACCTTTAACATCACGACAATTTAATGATGAGAAAACAGTGTTCAGTATGAATTAAAGTTCACTTGAATAGACCTATGAATAATGTAGTTAAAACTGGAAAATTATTTTTAACACAAGTCTTACATTTCAAGATCACAACGATTTTACAGTCCAGCAAAGGCAAATGTGTGAGCATTTACATCAACTAGTAAACTAAGAGACCATCGTTGCCCATGAATCCAATCGCAAAATATGCCACATGTATAAAAATACGAACAGTCCAGTCCTGTTACAGACCTGAAAAACAATGGCAACACTTTCGCATACAACGCAATCTATACGGGAAATCAAACAGCAACACACGGAAAGGACAATGGACGCTCTTTGATCTCAGTCAAAGTCACGGCCTTACTGAAGAATGCTACCACCGAGCTTGCCAACCATCCGGCTGCCGATTGAATTGAATAACGATTGACGTTTCATGGGATGGATATGGCCTTTGGTGTTTTGTAAACAATATTGAATTAGGAACTGCACACGCGTAGTCTTCTGAAAAGATATGCATTATAGAAAATGTATTTGAAATTTTACCTGCTTTCAAATTTTTCAATCCTACAACATTATTGGTTGATCTGGTAAAACAATGTGCAGGTGCAAAGGGGAGACTCGAAACGCAATCATTTCGGATACCACAAAACACACTATTCAAGCTATGCAAGAGCACGAAGTCCATCCCTATGAAATTCATAGATCTGTCAAAGGCTTTCGAATTCGTCAATCACAAGCCCACCTAAAGCAGAAATCACTAAAACCTTCGACACCGTTTCTAAACTATCTTTATCATATTCCGTATGTGTAACTACGTGCGTTTTATCAGATACCACTTGCAGAATTTCCTTGTAGAGATAATTCGCGACACTATTTCTTGAGTCAACAGTTAACAAAGATAATGGCTTTGACTCAGGTTAAACTTGGAAATGGGAGTGAGGTGTGTTCGTGTTACTACATACATATGTTTTAAACAAATAGTTGCTTTCACAACTGGTAACATTTTTGCTCTCGAGCAAGTTTTAAATTAATAGCTTTTTGTTCCATTGCTGGCAATATTTTTAACCTTACGACAGACTTTCATGGCAAACTTGTAGAAAAGTTTTCGGGTTCAGTGTGACTTATTAGAAATGCTGCAATAATTTTCTTGACCAACAGAATTTGTTTTTAGTTTCAGGTGAATCCTACCAAACGTGTAAAGATGATGTGTGTACAGGAGCATACGCACAAATGTCCCTCATATAAATTACACAATTTCACCCGTTACGCTTTACAATACATATGTCCTAAAAAAGAACGCAACAACACAGAATCTTTAGTACAATCTACACAGACACTATTTATATGATAATTAACGCCTTATATTAATTTATAGGTATAGCATAATAACCTCACATAATAATACAGAAATCAATTTGCCTGTTATCACACTATCAGCCGAGCGGTTATCACCCACGATAAGAGGCCAATAAGCAGTGGGCCTGTTTATCTTATAAACTATCTATAGCTATTATCAGCTAATGTATACATAGAGGCACGACTACCCATGTAATTTATAAATATAATCTACGATACTGCAACTTATTTCAGGTTTTGATCAGAAAATATGGTAATGAGTGCAAAGGAATGACATCACCTTCTAAACTTTTTATTAAAACAATTTTATTGAATGATATTAGGTTATCTTATTGTAAAATCAAATATTGTGGCATTATATGTATTTTAATTTTGCTGATCACATAGTATATTTGCCACGATCTGGCTTTGCTGATCGCATAGTATATTTGTCACGACTGATCACATAGTATATTTGTCACGACTGATCACATAGTATATTTGCAATCTTGTTTCCTTATTTCCTATACGCATAATATGATTACTGTCAATCGATATCATAATGGGTTCGGTATTTGAAAAATTTGGGGCGACACATTAAAATATTATGAATGTTCCTAATATGGGTCGTCAATATGTCCAGTGGGCGAGACCTAATTAAAATAGCTCCACAATCTGTTATATTTGACAGTTATTATAATAATATTAACATTCCAATACTAAACTTCTTAATTTATAACCCCACATTGTTTAAAATATTGTGTTTCTAGTCCAAGAGCCAGTGTCCAAACTAATTAATTTAAGTGAAATATGATCCGATTATTAAGATATTAAAAAGCCAAAAACTATAAATTTACCACGCTAACCATAATAAAGACAAAACAATTTAGATATACGATAATGTCGTACTCCGATTACATTTTTGACATTTAACCTTTTGCTTGTAAGTAAAAAATCATGTCCTTACTGAGAAAAAGTCTATTGTTTTTATATCACTGCCATATTAGGCATGTACTAATAAGCATATTTCATATGACAATAGGACACACAAAGAAGCATAAGCATAATCAGCCTATTATAGTCCCACTGCTGGGACACAGGCATCCGTATGAGAGGGAGTGGGCTGTAATCCACCACGCTGGGCATGTCTTTAAGATTTTTTGGTTCTAGGACAGTTTTGAGAGCAGAATTACTAAGAAGCATATATGATATCATATTGTGACAGGGCAAGAATTATACAGAATCTTTGACCGAAGAAAAAATGGCAGTTTTATATCCGATCATTGTTCATTTAATCTTGCTTAAGCAAGTAGCAGAAAAACAATAAACAATACACTTGATACAAGGCATTGTATCGTGTGTGGACGATCAATTGTAACTTGAATCAAGGTTACAATGAACGCCTATCTGTCTGTGGAGACCTAGACCGCACATGTATCTGATACTTTGATGTTTATAACAATAATCCAAGTGAGGAATAATATGCAAAACGTGTCAAACATAGCCATAAACAGCTGGAAAGTTCGGAAAATATTGATAGTCTGACCAAAACCGTATGCACCATCGGCGAACTTGTTGGGTTACGCATAACAGAGTCTGATTTCCGTGACATTCACCGTCTACCAGGAAAACCAGCCACCGCAAACACTCAGGCTCCGCGGCCCATATTAGCTGAATTCAAAACAGTAAATACGAAGCTAGCACTTATGTCAGCTGTCCGCTCGTACAACAAAGGTAAGGGGAAAGAAAATAAACTAAACACGAAACTTCTTGGAATGCCAGGAGAACGGAAGCCAGTATACATCGAAGAACAACTTTCCGCCAGTACCAAGAAACTATTCTATCAGGCTCGAGAATTCGCAAAACAATACTCTTACAAATACTGCTGGACCTCAAATGGAAACATTTTCTTACGCAAAGCGGAAGGAGACAAACAACAATTAATAAACTCTGAAAAATGTCTCCAGGTACCCGATAGTAATAAAATGTGACTAACCATGCTTAATTACGCAATATCTTTTCCGTATTTGTATAATTATTATTTACTGCATGCCCCTTTTTTAGTATTTTTAGTATTTAAATCCACCAAAACTACTAAAGTTTGTTACTTTTCTTGTGTTAAAACTAATTATTTCTTACACAACCTCTCGGGTTCCAATATATCCACATACTCATTACTTTTACACTCCAAAAACACTCCGTACAACAACAATCTCTCACATTACTCTACACACACGCACAAAACTCCATCACACACAAAAAAGCAAAGCACTTACTTCTTAATGGCGCATAACTTTCTCTTAAACATTCAGTCACCTTTATGTCAAACAATATTGCAGTGTAACCAACAACACTTTTATAATGGCTAACATCACTAACATAAACAATGACCTCGACCAACTCTGCGTAGGAGATGCGTCTATCTCCAGCCCTGATAATTGCAAAAAATATGTAAAACATTTTGACTCAAACAATATAAATCTCTTACACATAAATATACGCAGTATAAATAAAAACTTTGACTCACTACAAGTACTATTGAGCCGAACTGAAATAAATATGGACATCATAATATTGACTGAAAGCTGGCTCAGTAAAACAACTAATTTACCGAAACTGGATGGTTATCACTCGCACTGTACAAAAACAAATTCTAACCAAAATGATGGCGTAGTTATTTATATAAAAGAGGGCCTAAAAAGCACAGTGTGGGAACCAGACTTTGAGTGTGGAAATTGCCTGGTATGTCAACTGGACAATAAACTGGCAGTGGTGGCAGTCTATCGCTCGCCATCATACAATTCTAAAGAAAATTGTGATAACTTTCTATT
The DNA here is from genome assembly GCA_964057025.1 of Standfussiana lucernea. Taxonomy (NCBI): domain Eukaryota; kingdom Metazoa; phylum Arthropoda; class Insecta; order Lepidoptera; family Noctuidae; genus Standfussiana; species Standfussiana lucernea. Next base: position 3,355,896 of record OZ059810.1, read on the forward strand.
AAGTCTAAATAATGTATACAACATAATGCCCTCGTTTCCAAATATCGCTCTTGTTGGGGATCTTAACATAGATATAAGTCAAGATAACAGGAATCAGCGATGCCTGGATTATTTAATTCTCAATTCCTCTCACGGGCTTCTCCCTACCCACTTATTTCCTACCCGGCTAGACAAGTGCCTAGATCACACATTCCTAAAAACCAACTTACCCGTAACCACACTTGTCCTAGACACCCATATTACCGATCATAGACCCACTCTTCTATCTATTGCTGACCCCAAACAGGTGCGAAGGTTACGCCACACAACCAGCCGTATAAATCATGACGCTATTGTGCAGAATCTACAAAACACGGACTTTTCGGATATTTATGAAACTACCGATCCAAATGTATCCATGAATAAATTCATCACTATAATAAAATCTGTAATATCTAATAACACGGTACAAATTAAAATCCCCAGACGCAAACGCACCATAAAACCTTGGATAACTCCAGGTCTTCTAAAATGTATGAAAAACCGTGATAAACTTCATAATAAGTCCAAAAAAGCTCCCGATAATCTTATACTTAGGCTAACTTACACTCGCTATAGAAACTTCTGTAATTCTTTACTTCGGAAATTAAAAATTTGCTATGAAAAAAGTGAACTAGAGAGAACGAGAAATAATCCTAGAGAGTTATGGAAAACCATTAAGAATATTACAAGCACATCTAAAACTCGAACTATACCTGAAGAGCTACTAGGTTTATGCGATAATCCTTATTCTTCCGTAAACAAGGTATGCCATTTCTTTGCTAACGTTGGCAAAAATCTGGCGGCACATATCGAATCTGGTGCACAATCCCCTCTACTCCCAGAACAGCGTTCATCCTTTTGTAACATCTCCAACTCAACTGTCAATTCACTGGCTCTGCTAGAAGTAGATGAAGCAGAAGTAGAGACACTTATACTTCAATTAAATAATGACAGTGCTGTTGGCTGGGATGGAATATCACCCTTACTGTTAAAGAACAACAAAAATGTGTTAGTACCTCACATATCTTACCTTTTTAATTGCTGTTTGCAAAAGGGTGTCTTTCCTGAAGCTTTAAAAAAAGCTATAGTCCATCCTATACATAAGGGAGGAGACAGAAGCTGTGTCAATAATTACAGGCCCATTTCAGTGCTATCTGTACTTTCCAAGATTCTCGAAAGGATACTCAACAACCGCCTCAAAGATTTTTTGAATAGATATAAAATAATTGCGGAGAATCAGTACGGCTTCCGGAAAGGAATATCAACAGAAGACGCAGTACTTGACCTGACGCAACATGTAGCAAAGAATCTGGATAGCAAAAATAAATGCTTAGGCATTTTTCTGGATCTGTCCAAGGCCTTTGACACAGTTTCTGTTTCCTTACTGATTTCTAAGCTGGAATTGGTTGGTGTGCGAGGAATTGCCTTGGACATATTTAAAGATTACTTGAGCAACCGCACTCAACGTGTTAAAATCAATACGTACCTCAGTGACGAAGAAATTGTCTCCTTCGGCGTCCCGCAGGGTAGCATTTTGGGGCCTAGTTTGTTCCAAATTTACATAAATGACCTATGCAACTTGAAGCTCCCACATTGTAAAATATTTACTTACGCTGACGACACGGCGATAATAGTACATGGACCTACATGGGATAGTGTTAAAACAACAGCAGAGTCTGCATTGAGTACTATAATGACATGGCTTAACTCTAACCTACTTACACTAAATTTATCAAAATCCAGCTACATACCGTTTGCTATAAGACGTAATAATTCACCTTCAGACTCTTTCTCGATTACTGCTCACTCATGTCAGGTCCCTTCTACTTCATCCACGTCATGCTCATGCTCTTGTCCTAATCTTACCAGAACAATCAGCGTTAAATATCTAGGTGTACAAATAGATAGTGAACTAAAATGGGATAAACAAATTGATGCACTCTCCACCAGAACCATCCGTCTCATACATATCTTTAAGTCCCTGAGAGAATCCGCTAATCTCGACACTTTAAAAATGGTGTACTATGGCCTCTGTCAATCGGTACTGGGATATTGCATAACGGTATGGGGAGGGGCGGGTAAAACATTCCTTCTCAAACTAGAAAGAGCACAGAGAGCTATATTAAAAGTTATGACCAGAAAACCCTACAGATACCCAACAACTCAACTGTATTCCGACTGTAAAGTTTTAACAGTACGTCAACTCTTTGTGCTCAACTCAGTCCTTAAAAAACATTCATCCCTACCCCCTTCCAACCGAAATAAACGCACCTTTATCCCTCCAAGTACTCCTCATAGAACAGCCTTTGCCAAACATCAGTATCATATTTTGAGCTCTTTCATTTACAGGAAAATTCATAAACACCTAAACATCCTTGATCTGACAAAATGGGGAATTAAACTGAAACTTACAGAGTGGCTACTTCAACAAGACTATGATTACACAGAATCAATATTAACCTACATAACCTAGCACTTGCACATCCATGCACACACACACACATACACACCCACACACACACCCCAACACACCCCCAATCACTGACACTACACTCACATAATTACACCCCCACACATACACATACACACTCACTAGAATTAAATTCATTATTTAATTTAATTTTACTTATATTGTTAAATTGTTTTTCTTTTTCTCATAATTGTTTAACTGTGGGTAGATCGACAGGGTCCTCACCTAGTAAATAGGTAATATATTAAACAATAACATTATGGCCGTCCACTGTCTCTTAAGATACAGGTATACCCTAGTTTAAGAGACAGGGTAACGTAAATTGTCAACAGATGTACCATGTACTTACATCAACATGTTCTACCTTCTAATGTAGTTATATAACCTTGCATAATATCTTGTTTGTAACTAGTATAAGTTTGTTTCACCATCTGTACTTTCGTGAGCAATAAACAATTTATTTATTTATTTATTTATTTATTAACATAAAGCAGCAGTAGCTATTTGTAAAACTCAGTATTTGATGTGGAAGTGTACGAAGGGTGATCTAATAAAATTAATTTCTCTAATCTAAGAATGTTACTCGTAAAAAACTGGTTATTAATAAAAAAAAAACCTGTTTAGAAAGTCTAAGCTTATAAGAAGCAAATATAATAACTTATAAATAGGTGTTAAAACCAGCTTCTTATGAAACGCTTAGCGTTATTTACTTATTTAACATTTACTTACTACAAGTAGCCTGTTAGGTAAAATATCAGAAAAACATCATACTTAAAATATTCACTATTATTCATAACACTTTAACAAGAACGGAACAAAAGAATAGATGCAGTCAAACTGAACTCAAGCTAAAACACTTGTGAAAACGGAATGTCTGGCAAGTCTGGGTCTGAGCCTATTCTTAAAAGGGAAGTCTTATTTGAGAAAAAACCTTACTCTTCGCTAATTGGACTCTTAACTTTATAGCTTTGGTTGTTACGAATGCAAATTGAAGGCCTAAAGTCAGAACTATATTTGTAAGACGAAAAATAACGAGCAAATTGCACAAGCAAATGTCACAAAGATCGGGCAAATAGTCATAGTTCTTATAATTTAACACTTGATAACACTGTGCAATGACTTAAAACAGTGTCTACCTTTACTTCATGCACATAAAAAAAATAACAAAGAACGTCTCATATCTACAAAATCTGCGAAACTTACACAATTATAAGCGAGTGCACCGTCACGGCTTACAATGCTAGTTACCTTGGCCGACCGGCATTAATTTGATGCATTACCTAAAGAGATTTTAACCTACCTACCTACCTATGTTCATTTCGTAAATGAGATCGTTGCTTGAATTACTGTTATTTGGTAAGACTTTGAAACATAGTGCGAAAATTGTGTGTTGATTTTGTTTTTTTTTTTTAAGATTTAACAATGTTTGCTTTACTTGGGATTATGGCAGCCTTCCTTTGATATCAGCGGTTACTTTTCAAACTAAAGTGTAATTAAATTTTTGAGCACGATTTACAAATCTTGCAATAGAACTCTTGGGCTACTTTCGTATATCAACAATTCAAAAATAATACATCAAAAGACAACGAAGCTTCCAAATTCATCAACATTAATTAACTTTGCTTTAATAAAAGGCGAAAATATGTCAGTCAATAAAAGCAAACAGCCCGTGATATGTTCCGGCATATAAAGCTTAAAACAATCTAAATAGCAACAAGGTCGTTACTGTAAAACAAACACACGAAAGATTTATGGACAATATATCCTGAGCTCTCCCTTTTTATCAACAATAAAACATCACGCCTATAATCCCCGAATGGTTGGGCAGAGGTGTGCCTAAAAGGACAGCCACAGGTCCCCAGTTATGTTTATGTCCTATGTATAAGGGGGCTAGCCTATTGCCATTAACCGGGCACAAATAAAAAAAGATGGAAAACCCCAATAATAGCGGCCCGACCTGGGAATCGGACCCTAGTCCCACATAATCGGCAGTAGCGTTTGCGGCCACTAAATCTACGTGGCAGACCATAAATTTTAATACACTATTTTCTATCATAATGGTTTAAGGCAACGGCAGACATAACTGCATGCATGATAAACACACGCAATACGTTTATCCATGCATGCTTGGAAACGCATGTGTGCACTATGCTTAGAACACTCGTGCACGTTCTGGTCCAGCTTAAGTCCAGTGCAGTATAACACACTCATGTGATGATTAATATCTGTGACCGCGTCAGAGCATTATGCATATCAGTGCCAGCCAAGGACGTAAATTATCATTTTCGATAATATAAATAAGGCTTAAAGAGTATGATATTATTTTGGTTTACAATGTTTCCGATGCGAAACTATGACTTCGGCTTTTTTTTTGTAGCAGCCAGGAGTCTGGAATCATGTTTGGTTGGTGGCAATATGTTTGCCCGCTATTACATGGGACTTAGACATAACCGGTGATATGTGGGTGTACCAAAGGCACACCACCTTCGCCTAATTCTTCGAAGAAATACAAGTGTGATATAATGATATGTTTAACCTATGTTTGCCGCTACCATCTTGTTTCCACAGCTTGAGTTTGAAGAAGTTCGCGCTGAAAAGAGAGAAGCTCTCCTCGTTTGCAGCCATCCAGAACTACGCCGCCAATCCTTAATCAAATTAATGCTAACAACAAACTAATCCGAACCAACGCTGACTCGCTCAAAGACACCGAATATCTGCATAACTATTCGAGTTAACAAATAACAATAGACAGTCATATGTTAATACGTAAAGACAAACTGGCACAAGAGCGACCGGTACGTATGTACGTATGTACGTATGTATGTATATATGTTTGTATGACTGTATATCTGTCGGTTTAATTAATATTATACGGACGCGAGAAGCATACTAATGCACCTCGACTTATTACTCACTTTTTGCTAGTGTAAATGTTGTAATATTAATTAAGGAATATGTTGGTTTCCGTGTTTTTTGAGTTACGTTGGTATTGCGTTAGTGTATTGTCTGTTTCGTCATTATATACGTTGTTTTGGAAATAATACTGCAACGGTGTGCATCGTGGTTGGTGAATATGATCGATTTTGAAGACTTTTCTTGTGTCTAACATTGTCCCTTAGTGATTTTCGTTGATGTGGAAAAAGTGTTTGTCTTCCAACAGAATCACATCATCAAACCTTAAATCTACAAAAACTAAAAAAACAATTGTTTATTTCCAAAATCACTTAGGCAACTTCATCACTCCACTCACTTCCATAAACGATTCAAACTCAAACAACACGTTCATAATCAACATCAGCTGATCCATTCACACACCACGTTCAGACCACCGACACAGACACACTTGAAAACATTTGAACGATATCGTACACGTGCAAGAGATAAAAGGTCAATCCCCCCAAAGTTCTCCCGTAAGTTAAGCTTTGACCCTAATGACGTAGGAAAAAGGATATTCGATGTTATGACATTCGTTTCGGGATTGGGAATAATGTTTTTGGCTGTGGGTGGATTATCTTGTTTATAAACTTGTTCGTTATTAGAAAGACGTACTTATTAGTACTTTTATTGGGTTTGACGCCAATTTGCATCATCTTCCTAGACTTAACTTATTTTGAAATCTTTATACAATAGGATGTAGGTATGTAATAGCTTGAAAGCTAATCGAATGCCAAAGACGTTTCCGTCATTAGCAATATTAACATAATCAAGGAAGTTTTGTCGTCAAAGTTATCAACCCAGTTGTTAAGCCTGTATCACTGTGCATTTATTTGTACATTAAGCAAGACTTTAATGTCATTTAAAACCTTGAATCTTACACCAAAATCATTATGACAAAAAGTTTTCAAGTTTCCGGTAAAGAGAGAAATAATACATAAATATAGGTATATAGACTCAGGCCTTTACCATTGGGAGTAGGCAGGAATTACGATGATATGGCTAGAAAGGGCTCATGAGATTACAACTAATAGAAAAGTTTGAAAGAAGGAGAGCTGCGCCGACCACAAATAAATTGGGATAAAGATGATGTATAGTTCTGTTCAAACTTTATGGCGGCTCGGAAGTTAGCTGCGAGTGACGGTTAGAGCAAATATAACGGTTCAAACTTTATCGCGGATCGAAACATCTAACGTAAATCTGCGCAGAATACAATTTTAGGTATCAGCGGGGCGCAGAGGACGCATCGTCTTGACTGTATAATGCGCAGACCGTCACTCGCAGCTAACTTCCGAGCCGCCATAAAGTTTGAACAGAAGTGTACTCGAGCTAACCTTAAAACAGTACAGACCAAGAAAAAGCCGAAGAAATAATTAGGTACTAAGTTATTTACTAGTCTACTGGTCAAATAGCATAGTTATCCGTGCTAAGGTCGTCGCGACCTGCCGCCTGAGGTCGCGAGCTTGTCAATACACACTCTTTTATTTATATTTAGCTTATTAAAACATACTTGTTCACGAGTAGGTAAACGTGATTGTCTTGTTGAGCCGGATATCTCAAGTTTGGAAGGTACACTCAAGTACTTACTATATACGTAATCATGCTCAATGAAACCACATTACGCGTGAGCAAGATAGTTTAAAGAAAAACGTTTGTGATCAAATAATAAACCTTCATGGGCACTTATGTGACGTCAAAAGTCGGGCGTACGATTCCTATTAGTCGTTTCCTATAGAGACGAACCGGCAAGAAACTCCCTCTTACTTTTTTACGACGGAACTAATATTGGGAGACTACTGATAATAAGAATAATAACAGATAACACCACGCTGGTAATCCCCAAAGGGTTAGGCAGAGGTGTACCTAATAGTACACCCACATTTTGCCAGTTATGTTGTTTGTTAAATATGGATAATAATAAAGAAATATTGGCAACTTCAACAAGACCTATAATGAACAATATTACTACAGTACAATAATATGCAATATGAAGGTAAGATTACCGATCGATACACGGCCGTCGAGCAAAAAACAGTCAATGACACAACTGCATTGCACCATTTCAAATTGCCGTGAGCTATAATAATAAGCAGTTTGTAATGTTTCTTATTCGTCATGCGATGACAGTAACTTAAAAAAAAAACAATTTAAAAACGTAAATCTATTGGATATTTCGATTTTTTGCGAGATTTTGGAGTTCCGAAAAAGGAGAATCCAGCCAAACTTACTAAGACTATTCTTATAATAGTTACAGTTAGGCTGAGCAGTATTATTGAAAAAAATATATATATAGTCTTCGCCGAAAGGTACTAACTAATTAAGACCACGAAGACCTAACTAAGACGCTCAAAAGTTGACTGTACTTTTTTTTTTGTGAAAGAGCTAGATTGACCAATATTATTTACTCAAAAGTCTGTCAAAGGAATACCTTCCTTAGTACCACTGTAATTCCAAGCCAATTCTAAACAAAAAAAAAATGTAAACTTATCAACGATAACACATTACCATACCTAGATTTCTCCGAACCATAATCGCTAAGCCACCGGCCTACAATAATCCTTCCATAGTACAAGAACACTATTTTTTATCTATTAATATAGATACAGTACGTCGGTGTGGAGTCACGTTTGTGTTATCTAGCTCCGAAACAATGGCGGTAATCGAAGCTAACTAGAATTAGGATTGACACGTGATGGTTTGTGTTAAGTCAGATATAAGGCAGATGATTACAAGTTGATCTGTTGCAAATAATGTCTTAGTTTCTGTAGTGTTATGGCGATATCTAGACCTATGGTTTTCTACTGTAAGGGATCACTGACGGTCGACCACTTCTCAACCTTATTACTTAGGGTGAAAAGTGGCAGACCGTCAGTGAACTCTGTAGTACACGTTTTATGTGACATCTCTTCTTATTTGTTTCTTCATCTCTTTGATTTACTAACAAAAGCTATTCCATTCCCTACAATATTTCCTTAATTGTTTCTCAACATGTTGTGAATCACTTTCTTTATATTGATTAAAAACTAGGGACATATACTATAAACAAAAATTATATGACTTGTATCAGACGTTCTCCCATTTTAAACGACATTTCTGCCCTACATGGGAATACATAAAGGTACTAGTGACCAGCATTGCCATTTTAGTAAGCAGGAAAATACGTCCCCAATACATCTACCTAGGAGAAAGAAAGTCCAGCCATCCTCGTGTGTGAGGGCACACGTTTTCATAAAACTATCCACGATAAAAACACAATGACATCACCGCAACACATTTCCAAGTCATTATCGCCAGTTATCACTACTAATCTGATAACGTGTTCCTTAACTGTGTGATAACAGGCGGTGTTTTCACACCCGATGATAGTTGGTGCGAAATGGTTTGCCTGATAAATAGCTTGAACTAAATGTATCAGTTAGAAACGATAATTTTGAAAATGAATCAGGTTATGGAATTTCTACGTGGTCATAACAGGCTTCAGATTTACTCAGTCATTATCATGTTCGTTTTCAGCTGGTTGCCACCTAGGCTTGCAGAACAAAATGGACTTTCATTCAATAAGTTCTAAAAGATTGCATGAAATCGCTTGATTGCATTTTAGAGTCAACATTATCTTAGTACAAATCTTCGGCTCATTATAAACTCTATGTCAATTAATATTACTCATAATCAAAGCACTTAACGTACTTCTAATTTTAAACCTGCTAATCAAAGCATTAATTACACTGCAAACAAGCCGCACCTTATTAATACATTTATAAATAAACCACAAGATGCAATAAATAACATCGCTACATTTATTAATAATAGTAACGCAACAAACGAATGTAAAACATTGTAAATTAACATACAAGATATGACTTACAGTATCATTAGAAACTGCTGGTACGTGAGAAAAACAACTAAATGAATGTATCAGCGTAAAGTATTGCAACAAATGAATATTGTTCGTTAACAAAGGTAAAAAAGAGCATAAGATAATAGCAGAGTTAACGAGAGTGCATTTAAGAAAATCTGTTTCAGAGTTTCAACATAAGTCAAGATTTAAGAGTAGAGGCAAGAGCGGCAGTATTAAAATAACGAAGATTGAGTTTTTGTTGGAAGTTAAATGGAATATCAGATAAAAGATTATGGAGAATGTTTAAAGATTCTCTCAGTCACTGTAGAGACGATTGTCTTGTAATTATAGTTAACACGGTTAATTTTGACTGTAGGTTTCGGTAGCATGAAGGTTTTGCTAAAAAAGATTCCGAGAACGAAGATGGCATAGGGCGAATTACTATCTATATTCTGCCATAAAAACAATCCACTAGCCTACTTATTGAACACATTAAAGTCCCCTTCATTGTAGACGCATAGTTGCAAACAATTCTATTCACTCACCAGCCATTTACCCCATAAAGAACCCAACCATGACGATTAGCCTTGAAAACACAAAAGGCGGACATCGACCCCAATCATTAGGACTTCCAAAATCATTCACTTTTGGTGTCATTAGTAAGTGGTTAGCCGAAAATCTAGGTCGCTACTAATTTCACAAATGTAGCAAGCGTGACTGCCGCGTTTACGTCTGCAGTCTTGGACATTTCAAAATAGTCGAGTTTTTGAACAAATACTGCTCTAGTTAAAGGCTCTTTCCTGATTGGTTTGTTGGTAATTAGTTTGCGTTTGCATGTGAACAGATTAAAATGTCACGGAGGCTTGAATTATGTATGTCTTCCTCTTGGATACTTACTAAGTTTCTTGTTAATGATTGCATACTACACAATGCGTGTCAAACAATGGTTGGGCCCAAAATATGTCAGAAGAAATGTGGTTGGTTGAGAGGCCGTTGTTGGAACGGACTGAAGCTTTAACCGTAGCTCCGGAATAGAACGTAAACGACTTTCAAACCATGTCCATGACTCAAAATTTTGATGTCATAGTCAATGTAGTGTTAAGTTAAGTGAACTAGATTCGAACTGAGGTTACAGTTAATCTTTGCTATAGACGTAAAAGCTTGCTAAGCTGGAAATTGCCCAAAATCTCATACAACTTTCGCTTAAGACCAATCAGTTTTACCTGGGAGGTTACTGATATAACCATTGTGTGTCATCAAATTCATGCCCACAAACCTGAATATTTAAGGCAATAAGTTCCGACCACTGTCATTGCAATATAAAACCCACAAGTCCCCAACTTGCGCCGTACACCAAAGCCGTACAAACCAATTGTGTTCTGTTGCAACTCCGGATATCAAGGTCCAATTGCCGCCGTTTCACTCCGACGAAACAAAAACCCGCTACGACCGACCAGCCGTCTATGAAGCGTAAAAATAATGAGAGAAAGAACCTATCGTCTTTATCACACAAATGAAAGTTTATTAATTTTTGAAACTGGGACAGTGTCTCGCTTCTTCAATCCTTTCACATCTAAGCTTTATTAGAAACAAAAGGCTTTAATCAGTGCCAATCGTGCTTAAAAGGTATTAAATCGTAGATATAATTGCCGAAGTTAAGATTCTTGTAGAAATCTTCACTTTGAGACTAGTGACTCACTACGACAGACTTGGCCAAAACTTGTTTTAGTGACAAAACGAAAACTATGAAAAACAACGAAAGAAAAAAGAACTCGACACTTGACGACCTGTTTGGAAACAAAGTCCCGAAGCAAAACGACCAATAATAAGATTGATGTCTAGACCTAGAATATGAGAACTTTTTTCAATGTCCGCTCAAGGTAAGTGACCTTTTCACGGCGTTAAATCTTAGCAAAGCCACTATAACACAGGCACTGTAGATCCACGAGTTATTAACCGAATCACCGAAGCGCGACGCAACGGTATCGGCTCGATCCGGGCACAGATAAAAACTCCACCTTATATCACATTAGCCAAACTGAAATTGTTATCAGTTTGAAATAATAAATCACTATCACAAACACATTCCACGTTCATATGTCACATCACTGAGATTTTATATTTTTCGGAAGAAATATGGTGCGATACGTCCGCTCCGCGCGGCTGCCGAGAGGAGACTGAGGTGGCAGCGCTGCGCCTGCGCCGCTCCGCTTGGTTATCAGCCTTCGGTGGGGCAAAGGGGGTGCAAGAAAGAAAAGTCCGCACGTGATACAAAAGATAAGAAGTTTGAAATTGTGCATTCGACACTGTTTGTTTTAGTTTCAGATACAATACTTCGCGACCACTCATTTTCATGTCAGCGGTTAAATATTTGAGGCAATCTCTCATTTTAAACAAGTCTCACTTAACTTTTTCAAACAGTTGAACATTTTGTTACACAATATTGTAAGGCTTAGAGAGGCACTCACAAAATTCGCTGCAGATTTTTATTTTTTATTGTATCGGCAGATGGTGTCTGGCGAGGCTTCAAAACCGGCTTTTTGGGAATAGTTTCCGTTGTTTTTTTTGGGTTATTTTTTACATTCCACGTATTTGAGTTGAATTTATTTATTTTAGACTTTGAGAGGTAAGAGTATCGCGATTTTTAGCCAATCTCATCTATACGTGGTTATTGTTTGAAAGGGCCACTCTATATTATTGTTCCGCAAGAGATATACTTTATGCTTAATGATAAATAAACTAAAGTGATCATTATCTGTATTCTTCTTAGCGTGTCGATGGCAATTTTTTATTGAATGTATTCGGTCCAAAATTCAGCTATGCGAACTCCGCTCGCTGATGCAGTCATAAGATCGTCAAGTGCGCAGGTGTTAAGGTCATCTTTATTGCAATAGTAACACATTATCTTCCTCCAAAATCCTGCTAAGCGTTGGTAAATCGATCGTTATCCTACTTAATAGCATCCATTGTACCGGTAAACGAAGCATTGGGAAAGCCCAAGATTAACATTGAAGACTCGGAAGATATACATGAAGAATAGACAATCTCCTACAATAAAATCACGAAGAAACATCATTAATAAGACCTAGAACAAATGAATGAACATATTTCGAAAGATAAAAAAAACATTTAGACAGTCATAATTATAAACGGCCTCACTGGCTGGCCTGCCTGGCTATCGACACGGGGTAAGCCCAAGAATTTAATTAATGGTGAAGACCCGAAAGATATAGATGAAGAATAGCCTAGTATCCTATAATAAAATCACTATAGAACATCTTAAGCAAGAGATAGAACAAATGAATGAATATACATTCGGAGAAACAAAACATATAGACAGGCATATAACCGTCCTCGTGTCAAAAGTAAACACATTTATGAGTCATTTCAAATTAAAGGCGATCACGTTTCCCCAAGACGCGTGTTTCACGCAGTTTATGTTGTAACTATAGCAACTAATAAGTTTGGCGGTTAGATTAAATAATCAGGTTCCGTGAAATTGATAATAATTAAGGTTACCTGTTTCATCTGTGTGTATACTTTTAGTGAGCTAACGGGTTCGTTATAACATCTTTTAATAGAAATGTTAAATAAATTAGGACCGTTTTCCCGTTGTAACGAGATATGAGGCGAGGCTTTCGTACGTAAGGTATTTTTTTCTATTTTTCATAACATTACATTGTGGCTGCTACTGAGAAAATTCCTGATGGAAAAACCCAATAACACTTTGCCCGACCCGGGAATGTAACCCAGGACCTCGTGCTCAGCAGTCGAGTTTGCGACCACTCGACAAACGAGAATGTTGTATTATCCAGTCTCTCATCATAAAAGACTAAACCCTTTTTTCTATAAGAACTCTTGCAATAATCCTTGAAACGAAACAAAACGTAGGCGTAAAGCGCTGAACCAATAGAAGCCATTCCAAATCAAACCATTGAATGTTTACTGAAAAGAATTTCTACAACGGGCTTTTAACCAACGTATTAATTAGTTAGCAAAACTGCAGTTCGCAGGTACTCGGCAATAGTTGAGGAGTACGATTTATAGCAGTTTCAACAGGTTAAACTCAACCTGCAGAATAGATGAAAATACTTCAGAAGTCTCCTCAAACATGGTTGCAAAGCATTGCAGGTTTGTATTAGTTTCTCCATTTTGCTATTTCGAAGCTCGACTGGATTTGAATTTCAACAGTGCACGTTCGTTAGCTTTAGAATACTTTAGATGGAAACTTCATATTATTTTGTTCGTTCAATAAATATGCTAATTTGTTTTTCTCATAATTTATCAAAGCCATGCGATTGGAGAGGCTTATCTTCAGCAGTAGATGTTTTTAAGCTGATGACGATCAAAGCGTATAAAAGGTTTATGTCATAGGGGTTAATCTAAGTATATGTTTGCGTGGTATGCTGCTGTGCTGATTGTATCACAAGACCTGTAATGATTGGGTGATGAGGCGAAGGTCATCAGCATAATCATCGTCTACCTACGCTTATTCCTTGGGGTCGGCGGAACACACATTTCTTCCAATCCCCCTTTTGTCATGCGTCACAGTATCATTTACTACTTTTTCTTTCATAATTATCACCCATCCACCACCTACCACCACCAGCACCCATATTTTCTTTGGCCTTGTAAAAAACCCTGCTGATCCCACTAATTTAAACAAATTCAATTGCAAAATTCATTTCGAAAAGCGAAACCAAGCTAGTTCGGTCATGCACACTGCAAACGAATGATTCACCGCTGCGTTAGAGCATGCGTTCATTTGCATTTTAAGCGCCAACAACTATATACGTCAAATTAGAATGGTTTTAGAGCCGTAAGTGATCTGGTGGTCTATAGCGTGAACAGCTTATTGGATGCGGATAATCTTACTCAAGATGTTAATGGAGGTAGCTCTTTTGAAGACATTCATGTGTTCCTCGGCGCAGGAGCGTAAGGAATGATATTAAGTTTTCCCTCACACTATAAGCGAATTTTTTAATGAATGCCTAAAAATTATTGAACTGTCAAGCAGAACACCTATACAGGATGAAGGGGACAACAACGCTAAAACGAAATACAATGATATGAATCTAAAAAGGAAATGTATGGAACAGCAGATTTAAGAAAAAATACTATTCATAAAAATATTAATGGTAATATTTTTTTTAAAGGTTCGGAATGATATACTGAATGCCTGACAACCGTATGCGTCGGTGTCCCTTCCACTTGTATTCAGGAATTTATTTGCGTTTAGTGGCAGTGAAAACTGGCATAAAATTTCGCCAGTATATCGTTTGTTTGCAACAATAATGACATAACTCGAAAAATAAGAAATACAGGACAGCTTTTTTGTAAGTTCTAAAAATATTTTCAGTATATCGCCAATATTTTTTTTGCATAGAGAAACTTTTTATCAAAAGATTAAAGGTTTATTTTACGTATTTCGTTACTTAATTTAATACTTGCTTTCCTTAATTTTATATTCAACTACAAACAACATCGAAAAATCTAAATTTTTGAGTTATGTTATCCTTGTCGCAAACCAGCGATATTAAGTCCCATGTAACAAGACTTTGCCAACCAAGTAGGCCCAAGTCGACACTGATATTCTTTTGATCATCCGTAATATTAATAACTGAAAGGAGTTCAGCATCATTTTCTCTCATCAATCATTCCTCAAACGCCAAATTCAACAACCACCAAGTGTAGACCAACTGAACCTTCATCATGTTTCTTAAACCTTTTTTTACAACACAGCTTCACCAGTTAACTGTCTTGTAACAAGATGGTAGTAACCATCGAGTTAGTCGCAGTCTGTGAAGCAGTGACTCACCTCCGGTAGAGCGTATAATTGTTAGCGGTCTGCTCCAGTGGTGCCGGAGAAATTTGTACCGAATCGCTGGTGTAGCCCTCCCCTTGGCAAAAATACGTGTTCTTGGAGAACCTTGTTGGACGTTTGCGGTTAAGTTTGTTTGTTTGGATACTCATGAAAAGTGAGGTGGTTTTCTTTAAATCAACATACTCACACGGTACTACAAAATGTTTTAGGTAGAAAGCAATAGTTAATTTACACGAGTGATGATTACAGCCTTTAATATTCCCAATGTTGGGACTGAGGACTTCTGACGGACTTCCTATATATGAGAACCTTTACCTAACGGTCTTGTCTTTGCTCTCTCGTATGCTGTGTTAGTGTTAAATGCGTGCACTTTACTAGAACAGCTGATAGATGCAAAACTAGCCGAATTATATGCTGAATCAATTTAGATTCCCATCAACACGCTAAGAAGAAATGTTTATTATCCCAATTCTAAAAGCCTGTTCTAAAAAGTGACAAGATAGTCAGATACATAGTAATTCCAGCTTCGCAGCAAAAGATTGGTGTATAGAATCGTATCTTTCTCACAATAGCGGCAGAGCTCGGGTTTCCACTACCGAGCTAATGGCTGCACGCTCTAGTAGCTATGAGTCACCGGCAGCGGCGTTCAACAAACTAGCCGAGTTTATTGTTACCGATTTGTTGAGCATCGGTAACCAACAACTGTATTTGCAAAAGGTACCAAGTCTCTTGTCTAAGGCCGCTGGATTTTGGAAAAAAATAAATATTGTTAATAGTATAAATTGTGAAATTTCTGAACAGGAAAATGGCGAAACAAGAGTAGAAGACACAAAAGCAAGCACAAAGCTAAGAAGGAAATATGTATGGTTCCAACAATGACTTATAGAATACTCCTACTAGTTGTTTTGTTGTGTGCTTTGGAAAAGAATAATAAAAGGCTGACATAATTTTTGCTATCAAAACTTAACAATGAAATCTGTAGGACCAATGCACCTATAGATCTGGCTGCAGTGAACTTGTAGGTGTGGTGGTGAGGGAAACTCACTAACTTTTCTATTGTTATTTGAGTAATTCCTTCACGTGACAGAGGCTTATTTCCTCCAGAAGGATAACAGACTGTTATTACAGTCAAAATCTGTTATAACGACATCGACAATACAAGTCATATTTGGTTGTAAAAACCGATAGTGGTAACAACCGGTGATGTTTTCGAGGTACAAAGTATTTAAACCTATGATTTTGGTCAATATAAATAACAGATATTTTGTTCTAAACGATGTCGTCGTAAACGGTTTTAACTGCATCGTGTTATGATTATTAGAGTTCACCAGCCACATCCATAGGACTAAATCACCAACAGCACAGTCTACGGAAGACACGCAAACGATCGATGAACGTCAAACGAACGCCGGCAATAATTGAAAAACGGTTCATTTCCGCGCGGCGACCGCACTAGCATGTTTGTACATTGCATGTACCACTACAGTTATCAATAGTAGTAACGCGATATTGTGGAGTTTCACTTTTTAGCACTGAATATCTGTTACTAGCTTTTGTCCGCTGTTTTCGAGTTTGAAGTCCCAGCGTTGAATGGTAAACTTGGGAGCAGAAATAGGTGAAACGGAGTTACATTCAAAATCATGGTAGAACATGCATGTTCCACATAATAACGCGTTATTGTGGAGTTCGCCATTTAATACTGCATATCTTTTACTCGCTTTTGCCCACTACTTCTTCCGAGTTATCATCTGCATAGCCTTTTACCAACTATGTTGGGGTCGGTTTCCAGTCTAACCGAGTGAGAATGAGTAGGTACTTACCAGTATTTAACTTTACCAGGATTTTCCCGGAAAATATCCCACGGTAGCGTACTATCAGGATAAAAAGTATCTAAGTTCTAACCTTGATGATAGTTTATCCGTGTTCCAAATTTCATTAAAATTCGTTGAGCCGTCGAGGCGTATAAAGGCATCAAGTCAGACAGTCACTTTGTCATTTATAATAGAAGAATGGATGAGTGCCTGACGGATTCTTTGAAAATGGCTCAAAGGAAGATGAATAAAAGCTAAAGATTACTTTAGTCACGTTAACTAAAGGATTTTGGTGGTTTTGACAGGTTTAAGGGACGGTGAGTCGCGTTATGGCAGTGTTTTGACTTTTGACCCTTATAAGCTGGTTTCTGATTCAGAGAAAACAATATTGACATTGCCTTCATCATTCTGGTACTCTATCAAAATGAATGTATGATACTGGAATACGTACAATGAACTGTTGTATAATATAGATCTAGTATAGTATACGCTTTCTTCTGTACTTCATATAAATGGCGTTTTCTTTTTTTTAAACATAGGAAACGTTCTTAAATCAAACTTTTTTAATATTCCATTCAAAACGTGCTTTGGAATAATCAAATATTTATTTCGGTTAAATTAATACTAATTGGCAGAACTGGATCTACAAAAACGTATGTCAATCATAATCTAATAAGGCGTAAAGGCGTTCAAGTTATCAAACAAGGTATCTTAATTAATTGATACTGCTTTATAGAGCAGTTGACCTCAAAGGTATGGGCCTAGCGACGATGAATTACGATACACTAATTTAGTAAAGAACCATAGTGGACATTGTGACGATTTTGACTTACAAGGTGTAGTTTTGCAACCTCGTCAAAATTCAGGAGGTTGTCATAGAAGACGTAAACAATCAATATAAATTACGGTACCTAGTCGATAATAATGAACGCTGTTTTTTTTAGTTGTTTTAATTTGACACTATTTCAGAATGAAGCCCTTTTCAAAAAAGGAGAATCACCCGTTTATCGAATAAACGTCTGCGTTTGTTTGTGTGTGTGAAAGCGCGGTCATAGGGCTCGTATTAGACGGGCCGCGTTTTAGTAGGGGTGGTGGTACACTTATCGATTTCCGATATTAAAAAAAAAAACATGAAAAATTACTTATCCATTTTATTATTGATTCGGGACGAGAATCATTAGCATAGTTACCTCCTTAAATTTGACGAGTATGCAAAGCAACAGCTTGTACAGTCCAATTTTCATGAGAAAATATGTATTTATATGTATAGGGTAGAAGGTACACCGACGCACAAACGGCTACCACGTACCTATTCAGTATATCATTTTCAGCGTCGGTGTGGCAGTGATAGTCTAGTGTTGTGATCGATGGACTGCCAAGTCATAGGTCTCGAGTTCGTACCCAAGACACGCACCTCTGATTTTTCGGAATTATGTGCGTATTGTACCTATAATTATCACTTGATTTTCGGTGAAGAAAAAAAAGTGAGGAAACCGGCATGCCTGAGAGATATTTCTCGACGGCATGTAAAAACCAATTCAGAGGCCCATGGGCGGCATAAAGACTCTCGACACTAGGTTAGGCACTAACCACACGATAAAGAAGAAGCGCCGGTGTCTCTTCCACCGTGTGTATTACTTCATATGAATTTAAAGAAAGAAAGAAAAGTATTTATTAGTCTCGCACTGGACAAAACAAAGTGGTAACTTGACAATAAAAACAAGATTTAAAAAAAGTAAACTAATTTAAGGCATCATAAGTATCTGTGTGAAGCCCTATAGCTAAATTATCATTAGGTACTTTACTATTAGTGGTGTCTTCAGCATTAGCAGGTAACATGTACATACATTTGGACAATTTTATCATCGCACATAAGCACAATATTATGACCAGTAGTAAATACCGTTAAGGTTTACTTTGCATTGAATGGAACACAGCGAAAGGCCGCCAATACTCCACTAAATATAATTTCAAGTTTAAGCTTTAAAGGTCACCACCATAATGTATTACATTCTTTTCTGATTAATTATTTAAGTATCATTTGGTTCAGACATACAGACGCTTCCTTGGCTTGAAACTTTCAATCAAATATCAACTTTATATTCATATGCATAAGAGACATATGTTTCACAATTTAGACTACATAATGAAGGTCAATAACCCCGCAGGTACGTGGGTTGTCTAAATAGGACCAGTACACAAAACTAGATATACAACAGGCTCGCCTACAAATGTACTTATTATCCATATTTGTCTTTACAAGCAATTTGGGTTACTACTAACAATGATCATTCGAGATTTATTTATTAAATATTTAAAGCAAAAAAAGAAACAATGAATTTACTCAATTACACAGGTTACTACGTAAAACCATAATCCAACTGTCGCAAGAAACATAATAAGGCAAAGGCGTTCAAATGGAAAATCAGGAAACCTGGTTGAACTGTCCTGAAATTATTTTTACTTCAATGGACAAGAAGAAAGCTGCTATAATTTACGTAGCAAGATTTTCAATACATAAAAGAGAGAAAAAAGATATCCACATAATTATTTTTGGGCTAATTCAACCTTTACCTTCCTCATCATTCTCTTGTCCCTTATCCCAATTTAATCAGGGTAGGCGCAGCATATCTTCTTCTTCCACAATTCTCTTTTACTTCGTCATATCGTCAGACACTTCTTTTCTAGCTATATCAATTCATCACACAGTTTCTTTGGTCTTCCTCTACTCTTATAGTCGACTTCCCTCTCGACGTTTTCCTCATTTCTCCGCATCACATGCCCATATCAAGACAACTGACTACCACACAATTTTTACCTTCTTCCGTCTACTGAAACCTTCCCAATATCAACTCTTTCCTGTAAGTCTTTAGAAAAAACTCAATAATTCAGAAGTGTACACAAAACACTTAAAAATATGCCCAGGCCATAATTTACAGCGCTGTCACCTCCACCAGTTGAGAGCCTCCGGCATTCATGAAAAAAAAAAACTGACATTGACATAATTTAACCTCCCAAGTCGTTCTTACAAAAAGGTTTTTTAATAAGTCCGTTGTAAGCTGTTGGTAGTTGATTGTGACTTGTAGTGACTGTGCCGAGGTCGATGGCCAATCGGATTGGTATTACGTCATACGGTATTACTGTAATAATAGGTGTCGGAAGGAATACCATGTGAATCACTGGCGGCACATGGATTTGTAAGCCGCCCGAAGAAGTAAAACACTTGAGCCGTACGGACTAGATTCATAATTTTGTTACAAATAATGAGAGATGACGTTAAGTTATTTCACTTATTTGTCACGTTTCGGTTAAAATTATTTAAATAGGAAAAAAATACTAATTAACTACAATGTACGACTGACTGTCAACATCTGCCCGTCTAACTGGATGCAGCTGAATTTCAGTATTTTACATGGAGCGACTAATTTAATTATTATTCATATTGTTTTATCCATGATGAATATCACGGCCTTTTCGCCTATAAATCACGTATTCTTCATTCTCTTTAGTAAAAGACAATGATATTCAAATTCGGCCAACCCGGCGCCCTACAGAATCGACACCGTATCAATCAGTGACAAAATGGTTCAAGCGATCAAGCTTGACATAATAATATTACGTCTAAAAGCCTATCAATGAGAATATTGTAGCTTAAATTACGTTGCCTCATAATTACCCCATTCCTTATTTCTAATTCATGACATAACCAATCAACTGTAATTATAAATCGACTACAGAGTCCTACTGTAACATTATAAATCAATACACAGCGAAACGACGCCACCGTACCCCGAAGTGCTACCGGCAGCGCCATCTAGTATGTAGTAGCGACAATGTACAGCGCCCTCCCAAACGTTTCATAAAATGTTTTTAACCACATCAAACTGAATATTTCCAGGAAAACTAAAATGTATCATCCTAGTCAGTTTTTATAGAATGAAAAAGTGTATTTAAAAAAAATATGAATCCATTCAATTACAATATTTTTTTCCAGACCACAACAGTGAATTTTGTTCAGCTATTCGCCACTAGGTGTCGCTACGTGTTCGTACATGAATGAAACTAAACTTCAAGTTGTCCACTTCTTATATCGTAATCTGTATTGAGATTTCAATAAAAACAAAGTATTTTAGAATATCGAACAAGGAACAATGAGACAATGTGCCGTGAAAATTCGAAGCATATTTTTTTTTCTCTTTTTTCAGCGTCTGTTGTCGTTAGTAGCATCGTTGACTCTCTTGAACCACGAAACGTTTTCTGAATGTTTTTTCGTCATCCGTCACTTTCTAATCAATTGTGATCTATGTGCAATAAGAACAAAAATTGTCCGAGATTGCAAACAACGAGGTGAAAATATAGTCAGTCAAGCGTTTTATGTAATTTTCGTGCAGTTTGACGAAACGCCATTACAGACTTTGGGATAGAATTTGACTGATTTTTGGAATCACAGATTACAATCTTAATGATTATTTGCAAGTATAATCTGAGCAAGATCACTTGAGATTTCGACGCGTTTGTGGCTGCAATACGCCCCGTCTCACAAAGCTATATTGCAGATAACCTGTGAGGCATGAAATCAGGCAATCAATCAGACTGAACTGACCTACAAACGCAGGCCTTTAACAAATCACCCCTGCAGCTGGGGTGTGAAACAAGGACATGTTTACAAGGGCAATTAATAAAGGTATTAATCTTGCCAACATTAGAAGCACTTACTGGCTTCTTAGACGTATCATCAGAACCATCATCATCGAGGTATTAGGTAATACTTTGACCTGTATTCTCCCAAAGATCTAAGTTCTTAATCGTTCGAGATTTACGTTCTGGAACGAACTACTAGCTCGACTTTTTGACTAACTAACCGACTCTTTAGCAGTTTAAAAGTGCCGCTAAATGGTTTTAATTGATACAAATTCTTTGAGTTAGAAGGTTCCTCTTTTCATACATAAAATAAACTCATGCCTTTTTCCCATGAGGGTTCTTTTTCATAATTATTCCATTTTGATTAAAATATTGGTCTCTTCAATAAAAGTTAAGCTTATTCCGTCTTCTCTATACCTATACATTCGAAGGTCCTAAAACAAAACACGCTAGTACGTCCTAATTCCCGTACTAAATCAACTTCTCAACTCCTCATACCGCCGTATCTTCGGAACAGTTCTGGTGGGCGTTCGCGTGCATCATGCTCATTACTAAGTTCTGTCGTGTAGCTATGACAGTCGCCGTCTGTCGTGTGTCAGCGGTAGATAAAACTGTCTGGCGTAGGATGGAACTGAGTGAGGACTATGTTTAAAACCACGTTCCCGTACTTATGTTTTTACTTCGAAAATCATCGGAAGCAATCAATGCAACTAATTAATGGCTGTGTTAATGTCAACTGGAATTATGATGTGGTTGGTCTTTTACATTCTTGACAAAATTTTGTATGACCAAATAGCATTGTATTTACGTATGCGTAAAGGCCTGACCTCAACATAGTTGAGAAAAGTCTAGGAAATGGATGATGTCATTCCTGACCAACGGATTGATTTACGGCTAACTTATTGGCACCCCGTGAAAGCATGGGTACCAAAGAGGCTTAACCAAAAGGACGATGACCCAGAATTAATCTGGACTACTAAGAGCTAATTATAAAATCAGGTGACATCGCGTGCAGAACATTAATAACTGAATAGGTCGCATGGAGGTATGGCAATTGACACTGTCTGGCTAGGACTAGGCTAGGCTTAGAACCAGGCAGCCATTTTGTAAATATTTGACTGCAAGCCCATTTAGCATTATGTAAAAATATCAAAATCGTTTGAAGTCATAAATAAAGCATGTTTAACGGTGCCTTTACTACGTTATGGACAAAACCTTTTGAAAACAGGAACTATATTTGTGCAATATATAATTACAATGAAACAACATATAATTTTCTATCTATGGATCTATCTATCTTTTATTTGCAGCTACGCCAAGAGCTGTGAGTCATCATCATCATTCTCCTGCCCTTATCCCAATATATTTGGGGTCGGCGCAGCATTTCTTCTTCTGCCATACTTCTCTGTTACGTGTCATCTCATCAGACACCTCCTTTCTTTGAAACAGCTTTGAGAAATGGACGAAATATTTAAAGAAACGACATTCAAGCTAGAGTGCTAAATTGCATTTAGCCGTTAACCTCAATCGACTGGCTGATGACTAACTTAGACACGTTCAATTAAAGTTCAGTTCAAGTTTGCGCATAAATTCGGAACACCTCGATTAGGAAAACCAGCACACACACATATTTATTCATATAGCATATGAATAAATTTCGACAATTTATCACTTTTGCATCTTCGGTTCGTAACTTTTGCAAAGTTAAGGTTCCAAGTTAGATCAATATTGAAGATTACAGGAGTTAGGAGGGTAACGAAGGTAAATTGTATCGGGATGTTGGGATTAGGAAATCGGAAGCTGTAGAATACTTTGGGGAACGGCTTACGCCCCGAAGCACGTTCTCCCCTTCTACTTAAAGCGCAGGGTCGGGACAGGGCTCGGCGCTCGCTAGCAAACAACAAGTCTCCCAAACTGATCAGGTTGCTGACACGTTTATTTGTTTGGTTAACATGAGACGGCCTAATGCCAAATATATTTAATCTACCTAAGATATTAGGCATTTTTTAACCAATATAATTTAAAGAAGAAAGGCTCATGTCATCAGCAAGATACTGTCTGGTCTAGACCTGATTGGTAAGATCGAGTAAAATTGGTCTGATTTTTCCACAATTTATGAATAAACCATCAGAATCACACATTCAAATGACAAGAGCTTCGTCTTGACATAATTTGGAACTGATTACTCAAACATTATGGTTGAATATTTGTGAAAGCGTAACTGAATTCATGATTGTCGTGATGAACTAACATTAGGAGACATTACTGATATGTAAATCGATTATTTGAAGCTTGAAGAGCTTTCGAAGTCTACATCATTTGTCTAATGTTTTGGTTCATTTGAAAAACATTTTTCCTCACAGGTGAGAAAACACGACCTCAGAATTTTTCTAGACGTATTAAGCAAGCGTGTTGATCTGATCAATACTCACTCTTTCTTTGGACGTGAAGATACTTTTGACCTACAGTATAAAGATTACAGGCAAGCAGACTTTACGATACCTGAGATGCACATAAACTTAAAGGAAAGTAAGCCATTAGTGTCCCCTTCCCTTTTAATAACAGTGACACTAACAAGACTTTCAAAGACGTAAAACTTTTTACATTAATCTTCATTATTTTCAAGAACATGTTCCGTGAAAATATGACGTTAGGTATAAATTCATTTTCTTTCTAAGCACATACACCTGTGAACATAATGTACATGCGTGTACGTACATAATGTATGTGTGTTTTGTAAACTATGTGACAAATATCTAGCATCGCATCCTTTACACACAACATAAATCTTAACTGCTTTCAAGAGCTTTCCAGTGTCATAACTATTATGGAATAATGACTCGAAACGCTGTTTAGACGTGCTTTATTCTTTGCGGTGTCAAATAATTACAAATCTTCGACGCAATAATCAACGTTTACATAATTTATGTCAAACGCTAACAAATCATACGTCAATTTACATCATATTGTAACAAATGATTGGTCATCCTCATCATCGACAACATTAGATAAAACGTCACATATAAGTAAAACAACGCAAATAAAATGATAGCAAGGGGTCATAAATGTCAGTTACGACTATCTAGAAGCGTGTATCATCAGAAGCGGGAAAAATAACTGGGGTCCTACCATCACCTATTAGCATAATCATAGCATAACCAGCCTATAATGTTCCTACTGCTGACACACAGGCCTCCTTTATATGAGAAACACTTCATATTATTTAAATCGAGTATTATTTAAATCTTATTTCAGTATGGGCTAGATATGGAGCAAGAAGTCTTAAATAGCACCGTCTCTTTCCCGCACTGTTTTTGTTTTATAATGATCAAATTTTATAATCATCATATTTATTTCGTCATTTTGTATGAATGGACATTTGTTACTCTTTCACGAAAACATTTCTTGAACGGATTCGGATGAACTGAAAATTAAATTGCCGCCATAAAATGAAGTGAAGGGCGCATCATAGGCTTTCGAATGACATATGTCTCATCACTGTTAAACGCTTTTTAAATTGATCCATGGTTGTTTGGCAAACACCTAGTTTATAACTGGATTAACACATAGGATATTCTTTCCCGGTACATGAACCCGTGGAAACTAACTAATTATCGAATTCCACGCGGGCGATGCCGCGGACATAAGCTATTTCAAATATTACTGCTAAGAGATGGTGGTACAGGCCCCGATCTCATATTCTCAAACTCGTCAGTGTCAAAGATAAACGCGTTATCAAAACGTGCGATAAACTTGAAAACTGTACGTTCACAAATGCCGTCTATTTTTATATTCAGTATTTACTTACATATTTAGTTTTAGACGTCAGTGTTATTTGTTTTACAGTTTCTGTATGGAAACAAAGTCATGTGGTGTGAATACGAAATACTTCCCGATGGCGTAAGAATTGTTGATGTTGAATGAAATATTCAGGAAGAGAAAAGGTTTTACATTAAACATATAGCTGTGATTAACATCTTGCTTTCTAGGAAATATTGAAAACATTATTGAAATAAACGATATTTCCACTCTGCAGAAGTGACCTATAGTAAGTATAGCATTTCACCTTTAAGTTACGGTGCCATGTAATAGGGGATATCGTGTGATACGATATTTCTATTTCGAACAAGGATAGGTTTTCTGACCAAGCACACAATGTTGTTAAAGGCTCACAGATACGCTAGCTAAGCTCTCAATGCACTTAGTACTTACTGAATTCAGTTTTCCAGCTAAAGTTGCAAGCAGCGTAAGTTGGTCCAAATATACGTCTAAAGTTTGTCATGTTGGCACTTTTCTATTCACTATAAGTGCGACATCACTAACTCTATCAATGACTTAAAATAGATGAAAAAGTATGATATTGCCTTTATTACTGAGATAAATAATTATTGAGAGTAAGCAGAATTGTTACTGAAGGCCAAATGTGTGTACTTGTGTTTAACAAATAAATGTTTTCATTCATCCACATCAATGCTACCAAAAATCCCCGTACTCTATCCTTTTTTAAAAACAGACAAAAAAAAACTGGAAAATTTACTGAAAATGTATTCCAAACATTATTTAACAGTATCCTTTTCCGTCATATATAAATATGGGACGTATAATTTAACAGTTTACTTACAAATTAAGCTAAATAACTGTATAATTTGAAATTAGCCGTGGGAACCAGACAACAGAGGCAGAAACGAACACAATTACGTTTCAGTTTAGCAAAAATGCAAAACTGTGATACAAGCACGGATTTTTTAGTATCAAGAAGTTATAAGATGATAGCTTAGAATGAGCTATTACAGATTATTTCACAGGTAAACTAGTTTATTCACACCTAGTGTACTGCACTAAAGATGTACCAAAGTAGAACTCTAACGTCCGATAGATCGAAAAATTTAATTATGCTGAAAATCTTCATTTGGTTATGGAACCTTACAGAACGGAATCTAGGATATCTAAGATTCCATAAGTTTATAAGAAATAATCCATAGGTAAGTTCAGGTCTTGGTTCGTCACAAACTATTTCTAACAATGTTTTAAATAAAGACGACAACATAATCAAACCGTCAAAAACTTGGTGAGAAATGAGTTCCCAAGAACCACCTTTTGGACTCATGCTATGCCTATATTTCGCCATAATTCCTATGTTATTAGCTCATTGTAGTTTCTGCCAGTTAATATGCTATGTCAAAAGATTCTTTGTGACAATCTTATGAATACTATGTACGTACTTGTAATCAACGACTTCCCACAATTAGTTGAGTAATGTCGCTACCAACCACACAAGTAAGTATGTCAACTAAGTGTTTTAAATTACCTACCCTATGTTTCTAGGTACTATAGTATATTATTCAGGTCCAATTTTGGGCAATGTTACCCAAAGCTATCCCATACTTTTCCGTATTTTGCCTTTTCTGTCCTCATGAACGCTTTAAAGTCATTTCAAAATATAAATAAAATGGTACACGATAACTCCATTATCTGACCACCACCCTAACCAACAATTTACCCAATTTGAAAGCCCTTTTCACCCGTGGAAAGGCTATTTCCTATGCTGCGGTTTGACCCTAAAACGCTGGCATTTTAAATCAGGCCTCCACTCGACGAAAACCTTTTCCAGGACCCATTTACCTATATAGGAACCCTTTTAACACGCCAACCATGTAAGAGACCTCGTTGACAAAGTCAATTTCGAAAGCGTTAACGTTTGCAAAGTGAAAATTGAATTTCCAATTTTCTTATCTACGGTTTTGTGGTGAGCTCTTGGGTCAAATCGATTAGGAGTTGTTTAGTTGTTATTCTGTTTTTGGTGTAGTAGGTACCTGAATGTATGCCACGGTATGTTTTGTGAAACTCCACTTGTCGAAGTCGTAGTTCCGTAGAAAGTAAAAACCCTAAAAAGGCGAAAGTTTTGACAGCGATTCACGTCCTATCGGCCATAATTTAATAATAAAAAGTAATAAACACTCGCGCTGCTTTCATTGACTAGTAATAGTTCTGTTGAAAACTCGTCAATAAAGTCAAGAAAAAACCTCCAAGTTTTCCATGAGTTTGGGATCCTACTGGGTTATTGTATCCTGATATTTACGAGAAATAATTCATATATTATATTATCCCAATCTACCTACAAAAGGAACTGTGACAATTTCGCTCCCACAACAAATTGCATTCCAAAAACCGATACGGCAACATATCTCTCCATACTCCGTATACAGCTAAAAATAATGGGCGGAACACACGTGCGGGTAAATATAGCGCGGTCGCGTTCAAGGAACCCGCGATATTTGTTTACGAACCGGCTGATTGTGTAACCGATTCGTAATGACTGCGTGTCAAGGAGGGTATGAAGTTCTTGGAGTTTATAGTGGTCGGAATAAAGACTATGTTGTTAAAGACTTAAGTGCGATAAGTAGAATCAATCGATGTATTCCTCTGACTGTGTCGACAGCAATGTTTATTGAATCGACGTATAAGCAACGGAATTACTTGTATACCAATAGGCTCGACAAATAGTAGGTACATGGGACTCAAACATAAAAATTAATTACTTTAGGTACAGTCATGATTACCATTACTTCAGAGATTAAAGGCGTTACGTTTCATTACGTCCGATAGTACTCAAAGTTAAGATTCCATTTTATCACAGGACGAGCTTCGTTTATCGTTTCCTCACCATTAGCAAATGCTTTTAATTTCTAAAATGTAAATACAAGCCCTAAAATTTGAAGTACTGAGCGAAATCCGATCTCTTTCAATTTCTAATTAGCATATTAAACTACATCGGAAATCAAACGGTTTAAATCAGCGCTTAATTACTTTCGCCCATCCGCGGTAAGGAACGAAGATCATTAATAACTGCATATTAAACGGATCATTTGCATATACGAGTCAGTTATGGTAAATTTAATCACTCTTTCTTTCATATATCCCTGCGAATCGAGGTTCGAGGGCAATGGTATTAAAAAAAACCATAACAGAATATCACGCCTCTTATCCTCGAAGGATTAGGCAGAGGTGTAACTAATAGTGCACTCACATTTCGCCAGCGCACCCACATTTCGCCAGTTGCGTTTAAGTCCCATGTTACTAATTGATGGCAATCGAGTCTATATTTCCATCAACTGGGCAGATAACCAGACTCCGTAGCTAACAGAGAAATTACTGATAAATAAATCCTTTGTCTAAACTGGAAATGAAACCGTCATGCCCAGCAGTCACGCTTACCACCACTAGACAATCAATAAGGCAATAGGGCAGTGATTCTTCCACACATCAATCAAAACATTTAAATCCATTCCGATATTAATCGCATTAGTCACAAACTATCACTTTTAAATGCATTTAGTTAGATTTCGTAATGCATCTAGCATGCAGTCGGTATCTAGGTATGTGTGTCGCAGTAAAAAAAACTCCCGATCGCCTTTTTCGAAGTGTGCTAACGACCGACGCACGCGCCTGGGCGTACAGTTGGATAGAGAAGTGAAAACGTTACATCGAAATTTTTGTTTTAAATGTAGGTGTTATTGATACATAATCGTTTAAGCACGCGATGATTGGATAACTTTATGCGGATGTTTAGCCTATTTTAGGTAAGCTAGGTTGCTGCCTTACCTTTATGGTCATTAAATTCAAAGTGAAGGAAACTTTTTTAACCGACTTTCAAAAGGAGAAGGCTTCAATTTGTCTGAATGTATTTGTTTTTTGTACACAATCATAAAATATTACAAGAAACTAGTTAAAAATGTCGTTTCGTTGATCTCTAGCGGGAAACACGACCTCAAACGTTTTTTATATAACTCATCATCTGCCTAGCCTTTTCCCAACTATGTTGCGGTCGGCTTCCAGTCTGACCGGATGCAGCTGAATACCAGTGTTTTACATGGAGCGACTGCCTATCTGACCTCCACAACCCAGTTAGTACCGGGTAATACAATACCGTTGGTAAGACTGGTTGTCAGACTGTCAAACTTTCGGGTCACTGACTACCTGTAACGACTGTCAAAGATCTACAATTGACAGCCGGGACCAACGGCTTAACGTGCTTTCCGAGGCACGGAGTAAACTCGGTATGTATGGATGGTCACCCATCCACGAACCAACCCAGGCAGGCGCGGCTTAATCTGACGATCGACTCGAGCGGCTGTTATTATTTAGCTACCATTTTTATATATATTTTTTTTTGCAAATAACTGTTTTTTCAATAAAAGTAGCAGTGGTGGTGGTATCAATTAACAACTATATCGAATTCTAAAACGGACACTAGTGAAAAAGCGTGGCTATTAAAAAGGCTATTTTTTTTTTGTTAAATGCTAACGATGCGTGTCTAAATGCCACACGATAGTGTACTACCAGTCTTACAATGAGGCAGACAGCATACTTTTTGCTCCCGGAATTTTTGTTTTCGAAAGCTGATTGACACAATTAAACATCATTTCCATTTTAATAAAAGTACAGAGATTACATACACGAGAGTATATACAGATTTTATAATTTTTTTTTTTCTGTTGTAGAATGCAGAATAGTTTAGTCTTATGAAATATCAGTTTTTTTAGTTAGTAGTTTTTTGACAACTGATTTTTAGACAATTTCGTTTGCGAGTGAGCGAAAGTTTGTTTTTAAAAGCTTACTCAGGTCTACACACAGCCTAACAGTGGAAAAAAGACCACGTGCTTTTATCAGACATTGATGTTATTTTCCATATTCATTTGTAATATTATTGAACTTCGGGTTTGAGATGTCTTTATTTCCCATAAGAAATTTCACTGACATGAGAAATCTATAACTAATTTAAAAACATTATTGATTAAACGTACAGTTTTGGAAAAAGAATACAACATACAAAAATATTCTAATCGCTAATAATTTAACACGGCCAAAATATAAACATACACGGAACGCGCGCAACTAAAAGTGGCATGTATATATTTTATGTATTATTGAACTTGTAATCACAATTTATGAATTTCCATTACTTTTTTCCCTATTCCCTACAATAAGTTACTGAACAAAATAAACCGCAATATTTACATCATAATTCCTGGTACAGAAGTTACTCGTTTTCGTTGCAATGTTATGGCCCCGGTGATTAATGATTGAATTATGAAAAATTACAGGTCAAATCAAAGAATTTCACAAACACTAAACATAAATTACCCTGTTCCATTGGCATTTTTTTGAGTGTCCGGGCATTTTGAGTAATGTCAAATTAATCACTTGGTTCATAAGAGCAATAATAGTCGTAGCTTTGTTTTTCCGTAACTAGATCTGTGCTCTCCTATAAGCGTAGAGGTAATTAAGATAACGCATGTCTGACGTAAGCCTCCTGTGTTGAACAAATATGCAAAAGTCTTGTAGTTCAATTGTTTCACACTATCTTTGCCATTAACACATATTAGGACTAAATTAGTTCGAAAATCGTTAGAGATAAACTGTTAAAGTATACGTATTTCGTCGATTGATGATGAATAAGTAAATGTTTCCTGTGTTTACAGTTAAGGCTGAGATAAATCGAATAAATTAATGATAATATCAAACGCAATTGCGCATATCAATGCAGAGATCTCAAAGATCATATCATTTTCGTGTAACTAATTAAGAAAACACCAGGAAAACGATTAAAAACAACCGTTTTCGATTATGACATCAATTCGAAACTCACCTTGTGTGAATGCCGATGGTGTGGGGTCACCGGCGGTGGATGTGAAGGCGGCTGTGGCACCTGGCTCTGTCCGGTTACGACAACCGGGAGACCGTCCACGATGGTCACCATCACCCTCTTGTCACCACTGCGTCGTCGCTCAGCGGAATTCCTCCTGCGACGCTGTTCATCGACCACGGGTCTAGCGAATACCGTTCTACGATCAAAGTTTCGTGGATCGCTTTGGTTTTCTGCTGCCCTGGTAGCTGGCGTGTGGCTTTTGGAGCGTTTGAGGAGTCTCATGACATGGGATTTGAGAGCGTCAGGCTTGCTAACGGGCGGTGGTAGTTCTGGTTGCTTGTGTTTGTATGACTGTGAGTGCGCATGATGGCGCTGCACGGACACCGTGTGCCCCATGCCTGGTGGTATCACGTTCGACAGGCTCTTGACTGCGTACGCAGCATCAACTTTGTTCCCGGCGACGCACGATACCTCGTACATTCCGAAACTACCGTTCCCGGCGGCTCTACCTTGCACTTCCACTTACACAACCATGTTTATCAACTTATCCTATGACACTGCAATCCTTTTGTACTATACAGTTTACGCTTTCCGACAAAGCATCGTATAACACGCACTTACACGAAATTGGTAACTTCGAAGAGTTCGTTGCTTACATTGGAAAGAGTGTTCGTTATGAATGTCGCACTCGCACGTGTTCGAAGGAAAATAACTTTAACAGGTCGGACCGGTTGTGAAGAATTTTCGCGTGAACTGAGTTTATTAATTGGGCGGAGTGACGCAGGTACGTCTAAACCGCGCGCGAGTCGCCGACCAACTGAGCAGCGAGCAAGCACGCACGGGGCGCGCGGCAGAGGCCGTATGATAGTGATAACGAATGATGCGTTGAGTAGGCGAGGTCCCTATAATCCGCGAAAAGGTCAATGTTTCGATGAAGTCAGCAGCAATTGCTGTAATTGCCGGATAATGTACCGTGAATTGGATAATGTGTGTGCCTGACGAAATACAGCGGGATACAACGCCCTCTTGCGTTCGTCGCTATATTGTATTTCTGTCATGTGAATTATTCAGGAGCCTTTGCCAAACAAAGAAGAATTAGCTTTTGGCAGAAAAGTTTAGGACGCGATTCTGAACCTTGGCGCTTTTACACAAGTTCCAAACAATAACACTGCCTTTAATGTTATTTGTATTGTGATGTAACACTGGTAATATTCAAAACAAAGTTCCAACCTAATACACTCAAAATATTTAGGTCAACAAAGTTCTAACGTTTTGCCATACTCCTAAAACTGCAACGAACAATGTTGCCAGTTTTATTGAATCCAAAACTATTTCGCTCATTCCACTCCAAGTTGGACTGGCCTGAATATCTGCGACACGTATATGAGACCGGAAACGGAGACGTGGGTAGAATTGACATTGGCTTTTGTTTAAAAATGGAACGATTGCCGCTAAAACGTGGCGTTATCTATGATAGTTTGACAGTTATGTTTTGAATTGTCGCCATTTTGGAATTAAATTTTCGGAAGTATCTACTTAAGCATTATCTATACTAATATTATAAAGGTGAAGAGTTTGTTTGGCTGAACGCGCTAATCTCAGGAACTGCTGGTTCGAATTGAAAAAATATTTTAGTGTTGGATAGTTCATTTATCGAGGAAGGCTATAAGGCTATATAAAATCACGCTGCGACCAATAGGACGGAGCATCAATAAAAAATGTTATGCAGACGAAGTTGCGCGAGTCAGCTAGTGTGTTATATTCTCTTACATTAAATCCATTTCAGGGTTCGCTTCATCGCTAAAACAACTAAGTACAATTTCAAAATGGATTTTCCGAAAGCCATTTTCATTTTGCGAAACATCCATTTATAAATTTAAAACAACATAATTGGTTGTTGGACAGCCAAAGGTTTTCGAGTCCTCTGGTCCTAAGGCGCTAAGCGAATACCTCGTTGTAGGTACTTAAGCTATGGAATTTCCTTTGAGAGATAAGACCCCGTTTTGAAATGTATTTCTTAACTGCAAAGTAGCTTTACAATTACTTTGGTTTAATTTGATGGTAGTTGGTGTTTTGAGTTGGTAATTAACTGAGAGATTCGATATCGGCAGGGTTTTTGTCAGTGCATTTTTTTAAGGTTCGTCTTAACCAGGTTGAGATCTAAAAACTTTTATCATGTACTTTTGCTAAGCGTTATTCCTGTCACTGTCGAACTGCAAGTGAAAGAAAGAGACGGGAACGTACGTGCTAAGTTTATAGAATCCCTCGCGTATTACAGGACCAATTTTGTGACACACCTTCGACAGTTTTATAGGCCGCACCTGAAGTGTTTCATACTTGCAAAATTACAAGAAGAACAAACCCATTTAAAATACAAGAAGAAAATTCTTACTGCATTGCAGGCAGAGTAAAACACCAAGTAATCAGCCAAGCTTAATTTCGCTTTGAAAAATACAGATATCACTGCATAGTATAAAACAAAGTCGCTTCCCGCTGTCTGTCAGTCTGTCCCCATGTATGCTTAGATCTTTAAAACTACACAACGGATTTTGATGCGGTTTTTTTTAATAGATAGAGTGACTCTAAGAGGTAGGTTTATTTGTATAATACATGCATATCATAGTAGAGAAAACATTAGTATCTACATTGCACCCGTGCGAAGCCGTGGCGGGTCGCTGGTTGCTTTATAAGTAGTTATTACACCAAATGGAATCATAGTGGCAGAGAACAATACAATAAGGCTAAAGTTAGATTGTGCAATCCAACCCAAGGAGTATTTTTAAGCTAGCCCTGAATCTGATCTCAATCAGCTGCTTGCGAAACGGTCAATAGTCATAACTGTTTAGTAATTATACTACCGTGACCTCAGAGCTGAATTGTGTTTTGTTATAGAAATATGCCGATTGTGAAGGCAACTCTTGATTTTACTACAGGAATGCCTGATTGACTTGTAACATTCTGTCTGAAGGAGAATGCTTGAATACCCCGTAAAGGCGTATTGTATTACCCACATTTCGCCAGTTATGTATACGACATATTATGATTTGTCATATCTGGAGATGTACGTAATGCATTCTGACTCCGTGTAGCTTCTGAGAAATTCCAGATGGAAAAAAGATTTCCAGACTTGAGACCAGTCTTTCCAGGACCTCACGCTTAGCAGTCACTCTTGAGGCCGACGAGGCAGCACCTAACCTCTGTCACTATCTTCCTACCCTTGTCTAACGTTACTTAGGGTCGGCGCAACACGTTCTGTTTATTCATTCAGTCCCGTCAACCGTGACGCTGTTATTTACTCCTTCTCTTTCATATCATTCCTCACACAATGTCTTTCTTCATGTTGACTGACTGTATTGAACAGTTATTTATTTTTTTATAAATAACTGTTCAACTCAAAATGTACGTGGTGATTGTGAATGTAAGCCTTGATACTACGTTTGTGTGATATGCTTCATTGGTCGAAGGCGCAGCTGCACAGTGTTGGATAATAATGATTAGATTCTGAGGTCGGATAGTGTTGTTGAGATTTTTGATAGGGAAACAATAAGTTCGTGGTTTTGAATAATATAATTTTAGAATATTGAGCAATTTTGCCCGCACTTACGTTACCGTCTTCCGTAAAGTACAGTCTGTATACGGTGACGGGATCTCTATCAAACGCCTCATGAGTTAAAATGACCGTTTTTAGATGAAAGAACTGCTCCACCAAAGCTAGAATTAAACGAAGGCGTTTAATTGATATATGTATGTTTTAATAGGTCTAAACATAACGCATTTTCCACAATCAGCCTTTTATTTATTTTGAAAAGCATAAATATTGCCAGTCTATTGACTACACAGCTTCATTGTTTATTTTAATAAAAAATAAAGCAAAAGCGAAAGCCACAAGTGAAAGCATCAATTATTTAATATATTAGATACAATAAATGGTTTAATGACACAAGCAAAAGACATCTTTTTAAATTTGAACTCTATTACCGTACAGTGAAAGTAATTATTAAGAAAAAACATACAGCTACCCTTACAGTGCATCATAGTCATACCATCAAATTACCCCTTCTATGACTGCCATAATTAACAATACACTTCATCATCTGCCTAGCTTTTTCCCAACTATGTTGGGATCGGCTTCCAGTCTAACCGGGTGCAGCTGAATACCAGTATTTTACATGGAGCGACTGCCACAACCCAGTTAGTACCGGGTAATAAGATACCCCTTGGTAAGACTGTTTATACACTTACAAAAAAAAATTATCTGTCGAGACATTCCTTGTGCAAACTGCTTCATGCCAGTAATGCCGCCCACAGTAACAAAACGAGCACTGGCAGGTAGTTGTGTCTTTATTACTAGACATAAAACAGGGCTACTAACCAGCTATGACCACAAACAAGATACGGTACAGTACGACAACTTCATACAACGAGTGAAAACGCACGCACACATAGATACGCTTCACGTACAGCGAGTGCAAGCGCCCTTGCGATTGTCATGTGTTTGAGAGTTGAGCAGGGGTGGCCAAGTTGTAACAACCTCGATCGTCGAACCTTACTTTGACTTTGTGTTATTTACTTGTCAAAGACGGCGAAGGAATACATCGTGAGGGAACCAGCATAACCTAGACCCGAAACTACGAAGAAATGCAACGTCCTGCAACCCACTCCCCCGCTCAGAGAGAAGGCTTGTGTTCCTAGCAGTAGGTACATAAGGCTGATTATGCTATGCAGCCGGCCTTCTGTTCTATTCTATGGAGTATATGAGTCACTAGTTCAAGTTAACAACAGCCAATATTGTGAGAGCGAGTGAAAGTCCATGACGCACCTTTGTTGATTGATACTAAGACCCCACCACACCCAAGTGGAACTATGAAGTAAGCTTACGATAAAATAGAATTTCTTCTTTCATAATATACTTGAAAATCTATTTTTAGATTTGCTTGGGAATACTTCAGATTCCTTGTTGAGTAATAAAGAAAAAAAGTTGCGAAGTGCAAGAGGATTTTCTTCATAAGAAAAAATAATAGGTAGAGAGAGTATAAAACAAAATGATGGGCGTGTAAAACCTACAGGGGAATACCATCGATGAGGACTTAAAACATTTATGCGTAATGCCAGTCCCAAAATTATTATCAGTTTGGTGTTTGTGAGGATGAGGACAAACAAGTGATTGATTGAAAATGATTGAGTATCAAATAACTGCACATAATATACGGATGATGAATAATACAATT
This sequence comes from Standfussiana lucernea, assembly GCA_964057025.1. Lineage (NCBI taxonomy): Eukaryota > Metazoa > Arthropoda > Insecta > Lepidoptera > Noctuidae > Standfussiana > Standfussiana lucernea. The sequence continues at coordinate 3,392,312 of OZ059810.1, forward strand.
TGAGTCACTTCACATTAATATATGATAACAACACAACAAGGAAGGAAGGAAAAAAAACACGAACTGCACAATAACGTTAAAGCCCACACAAAAATAATCCCAAATACTAACTACCTACAATTGTAAATAACTACGTTAAAATTCATTGATCTATCTACTGCTAAATAAGACACCGACACCATCAACTTGACGAAAACCAGATATGACGATGATATTCCACCTTCATTGCAACAGCTCACATCATCTACCGATACCATCAATGAAGAATTTCAAAAACAAACTACTCTGCATCTAAGCCCTCATTCCTACAATGTTTACAATTGCAACATATAAGTGAGTAATGTTACTCATCAAGCAGAGCTGTGCGCAAACGCAACACACGTGGTTAAAAAATAAACGATTAGATTTTGTAACGTTACTACTGTGTACTTTTAGTACTGTGGGATAGAAAGGTGCGCATTGCCGTATTGCTCCAGATAATTTTTAACAGTTTGAAAGGAATTAGATATAAAAACGCAAAAGCTTATTATATTGATGATAATTCGTTTAATGTTAGTAAGTTTGATGAAAGTTACACAATTGCATTGCGAAGCCACCATCTTTCTACCATCATCTGATGTCACTTGGTGGCGTCCTCGCAACGCGTTTTTCCCTTCCATTCTCCCTTGACAGCCATCTCTCTGTTGTTCACTGGATAATAATGATGATCATTCCTCACATTCAACTGAACATTTTCATTTACGCCACGTGCAATCCTTTTTATTCACAGCCCAGCGCGTATGGTTTCAAAATCTTTCAGTAGGGAAAGCCGAAAAATCCTTATTGATATTATTACTATGGAAACAAGGATTTGTAACTACATCTATTAAATACATATTAAATAGTTACAAATCCTTGTTTATACGGACGAAACCACAGGATTCAACTGATAGGCAAAGCGAATCTACCGGTTTTACTGACTCGACCATTCGTCAATGTCATTTCCAACTTTAACGATTTGTTATCATGTAAAACTGGCTTCTGGCTTTTATTTTATGTCTTGCTTTACCGGTTCTATATGTGTTAGATAATAACTTTCTTTAAGAATTATTAGGAAATGGTTAAGAGCGTGTTAGCATTTTACAAACGTAAATCGCGATCTTGGGAGATTTTGAAGTGATTTTAGTCACATAATTTATTGTTTTAGCTTCTTTTGACTTCAAACATCGTAATTATCATAGATTTTTGTTTAAATTCTATTAAGAAAAACTCGTTCAAATTGGATTATTGACTATGAAAATAGCGGATTTCGAAGGTGCGATTTCCAGATGACGCGCGAGGGCACAACTTTGAAGTAATCTTACACCAAATATTATTACTAAGTAAGAAGGTAAAAAGGTATTCATTCGAAGAGGCATACCCTGAAATTTGAAATGCATTGAGAAAAAATCGATTTTTAATTCATGAACTTGTAGTTTTATCACGTCAAAAAAAATAAAAAATCGAGAAATCGACCACAAAAAAACACGTTATATCTCATAATCTAAAAGTCATTTGGCAACATAAATAATTTTATATGTAAGAAGAAATATTGCACCATAAATGTGTAAAAAAGAAAAAATATATGTCTTCAATCATTTATGAAAATAATTTTTCAAAGTAAGTATAAAATCGGCTGCATCTTACGGCCTAAATCAGTCGCGCTCTGGCGCTCGTCGACGTAGGACCTATGTCGGTTTACCTCCCGCCGCTGCGCAAGCGCCACGCGTGATATATACGTAAATTATAGTGCGACCAAATATTTTTGATCCGTAAGTATTATTTATTTTATTTGTGAATCTGAATGAGGTTCTTCATTTAAGTAATATTTTAATAATTAGGTAAAGTGGAACTATGTACTTAAAACTATTTTCTCTACAAACTTGTTATTATTTTACTTACAGAACATGGGTAGAATAAACAAAACATATTATTTTGGATCAAAGAAATCTGTTAAGGCACGAAAAAGTAAAATGATTAATAATTTGCAGAAGGTAAGAGAAGCTGCGTAAGTACTTATTTAATTTTTAACAGGGGGTCAATACATTTGTGTAAATTATTGTTTTTCTACCAACACAACACTCGTAGTCAGGTAAATGGCAAATCCACTAGCGGTGACCCATCAACCGTAACCGTTTCTTTTGAACACACTTATATGTATAACCTTCACTTCTAACTATGAAAGCAAATCTTAGAAGTAAAATTTGACCCACTTCCCGGTTTTCTATTAAGTTGAAATGTTGCGTACTTACATGTAACAATTAAAGTGTGATTTTAGTTTTTTAAACTATACAAAATTATTTAAAATGTATGACTATTACTGATTAAATTACTTACTAATAGTTAAATTAAATTACTTATTAATAACTAACTTAATAATTTTCTATGTTTTTCTTTCAGATCAAAATTAAGAGCATCTTTGGTAAATAATATAATCCAGGATGCATCCTCAACTGTAACTTCTGTCTCCCTTCCTACTGTATAACCAGTAAATTTAACTTCTGGCTCATCCAAAAATGTAGCTTCCGACTCGCTCCCAACTTTTGACTCATCCACGGATATAAGAGAAGAACCTGATATCACTTATCATCAAATATCGTAAGTTGAAACTAGTTGTTTTTATTCTAGTAGATGAACTTTTGTTTTGTTTTATTTTCTTTAATATCAGCAATTTTATTTGTAGGACTGAAAACATGGACCTTGGTTTAATTGAAGGACGAAACCCAAACGTGACTTTTGATTTACCCAGAAAAACACCTAGTACCAATAACCTCAATAATTAAACATCGTTAGTAGAAAATTGTTATTATTATTTCAGTGATTTCAGTACAGATATTTCAGTGTGTTTGTTTGCTGTGTGGCTGTCAATTTAACATAAAAGTCTTCAAAGTTTTCAGAAATGATAATTTCTGGGGACAAAAGATGGCTCCACGATTAACAACATTTAATTTTGATTGTGTTCTCCTAGCAATTATAGATCCAAGGAAAAGTCGAGCGATGCCCATTAGAGAAATAGTTTTAAAAACTTCAATTAAGTAGGTACTTATACAAATAAACAAATAAAATGAGTTTATTTGTATTATAAGTAGCTACCTAATGTTATTTTCTTCATCCATATTTGTATAAATTTAATTAAAATACACTAATAATCTATTGTGGACAGTCTTTTTATTTTCTCCGAAAACTTTTAGTTTTTTACTTCAATAAAATATAGGTACGCGGTACGCCATAGCTACAGATCAAGACCGTTTAGTCGTCGCAGCGTCGCAACTGTGTGCCGTACATGAGGAAAAACGCACACTAAGCGGCGTCGAGCGATAAAAACCTAAAACCCGAGCGCGTAGATTTGGAACAACGCTCTTAAATTATCGAAAATCAACATCTGTTGACTATTCGATAATTTAACCATTTCCTTTACGTAGTTACCAGTTGAAATTAAATGGGGGGTCCATTTAATTTCAACTGGTAACTTATAGTCAGCATCATATTCTATAATAAAAACGTTTTCGCAAAAAAATAACCGACTTCCAAAAAAAAACACAAAAAAGTGTGTTTTTTTGGAAGTCGGTTATTTTTTTGCAAAAACTTTTTTATTTTACTCTTTTTAGTTATTGCATCACACACAAACCCTTGTCGAGTATCAATTTCGCAATTTCTTTTATGACGTATTTTTTCCAGCTATTTTGATTTAAAAACCAAACTGCTGAACCGATTTTGATGAAATTTCTATGGGACCAATCGGAAAGTAGATCCATTTAGATAAAAGAAGAATTTTTCAAATCGGTTCATAAATGACGAAGATATGAGGTAGCAAACACAAAAAAAATACAACCGAATTGAGAACCTCCTCCTTTTTTTGAAGTCGGTTAAAAATGTACAAGTCGGGAGACACAGCCCTATTCGGTGAAACTTAAATGTGTACAAAAATACTTTTTCAAACGCCGCTTCTAGTAGCGGCCGTCAATACTTCTCTGTTTCTCATTACTCAAACTACTACGGTACCGAAAGACCAATACAGTCATGCTTTCGGCTTAAGCAACATTTTCAACACTTCCCTTACGTATCCACCTTCCTATCTTAAACTCAAGTTTATTTTCCCAGCTAATGCACCAAACTCATTAACTAAAATGATCACGAGTGCAATGTGTAAACAAACGAATGCTGTTTTTTCTTTCAGCCGCTGTTTGGACAGAAATGGTTCCGTAAACATGTTTTTTTTTAGCTACGAGTATTTTCAGAGAAATATCATCCCATTTCGAGTATTTTCGTGAGGAACGCTTGTGTTTTGAATCAAAACACCTTGGCGTTGAAGAATGTCTTTTTTTTAATAGGTCGAAAATCTATCGCAATAATCACAATAAATAAATGGGGTACTCTCTTAAATTTTCAGAACAAAATCCTCCTTAGTAACCTGTATGTAACCAAAACCATATTTACCTCTACACTGGCAACAATCATGTTTTATAATGGGTCAGAAATTTAATTAAACAGCCAATATTCATGAAAACTCATTGCAAGAACCCAATATGAACTTCCATTTTCATTACGGTAGTGTCGTAATGTTTTTATTAAAAATTGTTCTCATGCCGAATTAATAACAAAATATTTTTTTTTGAGTTTATGAAAGAGCTACACAATTTTTATTATTTTTTTTGCTTATCTATCAGTGAGTACGGGAAATGGGTTTACTATGATCAAGTGGACTGACACGCGAAGAGTTAGTAAAGGCTTATCTATTTAAGAGCTGCTGTAACGGTAATGCGACGTAAACGAGGCTTAAGACCAGTGCGCCTTAATTTTGACTACACTTTCGGATGGAAGTCTTCTTAGCAGTCGTCATAGCATGAATTTTCACCCTTTTTAGCGATATCATTTTTCACTTGTTCTTGATATTCTTCTTACAACCAATCCACATTTACACGAAACAATTTCCTTACGAAATTTTCCTAATTGCTCTGCAAAACCTGACAACCTATATTTTCCTTTATAACATTGATGGACCAAAATTTCCCTTCAAATAGGCGTAAGTATACTATAACTACAAGCTTTATACCCCACAAATCAATCCCATCCACATTTCCTCACACGTGCAGAACTCAATTGTCATTTCACGAACAGAATATCGACAGGCAACGTCAGAATCCCACTCAGCATCCGACTCCACAATAGGATGCCTTTTGTACATCTATCAAACGCCACGCTACGCCATATTCATGCTGCGTTCACACGTCACCGTATAAAGTCAATTTTTATTTCATGTTTCGCAATAAATATTGGTGTTGTTTCATAAAATCTAATTGTGTAAGTGTTATGCGGTAGTTATGAAAGAGTGATATAATCGAGTAAAATGGTCCATTTAAATGTGATTGGCGTGAAACGATTAGTTTCATACGTGATTATTGTGAAAACAAACTCGATTCTGACTAGTGTGTAGTATACGCTTCTGAACTGGGTGATCTAATACAACAAAATACCTACATCTAATCTGTCAAATTACCTAATGAAAACTACATAATATTTCTATTCTATTTCAACACCAACCACACATTCTCATCCTATAATTTCTTAAGACCATCTGTTTTCAATCACTCTCCGCCAGTACTAGTTGCATTAATGTAAACTTTTCCGGGGAAACTTCGCAGCTTAAAGAGTTAGCGTAATGTAAACAAATCAAAGGATTTACTATTTCTTGTGATGTCTTTATTTACGTGATAGTATGTATACTGGGTTTCTTCAAACGATTTTTGAAAACACTTCGTGTTAATCCGCAATTAATGTCATACAAGCCTACTTGTCTTTCTGACTTTAAAAGGCAAAAACAAAACCCTAAATATGTCACATATAGATTTGAATTCCGTTTTATTTCTTCTTCCTGATATTTACAATCCCTTTCAACTTAAAGCTATAACATAAAACATTCCCAAAAAATTACCCTATTTATGTACTACCATGCCTCAAAACCTACGTCAAGCATAAAATCGTATCGCCTCATAAGTTTCAACTAGACCTAGGCTCCCTAAACACACAAGACGCCTATTCAAGTTAATTTATCAAAGCAAACGAGGCATGGGCGTTACATTTCACTCCATTGTGCTTCGGCCGACACATTCCAAGGTCCCCGAAGACAGATACAGACTGGTAAACTGATAATGTCGGACTGTGGTCTGTTGTGATGACACTTTCCGGACCCAAGGGGTCTCAGATATCTTTCAAGAAAGGTGTTTGTTGAAACACGTCTCCATTCGAGCGTAAAGATACTATAATTGGACACAATGGTCGATGAGTATAGATAGCATTGTGATCAAAACATCAATACCGTACCGAGTTAATATCCTGAAAATCAGTGTATGTTATGTATATAATAGCTACGGTTTAGCAACAAAAGGTGAAATTTCCCCGTGATTAATTCGAATCAAAAGATAAACATCAAATTTCCTCTGTAAAACAGAACGGTCCGAAAAATAAACCACGGTACAGAAATTCGAGAAACAGCTTGCAAAAGCGCTTTTCAACGAAAAAAGGGGTTGGGAATAAAATTTAAAACCAAGCAATCAACAGGGCGGAACGTTTAAACGCAAACACTAGGTAAAAGACCAAAGTCGTACAGCGGGACCAACATTTCGCCCGATGTCTAATCTGAGTAGAATGGCTGACAATTTAGATAAGAAAACAAACAACGGGCAGCGAAAGTACTTCAAAAGCAGCCCTCATACCTCCCAAGCCCTCTGTAATTCAAAATGTATGCGAGGAGATTAAAAAAGATATCACGGCCAGAGTTCACGTGTAGTCGCGGATAAAAATAAATAGAGAGGGGAGAAAAAGAATAATAGGAAGGAATGAAAAATGGTAGTCGTGCCTGTGAGGATGTATCATCACAATACCAGCGACTATAGATAGAGCTAGGATAATTACGGAGTTTTATTTGCTTTTTTGTTCGGATAATGGTTCCGCAATTTGTTGTTTACATGCCTTGGGCCAGCTCTATGGTTCAACGAGTGAAACAGGAAAAAACCACAAGGATACGAGGAAAGAATCGTGGGCTTTCTTCTGCTTTAATGAGAGCAAAATAAAACGAGGCTCAGATACTTTTGTTTCGAATAAAAGAACCAAAATAAAACTTAATTTCGGGAAGCAATGAAACAGAAATATTAGGAAAATGATACTTCAGTTCGCAACTTTATAATCTAAGTAGAAACTGCAATTCATTAAAACTTCCGACAAGAATTTTCAGAAGCGCTATATTGTAGAACTGTACGAAAGAAATATTAATATATAAAATAAATTATGCTGATAAATAGTTTATCCCTGAGAAATTAAAGCGGATATTTTATTCTGGAGGTAAATAAATGGCCTTTCTTAACGTACAAGACCCAAAGCATTTGTTGAGGCTTCACTAGAGTAAACGAACTCTCGTAAAATGCAAATTAAAGTTTTTTATTTAATCATGTATTCCACAAGTAGTTATTAACTTTTAACGTTATTGGGTTTTTCTATCAGGATTTTTTCATAAGCAGTCTGGATTTGGGCCCAGTTGATGGCAATAGCCAATAGCTCGCCCCATGTTACATGGGCCTTCAATATAAAAGGCGAAATGTAGGATTACTGTAGGCACACCTCTGCATAACCCTTTTAAGATTACAGACGTGATGTTATGAGATGTCACCTCAATACAAATCATGTCACACTTTATAACAAGAAAAAATTAAAGGACACATTACTATAAAAGTCGTTGTACACATTACAGTCGATAAATTCGATGGTACAACTAAAGCGTAAGTCCTTCTCACTCTAACTTAGCATGTTAGAAAGAGAGAGGAGTTAACATCATTCGATACAAGCTTGACATTCACGAGGATTGCACGCGCACCTTGCAGTACACACGTTTAAGGTATTTGCATCTGATTAGTGTTGCAAAGCGTTGAGTTTGTTTCGATACATGAATGTAGTATGGTGAATGGAGGTGGCATTTTGTCAACATCATCATTAAACTGCCCTTATCAAAACCATACTTCTCTATTACTCGTCAACGATAGTCAACTCCTTTCTAACCATATCATCCTTTATACAGTCATTGGTTTTCCTCTATTTTTATAGCCAGCCACGTTCATATAATATTACACTATAGTGATCTGGCAAAATGAGGGCTAAAAGCCTTACGACACTCACCGTTAATGCGGTGATGCCGACCAGCCAGACCAAGGCCCACTGGCTTTAGTGTCCAGTGTCCCTATACCTGCACTTTACAGGACTTAAAATGGTGACATTAAAGTTGGTGGCCACCTACTAGGCCCAAGTAATTTGATTCGAAAAACCATTGATACAAAAAAAGAAGAGGAAAACTACAGAGCACAGTAACGTAGCTTAAAAGGCCCTTATTTTAATCAAGCCACAACATATCCGTCTGATATATGATTAAGAAGACAACAAAGGAAATAACATATGAAACTACAATAAGAATTACTAGAAATCGTGTTAACAGCTAACTTCATACAGAAAAAATCTGCTCAACTCAGACCTTCTTAAGTTCGTTAGGAGCAAGGGCCAAATTATTATTCCACACGTTTTCCTTCGGTGCGAGAATACGAGAACAATTCAACTACAACAACAAAATTGCTCCACATTGGAGTTAGTGAGTTTGCGCCTTTGTAATTTCATTTGCCACTTATTAAGGAATAATGGAACCTTTGAGCCAAATTGAGGTTCTGTATGCCACATAAAGTGTTTAACGAAACTAACTTACCGTCTTTGGAGCACAATATGTGATTGTGACTAGAAATACGACCTTTTCATTATGTGCTTTATTAAATCGCAGTTCATGAACCTTGTACGAAAACAATGTTTGAATAAATAGCACAAGCCCTTTCTACTTTCCTCTAGGCATGACAGTTCAATGACATACATGTCAAAAGGACCATTTTCCTTAACCGTATCCATTTCTTCTTCTCCTTCCAATCTACTCTCAAGAGTTAGGCATAAGAGTTCAACGATCTAAATGACAAAAGGATAATTTTTCTTTGCCGTATCCATTTCTCCTTCCCTTCAAATCTTACATGTTAGATCTAACACATACACAGCAATGTCGACGGTAGGTGAACAATAATCCACGCCTCATTCAGTATTCACGCGCGTGTTGGAAGATTTGTCGGTGACCGATGAAAATATTCTAGTTTATTCAGTGCTTATTTTTGAGATGACATTGCGGAATAAAGTAATAAGACACTGGATATAAAAGAAGTAAAATTGAATAAATATGGAACAAGTGATGTGTTTGAGACATCATGTTTCCAAAAACATATAAATTAAATTAAAAAACAGTGTTTCCATAGTCAAAAATTGTCTTTTCAGAATAATAAGCGTGGCAATACCTTGGGGCCCTTCATACAGAAGAGGAAATTTTATGAAAAAAATATTTTCCATTGCTAAAATGTCAACGTTTTTCTCGTTGCACAAGTATTGCCATTGCATTTTGTCATTGGAAGATAACATTAGCGGAAAATGCTTAGAATCTATTGTATTAACATTACACACCCGTATAACTAATCATTTAACGTCAAGCCTCAAGCGACGTAGGCGGCATTTAATTAAGGTCGTACTTGATATTCTTCCTTGAGATTACTAAGAGATAAAGATTCATTTTGAATAGATACTAGAGAAGAATTTCGATAGGCGTTTGATAATTTAAACCAACATCAAATTATAGAAGGATATCTTAATGTAGCAATTACCGTTATTATTCATCCTTCATTTTTGCATGAATAAACAAGTAACGTTAAATCCTAGGAAAACAGTTTCTCAGAAGGAAATTGAGAAAACGCTGATCCGAAGGCGTCATCCTCTTTCGCTTAGTTTGATTTCTAAAATAATTCACTAGCTCCGAAATCATGGAAACCGTCCAAACGAGACTTAAACGAACATATTTTATTATCAGGTACTTGGTGGATGAAATTCAGAACACATTCTCATATACAAGTGTTCGGAGCGTTGCCAAAATGGTAGTTAAGAGCGCATAAATTTCCCGCTGGTCCGTCCTAGATTTGAGTTTAAAGTTCAGACTTTTCCTAGGGCGCTTAGAGATTAAAACGGACGGGAGTTATGGCTTGGCTATATATGATCGTACAGAATATGAAATAAAGTATACGTCTGGAAGGCGTGTTAGCCAAGCTATTTTGGTCCTTTGCTCCGCGTTGAGGTTCTCTAAACATTTTGGTCCTTAGGATCTTTGTATATTGGCCTATTGGCCCCTCATGAAATCCTTCTTCTACACCTAATACCTCTTTGGCGTTCACAAAGCCGTGAAATTCAGTGCATTGCATCTTTGCTATATTTTAGTAAACTTTGTCGACGGTATTTTCATGGATGAGAAAACAAAGACTGGTTTTCTTGGCAGGAACAGGAGCCAACTAAGCTGAATATACTATGACAGCTTTGGATAAGGCGTCCAACCGGTAGACCATTCTAAACTTATTGTGTTTGTTTTAGACATTCTCCTTTGGCAATTACTATTATGTTAGTATGCTATTATAAAACTAGCAAATCGAAGACCTTGCAATAATCGTTCGATAGGCAGATTCCATTCACATTTCGTCAATGCGAAATCACGTTTCGAATCTCCTTGAAATAGCACCGATTTCCCTCGCTCGGTAAAATCTAAATATATCTAAAAGGTCCTTTTTGAGAGAGGTTTTTATTTTGACCTTTAGTCGAACTGTGAATTGAAATAAAAGCTTTCATCTTGATTAAATACTGAATTATTTTCCACCTATTTGTTCATCAAAAACCGTCTTGACCACTGATAGATGAGAAAAAAACCAACTACCCTCAATACAAACAACCCCTCCTCAGCCACGTTTCCAATCGAATGGAGTGATCAAAGCCATGTCACGGTGAATGCTTGGCCACATTTAGACAACTTTTTGTTTTTGTGAAGGTCGGCTTTTTCCGCCACAACGGTTTGTCATGGACCTGACTTAAAACAAATATAAACCAAATGTTGCGTAGAAACAGGATATCCTTGTTATTATTTTGAGTGGTTACTAAGGAGCGACTGAAATAAAAGAGTAGATAGATATTTTAGGGTAATGATTGTGTTTTGGTCATAAAAACTTTTCACGATCTGGGAGACTATTTTCTTTAAACTACATATATACGAGTATAATTAAATTACACACACAGCAAACATCACCCATTCCCGAAGGGTTAGACTCAGTTTTAGGTATTTAGAGTACCACGCAGTACTCCCACATTTCGCTAGTTACGTTTTAAGTATATATTATGTAATATGTATGTATCATGTACTAGGTGGCGAGCAGGAGGAGTAAATGATAGCGTGACGGTTGGCAGAGGAGAATTAAAGAAGTAACATGGGACAAGGACAGGAAGATGATGAAGTAATAGGTGGCGAGCCTACTGCCATCAACTGGGCGAAATTCCAGTCTCCCTGGCTGCTACTGAGAAATGAATTACTTCGAAAACTGTCTAAAGTATCATCGTGCCAAGCCTCCCAACGGTTTTGATTAACACAGCTCAGCGTTCATAAAACGAGCCGTTATTCCAAGAAACGTCTCAAAAGCCTTTGTTTTGAACAACTTTTAGTTTCTAACTACTGGTATAAATAACGGATGCATCATGACTGGTCAATCTCTTTGTGGAACAGAATCCTATGATTCAGAACAAAATAATGCACTTAGCGTTAATAAACATGTGCAATGATAATTGGACTAGTATCATGTCTGGAACAGATGAAAATTCCATTGCACATAGTTTTTTCCTTTCCAAGGTCTTGGAGTATTCCATATTGGTAGTGGGCGACATATTAGTAGTGAGATCAATTAAAGAGCCATGTTGATTTTGCCAGGCAAATTGTGCACATCATGCGCTTAAATTTACACAATAGACCACATAAAAAGTCACAAGTTACTACTACATATTTCATTACGTCCTTGCTGACTTGTCTATCAATATAATTTTACTCGTGTTGGCTCAAATAAACCTAAAGCTATAAAGCAACACAATAAACATTCGATCTAATGAACCCATCTTCATCAACTAACACTAAACCCTATTGACAAACAATAATTAACGATCAATTAAATTTTTCCATAAACAACCACTGGCCATATAAAACAATACCACGTGTCTATAACTACCAAGGCAACATAATCACACAGAGGTTGGCGTACAGCCAGTATTGCGAACATAATTACATTACGTATATTACTTGAGCCATAATATTACAAACCGACTTCCTAGCACCTTGTCTTTATGATATTACTTTATACACTATATTCAACTTTGTTGAAGCTAAAATACAGTTTATTTTCAATTGAAACTGCACTGTAGTTAAATTGTAACTGCATGATGTTATTGAAGTGTCTGAATCGAAGGATTATTGCCGGACAATGGATGTCGTCAATGAACTCTTGCCTTTAAGATTTTAATGAAAAGTTAAGCGAACGAAATATTATGAAACAGCCATTGAACTTTGGGAAGACAGAAAGTGTCGATATCAAGCTTAGAAAATTCGACAAAGCTCTTCTATTTTTGCTCAAGTCATGTTATAATCAGAACAATAGACGCACCTATTTACCACATACGCCAAGATGGACAACAATGGGTTTATTTGTAGATACAGCACGTATTGTGTTTACTGTAAAACATAAAGGATATCTATTCCACGTGAAGTTAAACTGAGATTCAGACAAAAGGTGAAATGAATCGGGTGGTTATTTTAATCTAAGGATAGTATGAAGAAGGATGTCAAGTCAATTAACTATAGGTGTGGTAGTATATAAAAAGTGAAAAACAAGACGAATTGTAGAGAGAAAACGAAGAAGCTCACCCGACTTTTTTAGAGTTATATTATAACCTATGACAGAGAAGTTCCACGGGATCTAGATATTTATCAGAATTTTTCGTACTCCAAAGAAAATGTGAAGTTTTCTCCGCAAATGAAGCCATATAAGTTACGAACGTTACGAATATTCAAGTCCTTGTAGTAGAAAGTGGTACAGTAATAAAATATAAAGTACCGGGGAAGCATAAACCGTCAAACGTGTGCTGGCAGAACGCCAATGGGCGCGGTATCGATGTAGTACTTACTACAGTACTACTGGTACTACGTGGGTACGAGACGTTCATTCATTGTTATCGAATATGTTGGCGTTACGGATTACGAGCTGTAATTGAATATATCAGGAGCTATAGTAACAATTCTGTAGTGTGGTTGTGACACATTATTGTTTATAATGTCGGTCCTATACAGACGTATTATCGGAAAAGAAGCAGTATGTCATTGTTAAGACATTTTTGTCCACTAATATTTTTGCGCTGATATATGTTTGGATGATTTGTCGCTTGATATGTGCTCTGTACAATTTCTTTAGAATAAAAAAAACATATTCCTTCGTAACTAAAATGAAACATATTGCCTCAAAAATCTTTTACTCTTCAAAAATATTATCAATAGTCCTCTCACATACGAGGAGATCATAAATAAATACATCCGCGATCATAATAAATAGCCACTGAGCCGTTTATCCACTACAAAGGCGATCCGTCGTCAGTTGCGATTTTGGACAATTTGCGAGTCTAATTGAATAATATGAGGAATCATGTGACGGTAACACGGTTGACCGTTGGCTACAAATGGCTCATCTAAAGCGTCATACAGATACATTCATACATAAACTCACGCCTTTTTTTCATTGGGTAAGACAGAAATTAATATGGAATGGCCAGAAAGCAGGTGACTGCTGAGATGGCGAAAAGTATGGAAGAAGCGTCTTCTTCTTCCATACCTCACCAACCCCATCATCATTCTCCTGTCCTTACCCCAATGGATACGGCCAGGAGAATGATGATAATTATGGTATAAGGCAGAAATTAAAGAACGCCACCTGCTGCGATTCTCAAATACTTCTTTTACTTCGTCCACGTTTATACATCTGGTCATACAATACTACACACATGATCTGTCTGAAGAACAGATATAAACTGACGTCGTTTTTCATAAGCATAGGCAGAATGTCACATTAAGCCACGACACATACTTCCCCAGTTACCTTCGTCTATCTTCATACTTCATGTTATACATGTACACGCTTGGAAAATCCCTGACTTTTCGCAGGGACGAAGTGTCCGTTCAGGGCTCCGGGCGTTTCCACTGACATCTACATACAAATTCGTCATAATAATAATATTTCGTTAATGGGGTTCCTATTTACCTTTGTGGATAAGGAAGGCGGAAGACTGTTTGACGCAGAGCAAGACCCTACGTCCTACTTTACTGGGTTCCTACACTTCCTACTACCTAAGTACATAATTCGCGAATTCACTTCCCCCCATGGAAGTAAACAGTTGTTTATGATGAACCACGTGGAGATCCGTGACCATGACATCATGTTCCGGACACGTGGAATGACGATAATCACAAGTAACCTAATATGATAGTCTTAGGAGCAATTCTTGGAATGTAAAGACTGTTTATTGTGTCGAAGCAATTTGGAAGGCGTACTGATAAGAGTGACGGACGGGACTGTAATGTGAGTCAGATAAATATGCAGTTTTGCGACTGAATGTCTAGACTTAATAATGAATCATGTAATTTAATACTTAAAGGAGTATCAACTTTAAACAGATTGGAAATAAAGAAGGATTTATATTTAATGGTACAATTCACCAATGAAACTGTACATGATCAGCATTTAGTATATACCGCATCAATGTTACCATAGCTGTTAATTATAACAGCTCTTAAACGCGATTCAGATGTGGTGATCGAGGTCATTGATGAAATTCGTCCTAGATAGACAGCCTTCACTATAGTTCCAGAACCCACAAAGCTAACAATTAATTCAAACGCAATTCGAATCCAAAATTCAAACTGAATAAACCTTCAAAAACTTCAATTCCATTCGTTCTTCCAAAGCAATGACACTGGTTGTCAATAAAATACACACGTTTTTGCGCAGTGGCATCGTTTCGTTTTGAATGAATGCATACATACGTGCGTACGCGGTACAAAGCTTACTTGTCCATTTCCTTTTATTTGTTACTTAATGCATAGTTTGTTGAGAATAAACGTCTTTTGTTGTTATCAATTAACGTGGGTTTGACTAAAAGGTGAACAAATATTGTGACTGATTGAAGCGATGATAGAAAATTAAATTTGATTAATACAAAAATGGTAGCTATCCAGCAAATACATGTAGTAAAAGAAGAAAATACAGCTAAACTAAACGTAAACACAGAAATTAATAAATTCATAGTAAGATTGCAACCGAGCCGTTAAACAAGTAATCAGATTCTGCGAACATAACTGCTTTGAACCAGAAATGGCGACAATACACGACCATCGTCGTCCACGCAAAACCAGTCTCCTTCGACTCCCAACACAGATGATTGAGTGGCTGATATTCTTGTTTTTCTCATTACTAGGTCAGACTGTACACAAAAAAGGCTTGTAAAACACAATTCCAGTTACCGTATTGTAGCAAAAAAACTTCATAATGAAATCGTTTTCATCATACTAAAGATTTTTAATTAAAAAGATGTAACTGTTATGAAAGCCGTCCCAATTTTTGTGAATCACTTTGTAAAGTTTTTCACTTTTCCCCAATTGTCTGGGATTGGTAGTTAGCGTTTACTTTGCCGAAAATATCTTTTCTTTTTCCGCCTTTAAAAGAAAGAATAAAATAAACGTAACAGTTGTTTTATATCTTTCTTTCAAAAACTCAAAGAATCTAATAATAGTTCCAAGTTCCAACCGCACGTCTATAGTTAGAGTATCTTTGAACGTAGTTCCACCGCTTACGTTTTTGAAAAATTCGTCTGTTATAATCTATTTTGTATGCGAAGCTTTAGCTTGGCTACATCTCACTGGCTCTTTGGATGTCTGCCTTTTATATTATTTTGCAGACATCGACCATAAAATCAGCAATTCCAAAACTGCAGTCCTTTCAACAGTTATTAGCTTCACCTTCTTGATTTGACTCTTCAAAAGTGCCTCTACCTTGTCATTTGCAATAAATTCTTTAAGTTTGACTTTATTCTCAAAACGTGCTATAGTTTTTTGCCTCAGTCGTATGGCTTCGATATCCACGTTCGGTGCGACATGGATGCCAAACAGAGCGTTAACGGCCGCACGTCCGATCGCGTATTGTCATCAGATACTTTTGGTACTTACCGCGTTCTGAGTTCTGCAAGCTTAGAAACGAGGTGGGTTTTAAATAAAATACAAGGCAAATAAAGATTTGATTTGATGTAAATGTCCAAGAGATGATAATGTCAAACAAGATATGTTTTATTAAAGATAAAACTAAACAAAAAGTAGATTGGCTTTTAAGACTTCATAAATACTGTACAGTACAAATTGTGATTAAGTAACTAAACAAACACAATTGTAGGAAAGGCCTAATTTTATCCATGATCAAAGCTCCGTTCTTCAAGAGATATTAAATACAAGGGAGGAACCCAATTTGATATTCAAATCTGTGTCAGAACTGGTTCAAAACAATGATAAATTAGCTCAATTAATCCTTAAGGAAACCTAGGTTATGTTCGAAATGTTTTGTAATTCATTTGGGGGTCTTATGAAACGCCAATAAGTAATTCCAAAACTAAGATCCCATGAATTGTTTCGTACATCAAATTCGCATTTATGTTTTGGAGTAATTTAATATAAAGTACTTCAAAACACATTACACGCTTCGCTATTCTTTTTACTCGAAATATTTGATCAAGTAGAGGTTCTTTCGATGACAATAACCCGAAACTTAATATGAATTCATCCAGTTCGTATATCGCCAGACATCTTCGGTTGAATAAATCGCTACGAATATTTGAGACGAATTTACTATAATATGCACATCACATGATACTTATAAACGGTCCTGTAGGTTCTAATTCTAAATCTTGATCATTCATTCATATTCGTATGTACTTCATGATGAGAATTGAAGATTATTTTCATATTTCATAAGACACAATTTTCGTGACGTTCTTGTTCTTCATTTCGCAAACATGGAACGGCAAGATTCAGAAATATGTTCTACTAAGCCGTTCTTACATCAAATCGTATTAACAACTTTATATCAACCTTCGTTTGCATTCATCTCGTTGGATTCAACAAACGGTATAACAAATTGAAACAGAAACACTTTTTCACTGGTCTTTAGTGCTAGCAGTCGTCAGTCCTGTAAAAATACGAGCGAGCTGCAAAACCAATTACTCCATTTTGTATTTCCAAGTTTATTTGGTGCACCGTCTGTTTTGCGGTCACAGACAAACTATCGTACATTTGTTCCGTCAGTGGTTTTGTCTTTGAAACACAGTTGTTCTAGTCTCTAATTGATGTGTACGAATTCTTGTTTCTGTATTTATTTAGCAAGTACATACCTAGTACTTAATCAGCGTATAGTACACTTATTTAAAGACGCCCACAAGTGCTAGAATTCAGAAATAGTATTCCTTTAAAACCTCGAAAAGGGTTCGTCGAAAACAGATAAAACCGCATTGTACGCAAATTGATTCGGGAATTATTCAAGACTTTTGTCCCTTCAGTGAATTCTCAGTCTCGATCATTCGCGGAATATTCCTAACCATTAAATTAGTTTGTGGTACTATTGTCCGAAATGAACATGAATTAAGTCTGCCCATCGACAGGCGACGGGAATCATGAACAAGACCCTAATCACTCTTTGCTGACAGCTGTTTTACTGTTTGGTACGCCATTTTCTCCAATGATGCTAAAATTTTGGTGACAGTACTTTAAACACCGGAACTATTTAACACATCCTTGAAAATTTGGCCAATTTCCTAGTTCCTAATTTTTTTCGTCTGTCTGTATAAAGTGCTTTGATTTTTCAGGCAGCTTGTACAGTAAATATTTTGCTTGTATTCTTTGTCATTGTCAGCAAAAACTTACCTAGCATAACATAGGCATCATACTCAGCAGTTTTGTTTCCTGTGCGGTAAAAAACTTGAAGTCCGAGATACTTAGAAATCCATTAACTACCATATACAACGGACAAAACGACTCAAAAAGAAACTGAAAGTCTCCTAACAGCTCACATAAAATTCGCACATTGTGGTGGCACTTTTTCAACGTACACGCTTGACTGGCGTCCTCTAAGACCCGACGAGGCCAATCTACGGCCGTTTCCTTGATGACGTGACCGCTTGTCACTTCACTCACTTCCTTTGCATTATTGGGAGTGGGCTTAGACCATCGATTTGGTAATAATGGTTCGTTCCCATTTTTATTACGAGAATTTTCTGGAAAGTTGTTCTTTCCTAAGAGGTAACAACTTGGGAACCTCTGATTGTGTAGTTAAGACTAGTTGCCTTTAACAATGATTCTTTGCCGCAAATTGCGTAAATGTCTTAGTCATCTTGGTGAATGGTCTCATTAAGCCAATCCAAACCGACCGTTGAATCTACCATTCTCAGGACATTCGTTCTTAGGGCAAAGTAATAAAATCTAAATATAATCCTTTGCTCTACTGGCGAAGGATGTGGGTGTTAGTAAATACGAGATTGTATTTGCACCAGAATTATGAGCTAGGTCATTGGGAAAATATCGCAATCTCTGGTTGTATGGATCACATTCATATCAGGAGCACAAGATCATTTGAGTCCGAATCATTATACTAATAAGTACAACTTAAGACAATACAGATAATATCAAGTCCCAAATCCCTATTTTCTACGATACCAAAACAACCCACACAAACAGATCCCATACAAGGGCAAAAAACTCCCAAACATGTTTAATAGAATCCGGCTGCCATTGGCAAAAGTAATAAAACAAACCCCATATGTTCCGGTAAACAATTCATATAAATGGGAGATTTCTTCCATGTTGCCCCGTACCTACTAAGGTCATCAGAAGGTCAAGTTACGGGGAAAATCTTCGGATAACAAGACATACATAATATCACGCGTGTTTTCCCCTAAGAGCTAAGGGCAGACGTGTACCGATAAGTACATCCCAATCTTGAGGTAATACATCACACAATGAAGAATATTAACAGATGATGAATATACTATAACAAAGAGATAGCAAAAAGATTTTCAGCAAATATACCTTTTTTATGAAAGCGAAAATAAAAGGGCTATTAAAGTAAGAAGATTTAGTACTTAACTAAAAGAGCAACGCAACAAATGCCTCTCGACTTACGCAGTTTCGGATTTTCGTGGTAAGTAATCTTCATCTTTCATTTCCTCACATTTAGAAATTCCGACCTAATTCCTGGCAGCGAAAATTCCTGACATGTCGGAAAACTGTTTTCTGATATCGCTACCAATGGCACAGTTGAGTAAGGTGTGGGAGGAAATGTCAATACACATACAGTAAACGCTTGGCTTCAAGCTTTGGTAGTATTGGGCAAGTTAGCGCTTGAGAATTGTACGTTTTTCTAAATAGCTGTGATTATGCAAAACTAAGTGTGTGAACGTGGTTCACAGTTTATAATGTTAATTGCGATAAAGCTTGCATTATTAAGAGTGTAAATTTGTATGCAAGGTTTTTTTATTTGTAAAAGTACACTTTAATTCAATATACACTTAACGATTATGCCTTTATTGAATTTAACGAAAAACACTAAATTCTAAACATGCAAAACATTTATGATTCGTAATTCAGTTTACATAGTAAAACAGCACTAAAACCCACAATTTTATTAGTCCAGTAAACAACAAAATTTGTTTATTCAAATAACCATAAAAAGGTAATGAGTTTTATAGAAGAGAGAATTTTGAATGCAAAATGAAAGTTTAAAGCTGAGCTAATTTAAACTTTTACGGCGAGAATACGAGAGGCGGTGGTGGTATTGTGTCTAGTATGCTGCCACTTGCCAGTAAGATAAAGGACGCTTTCGAGACGGAACAACACTACACATATGCGGCGTAAGCCTTTGTCTTTGAGCTTAAATTGCACGGAGATTAGTATTTTATGAGCAAACATTCTACGGCATACTGCTGTAAGGAGATACCTGGGTTACGAAGCTGCTTTGTTTATGTTTTAGCAGACTGGTATTCAACAACAATGCGTGGTAAAAATTCTTAGATCAGCTTTCAGCGACCTGATATCGTAAGTTCAGCGATTCATTATAATCATCGTCGTTGTTAACTTTTCTCAATTTATTTGGAGTTACAGTATGTCTTCTTTCATTCTTTACATCTCCATTATCCATAACCTCAATTTCCATTTCTAGCCAGATTATCTTTCTGACAGTTCACCCATCGTTTCGTTTTATCTTCCCCTACTCTTACATCCTGATCAAAATTTTCCCCGCCATGGTCATCGTAGCCACCTGCATCTAACATCACAATAAGTTTAGTCAAGTGATTAACCACAACTATAACACGACTTTTGCCTAGGGTCGTCTTCAACATAACAACCGATGGTAATCTAAGCCTGCAAATTCAACCAATTCATGTTTTCTTTTCACAACTATTAACATAGTAAACCCAAGTGACTTTTACCAAAGGTCGTCTACGGAATAACTATATAGATGATCGTTAACAGGGGCTTATGATTACGGAGTACGGTATTCAATTACTACCCCCGCTCATGCGTGGTAATTATCCCGATATTTGAGTATACCTGGCTTTGAACTTTAAACCTTACAGTTGTTTTAAATAGATACTTTATAGGTTTGACATTGATCAATGTTATTTCTTTGTTATTTGTATGACTAAGCAATCAATGTCCATTTTGGCTAGGAAGTTAAAGATTATTATTTTACGACCAATTTCAGTCATGACGACCGTTTGTTTTCCAATGATTGATCTCTCATAAAGCTACTATCGAGGCTCATTTACTACGCAAAACCCTTAAAGACCCTCACAATATTAAAACAATAAACTTGCCAGTCTTACTAAGTTTTAAGGGTTAGCAACATAACTTCTCCATACTACTTACTACAGACATGAATTTCCTTAAGTGGTAAAATCCGCATACGTAACCCTTTGGTTATTTACTAGTCTTGAGGAAATTGCCGGCGCCGGTAACTAGGAAATTTCATTGAATTAACTTGGAGCGAACGATCCTGAACGCGATTAGAGGGTACCTATCACTTACCATCCCCCGTTGGAAATTCATTAAGTCGATTTTATACGTTCAGACGTGAATTCACTAATTGTGTTTGTACGTGAAGATTATTCAAGGAATGGAGCTTATCTTTACGGAGAATCTGATAATCTAAGTGATTTTATAAGTGAGCTACATATGGCCAGTCCACTCTTAAGGAATTGTCTATGTGCTACATTTTTTTTTTATCTCAAAATAAAACAATAATAATACTAAACACTTTTACTTACACGATTTGCGTATCTCTATCTTCTGGATTGCATAAATAAATCATTTCAATGACCTTCATTCGTATATAAACAAAATCTAATTTCTCGATAATCCTAGAAATCTTCAATAACTTTACAACGACCGTATCTTCTACTTAGTCGCACAATTATATCTTTGAAAGTAACTATCTTATTCTGTAAGCTACCAGAACATCGTCAGCTTATCAAAGCATAATATCTCTAGCATTGGCTATTGTTGGCCGTCCGTTGCCGTCGTCGGCTGTTCCATTGTCATGACAGAGATATGCCGAGCAATAGAATGCATATTATGATGTCCTTGTGATAATATCGCTACTTGGGAGTTGACATTGAAAGATTAATGAAGTTATTGGTGGATGCAAGTTATGCTAGACAATGTTTCATGGAAAATTTAGCCCAGCTGCCGGTGAAAAGAAATTTGTATCTAGATAATTTTCGAAAGAACTACTAAACCCTTATGAGAAGTGACAAATCAGTAAGCCGTAACATCAAGCATTTTATTATCACACAATTTTAATTGAAGTCTGAAATTGTCCTTTAACAGTTTTGAGAATTAAGAAATCATGAAATCAATGAATTTAACACTCGATGAAACCTTTCACTTGGACAGTAAAATTAGTAAGTAATTGGAAATGAAGATTGTGTTTTTGTTAATAAAACATGAATGTTTAAAGGAACGTAAACAGGAGAACGAAGTTGAAGTGAACGGAATGAAATCCGAAAAATATGTGGAAGGCGTGTTTAAATCTACAAAATACGATCGATGAAACCTTTCACTTGGACAGTAAAATTAGTAAGTAATTGGAAATGAAGATTGTGTTTTTGTTAATAAAACATGAATGTTTAAAGGAACGTAAACAGGAGAACGAAGTTGAAGTGAACGGAATGAAATCCGAAAAATATGTGGAAGGCGTGTTTAAATCTACAAAATACGATCCGGGGTTAGGAATTTCGGCTGGGAAATGCTGTTGTGTAAATGCGGAACATTGCAAAGGCGCAAATAAAACGCCATTCAGTGGCGATAAAATTGAAAAAGATTCTGAAATACCATGGCAATTCTATGGGAAGATTATATCATTAAATATGAATGTGTCCATCATAAACAAAGACTAAGCAAGGCCACTTAACAGATAGAAGCCGTCACATTTTCACTAACCATTTCCTTTATAGCAGAAATAAAATATAAGTAAGCCTACCGCTACCAATGATGACAATAGAACGGCCTGTAGATCCCCTAACTCCACTCCATTTGTTTTTTTTTTTATTATTGAGGTCTCTGATGTCAAGTCACGGGATAAAAGAACAATTTTCGGCAGTAACATTACGCGAATTACCCCATAGGGGGGACGAGAACAGGATGCGTTGGTCAACTTGCTAAATTCATATTTATGCGTCCGGTCGGAACGATTCTCATGACCGCTATATATTGTTCATTACATTTTGATTATCTAGAAGCATTTTGATGTGTTTTTGTATGGTTGATGCGGCTTGAAAATTTTCCGTGCTATCTGCTGCAATTTTTATTTTATAGCGTAATTTAAGTTCTGTTATAGTTGGTAGTTCAGGCTTGTTTCCTTGCAACTTTGTCATCTATTATATTATCTTCTGAAGTTCAAATAGAAAGCAAAACAAGTCACTGTCATGGATGTTTTACTTAGTTCAGTGATTCTCAGCCAAAACGTTTTCCCAACAAAACTTTTAGACGTTGCCAAAGATCGTCTTTGGAGCCAAAATTCAATTTCAACAAACACACTCGTCGCTACGACAGAACCTTATAAATAGGCTGCATTGTCTTACAATAGAACTGGGAGCTAATAAATTACGTTTGCGTACTGTCAACTAAAGAATAGATCAGTATGACACGTGCGTAGTAATTATACTGCGTTAATAGTAATAAATAATAATGAAAAGGGCGCATGGTCTTGATGCAGCCATGCTCAAGGCATTTTTATTATTTATTAAAACTTTATACACAATGAAAACATGGCAAATGCAACATAACAGATATATAAAGAGGAAATTAAAAAAATGCCAGTTACGATGGATGTTCAGTTTGAAAACTTAACATAAGGGATACTATGCCAGAAAAGTAGGCATAGTGTACTAGGTAGAAGGGTTGGTGACCATCATCCCATTAACAGTGGTGCAGCAAGACAAGATTCACAATATCTATCTGGGGATTTATGTCATAAAAATGTGTAGAGTAGTGGAACGCTAAAAATGTAACAAACAAACTCACTTTCGTATAAACAGTGAGTTACGATTTTTCTGTAATACGTACACAATTTTCAGTTGATACGAACATTTTCACACGACAACACGTTGTCAAATATTTTTGTTTTATAACCTAGTTTATCCAAACGTGTACAGAATTCAGTGAGATAATTAAATAACAAACACTTGTATCTCCCGGGAAATTACATTACGAACGTGTGTATGTACACATTTCAGGACAAGTAAATAGTATCATTTTCGTAGTAACAAATTCCTCTTTTTTTTACTTTTTGTGTTTCTAGTTTGTTAATTATAGGTCGATATTCCGTGAGGAAGTTGAAATGTGAATCGTGATTTAAAACTAAATTCAGATTAGTACAGTTTCCGCAAAAATCTGTCATTATTCACAACCAATTCCTATAGACTGGCGCCTCCACCAAATGGATTAAAGCAATACACAAGAGTGTCGCCATTTTCAATATCTCTAAAAGATTTCGACTGATTTCCTGTCCATTAATATCTGAAGAATAAATGCGGCTGGAGGAAACAGTGACGGAATGGACAAGGCACAGTATGTTTTAAGGTTCTGCCGAAGATATGAGCCTGTTTGTTGGAATTTAATATTGGCAGGTAGACAAATCAAAAGCCAAGTCATGTATAGCTTCACTTTTTACTTGTCTACATAGTTTTGTATGAACCTAATTGTATCGGAATGTATTAATTAGAAAAGCCGTTGGTTATGGTAATCTGTCTTGTTATTATCGGCCAGTTTTATTACTGTAACGGATGTATTATAGTAGGGGGTTAAAGTATGAAAATGCCGTTTTATAGTAATAGATACTTTGATTTCACATTAAACCTTCATGGTGTGAGATATTCGAGTGAAACTTTTTTTTACATTATACGAGATTTTTCTTTTAAAAAATGTGCAACATTCGATTTTCAATTGTTTTTTTTTATCCAACTTAGATGGAATATAATAATAATATAATATACTTCGAAAATCGGAGTTATTTTTTAATAAGAGTTCCAACGCGAAACTAAAGCAGCAGAAACGGCTCGCAATATCAATGCTGCGTTTGAAGAGGAAACTGCAAATGAACGCACCGTGCTTTTTTGGTTTAAGCGCTTTCGTAATGCAAACTTCGACTTGAAGAACGAACTACGTGGAAGACCGCCCACACAGGTGAATAGCACTGAATTGAAGAAGATGGTGGAAGCCGATCCGAGTCAAACTACCCAGGAATTAGCAGCATGGTTTAACGTTACCTTCCCAACAATATTGACTCATTTGCATCAAATCAATAAGATAAAATAATATAAAAAATGGGTGCCTCATGATTTGACTGATCTGCAGAAAGAAACGCGTGTTGAAACTTGCGCTGCCTTATTGAATCGGTACAGAAATGAAAGAATATTGGATCGAATGATGTGACGAAAAGTGGATTCTTTACGATAACCGTAAGCGAAAAATGCAATGGCCCCAGATCCAACGCCGCAACAGTGCCCTAAAGCAAAGCTTACAAATAAAAAGGTAATGGTAAATGTTTGGTGGTGTCTTCATCTCGAAGGACCAAAAATACGGAAACCGCAGTCGGCTCCTTCTAACATCTTTTGTTCTTGTGATCTCAATTATAAGAACAAAAGAGGCTGTTTATGGTAAAAATATGTTTTGGGGTTAATTATACCCTTACAGTCTCAGCTCATTGTTATATTCAAAGAAATATTGTGTTGTAAGTAACAAAAAAATACGTGAATAAACAATTTTTCGTGTTAAAAACCAACTATTCCTTGAGAGCTTGGAAACACTTTCATGCAGCAAAACCTAACACAAAGCGATTTAAAAGAGCTTCAGGCAATTTAAAAAAACTAGATCAACTATAAATAAAGCACAATTTACACTTAAGCCAACCACAAATTAATTTCTTCAACGGCACTTCGCTAAGATGGTTTTTTAGCCGTCATTTGCAAGCACAACCGTGAAAAATTGTAGGAAAATTCTAAAGACCTTACGACAAAGCGTCAGATATTTATAATGAGACTTGGGGTGCGGAATTGTGTTTCAGCTTAAGATGCGACGCCATTTGTTATCAGGAAAACGTCGCAACATTTTTAGGAAAAAAAAGGCAGGAATTCATTTGAAAGGCGTAATTTTAATGTTAGAAGTTTGACCACTGTTATATTCTACATTTATTGAGAAGCAGAAAAAAAGGGAAAAAACTAATTTAGAGGGTGATTGATTATTTTGGAGAAGATTATTAGTACATTCTACAAATACTAAATTATCCATACGATCACCATAACACCTAAAAACGAAGCACTGCTGGAATTAGTTCTCTTTAAAATAATGCCCAAGTACAGGTCGAGCATTGCCCGCATACAGCAGATTCCCGTGAACTTCGAATATCGTCAGTAGGTACCAATTATTAAGGGTCTCCTTGCTAAATACCGACCCAAAGGCCGAACCGAAGCCTACCAATTAACAGCCAGTCTAATCTCTTACTAATTGGGTTGCGTAAGACCCCTAACAAATCCTTTACGTATATGCGCACATTCTCGTTACCACGCAAAATTCTGATCATTACTCTGTCTCATTACTTCAAGTTGGTCTTCATCATTAGGAACATTCCATATCAAGGCTTCACAATATCAAAAAGCTTAGTCTAGCTATAACTTTTAACTACGTCTAGGTTTAAACCCGCCTACACAAGCGTGCGTCTTTCAGATAACGCTGGATTGTCATCTATCGCGCTCATTCCACATGCGTCAGACAAGGAGGCTGGATGATAGACTATGCAAATAGTCTGAGCACTTGAAGCACGCTTTAGTTTCGCTAACGATGTAGGGTGACGGTGTAAATTCGTGGGACGTGAATATACACGGAGAAGAAAGCAAGTTTTTGCAAAGGGTTGTGCGCAAAGGGGTGTGGAGATTAGCATAGTGCAGTGTCAGAGGTTTTTTAAGGGGCTCTATTTTGTACCACGTGCGATAGTTACACTTCTTTTTCATACATTTACGTAGATTTGGACGTGAGAATGATGATGTTATGATTATTTATGCATTTGGGTATATTAATTCATTAATTCTCCAGTTGCAAACTACAAAATAAGACCAAAAGGGGAAAGGCAGGGTCTACCTATATTATTATGCACCCTCCAGCGGTTTAAACCACTAGACTGATGTTCACAAATGAGTTGTTTATCGATTGGACAAGCGAGGCGTTGTCATTATGAGTAGCTGTTGTTTTCTAGGTTATAGTTTAATATTTTTTTAATTCTAAGATTTACAGGGCATATTATAATTTATTTACTGCAGTGTTTCTGACTTAACAACAATTATATTAAATTGTAATATTTCAACTACTATATATGTTTTTTATGACTAAAGTTTTGATTTACTTTAAAGTTAAGACAATCCCATCTGGCCCCAACATAATTTAAAATATTATGATTAAACAAGTTTTCTATCTTAAATTATAAAATCTCCATGGCCTTTCATCTTTCAATAAACAAAAGCATTAAAATAAAAATTCAAAATGATAAAAGCCAACAGAAACACGGCTCTCTCATTTTAGAATCCTAAAAATGCACATCAAAGCGTGTACAAGCAATGATAATATTTTGTAAGACATGCACGTGGGCAGGTTGCTACGTAAAATGATTAAAGGCTAAAGGATTTATGTACCTTCCTACATACATATTAAAATACTTCAATACGCATTTAGGACGCGTTTAAAAGGTAAACCTTTTTGAAAGCCAAGTGGTTTGAAGCTGATTAAACAAAACATAACATCACGCCTGTAATCTTCGAAAGGAAGACCGAGGTGTACCTATAGTATAGTTCTGTTCAAACTTTATGGCGGCTCGGAAGTTAGCTGCGAGTGACGGTTAGCGCAAGTTTAACGGTTCAAACTTTATTGCTGCTCGGAACATCTAACGTAAAGCTGCGCAGAATACAATTTTAGATATCATCGGGGTGTAGAGGACGCATCGTCTTGACTGTATAATGCGCAGACCGTCACTCGCAGCTAACTTCCGAGCCGCCATAAAGTTTGAACAGAAGTGTACACCCAAACTTCGCCAGTTCGGTTTAAGTCACATGTAGTAGGGGGCAAACCTATTGCCATCAGTCCGGCACAAATTCAGTCTCTGTCGTTCCTTATGGAAAAACGCAATAACCTGTATTTGCACAAAGCTGATAAAAACGCAGGCTTATGTAAAAATATATGAATGTTTATTTACAATCAGTTTACAAATCGTACCTTTAATATAAGACCCATGTCACATTGACTGTTAGTCTTGTCTACCAATCAGAAACTAATGAGGTCCCAATTGGATATTTGTAATAGAAAACTTTACAAGACATTTGATTGAACGAAAATCTCAAGAGAGTTGTTGTGTAATATTAAGAGTCTTGTACAGTCAGGCAAACAAAATGATAACCACCTTGATGACCCGACCAGTCTGGCTTCGTTCGTTGGACTTTGAAAGATATATTCAGTATATAAGAGATTTAAAAGACTGTGTTAATGTTCTGTGTAATGAGTTTTTTCATCACGAATTTCTCAGCAGCAGTCACGGAGTCTGGATCTGTGCCCGGTTGATGACAATACGCTACGCTCGCCCCCTATTACATTGGACTTAAACATAACTGGCGAAATGTGAGTGTACTATTAGGTACACCTCTGCTTAAGCCTTCGTGGATTACCAGCGTGATGCTATGTATTTTATGTATTATCTGTCTATTCAAAGTCCATTCCTATCAGTTTGATCTAAATAAATGACAGTCCTAAACGAATATGATGTCTTTTTTCAATGCCATTTCATTCATGTGGGCCCTCTATTTATTTGAAATTGTTTCACGTTTTCGTTCCGTCAGCATATAATTGTACATGAAGTACACACGAGAAAATACGCCACAACGGCAACGAACGAGCTGCACTTACTTGATGACAAAACCGTCCATTCATTAGGCAGCCTCGGCACAGGTATTTAGGCTACCCATGCTGATAGTACTCGTAATTACTATAATTGATACTCCCCACACGTTACCGAGAAACGTGCGGTTTTTAGGTCATTTCGTACATTTTCCTGTACATTTAGTCTGAAGATAAGTCTTGATTGTTACGGAAGTCAATGGTTTTCTGCCTTTTAAGTAAATACTAGACAAGGTTTTCCTTAAGTTTCAATGTTTAGAATGGCCTTTTTTTAGTTTTATCCGGTCTTATTCCAGACGGTATATCAAGTATTTTAATGGTACAAAGAAAAATTACAATGGACAATAGCTGAACATTGAAAATCAGTGTTCAAGTTCAAGAACGAAACAATTTATTTCAGCAAAAAAATAAAACCACACTGACATTCCAATCACGTCCAAATCACAAACCATCAAAGTAGACCAATGTCAGTAATGTCAACCAAAAAGTATAAAACACATTTCTATTTCTTGTTTACTTTTGAACTAAGTAGTCCACCAAAAAAAAAAAAAATACATCGATGCCAGATTTATCTAACGAAGAAATTTCTCGAGAACCCACTTGAAAGTCTACGATTCTAAAATAAATTAGTTCAGGGCAACTACAGGTGGAACCGAAAATAGATGGCGTTTGATAAACGTAAAATAACTAAAAGAGGTCGGGAAGAGATAAAGGTCAAGGTTGAAAAGGCTTTAAGAGGACCAGCGTTAAGGATTGAGGAATTAGAGATATTCGACTTTAGAGTAAATGACGACGTTCTAACAATATAAAACGTGAATCATGAATTTAACGGTGAATCAGTTCTGACTAAACGCAACGTGTGGTTTTAAAGTTCATACCCTAATAGTTCGCTATGATCATATTAAGCATCTCGACTATCAGCGATATTTTGCTACTAGTAATAAGCAAGCGTGGAAGAAGCAAAAGAAGTATGTGAGAATCGTAACGGGTGACTTTCTTTATTTTCTATTTACCCCCATGTAAAAAGGGGTGAGTTTTACGAATATGATTTTAGTCAGTCAGTCGGAATCTTAAAGATCTTCCAGAAATATCACTTTCATTAAACACCAAAGTAGTATTATATTACTACATTATAACACGCCAAGATCTGACAAGCTGTCACTTCAGTGTTAACGTCAAACTTCGTATCAACTATCAAGTTAAAAGCACTAATTTTACGCCTTCCCATCACATTAGCATCATGAGCATGAACGCATGAAGCATGATATGTTAAAATTTCCACCACCAGGCTCTCTTACTTTTTCATACCACCATACCGCAACTTTGCGAATAATTTAGGGTGAGGTACGCGTTGCCAAAAAGCGTACTAATCGCTTGATAATTACATTACATTGTACATTAGTCTTTTTTTGTTATACATATATGGGGTATGTTTCTACCCACAACCTGTTTTGACGACGGTAGACATTTTTTTTTATGAGCCTCCTTGTTCTTATCGTGCTTTGTTATTTAATTTCGTTTCTTTATCAAAATTGGCATAAATTCATAACTGTGTTGTCCCTTTTTTGTCTTGTTCTTTATTTTTAGAATATGCTCGTGCTTGTTTACTTTGATCTTTAAAAGTTGATTTAAATCTTGATACTACTTGTCTTTGTTCCATATCACTGGGGGTCGATTTGGTTGGATTTTTTCCCTTCCATCCTCTTCAGTAAACCATCAAACTATAATTTTCTCTTATTTCTTATGAATGATGCAAATCTTGGATCTCGAAGAAAATTTCCTTAACGCATTGCACCGCGGGCTATTAAAACCAATGGTCTCATACACGCAATAAGTACACAGTGAAGTAATAAATGCTTGCGACTGTATTATTTACGCGCACCTGAGTTATATTGCCTCAGAGAACACTTACGAAGTCTTATCCGGCAAAATTATCTCTGTACACATATGCACTCGATTCTTTAAACATGACTAAAGAACGAACACGTTTATATTTCGCGGCCATATGTTCAATATATTCAATGATCAATTGCGGAATACCCATAGCATCATAGGCAGTCTTTGATCTCATGTAACATTACCATTGAATTCTCTAACATATATCTAATTCGTAGATATTTAGGTTAAAGCTGGACATCGTAAACAGCATAAATCACTCCTTGACAAAGAAACTAATGCTAGCAGGAAAAATGGGAACGAAAAAGTAAGACAGTCGCAACGGAATTAGTTACTTCTGTATATTTCGCTATTTCATCAAAACATCCAGTGGTCTTTGTAGTATGAATATTAGTATTTATTTTAGTGAGTTATTTACACGTATGGCCATGAACTCCGATGATAATGCCTCAAATGGCAAAGTTAATTGGACAGGAAAAGTCACTTAAACACAAGACTCCTTTTCAAAATGCTTCAACTCCAATAAGTTTAATAAATTCCATTTACAAAGCGTTTTATTGATGAAAACAGATTTACATTTATACAAGCCTGCCTACAGATGTCAGAATAACCGAATCCCAGAGAACCAAACGTTTATTTATAGCTAGTTAAGTTTGTCAGCATTACCATTTAGAAAATTAAGCCACAACCCGTTACAGCCGTTACACCATCAATCAATCTGAAGATTGAACGGGAAATTAGTCCGTAATGTTATGATAACAAAGCTAATATTATCAACATTCCACGTCAACCACAGCATTCTATTAACACAATACACGTTACATCCGAAAATAGTCCACGAACCGACATACTTAGCAGAGCAAGGCAATAATATCAAGACACAGAACAGGTTTCCACAAGGGCGGCGGACGAACGACCTTGCTCCTACTCTACTCCTCACGAGAAACTCGAGACTGCTGGTGCTGACGTAACGAGTTCAAATTCATCAGTGGAACCCTAATTTATAAGGATAATATGGGGTTACTTATAAGAAATATTGGGGTAGTATGACTGAAGACAAAGATGGGTAGACGACATAAAGGAAATTGCTGGTCCTTCCATCGATTTACTTGCTATAACAAGAGAAGGGACGGAAAAGGTTGGTAGGAATGAAAATAGTATCAATATCAGCAGGCGGTCAATACGATCCCTAGACGATGATGATGATATCTTCAAAATCAAGTCGAAAGTTTTATCAAAAGTAATTTTTCATACATCACACGTTGCCAGCTTTGTTAATGGTGACGACAGTTCCCGAAAGGTTCAACATTTGACCAGCTGATGCTAATGATCCCTCGAAATTGGATTTTGGACAATATGCGTCGAAATTCCTCACAAAATCATCTATATGTTGATTAAGTTCAGAATGGAAATTAATGAATCCGTTGCCATTTCCACGCTTCACTGAGGACAGCTAAATTGTTCACATGTCAGTTGGAATTAGTGGCCTTTATTAATATCTAAATACGCTCTGTCACTTCTATGTGGAATGGAATTTTGCCTGATTTAATTACAAACGTGATCAATATAACGTTGAATAATATAAATAGTTTCTGTTTTCCTCCCTTCATTAACTCTGTTCAGTGTTGTGTCGTAAGTTAGTAGTTGTGTGTAAAACACTTGATTTACATAGAATGTTAGGTCCTCAACTTTGACAACTTTAAAATTGTTATCTAACGCGAAATTGTAAAGCTTTTCAGCTCTGACATCACATTCTAAACTATTCCAAAAATTCAGCGTGTACAAAAGGATGGCTTCGCACAAAACATCTAAAGTATTCAGTTTCGCTTTCGAGATATGACGACCTTTATTCGTTTGAGCATCAACAGAGTTGAGCGAGCCACCAAACCGGTATTTATACTCCTGACATTTAACTGAGCTACATATGAAAATAATTTTGATTCGTAATTGTTTCAAGCTTGTTAGGAATGTTCTATTTAAAGTAAGTTTAGCCCGGTTTTCTCTTTGCTCCTGATTTGTTCATGAATTCGTGGTATTCCCTTTTACGGTCGTGAGCTATTCCATTGTATTTGTACAGCCTTTAGTGTGTTATTTTATCATCAAACTGTCAGTCTACGCAAATTTAAAGCAGTAGCTTTAAATTTCCATAACGTAAAGAAAACATTATCTTAAAATGAAATGCCAATACGATTTTTCAGAAGTATTCTTCGAGTCGTAGACTATAACTTAATTATTCGTATGAAAAATTTATTTTTTCTACTATTTTTTCGACCAGACCTTCAAGCGAGATATGAAAAATGTTATTGTCACTTTCGTAATATCTTGACTAAATTATTATAAAGCTGAAGAGTTTGTTTGTTTGTTTGATTGAACGCGCTAATCTCAGGAACTACTGGTATTAATTGAAAAAATATTTAAGTGTTGGATAGTCCATTTATGGAGGAAGGCTATGTAACATCACGCTGCGACCAAAATGAACAAAGCGTCAATCAAATCAAAAATATGACGCAGACGAAGTTGCGTGGGTCAGCGAGTGTTTCAATAAAATCTATTGTTATTTAGAAACATATCGAGAAATAACATACATAAAATAATACATCGAACAATATCTAATATTGGCCACAATTTCAGCCCTAAGATATTTATATTGGGCAAACATTTACCTAATTCCAAGACTAGACGGTTAAATCTGTATGAGTTGAGTAAACCTAGAACTAGTGATCATTAGACTTAAGATACTTATAGTGTTTATGAATATTCATTAATTACTAATTGAATATAAACATTGCAAGGAAAATTGTGTATTTGAGTGATGTATATTTTTGAACCATTGACTAAGACTTTCGTCACCGCTACATGATTAGTTTTATCCTGTCTTTTGTATGAAACACGTTCTATTATATTAAATAGTGTTACTGCTTACACAGATTTTCTATCAAAATAAAAAAAATTGTTTGTAATATATTCTATAAATAACCATAAATTTGTATAAGTCAGGCGTTTCCTATTTAGTCAGGTTTAGACGCACCCAAAGCTAATCAACACAACTATTAGCAAGATTGCTCATAATTGCACAATAACTAAGTGACTTGAAATAAAACTTAGTTGACAAAACCATTAAAACCTAACTTTTAACACGAGAAATGTTTCAAGTCAACTCATTTCATAATACCCACATTCATTACCACAAAATGTCTTTTAAAATGAAATTACATAACGTAGCCAAAATGTCAAAGTCACCTCACCTGTCAAGAGTTATCACAGAGAATACCTTTTGCTCCCAAATTACTTCGAAAAGCTTTTAAAATGAATCCGACATTCAAAATGTGGTGACAGATAATATAATATTTATTAGACGTTGAGATCTGTTTAGCAGTAAACGTGAAAACTGTCTACACCTTTGTCCACGCCAATACCGTTTTCAGTTACAATTTTCACTTAATTTTCAAAATATTTGACTTATTCTTTGTCATATCTTCGGACAGCCTTGCAAGGTGTCATCTACAAAATCATATTTAACCTTCTATTTTAGCTCCTACTCAAGCTCTGTCAGAATCTTCACTTAGATAAGTGGAATCAATACAGAAAAGCGTTCTTCGTACTACGGTCAAGTGTCAGTTGATATCTGTAGTACGCTCTTCGCTTTTGAGAATTGCTGTGACAGGCAGACAGATAAACATAGCGACTACGTAATATTCAATGATGCCAGCAAAACGTTCACGAAAACAAAACATTTATCATGATTCCAAGCATCGCAGGCTTAAAAATCCTACCAAAATTAATATTTCGCTTTAAATTTTCCAATTTCCAGTCCAACGTTGGAAGTTTTGTTCGAAACTAATTTGCGCGTTTCGAAACGAATTGTTTTGCAATGCCAGTTATTGTAGCTGGACTTTTTCGGAGTTGTATGATATATTGCGAACGCTCGTCTTTTTAGTGCCAAAGTTTTTGAAAGCCCTACAGATGGTGGGGGACTATTATAAGGATTATTCGGTCCATTAATTCTTTTTATACGGTTCAAAAGGTGGTCTTTGGGTACGTGAATCATTCCGTGGAACGTAACGAGCGCTTGATAAAAAACAGATGTTTTTTATAATTGAGAATGCTTTAGGGACTCCTCGGTGAATCTTTGGAGCTGAATAACAACTCCAAATATATGTTATTGATATGGTATTGGTAAGAGTAAAAAATACGACTAACACTAATGACAGCTCCGATTTAGAAAGCGATACTTGCCAGGATTAAAAATAACATCTTTATATTTTTAGACACAAACACATTCTACACTAAGGTGTTAAATCAGGCACATTTTCTTCTTCATTCATGAACATATTCCTTTCTCCTTCTCCAAGTAGTCAACCGTCACTTTTGACTCGAAATCGCGGGCGTCAAGTCATGAATCACATTGACAAGATGCGTCACTAGTTAAGAGAGCAACATTGCTATTATCTCATTCTGTGTTAACAGTGTTCAAAACTTACATTATGCGCCAGTTATGTTTAAGTCCCATGTAATAGGGAGCAAGTTTAAAAAAGAACTGGAGTGCTAAAGAATGAATATTTCGTGAAGTTAGCACGAAGATAAAAGGATGTCCGTGTTCAGAGTGCTGGTCTAGTCTGACGATTTATATTAATTTAAAGCTATCCTGGACAGGATGGAAATAAATGAAGTTTAAGTCCTTGAAGTCTGCAGTCTCTGATCTCTCGCATTTGACATCTTTAGTCTTAGTGACGATGGGATTTCAGAAATAACTACCTTCCTGTAATATACAAGATTATTCGGTTCTAAGACGGAAATATGTTGGAACGGTTTTACGTCTATATTTGTGGAAACCACAACTTTTACAATGACAATACATTAATGTTTGTTGCTAGGACCATGTTTAAAGGAAATACATAAGTACGCATATAATAGGTATTACCTACCTACCTATTGACGAAGAAGAGACTGTAAATGGGGCTTAGAGACGATTCAACGAGAAATCAATTCATAACATAACATCACGCCTGTAATCTTTGAAGGGTTAGCTAGAGGTGTACCTAATAGTACACCCACATTTCGCCAGTTATGTTTAAATTCCTCCGAAAACGAGCCTGTTGCCGATTTAACTAATAATTACTTAAGAAGAAATTCATGACATAGCAGCTATGAAGAACCTAGCTCTAACAGGCCACAAATATGCGACCCACATCGTAAGCCCTAGTATACGTACAGAAAACTCGGTAAATGGATCAAGCGGCTACAACTTGACACTAGCTAGGGACTTCCAACAGGCTTTTAGGATTAAAACGAAAGCTTTCAGCACTAAATATGCTGCCAACAATTAGTTACGAACGGGAGAACTTGAGAGAGCATAATATACTGTTTTTTGCACTAGATATTTAAACCTTTTTCGTGTAGTTTAAAGCGAATATGTAAGAAAATCAATCTAACCTCTGTAACTCTCCTACCTCTACCTCTGTCCTTTGTATCTCTTTAATTATGATTTTTGAAGTTATTAATTTTGCAGTTAATTTATTCTTCTTACACACTGTGTCTACGTTTCTTTTATATCTATCCTCTCGCAGGTCCGCTGGAAGAGATTTCTAAATGAAATAAGCGGTACCTTTGTGCTCTTTTGTCTTTATGTATTTTTCCTGTAATGTGTTTTGTGTGTACATAATAAATAAATAAATAAAATCGATGGTAGGATTTTTTTTAATGTCGTATGTGTCGTATAAATCAAATATCCCTCCGATATTTGTCTAGTATTCAGATGCATTCGGTTAGACTAGGAGCCGACCCGAAAATAAGTTGGGAAATGGCTAGGTAGTTGATGATGATGATGTGATGATGTCCATTCCGTCATCTGAAACTACGGTTGAAATGTTTATTTACTTTATATGGTTTCACTTTATAAGATGCCAGGTGTAATGATATAAACTTCGATGGTATAGCTAAGATTATTAGATTCAAATAAATAGATCTATAAATTCTATATCATAGGCGAAATATTAAAACAGGTTGATACTTAAAAAAAAAACGAAGAACGAAACTTAGAATAAAACATTATTGAATTAGTAATTTTGAACGAAATTATTTTTCCAGACATTTCATAATTTACATAAAAAAACCTGACATTTATTTTAACAAATGGAAATGGTTTAGACATCGAATTATTTTCAATCAGCATAGATATTAGTTCTGATTGATAAAAACATAAAACCTGAAGGTCGTATTTTATTTATAAGTATCAAACTTATATAAAAATTATAATTACGACCTCTATGGTAACATGAAAGAAAGAATACAATACACAATGCTTGTTTTACGTCAAAATACACGTGAGGTCATAAAAACTGGGCGAACGACAAAAAACGATTTGGCTCTAGTCGAATCAGACAGTCTGCTGATGACGTTATTCAATGATATGACTAAATTAAAGTATATAGCTTTAAGAAAAACACGGTAATATTAAAAAAAAACACATCAAAATCGGTCAGTTCATTTATGAGCTACGGTGCCACAGACAAACTTATAACACCCCTCTTTTTTTCGTCGGAAGTTTAAAAGTACACGTGAGATTGGCCAGAGGAGGCAAAGTATAAAGAAGATTGGCTATGGGGTAGATTTTTGCCCAACTGTAAGACAATACAGGTTATTGGCGCAACTGCTAAGCGTCCTCAGTCAACCCCTAAATTCTACAAAGTTTTAACTGTGGTTTTCCATTATGAAACGCATAATAGTAGCCGAATTTATGTCCAGTTTATGGCAAAATGCTCACCCATGGGAGTGAAAAACATAACCGACGAAATGTGGGTTTACTAACACCCTGTCATTCCGCCTACCCCAGAGAATTAAGAGGAGATGTGATGACATTTTCCGCGTTTAGAAGTTTTGCGGCATATTCACATTATGTTATGAAAGTTCAAAATATGAATGAAGGAAATAAAGTGTCTATTTCCACAATACCTGTCGTGTTAGCACCTATTTCTTTACGTATCGCTTTAACGAGAAGATTACTTTTATCGTAAACTACACACTTTAGATACTTGTGAAGAAAAGCCTTCAGGCGTCATAAGCAAAATTCTTATACTGCTTTTTATCTTGCAAAAAAAACTAACTTTGAATGAGTTTTCCCACGTATATAATGTTGGTGCCTCGAGGCAGTCTTTTGAGGAGTCAACGAAGTGTTCTCTAGATTTTAAACCAATTTACTTTGCCGTGGGCAAAGTTACATGTGAAGATCTAATCAAACATGCTAGAACATTAAGATGAAAATGTGAAGTAATTATAATGATGGACAGATTTTTAAATAGGGTTGTCAATAATGTTTTAATCATTAATCACTATTGCAAGTCTCGCATAAGTTAGTTATTAATGATGCCAATAACAATAGCCATACCTAATGATTGCCTAAAACACGCGATGAATCCTAAAAATCTTCTAAAAGATTTTAATATTTTAAATATTCTTTCGATTATGTAAGAGCAATATTAAGGAAGGTACTTTGGCAATTCCAGCATACATAAATTATATACGTGAATTTAATTTCTGAGAAGCGACCCCAAGCTCCTAGAAAACATGGCATGCATTAAGAGCGTTTACGCCGTCCATGCGCTGTTTGACTCCAAAACAGTACTTTTCAAACCCTTTAATACCATCAACCCTTTATTTTACAAAAATGATAATTACTAATAACTTTAGGAAATTTCGTTGTCTCTATAGTTGGAGAGAAAAATATTTCAATTAATAGAGTATTGGTAAATTCTATCAAGATAACTCAACAGAGGTTTTCTTAATTTCCCTTTTAGCGTCAGTTTCGACGCTCTAATTATAGGAAACCAACTGGCAAACCTAATTAGATTTTTTTTTTACCTATTCCTAAGATCCTAAGGAATATAGTTGGAGAAGAAAATTTTTTGATTTAGGTTTCTTTATATAAGAAATTAAAGTTCAAACAATGTGAAATATTAAGGAATTAAAATGATTTTTTCACCGATATATCTTACTTGATTTAATATAATAATAGCATAATATAATAGAAGAACATATGCTTTAAAACATCCAATTTAAAATTTCAAATAATTTACAGTGATTATTTTTCTATAAATATTTGAAAACTACTATAAATCACTGCGCGCGAGCAATTTCAAATCAGTCCGCCGCGAGGCTTTCTAGAGAGAGGACATGTCGCTCGGCGCTCTGCCTGACCCGAGTTGACCTTAGTCGTACTTGGAAGGATAGCGGACGTTTATAGTGTGATTAAAAAATCTTGGTACTTTGATGATTAAATTTTTTTATTATTATTTTTGATGACTGACAATATTTTTAGTAACAACCAATATCTACCCTATTTTTTACCTACGAATTTTATTTATTAAAACTTTTACTTATTTTTTTGTAAATAAGAACATAAATTGTTTTTAAAGTTAACGCAAACCTATTGTATTTCCCTCATAAGAGGTGTCACTAAGAGGAACATCGCGTCAGGTTAAAATATAATATAAAATAAACGTAAGTAAATCCGTATAAAGTGATTTATTTGAATAGAATAAGAAATATTTATTAATCAGTCACAAATCAATAATAATTAACGAAGTTCGGTTTCTTTCTAAAGTTTAGATCAACAAATTCATGTTTGAATAACTAAAAAACGACTTTAATATTAATCATAATTATAGCTATACTTGCAATATATTATTGAATACTTATTTTATGCACTCGTACTTTAGTAATCCGTGTACGTTCAAATTCAAATTCAAATTAAATTTTACTACAACAATTGCACTCGAACGGATCATAATGTGTTAGTTTGACTATAGCGCAAGAGAACGCGCCAGCGCTATGCACACAGGCACGCGCGCTTTTGTGTGCGTAAAAAATGCATTGAATTACCTAAACTTGACTTCGCGCGATAGACGTAAACGCTCTTAAGCAATAAAGGAGGTTTTCATACAATGTTATGAGCTCAAACACGTACATATTAAAAGACAGCACAAGGTATGTGACAACAACATTACACGCAATCAAGTTAATTAGAAAATATGTTTTCAATAAGTTCCTATTACCAAAAGACAACAATGACAAGAAGAAGGATGTCTTGCGTCTACTGATAAGAATTTTGTTTGCTAAACATATTTGATTTAAACCTAACGTTTACATGAACTCACTATTTTCTATGAAAACTACAGAACGTTTTGCCGCGAAAATAAATATGCGCAAAGAAAAATGTACCACGGTATTAGATTAGAATACATAAGAACTAAGATCGAAAGGCTGACTGTAAAGTGTAAGTGGTCATGCAAAAAGGGCATTCAAGTGAAAATCGTCAAGGATACCGGATTAAAATTCAAATACAACCCAAAATTACAATTACAACTTCTAACAACATTACAAAAACACATTAACCCAACAAAACGTTTCCTAAACCATTTGACCCGAACAGCAAAGGAAAATGGCACAAGTGTCCGCGACATAAAATTATAAAAGGCAGCACCCGTGCCTTCGGGCCCTAAACTAAACTTTTTTACAATCCCATTACATGGATTCACGACAAGAGAGCGATTTCGCCGTTATTTACCCTGAGGGGGACCAGAAAGTTAAAAGGACAGACAGACGAAAAGTTTCCGGTCGCGTAAAAATTATGCTTTTTTTTTTGGGTAACTACGGATGATGGAGTGTCTCATTGTATAGACATATTTATTGTAGTTTAAAAATTCAAGTTCATTTTGAACTCCCTACGTAGGTACCTGAAGGGACAAACTTGAGAATTTAAATAAAAAAAATAAAAAAAAATAAAAAATTTTGACAAGTGGCAATCGCTTACAGCTTTTCCATAGCTTATGCCAATCCATTACATTTTTTAAGCTTTTATTTGACTTGCCTTGTTAGTTAGTATGTATTTTTTTAAATCTTCCAACCGACTGAGTTGAAATTTTGCACAGACCTTTGATTCTGGTGACATAACATTTTTATGACAGACATGACTTGATCCTGCAGCCGGGATCGCCTGCTCACGAGAGAACTCCTCAACGGTTAATATCACGGACACGAAACTTTGTAAGTCAATATTAACAGATAAATCCATTTTTTTTTAATTTTCTTGTAATTTTAATAAAAACCTGTGTTTAAAAAAAGTTGAATTCATTGACTTTTCCATCATCGTTATGGCTAGAATGTGACTTTGTCTAGGAGACAAAATAATCTGATTCTGCTGCCCTGAACATATTGCTTAACTTGTTTCAACTGCATCTGTATCTTGCCAGAGTTTGATTGCACTGACAAAGCATTATTCTAATTCCTCGATCCCAAAGAAACAAACCATAACATAAGTATAGCCTATAATGTTCCCACGGGACACAGACCTCCTATCTATGACACCGTCGCACACATAACATAGACTACACAATAATATGCCTTAGTCAGCCACCCGAGAGCAGAACCCTTACATAACATTTGAGTAAGTGTCAAAACATGACATTTGTGTGTGCTGATATCACACGATACATTTGCCGTATCGTGTTCCGACAACACATAAAAAGCTATCGGCACTGCCAAAAGGGAAGATC
Organism: Standfussiana lucernea; assembly: GCA_964057025.1. NCBI lineage: Eukaryota > Metazoa > Arthropoda > Insecta > Lepidoptera > Noctuidae > Standfussiana > Standfussiana lucernea. The sequence goes on from OZ059810.1 coordinate 3,433,265, forward strand.
GCTTCCGTAGGGATCACATTACATCCGAATATACTATGATACAAAAGGCCTTCTTATGCCAGTTTTTCACAAATACTACGCGACAGCTAAAAGTCTAATAAAAGCTTGCCGTTGGATTTTCAGCTTTGATACAAGAGTTGAAAATAAATTTTAACTCATATGCCTGTAGTCGTTAAAATGACTCACTTTGCTGTTTTTCGTGTGAACTTGAAGTTCAGAAGTGGACCTTTTAAGCCAAGTTCTGCTCAGTGGTTTTAAGATTAAAAAAATACATGTGTTTATTGTTTTCCAATGACGTTTGAGTTCAATCAGTAAATTTTCTAACAGATTAAAATAATTGATCAAGTGCATGTTAACAAAAAATTTAAAAGTTATGTTCGTGAGATATCCGATACCTGAGTTATTTCTGATTTCTATAGTAAAATGAAAGAGACAGAACAAAAATCATAATCACGGAAAAAACTATTCAAATCTACGGTACTTAATGATGAAAAATTATCTTAATATTTTATAAATCGTTGCTTATCTTGAACCCTAACAATTTATAAATACTTAACTAGACACTCATTTACACATACAACACAAAAAGACACACAAACAAACACATGAGATGGAAACTTCCCCGTTGATGCGAATGTTTACAATTATGTACCTAGATTATATAAAACCACAGACAGCTACATAGTTGGTAGGTACTTATTAATTGAATGGCTTCTCTGCACGTGGATTGGCCATGGATTATGATGGGCTAACAGACACGACATTGTGTTTAAGTGATTAGAACTCGATCGTATTGTGCCTAAGGCTATTAAGAGGGAATTAATAAAGAGATATGAACTATAATCTATTAATATCTTTTCATTTAGATTATCTAAAGTTGTACAAAAATACAGACATTTTGTTAAATATTAGAGAGGAAAGAAGTAGTGAATGATTCCGGGCTGAAATGATGATATTAGTTTAAGTACCATAAAATAAAACCCTGTAATCTCCGAAAAGTTATGTATACCTACATTTCGCCAGTTATGTTTCATTCCAATGTAACAGGGGGGCGAGCCTATTGCCATCAGCCGGGCACAAAACTGACTCCGTTACTGAAAAGTTTCTGATGGTACAACCCAATTGCGCTTTGCTCAACCTGGGAATCGAAACAAGGTCCTCCTGCTCACCAGAAAAGCTCAATCAAGAGGCAGTCAATAAATAATAAGTTATAATAGCAAGAAGGTTAGTAATAAATCATTGAACCATATCGCAAAGGGAACGAATCCTACCCTATTTTCAATTAAGCTGAAGCTAAAACAAGGCAGCGTTATAAATATCCCTAATTGGGCCACAAGGGACCACAGACAGCCGAGAGCTAATCCTTTAATTATTTAGCTTTCTTACCCTGTGATTATTAACAGAGTGCGTATAACACCCGCCTGTGGTGGGAGAGACACCGACGCTTGAACGCTTACCACATTTTCAGTACATCATTCTGATCCCCCTCCCCACAGATGGCTCAATATATCCTGGACTAGCAACCCGCCCCGGCTTCGCACGGGTGCAATGTAGATACTAATGTTTTCTCTACTATAATATGCATGTATTATACAAATAAACCTTGCTCTTGAATCACTCGGTATCTATTAAACTAAACCGCATCAAAATCCGTTGCGTAGTTTTAAAGATCTAAGCATACATAGGGACAGACAGACAGCAGGAAGCGACTTTTTTATACTATGTAGTGATAATCATAACCATTTTCCTCTGTAAAGGATCTTAGGTATATTTTTGAACCAGTCAATGCCTCAATGGTCTGACAACCACTCTAACCAATCGCTATCTTATTACTCAGTACTAACTGGGTTGTGGAGGTCAGATAGGCAATCGCTGCAGCCGGTATGACTAGAAGCTAACCCCACAACCCAACATCTTTGGAAAAAGGCTGCGTAGATGATATTGATGAGTCAATGAAGAAGAAGTGAAGCGGCATAGACGCCAAATGAATTATGATAGAGCACTAATATGATGATGAGCCAATATTTGTATCCGGTTAGGGCGTTAATACGACTACTCCAGCATCTTGTTCTTCTTAGCGTATCGAAAGTAATCTAAATTGATTCTGCCCAAAATTTGACCTCAGGAGACTAACACGAAGAACATAGTCGATGACAGAATCAAACCCGATGCGCCATTTATTACGGCCAGGCACTGTACTTATTTATGACGTCATAAACTTTGTACTGAAGATATAGACGAGTATTCCGAGACTAGAGTACTCCTTACCACCTATTGGGGATCATAAAAATGTTTATAGGTATAGAAATTCGTTTATTACACCTCGTCTTGCCGAACTAAAAATAGCATATAAACTAGTAACGATGGCTGCAGTTTTAGACACGAAAACGAAGAATATTCGTCTACCTTTGCATTGTAAATGCGAGAAGAAAGGTTTCCCCACATTTCACTGTTCAAACGTTTTCCAAATAGGATTACATTGGACGTTGATGTATGCTCTTAGAACTGGGGCAGAGAAATGCAAAGTAGGGAAAAGAAATATCAAGCCGGAGAACTTAACTTACAAAGGTAGGTAACGTTTGAATTATGGAAACGCAAATACATACATACATCGTTCTTTTATGAATGATGTCCGGAAAATTGTGAAAATAAAGAAAGAAAATGTATTTATTGTACTCATACACCCGTATCTATAGTCAAGTTAAAATAATTAGTTGAGCTTAAGTAATTACTTATGAAATAGACAAGAATTTAAACGAAGTAAGAACCGTCAAAGAATGCAAAGCTAAGAATTCTAATTTTTTACAGTTCTAACTTCCAGCAATTATTAAACTACATAATAAAAATCGCATCTTAAATAATGACATTTACTCAAGTAAATACTTTGACTTGTTTATAGATACGGATGTTACAAGACAAACAAAAAGAAGTCAAGGTGTAGAAAACAGTGGCATAAACTCTAAAAATCTACATGGAGATCAAAGTGAACAAGCATACATACTCAGTAGGTTGGTACTATGATTAACTATTCTCTCCAATCAAAATGATTAATTAACCTTTAATTATTGTCATTATATGTCATACACACATTTTTATCTCTCTTTCTACGTAGGTAAAAATGACGTCACAAGTCGCATGCTTCCGCCACATCTACATAATATAACACAATCTGAGGTCAATTACAATAATAATCAACTTGTGTGGGACAACTGTAATAATAATTAAATCATAATCGTTTAAATATGCATTCTAATACATATTGATTGGTATGCATTATAATTGCTTCGTAATATACTCGTAAGATTATGTGGAATTTAAAATCATATGCATACATTAAGAATTAATTGATTGAGTTGGACCATCTCATCTCTCTTCCATCGATTCTGAGGCACGCTTGACAAGAAAAGTGAAGCTTCGAAAGTTGAACACGACAAGGTAAAAATCGAATATTCCAAATTATTAGCAGTCAAAACAAAAGCGGCTTATCAGTATTTAACACAAATGAAATGCCACCCGGATTTATGAACTGGTCAGCAGCGATAACCTAATCCTGCCAAAGTTCTGCGTTTCAAAACTGTCGCAGATATGTCCACCAGGCGGCCGACGACTGCTTAACGTAGGTACTGTTATATCCGTAACACTGAAGGTAGGAAACCTTTACAATAAAGATACATTGACTAACGCAATAGCCATTTAGCCAGACGTGATCTAACATAATTAATACAACTTGGTCGCAGTCTTCGGGGTTAAACCGAGCTTAAGCGTAGCTGTAAACTTTGAGTCGTATAATACTTTCGGAGTCACGGCAAGACTTTGAAACCCTCACGTCCAGTTTCAAAAGTTAATAAGAGCAAGTACTTACATACATAGTTTTGAAAAAAAAACTACAGACTGACTTTCTTGTAGACTCTAGACGGTATAATAATCTTGTAGGTAACCTACGTTTCTAGGATTCTGTACCTAAAGGATGCCTACGGGACCCTATCACTAAGGCTCTGCTGTCTGTGCGTCCTTCCGTCCGTTCGTGTGCCACAGTAAATCGTAGACACTTGAAATTATCACAGAATATATATAAGCAATGGCCGCTATATAATAATAAGGTGGAAATAAACTCGGTGTACGGTGTAAAAACGCACAATAAAATTAAAGTCCAAAGATACAGGATGCAGGCCCGTTTTACCAACAATTTATTTCGTATCAACAATAGCTTACAACAAAACATTGTCCGAATCAACAAAAAGCCAATTGATGGGGCCAAAGACCCAACACAATGTAATAATTACGACAATTATAAAGTTTTTTCTAATAGAGTTATAATCCAAGTACTTGCGTACAACAATTATTCTATGATTGAGAAGAAGAAGTAATTTGAGCAAATTATCTAAGTTTTTCGTTGCATGCAATTAAAGAATTACGAAATATCGGAAAAGAATTTGTCAATACTGTTTTTGGACACCGACCGCGACCGTTAAATCAAAAACAGCCGCAGCGATGGTAAAAATACTAGTCAGCCAAAAAAGTAAGTAGCAAGCCTTCAGAGTCGGTTTTATTAAAGTATCTTTTTCCATATTAATTCAACCTTCGAGTATACTAAGACCCGACTAAAAGAAAACCAGTCACGCCTATGTAATCATTTATTCAGTCGCAAAACTAAGAAAAACTTAATGAATATTCCTCATTACTTTTGATACATATTTGCAAGCTTAGTTACCGTATGCTAAAGAGACACAAAGATTCGTTATTTGCCTTCCGTCATGAATAAACAACGTTTATTTAAAATACCCTCCAACGCGAAAATTCAAAAACTTTGATCCGAGAACCAATTCGCATGGGATTAATTAGAAGTCTTTTACTTATTTGTTAAAAGCAGGTACTTTTTGTATTCGTGTTACTTGTATACCGGTGTTAATTAGTTAATTTATTCCGTCTTAAATCAGTAAAGATTTCAGAGGACGAATTTGATATTTGAACTTCGAAAAAGACGTCTCGGTCCCTTGAGATTTTCTTTGAAATATTTCGTAACTCAACACGTATTTTTAACAAGTTACTATTATTTAGGCTGGCTACTTACTGGATTCATAAAGTGTAAATTCGAGTTCATCTGCCATAACTTTAAACGTCTAAAAGGGTTTCCATGTTTTTAATTAATCTTTAAATGATGTCTGTGGTATTATAGATCCATTCGGGAATTTCGTTATTTCTACCCATTTCCACATCTTAAAATAATACAATTCACACTTTTCGACATGCTTCCACTTTATTTCAATTTAATCTCCAACGTGATCATAACCATATTTCTACCTATCCCCATATTCGAGTGTTAGCTTGTTTTAAAAGACAAGAATTCGCAGGACTCGAAATTAGTTTATCTTAAAGGGTCGATATCCTTTTCCACATTTTCGTCTCTTTTTAGCTCTTATTTTCACCTGTACCTTGACTAACCCCCGTATCTATGAACAAGTCAAAGTGTTTACTTGAGTAAATATCATTTTTTAAGCTACGATTTTTATTATGTAATTTGGTAATTGATTGAAGTTAGAACTGTAAAAAGTTAGAATTCTTAGCTTAGCTTTCTTTGACGGTTCTTACTTCTTTTAAATTCTCGACTATTGCAAAAAAAAAAATTGCAACAAGTAATTGCTTAAGCTAAAGTAATCACTTTAACTTGACTATAGATACGGGTGTTAGACTATTATTCTAGCCTATCATTGTTTTAATCATTTCGCTTTCCTGTACCTAATCCCGTTAAACAAATTTATTCAAGAGCCAGTATGTTCCTCGACTGGTCTGTATTCATCATATAGTTTTCAAGTCCTTTCTTCTCTTACATTTCCCTATGAACTGCCGTATTTTATGCACCTAAAAAGATTATATTACTACCTATTTTTTAATCTCCCCGCCTTCCTGTAACCACATTACTCACATATTCACGAGTTAGAGTACATAGAACCTGATATTAATTCTGTTGGCGTATAGCGTTGGAAGCGGATTCCTTGTATGTCGGAGACAGTGCCGTATCGGATACGTCACTGACGGATTGTAGTTTGAAATATTTGTAGTCATTGAAGTGTATTTAATTTTAGTCTTCATAATTGTTTTCTTTTTCAGAAAGTCTTCTTTATCAATCTACATAGAACTGTACTGAAATTTATTTTTATACAAGGTAGGTCATTTATTATCATTATCACTCTCCTGTACTTATCCCAATTTATTAGGGGTTGGTAATATTTTATTGTCAATATGAACTTCGATACGAGAATTCAAAATTAATCAACTAAAAATAGCGTCTTGCATATTTTTTGGGATAGTTTTTGTGTTACAATCGATTAATTTGTATTGGAGTGTCGATGTCTTCAATCCTTGTAGTAAGCAAATACCTGGCTATTCAAACTCTTAGATAAAACTTATTTAAATCACAATCACATACATACACATACAATCACTACGTATTCTCGAATAGGTAACTATATACTTAGTCTCGTCAATGTCATATACCCATAGCCACCATAATCGGAAGACTGTTCGGTCATCCATGTATATTTGTATTCAGCGCCCGCGCATCATAGGTTCATCATTTAAAGCCGTTACTACGAACAATGACGGTTTAAAACACTTTGGACGTTAACTGCTAATCGTACTAGAAATGTTGATCTTAGGAGCAAGCATGCATTAAATTCTCCAAATTTTAAATTATTTTTATTGCTTAAATTGTAAGTTTCAAAAACGGGTGAAGACTCCTTTACACACACACACACGACACAGGTCTCACCTAGCTGGGGAGTCAGGGTTTCAAATGGAAATGTATATATTATGATGACTATAAAATATTATATTAGTATTATTTATTATATTTAGATCAAACAAAAACTTTCTGGTCTGAAATAATTTAAATTTGGGTTTGAAAATAAATTTTAAGTAGGATTAGGCTAAGTTTATCTTAGTAATTTGGTTTGACTGTAAGTATTGATTTTGGGTTGTAAGTATGCATTATTTTAAAGTTTTTTTTTTATTGTATTCAAATTAAGTGGAATAATAGAGTGATGTAGATAATAATGAATCAAGTTAAAAAAATTGCAAGGAGCGCGATGTCTAGCAGTCGACTACTTCAGAACACGAAGAAAATAATAATTTGATTGCAGCAGTTGAAGATAATAAAGTACAAGAGATACCTTATTGATACAAATACTTCAACATCGCCATAAAGCTCGATTGATATCATAAACGTCATATCCATGTAACGAACCTCTCACTAAGTAAACTAAACCCGCCTCCCGCTCCACTCAAAACATCGAATACGCCGTACAGACTCACGCGAGATGTCTCGGCGAGAAGGCTCGCTGAGACTTCTCTCAATGAGAACGAGATGGCGAGAAATCACATTCACGCTTCTCGGTTGTTCTCGGCGTGAGGTCAGCGTCTGTAGGGCCCTTAAAACATACAGGATGAACCATAAATAGCTAGAAATATAAATATTTCATACAAAGGCGAATATTTGGCTTACATGCGAGGCTTACAAGGCTCTGACGTGACCAGGGTTCTGAATTCGCAACCCTTTTCTTTGTAGTATATGAATCCTACGTGTCGGCCTGAACACTTTTGACCGTCCTTGAGGTAAGAATTACTTTTTGTCTGGATTGGACAGAAATGTCCGTCTTTTTGGACCTCCGTCCGGACTTTTCTCCGTCATTTCTCCGGAATTTTAGACATTCGGGGATTTATTAAGATGTTAAAAAAGTTGAATGAATTTTGAAAAAAAAAAGACTGGTTTTTTAAATTTCGAAATACCTAAAATGTTAGTTCAGACTGGATTAGACTCGCTAAAGAATCTTTGTCAACAGTGTAAAAAGATTTTCAGAATTTAGTCTGAGGCTTAACGTGGTAATTTGATAAAAGTGAGTTTATTTTTCAATATAATGAAGGAAAACATGTCTGAAAATCAATATTTTACTAAGACGGTTATTACCATGTTCTATCCAATAGATTATCTTATTCATCCATCATTTTTATGTCAATTTCCTGCGATAAATACACTCTTCTTATCGTTAGAACGATATCTCGGTTCGAAAACGTATATACAGAAGACCATTGCCTATAAACAAACGAATTACCAACAATCCGGGCATTCCGAGGAAAACAAATACTTTGGAATTTAGAGCCGAGACTTCGAAAGCAGTTGGAAAAGGGGAAATTAATGAAAAATGTAAGACTTCGGGAACTTGTACCGATTCGTAGCACGTTCGAACTTCACAACTTGGGAGAAATCTCGACGGTACAACTCTCCAACAATAAATAAATTGTATATTACCATTTTACAATTAGAACTCCGCTCCGACTCGAGTTAATTTCGCGAAATTGCTGTGAAACCGTTGGATTACGACCGTTTATATGAAATAGAAGGTATTGTTTAAATAAATGGCGTTTTACAATTTATTTTGTCCCGTTAATGTTGTCATGGATGACTTTCATACTGTTAACGTAACTGGTAGCCTCATAAGTATGCAAAAACTTGTATGACAGTTAATAATAATAAACAAACTACGTTCACAACAACACAACTTAATGAATATTTCATATTTGGCGAATGCAAATGCAGGATGACGCCATCTCATTAGTGAATTCATGAATCAATTGTCGATCCGAAAACGTGTGCCTTAAAAATATCACTTGTAAGCAAAAATACAGGGTTAAAAGTAAATAAAAATAAAATTACGCGAGACCGGCCCGACCTTGCCAAAGACATGACGGTAGCAGAATATTTAATATCAAAAGAAAAAAAAACATACACAAAAATACCGGTTATCCGTGCGACACTCAACACAAACTACCCTCAGGAACAATCTTCTCAAAAGATTGACCGAGATATTCTCACTGCACAAAAAAAAACCACAGAAAACTGCACAATTTTCTTCCTCGAAAATTCGTTTCGTTCCTTATTTGGCACAAGAATTCACCACGAGCACGTGAATTTTTAATCCGTGACGTGGGAACAGGCGTTCGACGCGACGGGAGACCGAGTCACGACTGGCGAGCGGGCCGGCTTACGACTTATTCACGCGATGTATCTGTGAAGCCACGCCCAAATGTTTTGATGCTGCATTGCCTGATAACAACGTAATGCAGTAAAGCATTTGTAAACAAGCATGTAAGCAAGCTTGTTATCTGCAGGTGTAGGCAGGGCTGACTAATATTGCCGTACACGACGTAAAGGTAAACACGTTTGCATTTTGTCCGCAGATCGGGTCGTTTTACGAACGTATTTTGTTATTGCTCGTAACTTTTTTCATTGAAGCTTGTATTCGCAATTTCCTACCGATTTCCCTAACTTAGGAAATAACAATAATGTTGCTGATTGAAGAAGAAAAAGAATTGAAGCGATGTCGGTTGAATTTTTCTTCTGTGGACCTCCAAATTTTTTCCAAAGGACCGATCATGATTTCCGAAAAAAAAATTACTTAGACTAAAAAACTTAGCCAACTACTCGTAGGAGATCAAAAATACGATTACCCCAGTAACATACCTTTTCAAGATAAGAACCATAATGTAATCCAGTAGAACATATGTCAACAAACAACTTGTGGACACATAATCATCACATATCGTTCACTGACCATCATAATATGTACATAGGTAGATAGATATGTGTTTACTAGGTACTTATGTAAACCGTGTGAGCAGGTGCGATAGTAAGAGTAATGACACTGAATAATGAATGACCGATTTGAATTAATTCTGTGTTTATAACGGAAATTGTTGGCAGCCTGTGTGGGCTGGGCTGGCTTTTGCATGGCATTTAAATTAATTCATAGAATTTTTGTTGTTTGGGCTGAATCATTCGATGATCCCTTATTACTCTTATCTAATGGACACATCATATTTCCATGTTTTAAAATGTTATTCATGAATATGTCAAGCATGGATGCAGAATGCAGCAGATACAGTTGTTGCTTTCGAACTAAATATTCTTGCACAAAATTTTACTGTCATGGATTTCCGCAAAGTAATGCATGAATTTCATCAAAATACCCTATCCTATATCTTGGCGTGAAAATTCATCGGAAAATCCGTCAACGAATGAACGCAAAATATTTTCCGAAGGTGTTTCTCCCTGTTATTTCTGAGCATACTTTAGCTTGACATTGTCACATTTTACGAACTTTAGAGTAATATTTTAACATACAACACACCCACGCTTCACTTAGGGAGGTCCTATTAATACCACGCTAACGTAAATGTACTTTATATGGAACAACGTCCAAAATAACGACCATAAGATCCCTTAATTGCATTTGTAAGCCTCACCCAATTATTTCGTTCGGCCTAATGTGTAACACACCTGAATCAAATTATACTACGAAACGAGAGGGAATTGCGTAAATCATTATTTGTTACTTTCAAAATAAGCCCCGAAAATCTGAAACCTTTGAATGTTACAGTACCTACACAGAAATTGAGTTTAGAATATTTATTCAGCTGTTCCGTTAACAATACTGTAATTAAAACGTATCTGGGAACGTTATAACATCATCTACCCAGCCTTTTCCGAACTACGATAGGATCGGCTATTTTACATGGAGCAACTGCCTATAGGACCTCTTCAATCCAGTTACTATTAGAGATCGTCATAATTTTAGTTGGCAAAATCGGAAGGCATCTAATTTACCACTTAATAACAAGCATAAAATTTACTTCTTCTACGTACTGTACCACAAACTTTTGCAAGTGACAATTCTGAAGACCAACTTCTGTTGTATCTGAAAACAGTTGCACAGAAACGTATCTCCTTTTGTTCTTGCACAATATCCTCGAGCAGTGCTTCTGAAACTTTGTTCTTGTAAATATTTAATATCCCAAGGGTATCTGGATACTATAAAGCGTTGTTTTGTATGTGATGGGGGTAGGAATATATTTGTGGTGTAAAGCTACAATTACGTGCTTGCGGTACGTGAATGAAAAGGGTTCAGTAGGTATCCCTGGTGGGATGGGGTCGTAAGATGGAGAATCGACGGTTTTGGTGTACCTATCTGCCTAATTAAGAAAAGCCCTGCATTTTGCTGGAGGATCCGATTAATACTATGATTGTATAGGTTTGCAAGTATCACAACGAACTTAGAAGGAAAGATAGACCATGCCCAGGAATTACACATACGATACTTTTTATCTGAATGTATGAAATAGATCTCCAGGGGCATAATCAGGCTGTAACCATCCCATTGCTGGGATACAAGGCTCCACTCTGTAAGAGGCCATAATCGACTACATGGCTGGGTGTATACCCCATATCTTCTATAGATGATACGATCGATACCGCAGACAACAGCTCGTCTATAACTCATCAACCAGAGTCCACCAGTCAAAATCCCAACAAACATTGTAACCACATCTGCAAACATCCGATACCAATACAAATGTTGTCCAAACCCAACTTTACCCACACATACCGTCCCCCTGTGCCGACTAATGACGTTAAATGGCAGCCATTTGTAATGAAACCACAGTTAAGTCCGCTGTGATGCACATACACCAATACACATTAGCACCTGTGCCGCGACCTAATTCTGTTCTGTGTGCTTTGTAATAATGTGCCATATTTAGCACTGTCATGCAAACTTTTGGTTCAATCGAACAATTCACGTTGGTAGTTTGAACTGGTTTTGGTTTCTGTTTAGTGATATAGGTATTGAAGTGATATCGTACCTTAAACTACATACATACATTAATGTCACGCCTTTGTCGCAACTGGGGTTAGTAGAAACAACAGAACGCTGCCAGCTACGATCTTTTACTTATTATACCTAAACGTGTTCTTAGCTAATCGCTAAAATCGCCAATTCTATAGGTTTTTCTAAAACGTTAGAAATACTGGCAACTAAAAAGTCAAGAAACACCATTTTATTAAAAATAATCGTTATTTCGCAAAAAAAAACGAGCATCTATCTCCATCGCGTGAAGAGTCCAATTTTTTCCAACAATAGATTACGTCTCGATAATCGCTCGACAGAACACCAAATCGATCCATATCTTGACCGGCTTTTTCCGTGTACGTACAAACAGCGGAAGAATTTAATCGAAATGTTCGGTAAACTGAGCGAGCCGATTCAAATCGATTCCTTCGTGTATTTGTTGAACGCTTCCGAAATGTTTTTCTATTGAGTGTTAACTCGTACTAAAATTATCACGGTTTGGTGAAGAATATTGTGTAAGTGAGGAACAATTTGATAATGGATATTATAGTTTGTTATGCCTATATTGTTAAACAATGTGAAATTCAATACTATGAGTAAGTTAAAGATCAAAGACGTTACATTGAGTATGTTAAGTCATTATACCTTGACCTGAATACAGATTTACACCAAGCGATTTATAAAGAAAACTATTCAGATAAACCTAACTCTTTACCAAAACGTTTTCTTTCCCGCCTATTCTTAATTGAACCCGATATTCGTATCCACCATTTCCAGGTAGCCCTTAATCTAAGTTTCTCCGCATATACCTTACAAAGCAATCTTGGCGTGCTAGCGAAGATTTACGCCCCATGTTCCCAAAGGCATTGGCCAGTAAAAATGGCGGGATTCAATTTGATCAGGGCATCGAACCGGCACCGGTGGCTACGAACGAGGGTTTACTAATTGAACAGCCGTTTTGTGAACACCGGAGGTGATTTGATTGGGAAATGGCGGTAGTCGTGATTTTGATTTAGCTATCACGAAAGCTGAATAAACAATTACTCAATAATGTAAGCTATTAGCATAATTATATAATATTAATAAGGAGAAGGCGTCGTATGTGGATTAAAGGCATTAGATACTAAGGAAAATCCTTGTAAAATCTTACATCATCTTAAAATTGATTCATTCATTGATTTCGTGGAAATACAGAGATGATCTTTTGACTTGAAAACAAAAAACTGTTCAGAAAAAAATGAGGAAAGATTCAAGTTGACCTATTGCTAAATACCTACATGTTATTATTATGTAGGTGTAACCGAAACCTAACTAACTGTGTAGTAAACACGAGAACGGGTAAATGTATAAGTTCCAACCTTAAGCAATGACCCACGAACGTCAATCTGTTATTCTCAATAAAAAACATAGGATGATAATCTGCAACAGGGCATTTTATAAAAATGCAGAATCTTATCATCAAGATACTCATATCAGCATGTTAACATTCATCGCTGTATTGAAAAGAGCCATTGAGAAACGCTTCTATTACGGACGAATTTTGATAAAATCTTTGCATTTGATCTCCCTTACGATTCACAATATTCGAAGAAAAGTGGTCACGCTCACAAAAGTATCATGATACCGCAGAAAATAACGATAAAGACAATGCTTATGAAGAATCCTTTTATCTTACCTATCAGTGCGTGAATAACAAGTACTCATAATGAAAAGTAATATGAGAGAAATACACACATCAAAAGTATCTAGGGATCAACATATATTTTTGCAATAACTTTTCTCCTGATTGATATTAATTAAAATTTTCTTTAAGGATTCATCAAATAAAGTGTTTTCGTTTGTCACAGTAACGATAAACCAAGTCACCTTTGCATTAATAAAGAAATTTGCCATTTTCCTAATAAAGGGATTTTTGACATTTGAACCACTAACATTAAAGTTCGAAAAAAAGACTGAAATAACAGTTTTCTTTAAAATTTTATTGGGTAACTTAAACAATTAATAATCCGTGTTTCTACCGCGAACACTAACAACACAAGAACATCGGTTTGGCATACTCAAAATGAGTTCATCCAAATCACGCTGTGGAATGGCCGCCCATGTTCGTTGCAACAACAAAAAAAGGTCTTCTTGCGACTGGATACCCTCCATATTCGGCAGAGCTCTTCTCTGTAGCATATCCCATGCATGCTCAATCGGGTTCAAGTCTGGCGACTGAGCAGGCCAGGGCAGGACATTGATGTTAGCTGCGGCGAGAGTCTGTCTTACAACTCTTGCGGTGTGCGGTCGTGCATTATCATGCATTAACTGAAATAAGGGACCGATTTGCACTTGTAGAGGAACGATGACGTCTGATACAATCGTCTCAGCATAAATTTGAGCGTTGAGGTTGCCTCTGATCCAAATCAACTCAGTTCTTCCGCCGATCCAAATACCCGCCCATACCATGATGGTTCCACCACTATAAGGATGGACTTCCTGGCAGGATTTTAATCGCTGTTGGCGTCCAGGGGTTCTCCAGTGTCGTATACGTCTTGTATCCGGTCTCATACCAAAACGAGACTCATCAGAAAAGCACACGAAACGCCATTGTTCTTCTGCCCAATTTCTGTGTTCAAGAGCCCATTGATATCGAATCCTACGATTGTGCATTGCTATAGGTGGTACCCGTAGCGGTCTTCGGGAATGAAGGTTCACTTCATGCAAGCGGTTTCTGACTGTTTGGTCGCTAATTAAGTTCCCTGAAGAGTGATGAAGCCTCACGGCTAACATCATGGCGGTTATTGTTGGAGCTCTTCGAGTTAAGATTTGAATGTATCGGTCTTGTCTCCGTGTGGTGCAGCGATACCGTCCTCCATGGCGCTCAGCCACGGTACCAGTGCTTCGGTAACGTGTCCAAAGTCGACTGATAACACTCTGACTTGTATTCAGAGCTAAAGCCACAGTACGTTGCCGGGAACCAGCTTCTATCATTCCCACGGCTCTGAGCATTTCTTCCCTGCTTAAATGACGTCGCCGCTCCATAATAACGTTGGTTTTAATCAGTAGTGGGGAAACAGTAGCACTAATAATGTCTTCAATGCGTTGTATGTTTTTATAGGGAAAATATTGACAGCTTATTTTCATCTTTTACTCGAATTTGATTGAGAGTTCCTGATTCAAATTATGAAATGCACCAAAAAGGATCCATATAAATTTATAAAATCATAAATTTATTACAAAGCCACATCTCAATCTCAAGAAATCCGCATAAAAATGCTTGATCCCTAGACACTTTTGATGTGTGTACATTCTATTTGGGAGAACGTGATGTTATATGTATGTATAGCCACACACACAAAAATATTTGTCCAAGGATCCACGTATAGACCTAATTTGATTTATATTCTGGGAATTCCATATATTACATCATTTCCCGACTATGTTGAGGTCGGCTTCCAGTCTAACCGGAAGCAACTGAATACCAGTATTTTACATGGAGCCTATCCGACCTCCACTACCCAGTTACTAGGCTATACGATACCCCTCAGTAAGACTGGTTGTCAGATTTTCGGGCCGCTGACTATTTGTAACGACTGTCATTGATATACAAATGACGGCTGGGGCAACGGTTCAAAGATATCCCATCCACGGACCGACCTCGGCACCTTCAAATTGTGGGTCTGTTGTGTTTAGCGACGAGCCCAAAATTCCATACACTACAGTAGGTACAGAATTCGTATTGCAATCTGTTGCCGCTGACATCAAACTAATGGCAAGTACTTATAGCATTTGCCTTCCAGTTTGCGCAAGCCTGTTTCAGAGTTAATACCGCTAATTACTCTGTGGTTTCTGAATGGTTTTCATCATTACGTAGAACGATTTTCGGGAAAGGCTTTGGTCCATTTATACGATTAAAAGCTAGTGGTACACCGCTAGGCATACATACTAATAAATTCCTGTGATTTTTATCATATTTTATCAGTTTCATCTTTAAAGTCTATTTGTACCTACGTATGCCTATCGAGCAGATGTGTATATCCTGAACATAGCGCGGTCATCACGAAGCTGCCTCGTGAGTCCTCTTCAGTGGATAATTGAGCCTGTCCGGTGCTACTGGCCTTGACAGCAGCTAGTTTAACGTACACAATCCAAGATGGGAGACGGTGGTGACGTAACAGCAAAATTCGCGGTTCGGCCATTTTTATTCGGAGTAAGGTTGGATAATTTGGAGAGTAAGTCATGGCTAACTACTGTCTGCGAATCGCAGAAAAACTTATATTGGAGACAATGGCATAAAAGACAGGTGGATTATTTTCTTCAATAAAAAGTCACCTGTCGATACTCATTACGATACGCAAGAAACATAAAAGATTTTATCCAATGAAGAAATCTTTCAATTTCATCTCCAATCCAATTCTCATCAAATTAAAAATTAATCACATCTATCGAGATTTTATCCGAACATTTTAATTTGATCGTGAACTTACTACACTTCGCACTTTACAGACATACGTCGGAGTGTCTATTCTTAGAGATGGACCCTCCTAACCTTGATATTATGTTAGTTGAGAGTGACGTTAGGGCGATGGTGGATACGTAACACGACAGGGAACATATATCAAGTGCGTCTGATCCTTTATTATATAACATAAATACATACCACTTTGATGAAACTGGTGATAAATTAAACCAACAGCCTGATTTGACACAGTCTTCAATCAATACAAACTCTTTGTTTTCCGGATTTGAAGAATACGAAACGAGGTATTCAAATCAGTCTGTTGCCACCAAAACGATTGTAGCACAAATAGATAATCTCGCTTCTGAATCAGTGATCTGTGAAACCTAAATCGGAGTGCACGCAAATTCTCCGCAAATCCCAGACTGAAGAATCAAAGGAGCATTTATATAACATTAGCACCATTTCATAAATGTCTGACTTCGTTTCAATAATGTAACATCTTAATTTTTTAAGCTCCGTCGATCTCAAAAGAAAATTCGTTGCTAACTTCGTCTGCAAACTTTTACAGAGTTGGCGCTTTTAGATTTTCTTTTGCATTTTCTTATACAGTACCAAATTCGTTTTGCATTTTCGTAATACCAATTCAATTGGAAGATATCGTCTTCGGTAAGTTATTTTTGTCTAATTCAAATTATTTCATATGTCTTCTTTTCTATCTTCATGAACAAATGATTCCTGACCGTCGTTTTCCATTCTTGGTATTCGACGTCAGGTAACGTGATCCTATCTCGGCCGCTATCTGTAGTTGACAGTCGTCGACTTATGCGTTCTGTGTTTACAATAGATAACTGTATTTACTACTCCATTTGTATGGAAATTTCCCTGTATGTGCAGACTTGATGGTATCCCTATGCAGGCTTTTCGGTACACAAGCATTATAATATATGTTTTTTTCCAAAATGTTCAATAAATACATTCACTCGCGCCTTCTATTCTATCTTCGTATTTTTAAGGAATATTCAAAAGTTTTCGCAGACGGAGATTGATGGAATTTTAATACAATTATTTACCACGAAAGTATCATAAACGTCACTTCAATCAAAACCAATAACAAAACTTCAATTATTCCAATAAGACATAATACATCTCATAAATCATCATGTAACAAACGATTAGGTCTACAAAATCAGACACAACGTAAAGTTAGCCGTAATCTAAAAAGGCCTTTACAGGAAAACTTTCGTCCAAAAATACTTCATGTCCCGTTTCACCCGTATCAGGCTAACTGTCAGTTAAAAAGAAATCTGCGGACTCCATTAATATGTTTGTAATGATATCAACAGCGTCCATTCGGGACTCTTGGAGTGATGAATGTATCAGTCAATTAGCCTTACACCACTGCTCCACAAAAGGGTTCCGTCTGTTGAATTAGGCTTGGAGCGTACCCTTGGAATTTTACTGTTGAGTTTTGTGTACATTTAAATATAAAAAGTTGTCTTTAGGCTTTTAGATGTGCTTTGAATCTCACCAAAGGCGTGTGTAAATATGAGATAGTATAAACGTTGGCGAATCTAATATTAAACTAATGAAATTTCTTCAAACTAGGAATATTTTATTGTAAAGTCACACAATGTTACATGGACATCCAATCTTCTATAGCCTGAGATTTCATTCAAGTCTCGTAGCTTAAAACTTTCCATACTATTCATATATGTATATAGAAAATTGAAATGGCAGCTCCAAATCTGGAACTTAATTATAACCTGTCACTTCAAAAAGACTCATTTTAATTAAGTTCAGAGTTCTAATCAACTTCTTTAATATTATTTCATTCATACATTTGATCGAGTGCATTATCAATATGATAACGGTGGTTATTATGATTTCTTGACACTCATTAATATGTTTAATATCGTGATGAAATAAATCACCACATTTTTCATTAGTTTGTTAATAGGTTTTATGAAAACCTTTCCAGTCATTTGTTTCAATATTTACAGTAGTTAAATATCTGCTTTCACATTATCATAAGTTGGAGGATGTAAAGTCCACTCACTCCCAGAAGTGGAAACATTTTAATTTAGATTACGTGTGTTATTTATGATTTTACCTAAACTCTCTTGTTGTTTATATACGAGACGAGGCCAAAACTTCGAAGAGAATGCGAATATATATCCTGTGTAAAGGACCAGCTACGATCTCTTGAAGCTTCTGTGCTCCTAGTAACTCTAGTTCTTTCTACAAATCGATTCTTAACTAGATACCCTCATCGGCGAGTTCAACAGACTTTGATGGATGTAGTAGTGATACAATCAATAGTACAGCTTGATGACCGTCCGTTTGTCGACACTTTCGTCGAACGATTTATCATCATATCTGATATTATGTTGACTACGTTCAGAATGAATGTGACGGGTAACTCCTGTTGGAGTGTTTCAATTTCGTATTTTGTGAATGTTGTTGTTGGTTACTATCAATATTTTCCTAGTTCATTGCACTGTTAATGGAATGGAAGAAGAAAATGTGTTCCGCCGACCCCAAGTAGAATGGGATAAGAGCCGGAAAATCTTGATGGTTGCGCTGTTAAGTATAGTTATATACTGGAAGTCTTCTAAAGCGAATGAGTTACTTCAATACAAACATCTAATACTATAATTGACTGCATCACTCTTACCATAAGGTGAGTGAGATTTCAGTCAACTGCACTACTAGTAAACAAAAATTTAGTTTTGTGTCCTGGTTATTCTTTGTCGTTTCAATATACGTCGCTTCTTTGTCTTACTCCTATCTCTTCCTTCATATTTCAAGAGCTGGTTCAATTTCTTGGATCATAAAATTGTTTAGTGATACTTGCATTGTTTTCAATCCCGTACCCCATTCAACTGTAACATTTTATGGGCAAATAAATATCCTAGCTAAAAACCACTATTTCCCGAAACGATATAACAACAGAATGATGTATTGGGCGTAAAATGGCTTGTTACCTTTTGAACGCCAGAGCATAAACAAACGCGCGTGCCCTCCACGCCAAGCCACAATTTCACCGTATACAAAAAATACGAATGATAGTTCATAACCTAACATTACACCTGTAATCCCCGAAGGGTAAAGCAGAGGTGTACCTAATAATGTACACTCACACTTCGCCAGTTACATTTAAGTCCGATGTAATGATGGGCGAGTCTACTGTCTCGATAGTTCAATAGTTTTAATAATATACCAAGTTCGGTGACGTCAAAGACTGTATTAGTTGAGCCTTGACGATCTAATCCAATAAGAAACTCGACTTCCGAATAATCCTACATTTAATTAGATTATCCGTATTCGGTCGCTGTAATCGATGTTAGTGAAGCTTTTAACTCACAAATCGATAAGGGAAGGGGCTCTCGTTCGATTTCCGTGTTCCGATTCAACTTTTAAATTGGAAACGAGATTTTACGATATCAGTAGGGTTGGTCGTTTGATAACGTTGCGTTTGAATTTCCGGTAGGCAAAATTAGAATATTTATCCCATACGTCATTGGGGGAAGATTGTCTCATTTTATGTGAACTGTCAAAACGGTGAAATCTCATTAGGGATCGGCAAATCTTTACGTTTCAAAATCAAAGTAAAATAACATTGTTTTTTTTTTTCGTAACAAACCCTTTGTAAAACCGTGCTAGCGTGTCGTCTAATCCAATTAGGTACGCTACTGTTCTTCGCAACTCGAAAACAAGCGAAGCAAATGATTGAACATGCCATATTTTCTGTGACTTAACAACAACGTAACTCATGACATTAAAGCCTTTACTTTCTTATAGGGTAAGCAGAGGTATGCCAGAAAGTCTGACAAGCAGTCTTACCAAGGGGTATTACTCATTACTTACTGGATTGCGGAGATCACATAGGCAGTCGCTCCATGTAAAATACTGGTATTCAGCTGCCTTCGGTTAGACTGGAAGTCGACACTAACGTAGTTGGTAAAGGGCTAGGCAGATGAGGCAAAGGTATACCTAGACCTACCTATATTATGTTTTTACCATACGTTATTGGGGACAAACTTAAAGTCATTAACAGGACAGACTCCGAGCTACTACTCAGAAATTCTTAACGGAAAATTCCAATAACCCTTTTAGTGACCTTGTGATCATACGAGACCAGTGTGCCCGAAACCCCTCAACCCTTTAATCACAAGCAACGTATATCATATCAAAATGGAAGACCACAAACATTATAATTAGTTCACAAGGGATGAACGGTGTAACGCTTGAGTAAATAAGAACTTGAAATCGTAACAAACATATTAGCACTGGTTGTATGTGGTTAGGCAAGTGAAATATGTATTTAGGTCCACAAACATTATATTAGGGCTCTGTTTAAACTTCGTAAATTGAAGTTTACTTTTGCAAATGTTACATGGAACTTGGGACGTATTAATTTTAGTTAAACGTGCTAGTATAACAAAAGGACTCTCTAGTTTTAACGTTTATATCTTTTTATCCATCTTTTATATACATTTTTAAATATTTCTTTAAAAAAAAAAACATTTAAAAAAATTATGGTCCCCCGGTGGCGGTAACAGGGTCCAAGCTACCGGTAGTAAGAGCTCCAGAGACAGGAACCTCCTAACTACCACCTTCCTTACTGCCTTTCTTATTGTTTAAATACTTTTAGGCATTCATGTTAACCAGTATCTGTGTTGTGGAGGTGATATAGTCAGTCCCTTCATTTAACATATTGGGGTTGGCTTCCAGTTCAATGACTAGAAGCCGACCCCAACATGGATGGGTAAAGGCTAGACCGATGGTAATCATCTTTTAAATACTCTTAGTATTTTACTTTTACTGGTTTGATAGGTAGCCTTTATTAGACATTTTTAGGAACTCCCTTCAATATATTTCACAGAATTGCAAACTACCCACAATAAAAAAAAAAACCTTCGCAATTTACGACACAATTTAAAATTAATTCGGGGAACGCGAAAAGAGAAAAGCGCTAGTGTCGCGTGACTATATTACGAATTAAATTTTCAGGAATTCTTCACACGTTTTCAGATTTTATAAACGTGTACGATTTAGTGCTGAACGAGAAGATTTATGGGTTAAAGCCGGTGTTGAAAACGAATGTTTCATTGCTTCATTAGTGAGAAAAATCGAAGCTGATGACGACTAAAACGTTAGTTATTGAGAAGAAAGAAACAGTCTATTTTATGTAGTTAAATGCTAGTGGAATAACACAACACCACGCCTCTTATCCCCGAAGGGAAGGGCTGAGGTGTACAAAAATTCACTTCTGCCTATTGCCTTCAATCGGTCACAAAAAGTCATGACTGCTACTGGGAAATTACCGATGGGCGAACCCAATAACACTGCCTGAACTAAGAATCGCTATATGACCACTAGATCTACGAGAAGAGCTGGTGGCATATCTGTTCGAATGAACCATGCAATTTAATAATAAAATAATTTAATCAAAAAAGTAGGTAAGTCATTTGACTATGCATAAATCAAAATTCATACTGACGTAATTTTCATCGTTTATTACAAAACAATGGTCGTCAATACTGTTAGCCTGTCACCTTGACACAGCCGCAACTCGCCACTCCCGCGCAATCATCCAATTGGCGGGAAACCGGACAAGATGGCCGCCGTGGACATCTCAAACGAGTGCCATGCCGTTGCGTTTTGTAATAGCGTTTTGTTGCATGTAAGTGCAGTGACGGTTTCTGGAGGATTTCTTTACGGTGTCAATGAAAGAAGAATTGGCTATTGTTAAAACAGGTTAAACACGTATTTCGAATACTTGAAGTTAGCAACGACTAGGTTTCAATTTGAGTTCAATTCTCTGTTCGCAGTCTGAACTTTGAATTATACAAACTATTTTATCGTCAGCTAATGATTTTTCTCTATTTTGCTCAATAAGCAATATTTTTCTGTAGACGTAATTTATACATTTTTATTATTTAAATTGATTGCCTGCAGCTACTTCCCATCTCTCCGTTAGAAATAAAAATAAAACCTTACAAATTGTAGGCAAAGGTTCATGAAGACTTTCGCCCAATTATTGTTATTGTAAGCATTATTAAAGCAGCTTACGTAAACATAAACAAAGAGGCTTCCGTTACGCCAACGAAATCACAACAAAAAATTACAAAACCTGTTACATTCTAACTAACAAAACGAAAACATTACACAGAGCATATCTGATAAACTTAAACTTACAAGATAAAGGTTTACAGTAAACATTAGTATCGCAAAACAATCAATATTTGATTTGAACGCGGCCAGATACGGGTAAATCAATAACGCGAAACGTTTTGAGCGCGAACGCGACTACTGGCGCCATCTATTATGCAATAGCGGAACTACGTAGCCTTAATGCTAGCTTGCACCGCAACCCGCTATGGGTCGTGTCGGTGGTTTAAAAATTCAGAAGTTCTCAAGAGTGGTACAGTTGCATTACTTAGTAAATTGGAACCAGTTCCATCCCACGCGAAATGAATGGGTTTATAAGCAATATTGTAGACCGGTTTTAAGACCTAGGACTCGGGAACGCTGACGTGTTTTATTTTAAAGCGATATTAAAAGATGTACCGCTCAAGTTTGTTCATAAACGTTTCAAAGTAAACTATGCTACTGGAGAGCTCATCGTACATGAAAACTGTAAGTGGATTTATTACTTTAGTATGAAAGATTTATTTCCTCTAGTTCACTTTTTTTTTTCATAAGGAAATAATTATGTCTATCTTAGAAGTTCAAAATATTATATCTTAATTATCACTAAAATAACAAATCAAACCCTTTAGAAATATATTTAATAATTTAATAATTATTATACTGATAAACTTTCAAAGAAAAAACTTGGAAAAAGGTTAGGCATAAGTTCCGCTATTCCCCACTAGATGGCGCCATAGTGCCGGCTTGTTCTAAATAAACTATGAGATCTAATTCTGTTATGCTTTTACACTTGATAACATGGAAAAGCTTTTAAACCAACCACCTAATGATACGTAGTAAGTAATGTTAGTCGTAATATTCCGTACCTTCACAATAATGTAAGTACATAGACTTAGTGCAGAAATTCAAATAAGGTGAAATAACTTCTAGTTTCTACAATTTTAGTCAAGTGTATGTCTGTATGTATCGAGAGAAAAAGCTACCAGAAAACCACGTGGTTTAAAGGACTGGGTACTTTATTGAAGACATCTGATGTGTTTTTGAGGTCGCTAGTTTCTGAACCAGCTGTCGCTATGGACATTGCACAGCAAGACGTCAAGGCGTACTTTAGGTTACTAGAATTATAAAAGTTGGAGATGAATCACTACATAGTATAAAACAAAGTCGCTTCCCGCTGTATATCTGTCCATATGTATGCTTAGATCTTTAAAACTACGCAACGAGTTTTGTAATGAGTTTTTTAATAGATAGAGTGATTGAAGAGGGAAGCTTTCGGTATGCAATTTGTCAAGGTTTTGTGTAAATTGCTTGAAATATGACGATAATTTTTGGAAGTGTCGGATAAAGTCAAGCCGCCTACTATGCTCTACTACCCGTGCGAAGCCGGGGCGGGTCGTAGTCTATTATAAACCAAAACTACGTGTGGTTCTAGAACCACACGTAGTAGGCCGGCCGGTGACCGTAGCTCTAGAGCTAGGGCCACCTCGTAACTTTATTTACGACTGCTATGGTGAAATTTGCTATAACCTGGAGACACTCATGCAGGGTCCAGTGAAGTAAGTCCCTACAGACGTGGTCTAGGACGAAGACGCTAATATTATTCCACAATTAATCCGACATTACATTGAACATAAACAAAAAATGTACTCGCAATGACAATACATATAGATCGGTAAAACGGTGGACCTCATACGAGGAGAGGGCGGATTGTAGGCAATCGCTTAACTTTTAAGATCCCCATTGTACCCATAGATTTCACAATATTGATGGCAATAGTCTCGCCCCCTATTACATGGAACTTAAACATAATGTAGGTACACTCTGCCCTACGGGTATTACAGGCGTGACTTTATGTTATTTAACAATATTGGAAAAGAGTTATGCAACAATTAGGTGTCCAGTTCATATGCAGTTTTTTTTTTGTAACGGTAGAGGTGGAAACCACTACCGTTAAAAAAAAACATTAAAAGCTACCACTATCGGCAGCCTACATCTATCCGGTTGAATCCTCTCAAGCGAATATCTTAGCACTATCCTGGTTCTTCACTAAAAGGTAATTACCGCGAGTACCGTACTATCTAGTACATGCATGTAACTGATACGCCTAGATAGTACTAGTTTGAAGCAGGTAACCGCAACACAAGCTATGATAGGTTGAGTGCTTGCTTACATGTACTACGGTTGAAGTATAAGGGTGTATAAGTAAAGGAAGAAAGTAGGATTCGAAGGGTGAATTTCACCAACAAAACTGAAATCTGCATATCTAAACCCCGTTTAGAGCCGGTCAGCAGCAACGTTACAGTTGCTATGGAATATTGACAGTGACAGCTCTTGAACGCGGGTAAGAAATGGTGGTCGCGTTCAGTGTGAAATCCAAGTTTCACGGAAGGCGGTTGAGTCCAGACTAAGCCTGGACTGAAATTGCTGGAAGCTTAGCGCAGCAGTGGGATGATGAAGGCTGACAGACTGGCGTTTGTTAGCGCCACAACAAGCCCATTCCTAGAGGTAGAAATGTTTACAATAGTACACCCAACACTTCATCTGATAAGATTATGATGCAAGCCACATGTGGATGTAGTACCGCGCTCACTGACGGTCGATCACTTTTCAACCTTATTACTCAAGACTTATGGGTGGTTATAAAGTGTCAGTGAGTGGGGTAGTACAAGGCAAGCTTTTGCCAGGTCAAAAATCTCGACTCGTCGTTTTCTAACGAAAATAACCAGAAGTATTTTTCCGGACACGGAGATTGAACCCTTGAATGGGCCGACATTATCACCAGGATTTCTTTCGCTGCCTTTTACTTAAGTGAGAAAATACTTATTGAAAGTGTGTTTACACAAAAACCCTGGTTTCGCTAGAGGCTGCGGAAACTTAATCGGCTTAATGGAAACCGTTCCACGTCATCTTTATCGTCAGAACCGCCTACTCATTGAGTTTCACAAATACTATAAATTGATTGAAATGGTATGCCTTCTGGGGCTGACTTAACCAAATTTTGGCACTACCTAGGTGCTGATTGAACATAACATCATGCCTGTAGTGCCCAAACGGTTAGGCAGTACACATACATTTCGCTAGTTATGTTTAAGTCCCATGTAATAGCCTATTATTGCCATCTATTAGACACAAATTCAGGATACGGGGCTGCTAGTGAGATTTTAGTGATAACTTGATTCCATATTTCCACGTCACATTCGCGATGTGACGTTTTATTGATGTGATCTTTAAGCCACACCCTCACGGAATTGGCAGACACACCTACAAAAATTCCTTTCCTATATTAGAAAGATTAATTTGAAGCTTGCCAATTGACAACGCCACGCACATACTTGCCACACTCGCAAAGTAGTCGTTTGAACGATCAAATTACGTAGACGCGTCCAAGTAGTATAAGACTTAGGTCATACAGCAAAATATGCTACTCGTAGCTAGCTGAGCTAACGTAGCTAATCGTGCACCCATGCAAAGAGGTCTACACAAAATTAAGGACTTAATTACGCAGCTTCAAAAAAAAACAAACGCGGTCAATGTTATTGGTAACAATACCATTGACCGCGTTTGTTTTTTTTTTTTGCAAAATCATTCAAAACCAATCATTCACGGCCGGGATGAAAAAAAAAGACAGAAGAGACATAGAGCAGCAGAAACAGTAGAAGCTAAGCTATAAGAGCTAGTTCGCCCATATAATTCTTACCGTCAGATAAGTTAGCTTATTTAGCTTAGCTCATTAATCCGCGGACCTTTGTCGGCTTAGCTCTAGCTTAGCTTATCTCGCGGTGTAGCCTACGCTCAACATTAGCTGATCGTGGTAGTGATAAAACCTCTATGCTGTTGACAGGCGACACTACGCCCGTAATTCACAATGGAGCAACTAGGATCGTCTTATCGTTTACGCTATTGTTCGTCATAGTACTACGTACTATGCTAGATCTTAGGTGTAATGGTTCCTAAGACGTGAAACGTCATAATCAATCTGTAATGGCGGAAGGATTAAGTAGAGGTGTACACCAAAATTTTTCCATTTCAGTTAGAACTGAAATGGAAAAATTAATACTTAGAAGTATGGTGGCGAGAAACGTTATATCATTTTAAAAAGGACATAATTATGTTAAATAGGTCTTTTTGTTTATGATATACCGTATGTTACGAATGCCTTTGGGCATGTGTTTTTAGTCGACTGTAATTCATATGGAAATAAGGCCATACCCGAGAAATTCTACCTGTAAATAGGTAGACCTCTCGAGGGCGCTGGAGCGTAACATTTACGTCCATATTTAGATCAATGGAGTCACCCTGCCTACGCTTCAAATAAAACCACGTAGGTTACACCCTTTGTATCTAGTCTGTTACAGCTTAGATCGTTATTCATGTTCATTTGAATCTGAAATATTATTTTCTCATTCATAATTATTATGTTCACTGGGCAATTAATTACACTGGACAAATAATTTTACCATCTAATTATCTGTTCCCTTGGGGGGGAAGAGCGAGACCAAAGGGAGTGCGATTGATAATATGCCAGCTACCAGAGAAAATTGAAGAAAAAAAAATTTTGCGGCGACTTCAAGTAAAAATAGAACGAGAGCAGATAAAAGATGGATGGAGGAGGAGGATGGAGGAGATGCTATCCTGTGTCTAGTTCGTA
Organism: Standfussiana lucernea; assembly: GCA_964057025.1. Lineage (NCBI taxonomy): Eukaryota > Metazoa > Arthropoda > Insecta > Lepidoptera > Noctuidae > Standfussiana > Standfussiana lucernea. Next base: position 3,460,194 of record OZ059810.1, read on the forward strand.
CTGATACGAAATAAGGCCTCGAAATATGCCTTCTGTTGGCGATTGTGTCAATTATTGCAGACGCTGAACCAACTCTCATTACAATTCAACTAATTATATCTTAACTAACAAATATTTCTATGGCTAGATCGTATGCCTCAATCTCTCCTGATCCCTTCTAATGGAGGCTCGGGCATATATATCCAATTAACCCCTCGGATAGCTAGGAGACATGATCTGCGCGTATTCTGTTACGCAACACAAGGCGATACGCAGGATCTTATTTTTACGATTTCTTTGAGTTTTCAGTTAAAAGAAATATAATACGAGGGTTAGGAGTATAAGTAACCTTGTTAGGTGGAAAATTGGTTGACTGACCGTACATAATGTCGAACCATTCTAGCTTTGGAGCCAAGCTTGAATGGTTGATGAAATTACTAACCAGACGGACGAAAGTAGTGATTGTACATGGGGTGACAGACCAATACTGAGAAGGTATGGTACTGGGAAAAGGATTGTATGCAATCCATACTAATATTATAAAGCTAAAGAGTTTGTTTGGTTGAACGCGCTAATCTCCGGAAGTCCTGGTTCGAATTGAAAAACAACACGCTGCGACCAATAGGAGCGGAGAATTAATTAAAAATGTTACGTAGGCGAAGTTGCGCCCATCAGCTAGTTACTTATAAATGCGAAATTTACTGTTTGTTTGTTTCTTACCTTTTCACGACTAAACGGCTGACCGGATCGTAATGAAATTTGTCAAGGCGATAGATTATATTCCGAGGGAGTTTTCTCCCGCTTACGTACACATAAAAATTTCCACGCGGACGAAGTCGCGGACAACAGCTAAAAATATCGTGAGGAAACCGACATGTCCTAAAACCAAACATTCGATTACACCCGAACTAAGTCCGAGTGGTGGATTACAACCGACTACCTCTCAAATAGAGAAGGCCTGTGCGGGAACGTTTCAGGCTGATCATGTAAATTTAATACAGTGAGGTTTAGGTTAGGTAAGACCCATTGTAATAAGGTAAATCAATTGGAGTAAGGTACCTAATAAGAGGTAAATGTCAATAACATAGCTGTGTTGCAATAAAAATTAGTCATGCCTTATAAACATAAAGGTAAACAAATGGTGCTGCGAGGCATACCATTTAGAACGATTTACATGAAAGCTAATGTTACAGGAAAACATATGTAAATGATAAAAGTCACATGCAGTTCATTTAAAACATAATCACAATGATGTATTTGATCGCAATGACCCACTAACTGGGTTATGGAGGTCAGATAGGCAGTCGCTCCATGTATAACACTGACTGCATCCGATAAGACTGGAAACCGATCCCAACATGGTTGGGAAAAGGCTGGACATATGACGATGATGGTGACGGTGGTACACAAGGCAACCCACCAGCTTACTAACTTATAAATAGTATACCTACTTAGATCTGTCCATAAATTATTGTGCAGTTATCAAACATAGTGCAATTTCCTTGTAATTAAATATTTCAGATCCCTATCGAATACAATTAATTACAACTAATACGTGATTTCCGATTTGCGTTATAAACGGCAATAAAACAATATCGATCGATCTATCTGACACCTTTTATTACCACATATAAACTGTAGTAGGTACCTAGTAATGAGGAAAAGTATAATAAATCTAAAAAGGAGGAACCGCTCATATCATTTTTACAGTTAATTTCACATACCTAGAAATTTCATATATGTATAGACTTACACCGACTCTAACCAAAGAAAAGTCTTCTGAGCTTTCAGATTTAATACAGTTGAACAAGGAAATAGAAAACGATGCGTCCATCTTGATTTTTCAATAGAATTTCCCTATAGAATGTCACTTCCCTTCACCAACAACCCTTTCAATGTCATTCATGCGTCAAAACATCGTTGTAACTCTATAGTTTTATCATAAGACGACAAAACTGGCACAAAATAAAAGCCAACAAGCATTTAAAAAAAAGAGAACATCAACTACATCGCACGATTGACAATAAAACATCAGTCACAGAAAACGTTCAAAAGATGCGCCCGCGGCGTTCCCGCTCCGACACCATGACGTCACCGCGGAAGCTAAGGACGTGTGCGCGCGCAGGTGACTAACCTTACTATTGTCACGTGGGCAGGAGTCGCTCCGTGTTACATACGAGCTGCTATATTTGAACGTTTACCGGTATTGGTTGGGCATGGGCTAACGAGCTAGTGAAACTTAAAGAACATTTAAGTAAATCTCCCGAGTATTACTAGCCATATCATCAATTCAATAATTTATTCAATTTCACATGTGTTTTAAAAGATCTTAAATAATAAATCTTCTTTCCTATTATGACACAATCCATCGATCAATGCTGTGGTCACTGCCTGATATTTGCCGAACAAAATGGCAGATCATATTAATGATGAACATCACATTGAGTCTGCTGATGGATAATGCATCTAGAAATATGTAACACTTACTAGAAAGTTAGTTGCAAGTTGCAAAAATCACTTCTATTTAGAAACCCAACATCCAAAAGGTAAATATTTAAACACAGTGTCACTAAAGTAGCTAAAGATTAGTCACCATTGACATAATACTTACGAATCACCTATAAATAGTTGTCCAATGTCAAGCATTCAACGGGCGTGACGAATGTACCTTCGTAACTTACAATAGATAGAATGAAAGGATGTATGATAATCTTATCTTTAAAGAAGATAATAACATGGTCTTCCGATATATCACTATCAACAGATAAGTTATAAATAAAGGCTTTGCTTTACTTAACCTTATTGACATAATAAAGATCCATTTCACAGCTTTCACGTCCGTAATTTGTGTTGTCACATTCAATTGAATTGTCAAGGTTTACTCATATATAGGATCAACTTTACGTGCAGACCAAAGAAATCGTCATTCATATTCTGGGCAGGGATTAACACAGGCGTTTCCAATATTACTGATGATCTGATCAGTACCAACATAATTTATTTTAACAAATTCAGATAGCTATTGTGTTAACAGCACAAGATCAATACTACCACAGAGTAGTATTTCAGCGAAATTTTGTCAAGCGAAGCTTGCACAAACTCTCTACAGTTCGCAAACTAGACTAAGAAGAAACCGCAGAAGTTCCGAACAATGCCAAATTACAAGCAAACCGCACAACTGAAGCAGAGTTCTGTTAGTTTAGGACCTAATGTTGAGTTAATAACATTCAATTACGCGTGTTTCGCTATGCTATTGTAGACAGGATAAGGTGCGAAGATATTTCAATAACAATGATAATTGTAAATGAAATGATGCTATATGCAATGTTTCTGACAAGGTTGTCAAGGGCAGAGCAAGCAAGGAGAGATATAGCGAAGGCTATTGAAGTGACCACGAGGGATTCACAATCGGAAAGAGAGACCGAGAGAAGAAACAAACACCTGTAATAAAGACCTCGTTAACTTTCACTGTATTATTACCCTGTCAATAAAACAACAATTGAAAACAACGTGACAGGCAATTAAAAGGCCAAAAACAACTAGTAGTTGGCAATTATTGCTAAAAATATGCATAATGGCCGTCAAGAATCGATCAATTCTGGCAACAGGCTTACCGACGTCCGGAAGATCATGACATTGGCTCCCTCGGTATTCGCAAGACACCAGCATTGAAATTGGCAAGTTGCCACACACGCCCAGCTCAATCGTTAAGAGATTTTTATCGTTCGTCGCGGTACAAACACGACAAACTACGATTTGATATGGACGTAAATATGGGTGTATGTAGGAGCTGTTAAACGGGTTTACGGCAATTTAAATTGAACCTTGTTCATTTGTTGTGATCATGTTTCTTTCATTGATGACAAGTGTATGGTTATAGGTAAGGCTGCCATCCGTACTAGCAAGACACAATCCTAATGATGCTCCAATCGACAAAAGATATAGAGGTTTGGGAGGAGAAATAGGAAGCCTTTCTTCAGAAGTTGGACACGATAAACACCAAAAAATATATAGCTGTGCTGATATTTGTAGAAAAACATTTGAAGCGTGCCAATCAACACGCTAAAACGATGTCTTGTCAAAAGCACAAAGTGCGCAACAAATCAATGAATTTGTTAACTCCAATCATTTCCGGTTATTATGAAGTTTGTGTGTTATTAACCGAATTAAATCGGGTACAACGAGACATGAGATTTATTAACTGCTTAGTTATTAATATTGGCATATTATACCAGGTTGGAACTGGTTAACACAAACGGCGAGTATTGCAAGACCATAACGTGGCCATAACGTGTGAACTGACTAAAGGCATTAAATGTCAACACAATAATCGTTTATGTTTATTATAATGATAGATGATTCAAAGGCTTATGGTTTGAAAGCATGCCTCGGTAGGAAAAGGTGAAAAATTCGAGAAACTCTAGGCTTACGCTGTGTTTTTTAATCACGTCATAATACCTATAAGAAGAAGAAGTATGTACTGTCTCATAGAAACCTATTCATTGTTTTTTATAAACACGTGGCCCCACCCTAGGAATTTCTACACAAAACTTGAAACTTCAAAGAATTTGTCAAGGCTTGAGAGATGCTACGAAGAAGCAGAAGGCACAGAAGTAAACGACATGGCACATAATATTAAGAAAGACACAAAGTGCAAGCTCATTTGGTATGATCTGTAGCTTTTGATAGATTTAAACTTATCCTATCCCACTAGAAAAGTGAAGCACTAATGAATACCACTCCAATAACTTTTACCAAACCAGATAGATTACAAAATCTTGTTATACAAAGTTCTATTACTTCCAACTAACTAGGTTGGCAGTCCTATGAGGACTGTTCAAGTACCAACTACGGCGATGAATCAAACTCTGTCCTTTGAAAAGTTACTCAATTATACAGGCAGTTGACGGGAACTTTCTTTCTACCGCATTTGCAAGTTAACTGACAGCTGTGGGTAGTCAAAGAAAGTTTTATAAGCGTCATTTATTTCCCTATAAATTACGTTCTGAAACGCCTACCTTAGATTGAAATAACGTTTCACAGTTATTTTAATAACCGTGAATGAAATTGTAATGTCTGTCGTAAAAAGTGACGAATGGTTAAGAGAATTAGAGGAAATCAGTGGTTTCGTTCATATCAAATATAATATACAAATATTAATTAATGGCGTAATGTAACACACAACCAAAGTAAACTCGAAATATTGAGATTACATTACCTAGAGTACTACCAAAAAATGTATTTAATATAACCCACTAGACCTATTGGATTAACCTTTGCCTAACTCTCTCATAAAAGTGTCTTGTCATACACCCTTGGGATACCAAAACTTTAAAAATATAATATAAAACTGATTGTTTTTCTTTTCATATTATTTTGATACATTCTGCTCCAGGGACTTAACATGGCTGTCTTTTCTCCTAACTCCGCTAAAATATTATTAAAGTTTACTCGATCGGATACCTCTAGTCGATTATGAAATTCTCCTTAAACTTTTGAGACAGCCATAAAGTTGTTCAGGCAATTACTTACTTTATAATTGTTCTTCTTTATCGATTAAGCGTAGTTACACCTGTTGTTTCGGCTTTATTGGATGGTGCCTATTTGCAACCCAAATTTGCGTGAAAAAAAAATCCAAGATCCCCAATTCTGTCATTCTCTTTTCTTTTGAGGACTTCTATCGATTCAATGGGCAGTTAATGTAGTATGAGATTGATGTGAGCGAATCCTCATCTACGATTGCCTTATTTACGGATTACTCGAGTCTATTAAAAATACCTCCACTAGTCGCCAAATACGTCCAGATTAATACGGACACTAAGCCCAATACCATCTTGTTCTTTGCCTAATATTTTACCAGCGCAAGGTTTTTTTGGTACACAATCAGTTTTCATAATTCTGTGCCGTCTGTTTCCCCAGTAATTAGTATCTAACTAGTCCACAACAGTAATTATAACAGCGTTACAATTACGAACGCGTCGCTACAACACCAATGTTTTATGTAATACGGTGCGCCTATTGCGTTTTGCGGTCGCATGGTGCGTTCCATACTAATACGCGCCCGCGGCTTTTTTCGGTAGATAATGTATGTAATTTTTACGAGTTCTGACGGGTTAGCGACCTCTTTTCGTCATTTGAATGGTGTTGTTCGTGTAATTTGGTTTTTGGAAAGTGCCCTGATGCTTTAAAAAGTTCACCAAAATTGATGTCGGAAAAGATGTCAAGACCCACGCCCTTCTTCACAATAGGCTTCATATAAACCACGTGCCAAACTACCCATGTTGTATAATTACAAGCTATCCAAATAGCCCATGTCTTGGCTCCCTTCCAGTGCCGCAAGCCAGGCCGTCCTTTCCACACCCCCTTATTTTGACCAATACATACATACACCATCCAAGGTTTCGTCAAAACCTTCCATTACTTGGATAAGACTTTTCTATTGAAACTCATGCATGTAATCAAAGTATGTATGTATAGTCTAGCCGGCATTGTGAAGACGAAACAATAACACACATTAATAAGACTGTACATATACGTTTAGGTATGTATATAGAAGTATGTATTTATAACAGTCACCTTCCGTTGTTTCCTGTTTGTGTGAAGTGCGACAGAGTTTGTATGTGGAAAGGATATGTGCTATTCGTAATTATATTCCTTGTCATTGTCTACCAGTGCCTTTCGGTAATGGGGTGCTGTATGGGTACTTGAAGGGTGTCGTTTCGAGTATCGTAGGGGAAACACCCTATAGAATGCTCGTTAGAAATGGAGGGTTCGAAAATCAAGACTCATTTGAATTTTGCACTCTATTCAAGCAAGTTATGATGATGATATGAAGCAAAATTGCTGTGTTCAGATTTGGAAATCACTTATCGAACTCAGCGGATACTGCTAGCTACTTTTATGCCTCGTCTCTAATACATAGCACCTTTTTTAATTGGAGACATTGGCCTTTAGCAAGCCCCGAGGTTCCGTTTTATCCCGACACTGTGTGGCTTCGACCATCATACGTGTACCTCATCAACTTGACCCTGAGATGTTAAATCTGACAAGACAGTATGATCGGGATTTATTCCAAACAGATGCGAGTGACAGTGTACTGGCTCATCATTTACAACCAGGATAGTAATCCGTCCCGCTATGTTGATTTTTACGAGTTTCTCCGAACAATAACTTTGATGGGAACCACGAGATATTAAATGATTAGTGGTTCCTCAAGATTCGATTACGTATTTCATTATCATTATTCATTTAAGTTGTGCTGATTGAGCCTTTTCATTGGTGAAATTCGCCCTTAGTTTTTATATCCATAAAATTTATACTTCTAGACTTGGGAATACATATGTTGACTTTTCTACAAAGCACTAGATCTACATTTAACTAGGACCTCTAGGTATCTATGTTCATTTCACATAACACATTTCTCTCTATGTGCTTAAATTTAAAAAGCCTTTTAACTCACATACAGTTTGCTTTTAACAAAATATCAAAGGTAAAGTGCATTTCGTAATTTTAGCCCAGCACAGTTTCATTAAAAATTCATAAAGTTGCGATGGAAAAAACGCAACTGGAACGTAACAGTGAAAAAAAAGCAAATTTTTATGATATTGAAAATTGAAAAATGGATATTGATAAATTGTTAGCACGCTGACATTCAATTAAAATGAGAATATCGTCAAAGCTTGATTTTATTTGATGGGTTAATAATATTTGTAGCCTTTTCCCAATAGTATTAAGCAAGTGAATTAATTACTTGATTATGGTCTCTAACATAACATTACATCATTTATTTCAGGCTAAGATGGTCCATAGATATACATACATAATATACCTTATAAACTAAAATATAAAGCAAACACAAAAACTTGTGTTAATAAATAAGACTTAAAACTATCTTAGTAGCACTTCACTTGTGCTGGCTGACCAGTGGAACTTGTCCGCCGCAGCGACGGAACACCACGTCCTGCGGCCAAGTCTTCCCCCATCACAAGGGGCAGATAACAAATTCGGTACTCGCACCACGAACGCCTTGAAGTTGACGTTGCGGCGCGACTCCAGTAACTGCACCGTCGGTATGTACCTCGTCTTTTCTAGCTTGTTTGAGATAACCTTATCTTTTGCAATGCACAAGTGCGTAAACAAAGAAAGAGGCTTTTGCCCAGCAGTGGGACAAAACAAGCTATAAATATATAAAAACATAACGTGATGAAATGATTAAACCTTAAACATCTACTTTCTCTTAGTGGTGTTAAAATCTTCTACTGCGAGCTACTACAAGCTGTTTAAAAAGTTGCTGGACATGCATGATTCATGAATGAAAATTATTTACAATCAATGAAGTCAGTAAAGTATATTGTGTATTGAGGAGCTCGCAGCTAAATACAAAACAGCCGCACGGGTCAATTGTCAGGTTAAGCCGCGCTTGCCTGGGTTGGTCCGTGGATGGGTGACCACCCATTACATACCGAGTTTTTTCCGTGCCTCGGAAAGCACGTTAAGCCGTTATACCCGGCTGTCATTTGTAGATCTTTAACAGTCGTTACAGGTAGTGGCCCGAAAGTCTGACAACCCGTCTTACCAAGGGGTATCGTATTAGCCAGTACGAACTGGGTTGTGGAGGACAGATAGGCAGTCGCTCCATGTAAAATACTGGTATTCAGCTGCATCCGTTTAGACTGGAAGCCCACTCCAACATAGTTAGGAAAAGGCTAGGTAGATGATGATGAAGTCAGTAAAGTATATTAGATTTTTGTTACATTAATCCTCAACTGTCTGGCCATTATAAATGTTGTGTCTCTGGAAATACGCCCAGACACCCACGTAATGACAGTAGCTCCTTACTCTATGGTGTATCGATCCTCATCGGTCTTGCCAAGACGCTGTCCAAGCTTTGACGTATTGAATGGGGAAGCTCGCTAATTTGTGTTCAGCTTTACATAAAACGCAGTTAGGGTTGGCAGTACTGTGATAGTTGTACAATACACACATACAATGCGCATAAGTCATCTTTGAATGTTAGTATTGAGAATTCTCATATCCATCAATTAACAGACGAACAACATTGATTGGTGATTCATAGTATTTCTTGATTGAAGATGAGACCTAAAGACTTGAAAAGCATAAAAGGGAGTCGAAAATGCGAGGTTTTGTAAGGCAAACAACACCTCGCATTTTCGACTCCCTTTTGCACGCACTGCGCACGCAGTATTGTTAACAAAATTAACCAGCCATTATATCATTCCGTAATAAACGGCCAAGTAATAAAATTAAACCGAAACGCTTCACAAACACGCTGTACAAACAAAAATTTCATCAATGAAGCCCATTACCTTATAACGTAATACTTTTAGCGTCCAAACACTACGTCAGATAGAAAGGCCTACGCCCACGATCTCTTCGTGGATCGCTGGGACGCGAACTTGACCGAGCCGATGACTCACCGCGCCGGTTTTATCAAATTGATTCAATACTTTGAATGATTCTTACTTGTAGCTACATAATAATAACACTGGTCAACACAAGTCTTGTTTCCTTTATTTTTTTTCCTGTTATTGGGTATTTCTATGGCCCTGAATATGAAAAAAATACTGGAAGATTGCTAACAGCTTCAGTTTTTGAAATATAGAGTTTTATTATTTTGATAAAAAAGTACAGAAAATTAATACATGATGTTAACAAAATTTCTATTGAACACTATCAAATGATCTTTTATACGATTTTCTTAAATGAACGACTTTAGGTAGATCACGTTGCAAACTCCAGCAGTAGTCTGCCATCATATGTGAGTCCCACCGCCCCTGATACCGCTCTTCCATTGTTCGAAGATCCTGATGGAATCTTTCACCCTGCTCCTCACTAAAATCACCTAGATTTTGTGGAAATCGGTCTAAATGTGAGTGCAGGAAGTGGATTTTTATGCTCATGTTGCACCCTAACTCTTGCAAGTTCGATAGCATGGACTCAACAAGCTCGACGTGGTTGTCAGATTTCTTTTTGCCTAGGAAGTTACTCATAACCAAAACGAATGACTTCCAAGCTTTGGATTCGACTTCAGTCATTGATTTGACAAAATTAGGATCTTTCACGAGTTGCCTAATCTGTGGCCCATCAAAAATACCAGCTTTTAATTTTTCTGTACTTAATCCTGGAAACTTGCGTGAAAGAAAATTGAAACAATCGCCACTTTTGTCAAGCGCCTTCACAAACTGTTTCATTATGCCGAGTTTAATATGAAGTGGTGGAAGTATGATGCGATCTCGGCTAACTAAAGGCATATTTATAACATTTTTTGTACCAACTTTTAGCTCTTCCCGCACTGGCCAAACTTTTTGTGACCAATGGTGTTGTTTGTCACGACTGTCCCAGAGACACATGAAACAAGGGAACTTCGTGTATCCCCCTTGTTGACCTAAAAGAAAGTTAACCATTTTCAGATCGACACAAATGACCCATTTATGATCTTGATACTTAATTTTTTCCAGAACCTTAGAAATATTTGCATATTCTTCTTTTAAAATCACCGAATGTGCAATGGGTATAGATCCGAACTTATTACCGTTATGAAGCAAAACACACTTTAAACTTCTTTTGCTGCTATCTATGAAAAGACGCCAATCACTAGGTTGGTATTTTTTTAATCCCATCTGTTGCAAAATACCACCAACATCGTTACAAAAAACTAAATCCTTCTCTTGAGAAAAATACGGTAACAGATTTTTTTCTCGGGTACGATAAAATGTAATGTTGGTTTCCGGAGTGAGCAATTTTTTTTCTTTTAAACGAGATGCTAAAATCTCAGAAGCTTCTTTCGGTAAGTTTAGATCTCTTACTAAGTCATTTAGTTCTTTCTGATTAAATGGTTGAGGTTCTTGGATACATTTGTAGTCTGAATCAGAGTCTTCACTTGATGTATTTCGTTCGGGTTCACAGGAATTTGGATCATCAGAAGATTTAGATGTGCTGGGCTGTACCTCTCGTGGTTTTAATTGAGGTCGTTGAGCAGAAGGTAAGTTAGGATATGACCACTTATTTCGGTTTCCAGAGTTAATTCCGTTTATTTTCACTACGCAGAAGTAGCAATCGTCATGATGATTTCGAGGTTCTCGCCAAATCATGGGTGTTACGAACATTACTGCATCTCTTTTTCCACTGGACCATAACCGTAGACATACTACACATTTCTGGCATACAATATGAGGAACCCATGGCTTGTCCTGATTACACAATTTTATTTTAAAGTATTGATGATACGCAGTTTTTACAAAGTCCGATATAGGTTTTCGATATTTTGCAAATACATATTCACCACAAATGTAGCAAAAAGAATCAGGATTAAGTACACAACACCTTCTTGACGAAGCCATATCGAAAACAACAACAAAATATATTTCAATGTCCAATAAAAAACGCAACTATAAGTAAAAATAGTAATGGAGGGTAGTTAGCTGTAACTCAAAAACAAAAGCTGTGAGAGAAAAATTGTTACCATATTTAAAAAATACGCGTTAGTTTCAGATAGAAACAAAAAAAAAATTAAAGGAAACAAACGATTTTATTTTTTTTGTTGACCAGTGTAATAGACGCACGGGTCGATCTTCGAAATTAAGCAGCGCTTGCTGAGGTCGATCCGTGAATGGGCGACCATCATTGCATACCGAGTTCCCTTTGCTCGGAGGAAACTCTGTCCAGGCTGTCATTTTTAGATGCTTTGACAGTCGTTACGGGTAGTCAGAAGCTGAAAAGTCTGACAAACAGTCTTACCAAGGGGTATCGTATTACCCAGTAGCCGGGTTGTGGAAATCAGATAGGCAGTCGCTCCGTGTAAAATACTAGTATTCAGTTACATTCGGTTAGACTGGAAGCCGACCCCAACATAGTTGGGAAAAGGCTAAGTAGATGGTGATGACGAGTACGCGATTTGTTGGACTCCACTCGCGTAACCGGCGTTGTGTATGGCCGCACCTATGTTGAAATAGTCTCCGGAATGGTTGCTTACGTTCCGCATATCGTTGCGTGAAGATTGGAGATAGGGGAATGAGGTAGCTATGACGTGTTTGCATTAATTTCTGTGTGAAGATATGTTTTGTTTTCATTGCATGCATATTGGAATGAAGAGGCGATGATAACGAAACGAAATGGATGTTGTAACCGGTTCTTTCCCATACATGCTTAACCATACAGTGAGAACTTCAGATAAAATTAGAAATCAACTAACTACTCTACTATTATTCAACTACAATTGGTGTATTAGCAATGTAAGCCATTGAAAGCTATTACGAATAAAAACCCGTCTTATAAACGTTTATATCGACAAGGTATAAAAAGAGCAAGACGCTTCGCAACGTAAAAGACTCCGTTTAAGTGACTGTCCTACTTAAGCTTTCAAAGAAGCCTCTGAATTATGAATATCAAAAGCGCGGCCGTATAGAGTATGAATGAGAAGAGGCTATAAAGTAAATAGTGAGCATACGGAGGCATTAACTGTCAACTGAAATGTGAACAGATGGACGTAGGACGTAGTATTTTATAGCTTTTCCGTAAAAGTCACGGTAGCAATTTCAGGTAACCATTTCAAATAATGACGAATTAAGTATGCAACGTTATATCTGAACGTACTTGCAAAATGTCAAGGTGACGACAAAATTAGCGCTACGATAAAAGCTTGTGTGAAGATAGTGCCATAATGTCAACATTATGCAAGCGTTGCACTTTTATCGACGTTCTTGGTGCATAATCTGATGCTCCTTTGTAGCCATCGCCCTTGGATTACATCGATACTTACTCTCTTGAAACTGAGCTCCCATAAGAGTCGAATATAAGTTCTTCATTTGCTTAGTTTCGCTGCTGTAGCTGTCCCTGGCATGTCAGGTAAACCCTACTTCAGTCTGTCTAATACTTTGCCTTTTTCGACTGTCCCATCTATTCCAGTGGTTGTCATAAAAATCTATGTAACCAATAATTTTTCTGTCACTTCTGAGATGTTGACCCTGACCCTGATATTCACGGATAGCTTGTCTTATTCCTACTCAGAGTAAATCACGGCATACCATACTGTATACTTGCACAATAAGTAAACCTGCTACCAAATTTAATTTCACGGTGTTTTGCCTTCGTTTACTCCGGCTTTATTAAACCAGGTAATGAAGGTATATATGTATTTATTAAAATATTTATATACAGTGCGGAAAAGCGGTTTTTGTTCTACTCAGAGATGTAGAACAGTTGTCCTGATTTTTCTTTCCGTTCCGTTTCCGTTTATAATACGTTTTTGTTTGAACATATTGAACATGTTTTAGGTGAACGGTTAAATCGTTTGTCTATCTAAGCTCGTCGACCTCATTAATGGTTAATATAGATATCTTAAGTAATACCAATTAATATTCAATCGAGCTATCTGTCAACACTTGGTGTCTGAAAGCTAAATCAAATTAATCTGATGTCAACATCATAATGTTTGTTGGCTGTGATTTTCGCCAACAAATCGTGAGAATCCGCTAAATGCGGCAAGCATGCTGGTCACAGTGCCGCTGAGATAGGGACAGGCCATAGCCAACAGAAAACATCTTTCATAACGATAAATCACAGCAGCTATCAAGAGATTTGAGACTTGGTCAAGCTTTCCAAAACAGGAGGAACAACTTCACACCTGTTTCCCTGAACGTTTATGCAGAGTTCACTTCCACTTCACCAGTCATGTTTGAGTCCCATGTAATAGGACCAAGCATACTGCCATCGAGCGGGCTGCTAAACACCGATATCCCTAATGGCCAAACCTTGGACATCAAGCTCAGCAGAAGAGCTTACGGACACTGCAAGGAGGCAGAATAAGAAAGAAACTAGTAAGTACTTAATGAATCATCAACCCGATCAAGTAATTATAATTACAGTTCCCTTTTCTACCCACCTGGCACGAATCGGTAAACAGCTGTTTCTATTTTTTCTAATTGTCTCCGACTAGTAAGATAAATAGTCCATAAATACAAACAGTCTATATTTATCTATGTCTCGTGTGCAGACTTTATGACAGCGGGCGGTGCGCGGGCGCATGTGCCAAGTTTTCGCCACAATTGATAAATTAATTAGTTTCGACTAACGATTAATTTATTTTTATAAGGGATGTATTGATACTTTTGCCACACTCGCTTAATTATGCTTGAAATACGGTTTTTTAATTAGAGATTTATGAACTTTCTAAAACACATTTCTGTAAGAAGGAGACCATTCGAAACCTAGATCTACTGCCAGGAAATGACTAACATGCAGTTGGAAAGCAAGGCGCCTAACATTCGATCCAACAATTATGTAAAACTTTGTAACACAAGACCGTGCAATAAAATCGCTTATCATGTCTGTCTGTTACCGTTGCGAAACTCCGCAAAGATTTTGATGCTATTGTCAGCATAATTTATCCGGTAGGTTTCCGTGTTTAATATGTGTATATTGTTAAACTTACAAAGAACAAAATAATCTCGATGTTTTGTCGAGTCGTTAAAACCGGTATCGCTTAGTATAATACATAGTTTACACACAGAAAAGCTCCACATTAATTCAAAATCAGCTCTCAAGGTATCCTGAACCACTAATTGCAGCCCAGCATACCTCTGTCGCTATCAGAAGCGTGCAATTACGTACGGAATTCATTCAATTGAATGGTATACCAACTAATAGAGCGGTTTAGGGGCCCGTGTCGGCAGCACAATGCCAATTGACCAATCGATTTATATGTCGATAGAATAGTCTTGAGTGTTGTTTTGTTGGGAATACGGCGTCTATTTTAGGGTAACCTATAAATATTGGTATAAATATGGCTCGTGGCTAAATAATAACCGCTACACGGGTCGACCTTCAATGTTAAGCAGCGCTTGCAGAGATCGGTCCGTGGATGGGTGACCATCTATTACATACCCAGTGCCCTCCTTGGATTGGAAAGCACGTTAAACCGTTGGTTGCGACTGTCATATGTAGGATCTTTGTAATTTTTTTTTATTTATTTTGTACACACAATGAAAAAAGAAAAAACTTACATAACACACAGTGAATATAGATGTACAGGAAGACATATTAAATGCGAAATTCTGCCTCCTAAACTAGGCCAAAAGCCTGTGTTTTAGGAGCCAATATTCCTTCACATGATTGGCACACTAATGGGATTGTCAGTCATGCAAGTAGTAACATAATAACTAATAATATACTTATAGCGCACTTAAGAAACAGTACTTTTAATCAGTTAGGATACAATTTTAATAAGATTTTCAGTTTCGTCATACGTTAACTTCTGCAACCATTTGGTAAGTTTATTTTTTACTTCGTGTTTAGTCATAGGGTAGATTGAAATGTTTTTATTTATTTTGTTATATAGTCGGGAGCTGGTTGCCGTAAACTGTCGGCTGGCAAACTTAGTGCGGCATTTTACTGTATCGCAAATGGGAAAGCCTTTGCGTCTTTTTAGCTTAACAGAATCCAGGTGGAGCATAGAGTGTTTCCGTAAGACAGCGCGGAGCACAAAAAGCTGTCTTACAGTCAAAACTTCGGCTTGTGAGTAGAGTTGTGTGGTCGGAAAATCTCTACGTTTAGAGTGCATGACCTTCAAGATCGCTCTTTGAGCTCTTTCAACTTTGAGTAAGGAGGTTTTGTAGGTTCCGCCCCAAACAGGGATACAGTATAAAATAATTGACTGGCAAAGACTATGATAAACCAGCAATGCTGTATCAGGATCAGCAGAGTGCCTTAGTTCTTTAAAAATGTAAATTAATTTCCTGATCCGTGTACATAAGGCTTCGACATGGGATTTCCAGTCCAGATGGCAGTCAATGTAGATACCTAAATATTTTATATTTGGAACTAAAGACAAGAGTGGACAGCTGCAGTTAAGTGCATCACTTGTACAAATATGGGCTTTAATTTGACCTGATTCCTGTGGTGGAGTTAAGGCGTGAGGAAGAGAGAATCTGATGACTTTTGTCTTTGCTACGTTGAGGGTTAGCAGGTTTTCGGAGAGCCACTCCATCACAAAACGAAGCGACTGCTCTGCTCTTTTTCTTGCTCCATCCCAGTCAGTGTCATATATTACCAACGCTGTGTCATCAGCGTACGTAAATATATCGCAGTTTGGTATTTGTAATTGACACAGGTCGTTTATATAGAGCAAAAAGAGTGGGGGGCCAAGGATACTACCCTGTGGGACGCCGAAACTGATGGGCTTGTCGTCACTCGTTGTAGAGTCGATTTTTACACGTTGAGAACGATTTGACAGATAGTCTTTGAAAATGTCCAATGCAAGGCCTCGAATTCCAGCATTTTCCAATTTGGATATCAAGGTGGGAACAGAAACCGTGTCAAATGCCTTAGATAAGTCGAGGAAGATACCGTAGCATTTCAAACCTTTGTCTAAGTAGTTAGTTATAGTTTTGGAAAGATCAGCCACAGCGTCCTCCGTTGAAATTCCAGGTCTAAAACCATATTGATTATCCGCAATTATTTTGTGTTTGGTGAGATACTTAACGAGACAATTATTAAGTATTCTTTCAAGGATCTTAGATATAGAACTTAAAACGGATATTGGGCGGTAGTTTGTTACATTTGCTCTGTCCCCACTCTTGAAAACTGGATGGACGACCGCTATTTTGAGGGCGTTGGGAAAAGTTCCAGTTTCAATAGCGCGATTAAAGATGTGCGTGATGGGCGATGTTAAAATGGACCTCGATTGTTTTAGTATTTTCCCAGATATGTTGTCGTAACCAGTGGCACAATCAGAACGCAAGGATTTGATCAGTCTTTCTACTTGGGATTCATCAACCGGCAGGATAACAAGAGACTGGGAAGGTGGTAATAGTGGTGGAATTTTCAGATCATGGTTGGACCTTGGAAGAGGAGAGACTTGAGAAGCAAGAAGGCGACCAATATCCGTGAAGAAGCAATTTACAAGGTTCACTGAGGATTTAGGATCGTCAGTGAGTTGAAGTAGTTCTTTTGGAGATTGCCGTTGAGAAGAAGAGTTCGTAATGGCCTTGATGGCTGTCCAAGTGGCTTTCGGGTTGTTTTTTGCTTTTTGTAGTTCATTTTTATCATATACACGTTTTAGTTTTTTTAACAAGTTATTAAGGTAATTACGATATCTTTTGTAGGTAATTTGAAGGACCGTATTTTCTGGATTTCGCTTTAAGCGGTGGTGCATTCTATCTCGGTTTCGTATACATCTAACCAAACCTTGTGTCATCCAGGGCTTGATAACACGAATCTTATTTTGTATACGTATACATAGAGTGTTTGAAGCAATAATTTCTTGTATTATTTTTATAAACAATTTTGTGGCACAATTGGGGTTCATCTCATCTAACACCGGCGCAAAATCAGTGCTATCTATGTTTTGTTTAATGGCTAAGAAGTCGTATTGGAAAGTTGTAGTAGAGCGATTTTTGGTGATAGAATTCTTTAGTCTTAGGGACAGGATGACTGGAAGGTGGTCGGTGATAAAGGTTTGAACCACTATTACGCATGCTGTGCTTTTAGTTTTTAACATAACATGATCTAAGCAGTTCTCAGATCTGGTCGGGAGAAGATGCGCAGGAAGCAAGCCATGAGTAGCCGTTAGTGTAAGATAGTGATCTGAATTTCGGTCTTGGTTACTAGGTATAATGTTAATATTAAGGTCTCCAATAAGAATCACAGTTTGGAAATGGGTTAAGGTACACAATAAATTGTTTAGGCTATTAGAGAAGAAGTCTAAATTACAATAAGAGGGGGAGCGATATAGACAGATGATAACAGTATTTCCTATAGCGCAAACAAGGCAGTTGGCTTCAAGAAAAGTAGGCTCGTGAATTGCACATCGAAGGGAGGTTTTAGTAAACACCACAACTCCGTCGTTTTGTGAACTGTTGTTAACCGTGACATGACTGTTATATCCCTGCATAATAGGACAAGGCCCAGATACTTTAAGCCAGCACTCAGTCAAAACAATGACATCGAAATCAATTTTGGTGATGGACAGCATAGTGATAAATTGATGGAAGTTCTTCTTAATACTTCTAATGTTAATGTGAATTAGTTTCAAGTGTTCGCTGGGATGGATGATAAACTCAGAGCATCTTTCGGGAGGACATTCATATGTTGATGCTATGGATAAATTGTCGAGTTCGTTGGATATAGAATTGATGTTAGCCATTTAAAGTGATGGGAATAGAAAAACAGTTGCACAAGATAGGAGAAACAGGTACATGTAAAATAAATAACGTCCTTCTTATGGGTTTGCTTTCCAATTGACTAAACAAAGTAATAACTTTTGATAGAACATCAGTGGTCAATGCGTAGTTTAAACATGGTAAAAATAGGTTGCAGTAGTTAATCTTATTATTGACATTAAAAACACTAGGTTTGCGTACAGTACGAGCGAATGAAGAAGTAAAACAATTTTCATAAGATATTATAAAGAACAATCGGGTTTTAGCCCAATAACTATGTAAACTGATTGAAACATGCATAATAAAACTAGAAAAGAGCAATAAAAACGTAAAAAGACTATAAGTGTAAAAAACAATAGTAAAAATTAGGGAAATTGACGTACAATATAGTCATTGCTTTTTAGCTAGAGAGAGTAAACATCTTTCTGACCTTATTTGTATCGGTTTTTCATTTGGATCGTTGGGATCTTTTCGTACGAAAATTCTTCCATACGAAATCCAGCAAGAGAACTTGTTTGCCTTTGCTAGTGTGCGAGTGTCATAGAAAAGTTTTTTCTTTGATGGCATAAGGTGTTCATCTACGTAGATGGGCTTTTTCTCTCCAACCAAGCCTATAGAGTGAGTGTTCATCTTTTCGATTACAGGGCGTTCTTTATTATAGCTACGGACGTTTGAAAGAAATTCATTCCTTTTGGTAACCGAGTTAAATTCAGCTACGATAGGTCTAGGTGTTGTGGACGTCCCCGGTAGGCGATAAAGGTCACGTAAGCAGTCCTTACGGACATCTACGTTGATAGCTTTACCCACAGCAGAAACAATGGATAGGAGATCTTCTGAGTTTTCTTTGATTTTCAGTGGGATGTTTCTAAACTCAACTGTTGATGGACGTGTCTGAAGCTGTAGATCGTGAATGTGTTTCTCCAGCTGCTCAATGCGCTCGACGTTTTCTTTCTTATGCTTCTCTAGAGCAGCCAAACCCGTTTTTATCTCATCATAGCATTCACTTGTAAATTTTATACTATGCTCCATTTCAAGGTGTGATTTCCGAATCTCTGAGCACTGTATTTTAAGCTCACCCATATCTCTAACCAACCCCTTTAATGCCGCATCGTGTTCAGCTTTCCAGAAAGAGAAACGTTCGTCGATGTCGGTTTTCCACGAGGCAAGCATTTGCATGATTTCATTTTTAAAATCGCTAAAAGATCGGGAAAATTCGTTTGTTACTGTTTCGGGGGGGCTTCCCATGGGGCCTTCTATACGCGGGCGCTTGATTCTTGCGGTTATATTTTGTTCCATCGCAATCGAGGTTGCTAGGGAGGGTGATAAATCAGGTTCTGATACAGATTGCCCTTGCCGAAGCGGGGGGAGTGTTGATTTTGGTGGGGTACGATGGAAACTCATTGTTTTTATATTAGTAGACGAGTAGCATATGATATTAAGCTATAAGATAACGTGTGTTAGCTCCTTCTGACCTCAGACATGAATCAAAATATAAATCGAGTTTACAAAAAGTATTCGTCCGCATCTGGATTTGATCTTGGCACTCGTTGATCAGCAGTCCGTGTCAATTGGTACTCGACCAACTGGCTTGTAATAGATTATACGAAATTTTGATTCTGTTTCCTAAATTAGGCCCCGTGTGTCGTGTGTAGGTTGGAAGAGTGGGGTGACCTTTACAAGGCGTCAAAGTCACGGCAGCAGATAACGAACACTTGCACCCACACTTTTTAAAATGTTATTTGGTTTCATCTTTAAAAGTTTCGATTTATTTAACTGTTATAGTCAGTTTTACTGTAATTTTTATTCACAGATTTGAAAATATTAAAAAAACGCACAATGTGGTATGAATTTAACGATGCTTCACGCATTATTTACACTCCGTTTAGATTTTATAAATACTGAGACGGTGCAGATATAACTAACTTGCATCAAATCTTTGTCAGACGTTAGGTTAGTTTAGAAGCCCAAGAGTTTGACTACCAGTCTTACCAAGGGTATCGCAATACCTAGCAACCGGGTTGTGGCAGTAGCTCAATGTAAAATACCGGTATTCAGTTGCATCCGGTAAGACTGGAAGCCGACCCTAACATAGTTTGGGATATTGCTAGACAGACGACGAGAATAGAATACATACTGTTAACCTACATGCAAGTCTAATAGAATCGTCTGGAGTGTATTTTGTGAGTAAATAAGGTACCTATTTTAGTCTTAGCTATGAATATGGAATCGATTCACTGCTTTTAATGAAACTATGTGACACCTAAATAAAAGCCTGAAAAACTGAAATCGTTGGATTTTCAAAGTTAAGCTCAGCGTTGAGCGTTGGATTTCCAACATTGCAATAATATTGAATACGAGTGAAATTAGCTCTACTTTATCTATACCTGTTCTCACCTTTTCTATCCAATTTTTGGCGAATCTAGATGATTTGTGTGAGGTTTAGAATTCAAAAAGTCCGATACTTGCCGAAATCTTTTTAGCCTATTTTCCATGGTAAAATATGGAATCTAGATCCTATTTACTTCTGAGGATAACATCCGATATATTCCAATCCTGTAATATTGATTGCGTCAAATGGAAATACTGCTAAGGGTCGGCTGAAACGATACAAGTACAACCGACCTTATTGTTGATGAACTCGAGAAAAAGGTCAAATGCGTAGTTCTCATAACAGACGCATGTATGGAAACATGACATGTGTCACACCCACCCACAAGATAATACATGAGGCAAAGACGAACTTGTACATTGCTGCTTAAGTTAAGCATCATGTATTTTTCAATGTACAACTAAATGTTGGAGTTTATAGAACATGTCCTACCATTCCAGCTTCCCTAGTACCAAATCCATACAAAAACAAAAATATTTATTCTTTATTTTATTTGGACCTAAATAAATAAAATACTCCTAAAATCTACATCATCATATACAGCAATGAAGTTCAAAGTTATCCATACTAAACCCAAATAAACACATAGTTCAAAACATTAATTGGCATATCTACAGCGGCAGTATAATTGGAGTTATTTGTTCCGCCTTGATTAATTAATGACGTCATATTTGTTCGCGATTTGTGTGCAATAGAATGTGTTTGTTTTAATGATTAGATTGATGTTCGGATCGGATATGTGGGTTAAATCTATGATTTGTTATTAGGATATTATACTTTCATGTATTGAGCCGAGAATAAGATAGGAGCAGACTCGATTTGAGCCGTTCACAAAGAAAGAGCCCCATGCCATATTATAAACCAAAAAGAGTTCACTCACCTAGTCTGGGTCAGGACGTTTTTTTTACATACTCTATAGGCTAGCGTTTATCCGCCTGATGTGAAACGATGATGCAGCCTTGGGTGAAGCACTCGCGCCTAGAAGAAACCGATTCACTCGAACTTTAAAGAGATCCCGATTACAATGATCGGAAAACAGAGAAGCCGGCAGTGAATTCCACAGACTAGCGGTTCGCATGATAAAATAAATGTGGAAGCATAGCGCTTTGGTCGTTATTGCATGGTCTTAAAGGTCTTTTTGACAATTCCGCATCGATATTAGTGTGGTCACTTTTGTCCATTCGTTCCACCTTCTGAAAATCTCCCACCTGGACATGAGTTGCCATGGCTGACCTGGAAGTCTTTAAATAGACGCTGGACCCAGGTTGGTCGCAGCAAGGAAAACCTGCTCAGGTGGAGATTCATTAATGACTCTGCCCTGGACTGTAAATGGGGCGCTGTTCTACAAACGATGGGGCACTTAATACCGTGTCCTGCGTGTCCTGCTGCTTGTTCACTGCAGGAACTGATGGACGCTACTGCAGGCGCCAAATTAGTGGCTCAATTCTGGGCTGACACAATTTAGATTGCCATCGACACGCTAAGAAGAAGACCCGACTGCGTCTATGTCCAAAAGGAGTGTTATTTATAGGTCAAGTTGTGATGGAACTATTAGACCGTGGACAAAATTGGGCTCTAAGAATACTCTCTGACTTGGTGATTACCAAGAATGAGTTTAGTATATTTTATGCAAGTCAGTGAAAGGCTTTATAATTCGATTAGACTAGATTTAAGTTAGACTGCTACATAACTGGACTGTGAGAATAAGAAATTAACTGTTTCTTTTAGAGGAGAAAAAAAAACTTTTACTTCACTCCATGTGATTTTTCGATGTATATTCTTAGTTGGCGATTCAAGAGACTAATAGAGAAATATGGAAGAAAAACTCGTTGCGCCGACCGCAAATAAATTGGGATAAGGGGGAGAGGGTTAGGAGGGGGGGGATAAGGGCAGGAGAATGATGATGTCACGCTTTTGCAAGGACACTTTTTGTAGTAAGTAAGTACAAATTCCTGTTTTTCTCTCTCTCTCTCTCTCTCTCTCTCTCTAATATAGCAGGATTCATATGTTCATACGACAGATCTAAATCCGGTAACAACGATCCTATACTACCTCATTGTAATGCTAGAGACGTACTTACTACAACAATAAATTGAGCCTAGAACACAAGAGCGACAATTCAATTGAATTGAATTTCCTCTTTCCTCAAATGATAAATAAAAACATAATAATTATTATACTGATTCGTGCCACGGATGTAGATGTAGGTCAACAAATTAAGGAAAATTATTACAACTCCAATGTTTATAAAAAAAATCTATCCAAAAGCAATCGTTTCAAGTGTTATTTTTTTTTTTTAATTCAGTATTGCATATTTGTGAAAGAAAAGTGGCCACGGAAAAAATGTCACTTAATGACGTCACCAGTTCATACTCAACAATCATGGCATGTAAAAATAAACTGCATATTGAACTATCACATTACACTTTGCAGGGACCCAAACATTGTCCTTGTCCTGTGATTTGATAACAACTTACTGTGACCGGCAGGTTGCCTTTGCCGCCTAATGTAGCCAGTACTTAATAGCAATTTACATGTTTACACAACTATCGATTGGAGCTATCTTTGAGGACACTACGTCCTATCAATAAGTGAAATTACTAAAACACTCCCGTTATGTACTGGGTTTATAACTTTTATTAGAATAGCTTTGTTGTACATACTTAAGCCAGTTAGCAAGATAGTAGCGGAGTTGACTGCCAGTAGCTAGCGATAGACTTGTTTTGGTTCATATTTTAATATACCTGTATAAGGAAGGAGTGGGTTTTATTATCTATCTTTAAGACATGCTAGATTCGACCAATAACAGGAGAGACGAGAGATGTGGCCCCCCTATTAACAAACGCTTCGATTAGAAAAGGCATATGTCGATCTCGCTCACTTTCGTTAAGCCAAATAAAGATAAAACACATACCGACTTGCCGAATCGACGCGTTTGTGAATACCGGGGTGATGTGGTGT
This sequence comes from Standfussiana lucernea, assembly GCA_964057025.1. Taxonomy (NCBI): domain Eukaryota; kingdom Metazoa; phylum Arthropoda; class Insecta; order Lepidoptera; family Noctuidae; genus Standfussiana; species Standfussiana lucernea. The sequence continues at coordinate 3,483,699 of OZ059810.1, forward strand.
GGATTTCAATTTATGACTCCTCTGCTCCGGTTGGTCGTCACCGTTTTAGTGCAAACTGAACGCGATGGTAGACAGCCCTGATAAGCGTAAATGGACCCATAAGGGGTGTCCTACACCATCTATCTCTAAGGAGTCCATGTATATCTGCCATCACTTATATCAATTGACATCGTACCGCAGAAAGGGGATACATCTACTTACCATCGACTAATGGCCGACCTGTCCTTAGTAAAAGCCCGCTAATGGAATTATAACGCACTTTATCAAAATACTAGGCGTGTAATATCTCGTTGCAAGATATAAACTAGTCCCTGAGGGCATCCGGTTTTCGATCAAGTGCCCAGAGTTAGCTTACGCGTTATTAAAGTTGTAGAAAACGAATGGTCTCGTTAATTTAATTGTAGAAGCAAAAGTTATGGGCTTAATTCATAAACAAACTTAACTGTCACCAATAAGATATCATATTCGAAGACGACTGACATCTACCAACTCGCAGCCTGAGAGATAAATTACGGTGCATTCATTCTCACAGAGAAGAAGCCCGTGTCCCAGCAATGGCTGATTGATTATGCTTAAGTGAACAATCTTCTATACTTAATATTATAAAGTTGAAGAGTTTGTTTGAAAGAAAAAGAAAGAAAAAACTTTTATTGGCATACGCCACAAGTACACAATACAAAATATAAAAACGCAAATATAAAATAAAATTTAAAACTAACCAAGAAATATTGTGTGACTCACGGCGGCGTCAAATAGGCCCAGTTCAGCAAAATGCCATGAAAATGTTTGTTTGGTTAAACGCGCTAATCTCAGGAACTACTGGTTTGAATTGAAAAAATATTTGAGTGTTGGATAGCCAATTTATAGAGGAAGGCTATAAAACATCACGCTGCGACTAATAGGAGCGGAGCATTACTCAAAAGTGTTAAGCAGACGAAGTTGCGCGAGTCAACTAGTTACATGATAATTCGGAAGAAAAGCCCGACAATCAATAACGAAACACCCGCGGTCATAAGGTTGAACCAACCGTGGTACGGAAACTGACAGAACACTTCTGAGGCGTCTGCTTACCTCTCATAGGACATCAGGTGTAACGATCACGTGAAGCTAGTTTAATATTCACATCGTCCGTGTTTCAAGACACTCAACTTTGCACTGAAACTACAGGTCGTTTAAGTGCCAAGTTTTAACTTTTATCCCTCAACTTTTCAAGATGGCCTTGTAAACTCCAAGTTTTTCTTAGTAGCTTACGAGTACGACATAAGACTTAAAGTGAATTCATTTATTAAGGACCGAATTACGTGTTGGAATGAAGTACCTACTTACTTATACAGTATGATCTTTTACGTTTATAATTATGTTATGGTGACAATATTGGATGACGTAACGAAGCCACCACGCAGTGTTATTAACCCCGAGGATATCAACAACCGAGTTTAATAACGTTTAATATTCTGCGATATAAATTAAAAGCGAAAGTAGGTACACCGATTGCTTTTTATTTAACAGTCAAATAGCACGCTAAAACAACACCGTTTTATAAAAAGGGAAATGTTTAAAGAACAAAATTGAAAATCGAAATTAATTGAATGAATTCTGTGTGTTCTACGCTTAACTGTAGGGTTGAATGACGTCACAGTTCCGAAATTGAAACAATGTTTAATCAATAGATTTGAAAATTGAATGCTTATTGAAGCAAAATGTTGTGTACTTTGCTTAGGGTTGACAATCTTTAAGAGAATTAAAATACATAACTACATAGTATCAAACAAAGTCGCTTCCCGCTGTCTGTCTGTCCCTATGTATGCTTAGATCTTTAAAACTACGATACGGATTTTAATACGTTTTTTTTTTAATAGATAGAGTGATTTAAGAGGAAGGTTTAGGTATGTAATTTGTCAAGGTTTTGTGTAAATTGGTTGAAATATGACGATAATTGTTGGAAGTGTCGCAAAAAGTCAAGCCGCCTAATATGCTCTACTACTTACCCGTGCGAAGCCGGGGCGGGTCGCTAGTTGAATATAATAAACTTATGTCCTAAGCTTTATCATAATGACTATTGGAATGCCGATAGCCGGTGACCGTCAGCAACTTTACAAGTGTTAATTATAGCGATTGAACAATACAATGTCCTTACTACTTAATAAACTATCAACACGTCACTTGAACTACTAAAACCGACCATACTGCTACGACATAAAAGCGTTGTCAATGTTGCCATAAACGTGCGTTTAACTATACAACGTTAACTAAAGTTTCGTGCCCATGGCTGAGGAGTTTAATAAGAAGTTATTAAAGGCAGTAGGGCGGACCAATTACTTATTAATTATGGAAGGAATTTATAATCACGTGCGTTTATGACAAGTACGTTTGGAGTGAAGTCTGCGAAGAATTATCATCAATTTTTTTTTCATTTGCATCTTCAATATAAAAAATGAAAATAAGCTCTGCGAAACAATTGACAGCACCAGCGTATGCAAGACCTTATCATTCCCATGTTTGCCCCCTTTTTCCTTATTTCCTTGTATGAAAATGTAGTGCAAACTCATTAATTCTAAAAGTAATATGCGAGCACCAAAATCAAAATCATTTGTTTGCGTAAATAAGATGCAGAAGGTTCTTAAAGATAAGTATAGTGATCTCTAATTCTGCCATTAATTTCGACGTGCAAATTTTAAATAATTATTTATTATCTAAAGAAAAATCATCTAAAAAACCATCGCAATTAAACATCGGTATTATGATGATTTCAATTCGTAAAACGTTCAATAAACATTTATTATGTTGGGACTTCGCTTAAGCTACGTAATTTTTTAGATTGGGTGCAGAAGGGGAGAGTCGGGTATTGTATAGAAAATTGGAAATGGTTTACCTTTTCAATACTTATTTCCAATGTTTAGATGCTGGAGTGCCGAAATCGAAGAAGAAGCAAGGGATTAAAGGATACGAAGGCTAAATAATCCAGCGTTGGAGTGCTTTGGTCTAAATTGGGCCTTATATACAGCAACAGTGAATTGCAAATTATAGTTGCTTTATTGAATTCCACGAAATACCGAGCTACTTGAAATCTGCTTAAATACATCAAAACTATTGCACTTTAAGATAAATTTTACTCAGTTTTAAGCTAGATGGAAGTTAAGTAAATTAGAGTTAAGCTTACTCAAAAATCACAGTAATTATTTATTCACTTCATTACAAGAAAACTGTTCTCGGAATTAAATTAATTATATCATCCAAATTACTAAATACTTTATTCATGAAATCTAAGAGAATATTTAAAACAATTTTCCAAATGCCCGCGTCTCCAAAGCGATGCCGGATTTATAAGCTGTCACCTCAATAAGCCTTTGTGAATTTGTCTTCGGTGGGTAGTATTAAAATTTGCATAATTTTATTAAGTTGGCAATACCCGAAGGGACCGCTCTTAGTTGGTCGCAGGTGCTGGCCGATAATAGACGTGTCACTTTGATCTATGATGTTGAAATACCGGCAATATCGATGAAATTCTTCTTTCAATATCTTTACGGGATTCTACACTTCCAGTCTGCAAACTGTCGATAGTTTAATATTTAAATGAGAATTTCAACGTATTTGTATTCTAAAAGCGTCGTTCGCAGAAATATTTAGTCTGCTCTCCTAAACACCAAATTCAATAGCTCGTTGATTAAATTAGATTTTTTTAAATTCATGACGTAGCCACGACTGGACATGTTTTATAATTACATTTTTTTTTTGTGAAAAGTTCAGTTTATGTGTGTCCAAAATAAAATATTTCTGTATTTAATCTAGTTTCAGATGGATGCTACAATTTTAATGCTTTAGAAAGTCTTACGCACATAAAAGTGAGTAAAAACTCGTATGTCGACGTGGCGAGTGGCTAATAAGGCAGAAACTTCACAACTCTCTCGCCAGGCCCTTACATGGCTACTGGATAAGTACTGGACACATTGACGGTAGTTTTTGCTCGACTGTACCACGGGAATATAATACGATCCAAAGGGTCACGTTTCGCTGATTCCGTACTAACATTTATTTGGTTCTGAAAGTAATATTTGTCGATAATGATAGTCGCCAGCTTGAGCTTTCGCAGCAGTTTTGGCGTTTGTCTACTAGGTGTTAAATTGATTTGATGATGCTTCCAAGGATTTTTTGACGACCAGATTTATGAGATTGGTCAAAAAACGCTGACGCTTTTGAGTAAAACGATTCCTAACAATTGGGACGTAGTATTGAGATTTATCTTACCTTTCGAAGAAAATAACGTATAGTGCGAAAAATTTGTACCATTTCGAACTAAACTTTCAAACAGCAGATAATGTCACTCTATTCTCACCTATATTGTACGGCAAACACACTTAAAAAATAATATGTCATGCATAACAGTTACGAGTATTTAAATTTTTATGGCTCAGCATATTGCCGAACAGTAGGTGCCGCATGAGTGTTCAGTTAATGCTATATACACAATGAATCACTACTATCAAAATATTTTCTATACACTTATGTATAAATACTAATCTCGGGAAAAAAAAGCGTCGGATTTGAAAAAAAAAATTGCTTTATTTATTACTTCAAGTACAATGAATGGTGATGGTTTTTTATTCTTGAAGACGGCTACTTTATCATCAAGATACGACACAGATAGTTCTTATTAGACTTATAAATAATAAACACATCTCGATGTTTTGTCAACCGTGTGAAGCAGAGGCGCTAGTGTGTTAATATAATCGGAACGAAAATATACGAAAGCTCTTTAGTTCTTTGATCTAACTTTCTGTATAATATGAGGAAAAAGAAAACACGCTTTTTGGTAATACTTTGTTACTCGTGTTTACTACCGGATGCTACCATGTGGATAGTTGACATCAAAAAATTTGATTAAAGCAGTTCTCTTTTAGTCCAGTGAGGAGTATACTCAAAATGTGAACGGTCACAGAAACGGCGACGTCAAATATCTCTGTGTAACCACGAGATAAGTATTAGTGTTAGGAATTTCTCGCTCACGACAGAAATAATTAATAATTCATCAGATGACATCAGCACTAGAAATAGTACAATAAAAAACGAACTACACTAGCATAATATGAAATGAAAAAACTACTCAAAGATGCAACAACGCATCCGTATTTCCCGAAGTTCCTTTCAATAATCTTTGCAATAATTTCAACGAAATTGACGCTAAAGGATGAACCAGAAGCAGTAAGAGGCTTGTAGCAGGTGGAGTTCTACAATTTCTGCTTGCCCCCTTAGGAAAAAGACGTGATTTTGTGTATGTATGATGTTTTGACGCCAAAATAGAGATTGACGACGTCATCATCCAAAATTTTATTGTAACAACGCATCCACGTAACTAAAATAGTGGCGCCGAAAACCCTATGAAGCCAAGTTAATAAACTAAGCTTATTTTCGTGAACCAAAAACATCGTATTCAATGAAATACGACCAAAAAGCGACAGCGTAAGAGGATACGCATAGGAAAACGAAAAAAGAAAGGTTGTGGCTAAAAATAACTGTCTCTATATTAAGATTATTTCCGTCAGGTTGAACAACCGAGAATGTTTAGCGTTATGTCAACGGAGAATCGATAAAATGGCTTCGGAATAGGTGCCCTTATATTTGATTATGTCGAGGTTCTGCCAGCGAAGGGCTGATGGCTACATAGTAACAGCTGTACGGATCGATCTTCTAGGTCAAGCAAGCTAGCAACCATACCGGGACCTCTCGGTGCGTCGTCGAGAATATTAAGTAATTGGTCCCGGCTGCCAATTATAGATCTTGACAGTCGTTACGGATAGTCAGTAGACCTAAGGACTGAAAAACGTCTGACTCAACTAACAGGGTATCGTGTAGAGGTGGTACTTTGATGCTAGCCTGAAAGCTTGGCTTGCCCTTATAACCTACTACTCTTCATGATGTTAGGGTTTCTGAACAGTATGCTTGCCTTATAAGCCCCTAGCCCCTAGGCACGCCTCTGGGTATCGTGTCACCAACTGGGTTCTGGAGGTCAGATAGGCGGTCGCTCCACGTAAAATACTGGTATTCAGCTGCATCTGCTTAGACTGGAGACATTAACTTAGTTGGGAAATGGCTAGGCAGATGATAGTGATGAACGAAGTTTTACCAGTTGCATCGGCCGTTTGAATATACACATGTTTTATTTCGTATAAAGCTTTCAGTTTTAGCGAAAATGTTTTTGAGCTGACCTTTCAAAATTTCTGCTAAAAGTTTTATACAATACGGACGAAATGCGCTGAGGTTGGATTTGCGGAAGCGTGTTTGCTGAAAATAATATATGTACACCACGTGGTAATTTTTATCTTTACCTACTTTTGCTATTTCAACGTTGAAATAATAATTATACTCATCATACATGCGCGTTGGTTGTGTCCCTAAACACCTGACATTTTGCTTTAAGTATTTTCATTTTTGCACTAAGTAGGTAAGTATCTTTTTACACTAAAAGCTCTACCGTCTCGAGGGAACCCTGAAAGTAGACCATTTAAGAAAAAGGAAAACGTGCAAGTTCTAAAGAAGACATTATTACAATTTCCGAAGTCTCCGTACTTCTAACGAGTTTAGTGGAATTAGAAGCGACACACGACAGAAGTTTGTCTTGGATTCCTTTCTGCGAATATCGCAAATTAGCGTTCGGAAGTATTGAAGCTCCTTAACTTTTTGAATGGCTAAAATTATATCTAAGCCTTTTCCTTATTATATTCGGGTCGATTCGAATACTGTATTTAAATTACCATTTACTTGAAAACATTAAGTCACCATTGACCTTTGCAAACCAAATTCAGAGTGAAAAAAGTTTAACATTATATTAAAGTTGGGCTCTTGGTTGTGCCAGCCCAATAACTCATCATAATATCAAGTACATTTCAATTACACAATCGATTCGAAGACGTAACAGGAAAATGCATTCGAAATCCATAAATTGGAACTCAACATTCATAGAGGAAGGATCTGGGAGACGCTTGCCAACATCAGCAACACTAAGTTCCTCACAAAACGGACGCTGGCACCACGCCAGGGAAATGATATGAAGAAGAGAGGTTATGAATCATTGCAGTTTTAATTAGGTTAGCCTTATTTGTTTATTTTGCTTGCTATTACGTGACGAGCGATTACAATAGAATTTGCACATGTTTTCAGCGAAAAGTATCATCATACTTTTCGCTGAAAACATCATGGCATCCCATGAGAGACACCCTGGAGCATAGGAGCTTTTCATGGAGGCGGTAGCGGGTCCAAAGGCATATGGGGGGCGTTATAAAATACCTGTATTTTCATGAAAAAACATTTTACCCAGCCGTCTAAAATATTTATCTTATAACTATTTTGTAAAGGGGGCGGTAGTCCATAAAAGCCCTAGAGAATCCCATTTTTAACTAGATAGTAAAGATTGTATTCACAAAAATTATAATATATTATTGTATTTAAATGCTCTTGGTCACTTTGGACCAGCAGAAAGGCATACTAGAATTGTATCGGATAGGAAATTCCCTAAGATTAGGGACCACCTATTACGGTCCAATGAGACAGACAAAATAAAGTGCACTTCTGCCCTACCAAAACATCAAAGTCCCCAATTATATTTACATTGTTTAGGTTAAAATTATTGGAATAAACACATTTTCCATGTAACAAATAATGTTTGAGTCGTAGTTTCTCGCACAGCCCATTTCGACATAGCCAATAAAACGGATTCAGCTAACGTTCGGTTCGTTGCGGAATTAACCACTCTCGTACAAATCCAATCATGTTTCACTGTGTGTTTGTGAATTGTCGATATTCAAAATAATCATCTGGTGATACCACGTCTGTCTGTGTGACTTGAATGATGAGTGAATATGAAATTTTTGAGCTATCCAATTGTTGATTTCGTTCTTTACATAACAACACGCATGGTTTCCCGGAGGGCTAGGGCAGAGTTGTCACTTATCGGGCGCAAATCAAAACTCGGGAGGCCTGTCAGTAAAAGGCAGATATTTAAGGGGTGATTTCCACCGAAGAATTGTAATGTTTCTACTTGGCTTTGCAGTTAAATGCCCCCCTTTAAGAATTACTTCAACAGCTCGAAACATCCTATGGAGATCGCACCTGCGATTCCGATAAAACCACTTCCTTTACATCGTAGTGCGAAGGTGCTAACATCCTTTTGCGTAAGGCTCCTTGCATTTCCGATTACTCAATATTAACCATAAGGAGGTACAATGAATTCTGCCTGGCATTTTCCCCGACTACGTAGCGGTCGGCTTCTGGTCTTACCGGATTCAGCTAAACAATAGTGTTTACCATGGAACGTCTGCCTGTCTGACCTCTGAGTTACTGGGTAACACGATACTCCTTGGTAAGATTAACGTGTTCTCCAAGACACGGAAGGGTCTCAGTACGTAATGAATGGCCACTCATCCACGGGCCGACCTGGCCAATCGTATTTATCTAACCAGCCGTGTTATTTAAATGTGATTGAACTTGAAGTCACAAACGCAAAACTGCAATATAATTAAATTACATATTACTCAACATTTTTTACTACACAAGCGTAATACGATACGAACCTAAACGTTAGGTTCCACCTTATTTAATATTAGCGTTGCGTGACCTTAGTTTTTTAATTATAGTTACTTGCGGGCTAGGTATACACGCCTCGTTTGCCTTCGTTGCAAAGTTCCCGTTTAGTCTGATCTTACATTATTGTGTAGCCTTCGTTATAATGGGTAATAATGTAAACCTTATGCAGCTTCTGGTGTGAAGTTTTATGGGAGATTCGTCCTTTTGAAATTATTTACTGTTATTATGCCTTTCCTTGTGGCTATCATAATGATAATATGCGTTCAAGAGCATTAGAATCTGATGGATGAAGGGTCTCAGAGGCACAATCCATTTTTTTTATATATATAGCCATTCACAAACATGGTGTCGTTTCTCGTTAATTACTCCTGATTATTCCGCATCACCTGACCTCTTAAGCTCTTCCTCATGTAAGTTAGAAAACAAAATGTCACCTAGCGTCAACACAGCTTTAAGCTAGTCCTCGAGTACTTTAAAACCCGCAGCCAATCAATACAGCACACCTTCCTTAACCGCACAATAGCATGAAAGCAGACCATAACCTCTTAACCTATGAACAAGGCAAGTCTAGGCAAGCATTAGGCAAGTCTAGGTCTTGTTTTTCAAATAGGATGTCTAGACGAAGTCACGGCTTGGACTGACAAGGTAGCATGTAAATCAGGATCGTGTGAGGAATCCGCCAGGCGGATTATCATTTAGACTAGTTTTGTATGTACGTGAAACGAATTTTTCATGGATTTTCCTACTCTATCCTCTAATATAACATACATTAAAGATATATACATTTAAGATCACGACTGCATTACTATTATGCATTAAGTCCCATGCTATAGGAGGACCATCCTATTGCCAGCAACCGGGCACGAATTACACCCAAACTTCAGGCTGCTATTGAGAATTTTCCATGTAAGAACTAGGAGCTAAGTAAGAATAAAATTACGCGCATATTATGTTAGTGCTATTAAATATCTCATGCTATAGGGTCACCATCCTCCAGCAGTAACTGGGCCCAAATTATCCAGACTGACAAACTGCAATTGAGAATTTCCCAATGTTAAACCAAACAACAGTATGCCCGATCTAGGAATCCAGCAGTCGCGCTATCGACACTAGACCAAAGTAGAAATAAAAATGTTGAAAATATGATGTCGTTTTAAAGCTTACGCGAACCTATTAAAAATAACGAGCATGTGTCACTCAATAGTATAAGAAATAGATAGATATCAATTCCCATTTGCAGAATCCTACGAATGTTGGAATATCGATTCTAAACCTCGGTGACTAGTGTTAGGCTGGCCTAGAATAGAACCTAGGTTAAGATATACCTAAGATGTCACTTAAATGTCGCATAAATTACGACTAGCCAAAATAAATTGCGTGCTGTGTTTAGGCTAGGGTGAAATTTTGAATTTTTTCTCAAGAACTTTAATATCCTAGCATTTGTGGTATTTTGTGTACAAATAAACTTATTATTATTATATTTAACCCTGTTCCATGCCTGTTAGTGAAAGATATCTATATCTGAGTGCAAACAATAGGCTTGTCATGGAAATTCCCTTAACTTGTCAACTTTGTCAAGTGGTGTTGAATTAAACTGATGCTTTGTTATAGACTGACGAATGACGATATAAAAAAGAACTGACGAAGACTGTCAAAACTTATTTGGTATGCGGAAACGGTTGTGGCTTAGAAGTGGTTGTAAGATATTGAAGAAATTGTGAAACTCTAGTTTAATGATTTTATTCAGCAGTCGAGAACAGTATCTTACACTTTCGTAAAAATAATTATAAGCTTTGATCTTACGATCATTTCCACGCTTATGCGAAGGAAATTTTCTTTTATGACGAGACCTGTGTTATGGTAAAATTATTCCGTAATTATAAAACAAAACGAAAGGCTTATTAAATACATTTCTATAGCCTATTAAAAGGATCCTTTCATTAACTTTGGAGTTCAAACAAAACATTTTCACCGCGTTCGCTATTCAGCAATTCAGAAACCTGCTTACCAAAAACATATTTTTATAGTACCTACTTCTTTTTAATTAAAGACTGAATGGATTCTAGAAAATCTGGTTCCCTGTTATCAGATTACAAAGCAATTGTATCGCATTTTATTCGTTTTAAAACTTTTCTCGTTGCAACCATATTAAAAAGAATTTCTTAGCGTTCTTCTTTGCGAAGGACGAACATTTTCTTCGGGCTTACATTTTACTTTTAAATGCATCTACTCGTCTGACACTTTGAGAATATTTTTAATAAGAGAGGAATCTGGTTCTATAGAATCAAGAATTCAAGACTTGCTTAGCATAACTAAATTATGACTTGTTCGAATAAAAGATTATTTGTTTGCTGCATTTTGCCATTAGTTCGAAAATCACGATTGTTAGAGAATTGGACATTTTCATTCTTGGGTATATACTCTTGGAAATGACCAACCCACACTAGGACCGCGTGGTAGATTACGACCTACCCCTAGCTCTCACAGGGAAGACGCCCCGAGTCTCAGTGTTTTTGGCTGATTATTCTATAATTATCTTGGAAATATGTTGATCAGTCTTGGAAATGTATCTTATCTTGTACACAAAACTTTTCAAATGGCTGAAAATCAATCTTGGCAGAAGTCTATGTCAATCGGCGGACGTTTCAGTAGGTAATCAAGAAATGAGGTTAAAACCTAAAACTAAAAAACTGAACAGCTGTTTCAAGCGCCGTACTATGAATTCTCGTCATCTATTTATAGATCTGTTACTGGACTTACGCGTAGAGAAGTAAAACGAAATGATTACACTGAATTATATATAAATATTTTCGTTGTAACTGCGCCTACGTTGATGCCCGTTAGGTTATATTTAAAACTTAATATTTATGTGACATAATCTTGAATTAGGGAAATTCAGTTCCCGAGTGCGAGTGTTGCAACGGGTTTTAGAAAAAGTTTGGCTTTAGTAGAGCGTCGTCTCTGTCTCGCATGTATGACCGTCTCTTTCTAAAGCTTGGTTAGTCGTTGCAGCACGCAACGTTACGTTGCAACATGTTACATTACAAACATGTTGCAAAAGTTTGTTACATAAATTGATTAAGTAATAATGAGAAGAGAGTCTTTTTTGTTACTGTCGTGTTAATTTATTTTTATTCATGAGTTGAATTTCTGAGAGATGACTCATAATATAGTTTTGGTTCCTATTATTGTATAATTTTGTTGGTACCAAATATCAGGAAAACTGGTTACTTGAGTTCAGTTAATCTAATATTGTATAATATTTTTAAATTTTATTTATTACTTTTTGTAAACAAAGATAAATCGATCAACACATAATGCATAAATGTCGATCTTTATAAACCATAAACATTGTAATATTCGTATTACACAATAACAATTTATCAAGTGAAACGTAACAATTGTTTGTAAACTAGTATTACAGAGGTACATTGATTTTATTAATGGCATAAGTACAGAAAAAAAAAAAGTTTTTTTACGTTATCGCGTGTTTCAAACCGGCAAATTGGTAGGTATTATTAGTTCGATTGGCAGTGTTAGAAAAAAAAAGTAAACAAGACTAAGAGGATAAAATCAAAACGTGAACAATTACGTCACAAAATCTAATTTTTTATCGTTAAAATATTGAACAATTAAATCACGCACGCTTTTTAAGCGAAAAACCTTTGAACAGTGAATAAAAGCTTTACCGAACCGTAAAATTATCCAATGACGCGTACCTTTACGTGAAGCTTACACCATGTGTATCGATATAGGTAGGTAGGTAGTATACCGTCAAAACTGGGGCAGATAGAAGGTCAGTTCTCCCTTACACCCTAGTCATGATGCTTATGCATGAGACAACACCCGGCGACGCGTAAACAACTCTAATAATAACATACCCTTAAATAACAAAATACATTTGAAGTGACATAGACAAAACACATTAAAATGTGCTTAAATATTCGCTTTCTATAAAGATCGATTGTTCACGACTTTTACATAGAATTCTATGATGAAGTTTATGGTACATTTCAAACTTCGAACACGCCATTTTATGATGTAAAACAGAATAATACTCTAATCGCAATTAGATCTTTACTTAGAATAATGTTTTTACCTGGCTTTTAAGATCTGCGATATCTCATATTCATTATACAAATGAAGTTGTATTATAAAGCCGATATAATGCAGAATACGTCAAAATATTTAAGTAACACGCTGACGAATTATCCTGTTGTGAAGTAACACCTCATCGCCGCTTATTATAAATAAACGCAGACAACATTATAAGCTTTAAAAGACATATTTCAACAACATGGCAACACAAAACAATACATTTTATAACACTTTGTATGACGAAACAGGCTCTAAGCTTCACATGGAGCATAAATTACGATTCCCCAGTCATTGCTCGCTTCTTTTACTGCTGAAATATTTAATTGAAATATTGAATTTGTTTGCGCACGTGACAAGTTACGTCATTGGTCGCGGGATTTAAAATTATGAACGGGCAACATTACTATGTCAATATTTTGACACATCATGTGCTTGTAGGAATGTAGGCAGACTGAAAACATACGAAAAGTTCTAATTATTTTGATGCTATTCTTATAGAAAGGTATCATTATAAATATGTGGTAGGTAAATGGGTAAATTAACACGGAAAATCCATCTTAATCACATTTAAAATAATGTTTCTTTTGGTACAATTAAAACCTACTTCCATATTTGCCTTCAACAGGTCTGAATTATGCAAATGATGCTTAATCTGTAGTCATCATGAATTAATAACATGGTACAAAACAAATAAAGAGAGAATGCAAGGACTTTGAAAACCATTGCAACATTCACTCTGCTCATGCTATTAAGATATGACTTGAAGATATACAAGTTAGGTGAATCTACTTTTATTATTGTACCAGCAAGGTGTAACTGTTAACAGGTGTGTTTAGATACACAATATGTCTATTTTAACAATGCAATATTTTGTTTACATTCACCGACTGAAACTTTGTACTTCTATAACTTTATTTACTTTCACAGTTTTCTTATGTGCTTCTACATTTTAATAATTTCTTACATTTTATTGCTCAAAGTCTTAAAGAAGTGGGATATTAGTCAAAGACAATTTCAGAATTTTAATCATATTATTATTTTATTGTGTTCTCTGCACATCTTTTAGCTAGTAAAGAAAACTAAAAAGCAGTAAACAGAACAAAGCACATAATTTGAAGTACTTTTGAACTCAAAATTAACAGTAAAGTATGTTAATTAAAAATGACTCATTGCTGCCTCTGGTATAAACTAGTTCAGTTACAGTTGCACACAAATTAAATATTATTTCTGTAACGGTGACAATGTGTGACCAAAACATGTGGTTTAAATAATTTACTAGATTAATTTAAATATCAACTTCATTCTTGTATGTTTTTGTATAAAAGTTGAGGTTGTGTTTGTTATTGTTTTGTTTATAAATAAATTAGAAACATAACAGCCTAAGAGGCAAGTTTCATGTAAAAATATGTCTGACCTGTTCATTTATCTTAAGACACAGACATTCACAAACTGACAATTTCTAGTCTTAATCATGCTTCTCATTTTATTGCACAAAACCAAAACAAGTTATTTCAATCTCTACATACACAAGATTGAGTAAACATTTCCTATCAACTGTTCAATGAAAAATATTGTGATTATTTTGATCATCTAGTACAATTATTGTGTTACTATTTCTCTAATTATAACTGAAATAACAATGATAAGATTGTTTTATAATAGCTGTTTTCAATGGCAAGGATGTGTTCTATTATGTAACTAAAAATAACATGTCACTACAATCATACATTTTACAGAATATGATTCTAACATGACTTTGAAACCAAAATAGAGTAACATTAAAGTGGTTAATTCTTTCAACAAGGACTATCCATTGAATTGGAAAGGTTTCCTACAAGGAGCAGGCTGAGAATATCAATAATATCAAGTCAAAAGAGGTCTTGCCTACAAATTCTTTTCTTTATAACTATTTCTGGTGGATTCTTTTTCATGAATTGAAAATTTATAACAACTATGATTGATTAGCTGTTGGTATTTTGGGTGTGACCTGGTTGAGACTCACATAGACCAGGGAAGAATGGAACAAATGGGCGAAGGTAATTTTTTTTGGCCCTCACTAGGAATTAGAAACCGGGAAATGTTTGCATTTACATACACACAGCAGTTGGTGGAACAAGGCTGCCAGTGATGATGAAGATGATGATGTTGGATGACTATATCACAACAAGGCTTTGACCAGCAGTGGATAGTGATAGCCTGCATTGAGTTGAGAAATACAAGCTAATTTGGATTGCAGAAATAACCACTATGTGGCGCCTAGAAACAGCCAGAAGGCTCAAGCTCAGATCTCATAAAAGATGATGGGACCAACTGGCTTACACCAACAACCATTGGCGTTTATATATTAGTCCTGAATCTTATAAACTGGAAGTTATGGGGAGAGAACTTAGCCCAGCAACAGGAAAATGTAGCCTAATGGTAACATTTGGATTGATTAGGCTTTCAAGACCATAGATTTACCTTAAATACTTTTTACTTTTTCATACTTGGTACTTAATTGACAGCTTAACAGTGAGTCAATACATTGTCTAGAGCAGTTTGAAATCAAACAAAAGCCCTGATTTTTACATCACAATGCGAAGAGATAAAGTATGAATGAGTAATCCTTGTACAATGTTGATGGTTTGTGCAAGCACTACCCACTTTTTTATTCTTTTTATGACTCCAACTTGTTAGTCTTGCGTGCCAGTTTTATTTTAAAATCTGGTTATTATGTAATGTTGTTGTTATTTAATGGAAACAAGGTTTTAATGCGGGCAAAAGGATCTGCTTTAAAATGTGACAGCACTGTGCTAGGCTCTTTAGATTTTCGCAATTCATAGGATTACCATAGCTGTCTAACTAAACAATTTCCCAATAATTAATAATAGTGGAAAACGGAATTAATAGAATAGAAACGGTGGAATTAATAGATTATCTGTATGTTATACTGGTTGAAAATCAACTCTACTTTTATCACTAAGGCGGTTAGAGCTTGCACCTTTCTGTGAGTGGTTTCCTAATAAATTTGAATAAAGTAATAAAAACTAGATGTTGTTGTAAGCTGTATAATTATGCAATGGTCTTAGCAGTCACCTTTCTAGTCATATTTATTGGAATACTTCATATTTATACAGTTATCAATTATGATGCATGCTAACAGAGCAATTAATTTAAAATAGAAAATTGTAAATATGTTTGTCTCATGTTATATTTTATAGTTTCGATGCATGCTATGCTGACCACACTTTCTAGCCTATCTAGGCTACCAATGCAAGTTTACACAATTATTAATTCATGTGTGCTGTGCAAACACAATCTACAGATTACCTGTGTACTACCATAAATTAATCCAACCTTATCTCCTTCAATATTGAACCTCTGATAAGAATGTAGCAACACTTGTGTGTTTAATTAAAAAAAACAAAAGGTCCAGCTCTTAGTTTATGCTATCCAAACAATAAATACACAAATGAGTTTTCAGTCTGATTAAATAGTTATGTAAGGCACTTGATGTGTTTGTTATCACATTTGTTTATCAGTTTAGCAGTATGACTGGGGAATCAAAACATATGGGGGCACTTACCTTGAACATAGGTCTGGGATGCCTGGGCGCCGAGGGCGCTGCTGTAGCCGTGGTCGTCGCGGGGACCGGCGCTGGGCTCGTCACGTGGTCAGCCGGCAACGACTCCGGGACAGTCTGAAGAGTAGGCCTCATAGTCGTCGACATTTTCACAATAACACTAGTTCAAACACTTTAACACCTTGCTAGACCACCCTCGCGCTTTGCATCCTCTGCGGCGGCCGCGCGCTCAGCCCGCCCGACCGGCCCAGGCCCTCACCAGGACGCCGACACAGGCCCCGACTTAACTCCACCGATCGCCGACCAACAACGCCCATCTAACCGCATTTTCGACCAGAAAAAAACATCGCAAAGCCCTATAACGATAACTGTGTAACGATACGCGATACCTATTTCACTTTCACGTATATGTTAACGATCGTCGAGATGGAAAACGGAAATAGACACGCAAAAAACTATTAGAAAGCTTACGGTGTCTTCTCCTGTCACATAAACACTATCAAGGAATTCGGCGTTTAAGCTTTATAACGACGCGCAAAGTGTTTCCGTTAATGGCACCGGCTCGTATAAAGGGTACGAAATCGCGTGGTGGACAAATATAAATCCATTTAATAATAAAATTACTAAAGAAATTCACTTAACTCCGCTAAAAGTCCTCACATTCTTGAATTCACTCTCAAGATGGCGGATTTTACCTACTCCTCGTAAATGGGCACAAGGCTGACACGAAAACATCAACCGGCTCTCTATCAATCCCTTTCTTTTGGTAGCACATGAAAAGAGATAGTGATATGTGAACGAGTTCAATGGAGTTTTGTGATACGTCACTGAAAAAACTGCCAATGGAGCATGCGCAAAAGTAGTGAATATTTGAAACTTTGAACGCATCCGTAAACGTTTCGATATTGCAAATTGTTGAGAAGTGGGCTGCCTTTTTGCATCGAAATCATTTACTTAAAATTGCGAACGTTCTCTAGTTTCCCACTTGAATTTTCAAATTCCGTGCTGTCTAGAAATCAATTTAATACTAATTTTGTAAAAAAAGATAATTTTGTGGATTTTTATTATCTGTCTAAAACTTGGTGGTTTTTAGTGATGAAAACACCGTCATTGTTTCTATTTTGTGCGGGCAAGAAACATTAGCGCCATCTTTATAAAAATGGCTGCCTTGTTGTTGGCGACTGTTGGGTGCTTGTTTGGAAATTAATGTTTGTTTCTTTCATTTATTATGATTTCTAATAACTGCATGTGTAAAATATAGCAGCTTAGGCCGGATGATATAATAAATTGGTGAGTGTGCGCTGTTCCATCCATGATAGAGCATAACAAAGTGCTCGGTAACGTAATAACAATCTGCTCTGGACAACGTGAGCTTTTCTAATGCGTATTCGGTTTGCTTTATGTTTTTCATCCTAAGTGTTGAGATTATGTATTGTAATGTTTTCTTTGCGAATTCGCATTGAGATTCAAGGTTCAGATACCAGTGAGGGTCATATTTACATAAGTTGTGACCTTAGTTCATACAGACAACAAAAGAATTCTACCACGGATCTGTTCGCAAGTAATGTTCTTGATGTTTTTTCTTATTTATTAGCGGTTGTGCATTCTTTTCAAGTGCTAAACGTGTTGGAATATGTTAAGTGCTTGCGTTGCCGCTAAATAAAGACGGCGATAAAAAGTAGGTGAACGAACCCCATTTTGAGTCCACAAATAGTATAGTGCTTTCTAAAAGTTCGATTTTTGCTTACGCATCACGACCGCTTCTTCGAATTGAGTCTACTTATAACATCGCACCGATATTCTTAGTAAAAATTCGTTTCATTTACGTCATTATTTATTTACAAGCAAAATATTGACTTGTGATAAACTGTTCAATAATATATTTCAGTCAATCACATTCTTATGATGCTAATCAAATAATAGAGTTCACAATGTTTACAGATAATTCTTGATTAGGTTTGTGTTAACTGTAGATATCTAATAATTACAATACTTGATTAGTCATTAAAATGTCAATAGACCTGTTATTGCTTAAAAACATGTATATCTAAACCACAAAATTTTCTCCAGGGCTGGGTCAGTATTTCTGGCTATTAAAATTACAATATTTTCCTTATTTTAACTGTTTTTATTTTACTGTCTGGCAAAGAGAAGACCTTGAATGATAGTAGGAATTAGTGTTTGACACATATTATCGTTCTCTCAAGGTTAACACCTAAATCTATAATAAAATCTGCATGAAGCAAGGCTTACAAATTTAAAACAAAACTGGGAAAGTGACATGTACTATGGCACACCTCTGTCTAACTTTGGGTAAAACACATAGATGTTTTTGTTTACAAATTGTTTTGGTAATACAGGAGCCACAATTTTGTACCGGGTTTGTTGTAACTGAATTTCTGGCTAATCAGTCATTCTTACTATGTTGCAATTGCAACATCACACATTTCACAATGTTACCATCTCTACAACAAACAATGATTGTTCCAGATTATTGCACTACTACATAAGAAACCCAGCAGTTGTCCAAAAGGAGAGCATTTTTATATAAATGAGCCCCACCTAGTTTTCTAAGGTAGAAGTCACCACCAACGGTCATATTTTCTAGTAGAGGAGTTAGCATAGTATGTCCAAGATGTGGCCGGCGTCGCAGTATTCGCACAGCAATGCTCCGATAGCACCCATAAGTGCCACCAAGGGTAATGAGCATCAGAATCAGCAGAATTTGAAGACTTTGGGCATGACCTCTGCTATTTCCATGGCAGGTATGTGATCTTTCTGTTCTATAGCATAATCTTCATCAATTATTTAGACTTATTACTCAAGGTTTTTTTATTATAATCTTTATAACTTTTCCTTAGGTCCAAAGCCCATTGACATTGAGAAAACCACAGAGCTAAAAGAATCCCTAGTCCCGTATGGGGTGTTTGAATCGGAGCAAGAAATGCATCATCGTATGGAGGTTTTGGGGGCACTGCATCGGCTTGTGAGGCAGTGGATCAGAGAGGAGTCTGCGCGGAAGAACATGCCACCTAGCGTTGCTGAAACTGTTGGGGGGAATATTTACACATTTGGATCTTACAGATTGGGGGTAAGTGGCTGCATTAACTACTTCATCATCATGGTCTTCCTGCTCTTGTCCTTTAGATATTTCAACACGTTTTTCTCTTCTACTCCATTTTTTCATTCAGATCTTTTCTCAGATAATCCATCCATCTTTTCTTTGGTCTTCCTGTCCCTCTCCATCCATCAAGATACATGATACTTAATTAGAAAGCGATGAGATCTTCCTAAGCTGATGCTACACCACGGCTTGATGATTGTCAATTGTTTTACCATGTTGTGAGCTATTTTCTGAAGTGTTTGTTTTGAGCTGGAAAAAGAGCTGATGGTCAATTCAGAATGTAGATCGCAGCTATTGGTTCTTTTTTAGCCCTGTACTGCTAGATTTTTCTATAGGTTATCAATGTTGTATTTGTGAGGGTATGATTGCACCATATTTGTTGTCCTACATTTCAGATTTAGAATCTTGAAAGATGATGTTCATTAGAATTCTATTGTGCTAGC
Organism: Standfussiana lucernea; assembly: GCA_964057025.1. Taxonomy (NCBI): domain Eukaryota; kingdom Metazoa; phylum Arthropoda; class Insecta; order Lepidoptera; family Noctuidae; genus Standfussiana; species Standfussiana lucernea. Next base: position 3,503,503 of record OZ059810.1, read on the forward strand.
TACTACAATACAGGTGATTTTTAAAATGTTTTCATGAAAAGGGCTTTTTGTCTTTAGAGCTAAGGTTGAAAATTCAATACATAGTACAAGAATCCAGTTACTTAAGAATTGTATCATTAAAAATGTGTTTATTATGAGAAAAAGATATTAAATTGCAATAACCTCAAGTCATTATTCTTCACATAAACAGTGTTTACTGCTTCTAAAATGATACCAACTTTTATACAGTAAAATACTATTGTTTTCGACTTTTATAAGAAATTTTTCTGCAAACCAAGTTTTCGACAAAAATCCTGTTGCTTCGCGACTTCGTTCGCATACAAATCATTTGTTTTTTTTTTTCTTTACCATAAAAGAGAAAATTAATGAATAAAGATCTGACCTTGTTCATCTTTTCATTCAATGTTTCTTCCAAATATTATATTCCTGTTTCGTACTTTAGGCTGTTTGGTTGCTCTGTGAGTCAGCTAAAGAACTATTATAGGTATGTTATATGGTAGATATGCAGACTAGTTAGATGGATGCATTTCAATCAAAAATACTTTTTGTTAAGACTAAAACATCCGTTTTTCTTATCTCATCAATTCAGTGAGAAGATAACAAGAAATAAATACTCATATTGCTCACTATAATATAATTGAAGGTGCCTTTTAAAAGTTATGCGCATTGGTACAATGTCGAACGCGGACTTATTGCATCACAAAAATATGCTAAACTGACTGGTGTAGAGACCGGGATATTAAAACAAATGATATTTATTGGAGCATCCTATTATGTGAGGGGAGACCAAATCGATACATTTTGGTATAGATCCATAAGGATCACCGTTGGCGTCAAGCCTCAAACGCATCTAAATCAACACTATTTCCCATCCCATTACGTTTTAGAATGTCCTAATACAGTTTTTACAACAGTGCCTTTAATATTATATACACTTAAAACGGGATATTTACCATGTTTATTTTATGTAAATATCGGAAACTCAGTCTAAATAACAAGCATGGTAAAAATCCCGTTTTATTAATCGTGTTAGTGGCCATGTCAGTTTAAAAACGTATAGTGTCGATGATGTTCTGCGCTCCTCGCTTGTTTATCGCGGAAGCGAAACCTAAAGGGTGCTACTAAACACGTCGTACTAATCGTGTCGGCTGCATTTGGGTCAAACCGGCAAAATTGAGTTTGACGCCCGCCAGTGACTAATCAGGCCAAGCCGAACATGTGTGTAGCGCGACTAAGCCCGCTCCAGCTAGGGTACGCTAGACGACCTACCCAGTGGCCTATGTATACCATTCCTGGAAACCCTCTAGTTACGAGTTAGTTTTTTTTAATACAAGTTTTTAATGTTATTATAACTTTACTTTAGATACCTCCACGACCCCCTTACTAAACAATGCAACCATCAGCACAATGTTTTGAGTGCTGTTTTCTCCCCAAAAAACAAAGTCATTTCCCAGTAATAATTTTTGCTTACAGTTAATTAGTTTGATGTACAGAATGCTGATTGACGGCTTCGTGAAGGGTCCGTTTATATCCTGTCCTGTAGGAAATACATGGCAAGTTACTAATTTTCGTTCCACACTAACTTTGTATGTCCTTCTTGCAGGTACACCACCGAGGTGCTGACATAGACGCGTTATGCGTGGCGCCGCGTCACATCGACCGGATTGACTACTTCGCCTCTTTCTATGATCTGCTGAAGTTGCAGCCACAGGTTAGTATGGCTGCAGTCACAGAATTTATGAGTAATGTGTTCAGTGGAAAGAGGGAAGGGAGGCCTTGGCGCTGCTGTGGGACTTAAAAGGCTCATGATGATGATATGTTCACCAAGGGAATGATCAGCATTTCCTAGGCATAAAAATCCGGGTATAATTTAATTAATTGAGTGGAGTTACTTCATTATGGGCAACATGTGTGCCTACCTACAATTAAGAACATAAACGGGGGAAGCAGAAATTACAGATCCCAACATCACCGTCTTCATTGGCAGATTTGTTCCACCCTCTGCTGAATATAGACTTCCTTCCTTGTGCCATGTTTTCCTAATAGTCTCTGCTAGGTCTACCTAGGTATCAAAACATGAGTCTGGAATAAAGATCTTAATTTCTGATACTCCAGCTTTCAAGTTAGAATCAATGGCTAGGGACTAAAGAAATACAAACAACAGAAAACGTGGTTTACCTTAAAAAAAAAAAATACAACTGGCAACAAATGCTTTGTGATTACAAAGCATTTGTCACCAGTTTTTTTTTCTTAGAATTTCAAAACGAGTTCAGACGAAGTCTTTTAAAGTCGCAAAAGAAATCTATTGATTCAACATTTTTATGTAATCTGTGAGCAACAATGTTTCTCGAACTTTTCGCTAACGACTTTATTCGGGTAAAATGTTCTTTATTTCATGGAACGAAAACATATCTGTATTACAGAGGGTACTTTTGATTCTACACCTATGTACATTATGTATAGATATTCTCACGTGTGACAAAAATTTAATCAAACACTAAAAAAAACCAAGTCTTGTGGTTGTTGTAATGAGTACAATATCGCGCCTGTATTTCCTATTGGGGTTGACAGATTACACACATTTCGCTAGTTATCTTGTGAATGCAATAGACGCGAGAGAATTTCCTAATAACAACCCAGGGTTAGGACCCGGGACCACACCCTCAGACAAAATACTTATGTACATACTCTATTTTGTGTGCAGGTCAAAGACTTGAGAGCAGTGGAAGACGCATTCGTGCCGGTCATCAAGATGAACTTCGATGGAATTGAGATCGATTTGCTGTTTGCTAGGCTGGCTCTCAAGGAAATACCAGGTAAGGACATTGTTTTACTTGCCATAATGTAACTTGTTTTTTTCTTAGCTTATTTTGTGTCGTACTGCTGGGCAAAGGCGTCTCCTTTCTCCTTCCAAACATCTCTGTTTTGTGCAATTTCTGGCCACGTTGGCCCCGTGAACATGATCAGGTCGTCACACCACCTTCGCCGCGGTCGACCTCGACGGCGATATCCACCCTCAGGCGTCCAGTGAGTGACGCTCTTTGCCCACCTCTCCGGGTGCATCCGTGCGACGTAGCCAGTCCACTCCCACTTCAGCTTGGCTGAACATAAATTATAACTGAAAAACAAAATTATAGTTGCCAATTCCCATTCGCAGACCGAACGTCTGATGACGTCCGAGAGTCTGCACACAGTTACTCGGATGTGAAAGTCAGATAGGCAGTCGCGCCCTGTTAAAACGGTATTTTAGGCAGGCTGGAAGCCGACCCTAATGAAAAAATCCCGTTTAATTTTGAGTCTGTACAGAGTAAACATAACATCACGCCTGTACCTCCGAAGGGCTAGGCAGAGGTGTGCCTATGTTATATAGAGGTGTGCTTATGGTATGCCAGTTAGGTTTAAGTCCCATGTAATATTTGACGAGTCTATTGCCATGAAATAAATCCAGACTCCGTGGCTGCTACTGAGATATTCCTGATCTTGCGTGAAATCAGGTACAATGCGTGGTTCGTATGAGGCGTCGTAGAATAAACCTATTACATCGTTGCTGCTACTGCTTTTCCATATCCTGCAACGCGATTTCGGCGTACTCGAAAGTTATTTAAACTGTATTATTTTAATACAATATGTCAAGAAGCAAAAAATATTTATAAGGAAATCGTATTACATATCTGTGGAAGTGTTTGCGGTTGACTAGGCAAATTAATAGGTACAATGTTTGCAAATGGGTGGTTTTCCTCAGCAAATTATAAAAATAAACTGCAGATGTCATCTACCTTTACGTAACTTTGTGTTTATTCAGTAGTTGCCCCGTTTCAGTAACAGCAGCGCATTGTTGGATTTTAAATGCTCGATTCAGCGTTCAGAGTTGAATTTCCAACAGCGCACTTTCGACTTCCAACTGCGAAACATTTAAACTCACATACACAAACAGCCATCAGATCTGTAGGCCATACAAAGCTATTTCCGTGCGGGGATCAAACCCGCGACACGCAACGTAGTAGACAAACGCGTAGCCACTTCACCAACCGTGCCGTCAAATTAATTCTACCATTGCAAATTCAACAGTGAGGTTATAAATAAGGCGTGCAAAGGGGCATGAATCTAATACCATGCCTACTTGACGAAATCTGATCACTAGGTAGTTATTGCGAGGTTTAACAACATTTTTTTATCAGTACTCTGACTCAGGGGTTTTCCCGAAGTAGGAGGTTATGTACTTTTAACCTTTTGAATCGGAATTATTTCATGGTTGTTGCAACATAGCAGGGGCAAAAATGGGTGTTTGTCGCTTCCAAAAACCCATCTTCCACTCTAACCGGATGCAGCTGCATACCGGTATTTGACATGGAGTGACTGCCGATCTGACCTCCACAACCCAGTTCGTACTGGGTAATACGATACCCCGTGGTAAGACTAGTTGTCAGACTTTCGGGCCACTACCTGTAACGACTGTCAAAGATCTACAAATGACAGCCGGGGACAACGGCTTAACGTGCTTTCCGAGGCACGGAAAAAACTCGGTATGTAATGGGTGGTCACCCATCCACGGACCAACCCAGGCAAGCGCGGCTTAACCTGACGATTCACCCGTGCGGCTGTTTTGTATTTAGCCACGAGCTCCTCAATACACAATATACTTTACTGACTTCATTGATTGTAAATAATTTTCATTCAAGAATCATGCATGTCCAGCAACTTTTTAAACAGCTGTAGTAGCTCGCAGTGGAAGATTTTTAACAGCACTAAGAGAACTCCACAATCCAGTTACTGGATAATACAATATCAATGAATAACCTAAACAAAACGCTCCACCATAGTTTGGTGACGTCCATAACAAATCGTTAGTCGTAATTTGAACTTCATTCATTGTCAGTGACTTGCTGTTTGGAAACACTTCTCATACACGTCGTCTGTTTTCTTTGCCTTCCATTGTAGGTATATAATGTTTAGAGAGAATTTTTGCTATGAAGTCATTCAAAAAGCTATACTTTATTCAAGATGACTATTTCCATGTACACCCTAAAATATCCTTTGGAGTCCGCCTAAGAATAAGGATGTTAATGTGGAACACATAGGTCATAATATCATATTTGTTTTCTAATGCGGAACCCATAATTCCGGTTCATATTTAGCGTCCTACTATACATTGCCTTAGTAAGCATGGTTAGTTCTTTCCCCCAAAAACCAAGTTTTACGGATTTCAGGACTGGTCTGTATATAAAGTTGATACCGTAAAACGGGGTGAATAGAAATCTAGGGGTGAATCGAAACAAAACTTTGAAAGGGATTTTAACGTTGATTTAATATGGTATGCTGTCAACAAACTCTAAATAATTAAGTATAATTAAGAAAATAAAATAGAGTAATTGTTGGTAACATAACATATTAATTCCACGTTAAAATCCATTTCAAAGTTTTGTGTCGATTCACCCCGTTTTACCGGGTACTACATAGCCGCCATCTTGGATTTATCAAGCGACCGCGACCGCCCTCATATTTAGCTAACTTTTACAATGGGCACTCGAAATCAATCTCTCGTTAGCTGTCCTTTACTGTAGTACGTCCCTTCATTTACTAAGCGTGTTGAGCTTATAACGTTAAATAGGGAAATAAATAAATCAATTTACGATTTAACAACGTAGTACAATTAGAAACAAATCTACAGTTGCGTGTAACAACAATTCAGAGCCGTCAAAATACAAAATACCAATTGATTTTTCACTACAGCTTCTTCCTCCCGCCGCTATCCCAAATTATTTGAGGTCGGCGTTGCATCTCTTCATCTTCCGCACATCTCTGACATCCATAATCTAAGTATTCACCTTTTAATATTTTGGTTTTTTTTTTTATATATTTATCTTGCAATCAGTCCATTGACTATGAGCAATATATCCAGTATATTGTCGGAATGAATGTCAGGCAGAGTCAGTTCGCCACTGGGATTCTCTTTATAATCGGTAGCTCATTGTAGGCTATACAGGTTCAGGATTTTGCGTCTCTTCAGGCGATTCAAGGTGTCAGGAATAGTGAGCTGCACTGTTAGTGGATTCGTATGGTGTTGAAGACGCTCCTTTTAATTTACGCCTTCTTATATAACGAACCAACTTTAACCGTAAACTTCCATTGAAGTTTCACTAAAGCTGAAACCATGTAACAGTCACATTGATTAAAATAAAATAAAAATCAAAGTATTTATTTCAAGTAGGCCAATTACAAGCACTTTTGAATTGTCGAAACAAACTTAAATACGCTCGCCCCTAATTACATGGGACTTAAACATAACTAGCGAAACGTGGCTGTACTATAAGGTACACCTCTGCCTCAACCTTTGAGAGATTGCAGGCGTGATGTTAAGTTATGATCTTAAAGTAAAAATAACTAACATTTCACGAAATACACGTGACTTTCAACCTTGTGGTAAAGTAATTACAAGGTAAACTGTATCACTACAGCATGATCAAATAATTTACGCAACAATTTTTTTGTTGTCCACAGATTCCTTCGACTTGCGCGACGACATGCTACTAAAGAACCTGGACCAGAAATGCGTGCGCTCCCTCAACGGTTGCCGCGTGACTGACGAGATCCTGCGTCTCGTGCCCAACATCAACAACTTCCGGTTGACGCTGCGAGCCATCAAGCTGTGGGCCAAACGTAACTATACCTTGCCTTATATTTTACTTGTTTTAACGTATATGTTTAAATGGACTGCTACCAAATCCCTATTGTGTTCGAATTTACTGTTCTTGCTGAGCCAAGACCACTGGCCTTTGCACACTAATGACTATGTTGACAGTTATCGTCTTGACCTATTAAAAGTGACAAGGTGGAAAAGCTAAATAAAAAAAAGCACCAGTCAGATGATTACGGTACATACTTATCGTAATTGTTTCTATAAACCATGTACTATTAATAATTATAATGTTTAGTTAAGGTTCTCTTTGTTAATCTCTGGAAGCCACAAGGAACACCAGCAATAGAAAAACATTATTAAATACTAATAGTATTTTATTTGATGTTTGGTTTACGCGATGCTAGCAAATAGTAACCAATTACGATTCCAATTAAAAACTGTTTACGATTGGCTGAAACAGTAACAAATTATTAAAAAGAAGTACTGAAAAAATTTTTTCTTATACCTTTGCAAAACAAAATTTCTCTTCTCCCACAGGCCACGGCATATACTCCAACACGCTAGGCTACCTGGGTGGCGTGTCCTGGGCCATGCTGGTAGCTCGCACGTGCCAATTGTACCCCAACGCTCTGCCTGCCACCCTGGTGCACAAGTTCTTCCTGGTCTTCAGCCAGTGGAAGTGGCCACAGCCGGTGCTGCTGAAACAGCCCGACTCTGTCAACCTTGGCTTCCCTGTTTGGGATCCTAGAGTGAGTATTTACTTATTATTTATGTACCTACACATGAGAAAACAACATTATCGGTTTTGATTACAAATGTACTGCTGTTTTCTTGAGATGTTAAACCTGCGAAAAGAGATGAAAAATAAATGTAGACAATAGTTGAAAACAGGAAGAGAAATATATAGCATTGAGTATTGCGATTTTTTGAGTTTATAAAATTACAACATAATATCACACTGATTCAATTGATTCTGATTTTTCGGATTCATGTTCATATTGTATTATTATCACTTGCTTCATTGAGGGAAAACATTGTGAGGAAACCAGTACGCCCGAGAGATATTTCTCGATGGCATGAAAGGTCAAGGCACACACTTATGTAATCCACAAAGGTTTCGCCAGTTACGTCTAAGTAGTACTTATCATATTGATATGGTATGTTCTATCCCCAGGTAAACATCTCGGACCGTTTCCACCTGATGCCGATCATCACGCCTGCGTACCCGCAGCAGAACTCCACGTTCAACGTCTGCGCCTCCACTAGGACCGTCATCTGCGAGGAGTTCAGGCTAGGTCAGTTCTTAACGCCTGTCTTTACGGCGACAATTACCCAACACTCCAAAGTCCGAGTGAACAGAGACAGCGAAAGCAAGTCTATATCAATACTAAAGTCTTAAAATTTGCCTGAAAACTACATATAAATACGAGAAATATGAAAATAGTGCATATTTTACACATACCTACCTATAAAGATGATGGGAAACTAACTGCCGGACAAAATTATTGCCAGCTGAGCTCTTAAAATGGAGTCTAATTGAATACAAAATGTCTAGGAATGTCTGGAACCCTTAAGACTATTGTTACAGAATCCCTTTTTAGAAAGTTTGTTGTACTTCTATACTATTACTAGCGACCGCCGCAATTTCTGCAACTTCTGCGTAACATTTTTGATTGATGCTCTGCTCCTATTGATCACAGCGTGATGTTATATAGCCTATAGCCTTCCTCAATAAATGAGCTATCCAACACAATTTTTTTTTTAATTCAAACCAGTAGTTCCTGAGATTAGCGCGTTCAACCAAACAACCAAACTCTTCAGCTTTATAATATTAGTACAGATTATTGTTACCCCCACTGTCCCACTGCTGGGCAAAAGCCTGCCTCCATTCCTTCCAACGGGCACGACTCTGCATTCCATCTTTCCAATTCTCAAGCAAGACATTCAGGTTGTTAAGCTATCTCCTTCGTGGTTTCACTAATCGTGTGTCTAGCCCTGAGTTCGTTCGGCATGCGACAGATTTGTCTAGAGCAGCCCCATTTAAGTTGGTAGCCATTTGAGTGACGTCACTGCTTTATACTACTAATACCATTATAATTTTATATTTTATCCACAGGTCTAGCAATAACAGACGAGATAATGCTCGGCAAGTGCGGTTGGGAGCGTCTGTTCGAGGCGCCGAACTTCTTCTCCCGCTACAAGCACTTCATAGTGCTGCTGGCTTCCTCCGCCACCACCGACGACCAGCTGCAGTGGTGCGGCCTCATCGAGAGCAAGATACGACATCTTATCAGTGAGTAACATAACATCAGGCCTGTAAACCCGAGAGGTTAGACAGAGGTATGCTTGATAGAGTACCCCCACATTTGTTTTGTCATCATCGTCATCACCTTACAACAGTCCATTGCTGGACACGACATTCAATTCGATTCTCAGCAACTCTCATCTAGCTGTACCAGCTAAGTTTGAGTCTCATGTAATAGCGGGCGAGCCTGTAGCCATCAACCGGGCACAAATCCAGACTACGTGGCTACAGCTGAGAAATTCCTGATAGAAAAACCCAATAACCCTCGACGTGGGAATCGAACGCAGTCCTCATGTCCAGCAGTAGCGCTTGCGTGCTTGCTCATCGAGAGTAAGATACAACATTTTATTAGTGACTGTGATTTCTTTCCGATTCCTCTGTATAGGAAACGACCAATTCCAATCTTGCATTTATCTTCCATCATTTCATAAATGCTCATGTAGGTTTATTTAAGATTATATTTTGCTGGGTCAAGTCAATCATCATCTAAAATCAGGTCCTCGCAAAAAATTAGGATTAGCTCCCTGTCTATCAGGCTGGAGCTACCAACATTTTACATGGAGCGACTGCCTATCGGATCCCCACAACCCATTTTATTGGCTAACACGATACACCTTGGTAAGGCTGGTTGTCAGAGTTTCAGGCCACTGACAACCCAGAACGACTGTTAAAGATCTACGAATAATATCCAGGACTGAGGATTCATTCTTGTAAAAGCCAACAACTAAAATTAAAACATGCATAAAGTTAATTGAGTCCGATATACAAAAACTAGATCAATTTACAAAATCCGTAGGTAAAATATTAACATAATACTGTGTTTATACACAGCAGTGTGTGTTATCACATTACATTTGTTAATGAGGCGCGTAAATTGGGTCAATGACTCCAAAATTACGTGTATATAGGACAAGTATTATGAATATGAGGTCACACTATTTACTCCTACGTGTTATACAAGGAGAACGTGTGAAATAATTTTCGGTAAATATTTTGTACTTTTTTACAGAATTGAGAATGTCAGTCAAATCATCTTCATCTTTCTGCCCTTGTCCCATTTTACTTGGGGTTGTGTCAACAATTTTTTTTAACTCTTTTCATTCATATCATTCCTCACGCAATCCCGCCATCTTCTCTTTGGCCTCTCCCTCTCCATCCAATCTTCATTTAAATTTTGACAAATAAACTAAGTAAATACTTAGAATTACAAAAAGATGCGAAAATGATGCGTGTAATAATATTCGGGGTATGTTGCACAGCCCCGTCTGTACTACATCGACTTCACTTTTTGTTAACACTCGATTTCGCTCCCCATCTCGTTTGTGTACCGCCGGCTATACAGACACCCTGGCCTTCGTTTGGTGGAATCCATAAGAGATACCAGGAAACTCTCGTTGAGTGGAAGAAACTATCTCTTTTTATAAAAATAATTTCATACTTCATTTTTGGTCAAGTGTGAATCGTCCATAAAACTAAGTGAAATTTACCATTTTAACTCATTCCATAAAAAAGGACAAATCGAATGCATCTTTAATTCAACAAGATCTACAATGATCTTAACCATCTGTTTGTTGCAGCCACGCTGGAGCGCATCAACCACATAACCATAGCGCACGTGAACCCTGAGTGCTACAACTCGGTGCCGCTCTACATCAACAACCAGGAGCCGCTCGCTCTGCCGCCAGGTAACATAACTTGCTTACTAGAGACCCGCCCCGGCACGGGAGCAACGTTCTAATAAAGAAAATGCGAAGTGTGTTTAAAAAAAAATATAATATCATGATTTTCTTTTATTTATTTATACAGATAGTTGCTGCACTTACTTACAGTAACAAAACTAAAAACCTTTTATGCAAACGTGGTCCTGAGTTACGGACACAACAAAAAAATACCCCCAAATCGGTCGAGCCCTCCTCAAGTGAATCTCCGTCATACATGTGGCAATTTTTATTTATATAAGGTCTATCTGTTCACACACAAAATCTGTTAAGGGGACATTGTACTCATCATTATGAACAACTTTTAATAGGCGAAATATGCTTATATGAAAATATGTATGTTATAGGAACACCAGTGCCGACAGAACCTGCGCCTGAAATAAAAAAGAATGAAAAAGTAAGTAGAGATCATTTTATCTAAGGATCATTTTATGTAATGGGTTAATCCCATTCGCATCGGAAGCGCTATTACGCAATCGGGCCTCTCGCTCTTGTACGTTACAAATTCTAACTCACAATTGCGGCTCAAAGGGAGAACGATGTATGAAAATGCTAAACTGTGCATGTAACTGTGATTTCACCCTAAAAAGTCGCTAATTATCACTAAAACAGCGTTTACGAATTAACCCCAATTCCTTCACAGAGGACACGGTGAAACAGGTCCTATATTAAAATCTTTCTAAAGCCAACAATGTTTACCTAACAGACCTATGTGCCTTTTATTTTCATGCAAACTATTCCTATGATGTGAATCAACTGCTACCACAGCAGACACGGACACTTCACTACATACAAAAGAGAATGTATTACTTCCAAGATGCAGGGCCTTTTTTAAATAAATCGGTGTAATTTTGCTAGATGTGCCTGGGTAATGGCATCTAATAGCAATCAAAGGCTGTATTTTGCTCAAAATATGTATACAGCGGTTGATATAGACGACGGTTACCCCACATTGAAATTCTATTTTGCTATCGATCCGCCCCTGCTTTGCACAATTTTTGCGCCTTGACAACACCTAAAGATTTCTTTATAAAAAAAAATGGGTTATACATAGAAAACTTCCGGAATAAATACTCGTAACTAAATGATGTTGAAAACCTCATCAAAATCCGTAACGTAGTTTAAAAGAAAACGCGGTTACACAGACAGAATCGAAAATCCTATTAGGTACCGTTGTCCATCACATCTGTAAAATTTCGCCAATTATTTTTTTAAAAAAACGCTCTGTATGCTTAATAATTACAAAACAATAAAATGTCTGTTTATACAATTCCAGGGTGAAGTGATACCGAACTTCTGTTCAATGTGGTTCATTGGGCTGGTGTTCGAGAAGACCAGAGACCTGAATGTAGATCTGACGTGTGATATCAGGACCTTTACGGAGTCCGTCAACTATCAGGCGACGAACTCTCATATATTGAGGGAAGGAATGACGATAGAGGTAAAGAATTAGTAGTAATAACATAAGACCGTCCGCCAAAACGCCCGCTCACGCCTTTCTCTCGCCACTTCCTGTGGCTGAAGAGACACCCCAGCAACAGGGTAGTTGACACTATTGACCAATTAATTCCAAGACACAACTTCTCTAAAATAAACGCATTATAAGCATAGAAGCCTAAAAACCCGATTAATTTTCAATGAAATACATTTTTAGTTGCTTTGAAATCAGAGGAGCTTGTGGCTAAATAATAAAACCCGTTCGGGCCGATCTTCAGGTTAAGCCGTGCTTGCCTTGGTTGGTCCGTGGATTGGTGACCACCCATTACATACCGAGTTTCCTCCGTGCCTCGGAAAACACATTAAGCCGTTGGTCCCGGCTGTTATCAGTTGTTGCAGTGGCACGAAAGTCTGACAACCAGTCTTACCAAGGGGTTTATTACGCAGTACTAACTGGGTTGTGAAGGTCAGATAGGCACAGATGATTTGAAATCAATAAATCGTTGAGTCATTGAGTTGGCAAATTAGTGACATAATAGGTTATTGGCGATTTGAGAGTTCATAAAAAGTATTTCAATTGATTGGTGGTGTCAACTACTCACTCCTGTCTGTTAGATTAAAAGAACCAACGAAAACAGAACAAGTTAGTTAAATGAGCCCGTTGGCGGCACGGTTCCAGGCGCGGCACGTGCGGCGGCGGCAGCTGGCGCAGTACCTGGCGGGCTCGCTGCTGAAGCGCGAGCGCACCACGTCGGGCACCAAGCGCAAGCCGCTCGACCTCGCCGCCGTCATGCCGGCGCCCACCAAGAAGACCAAGCGACTGTCCGAGAGCAGCGTACGTATACTTGTCGTCGTTCGCGCAGCTTGTATTCTCGTCATTTCATGAAGCACGCTACTATAGTAAATGCAAATGCCTCCCATACTTTTTTGCGCTTTACCCTAAATTTTTAAAAGTATCAAAGATACCATAGGGGATAGAGTTTCATTGTAAACTAAATTAAGAAACTATTGCGCAACATTGTCTCCTGCGTCTCAGCAAATTATTTGTCACAAAAAATTGTTGGTGCACACAAAGTTGCGTAATTTTGTTTCCAAATGAATCCGAAGCTTTAGGCTAAGGCAAATGGCAGCATCGGAAAGAATCCTCATGAAATTAACCTTCAAGCGGTCACACGGCGTTGAATCGACCGTGCTTGATACATTTTGTTTATAATTTTGATTATTTCCACCACAACCTTTCCTCGTCTCGAGTAGCCTATCCTACGTTCAGCACAATCAACCACTGTATACCACTCTTCCCCGCTCGTCCAGTGTTGCCCAAATTTATTTTTGTTTTATAGTCGCGTCGAAAGGATCACATGTGCCGTCGTCAAAAGGTTTCGCGGGACTTGTTTGCGAAAAGCCTTAAATACTCGAAATTTCTAAAAGATAGGTTACGTTCGACCGCTTTTTTACCAATGACCGCGTGTCCGCTTGAAGGTTAATAACACATTTAGTACATGAAAATAGTAATTTTCTTACTAGAGCTTTGTAGCCTAGGTGGGGGATATTTTTTATGTCACATAGCTTTGCTTAGATATTCAGTAGAAAGCACACTTTTTCAGTCTCATCTGCTTAGTTGACGATAGCCACAACATTACGCTTAACGTTAAAAATGTTTGTCAAACCGAGATGACTGACAAAGAAATCCTTTCCACAGGAAACCTGTACATTCACTGAACCCATTCATCCACAGACGGACGAAGTCAGCGTCCTATCATACAACGAGGACTCAAATTCATCCAACATGTACGAAGTCAACCTACAGAATGGTATCCTACCACACGGAGCCGCAGAGCCAAAACCTGCCGCTGACAAGCCTGAACATCCTCCGTCTACGTCAAACACTATAGCATGCACGTAGCAGTACGAAGAATGGCGTACTCGGTTCATATACGGAACCAGCCACGTCAAGCACCTAAGATCCAAGCGAGTGTAAGAACAGTGAACTAAATATTAAGTGATGAACTGAACCATGTGATTATAGTGTGTAAGAAACTCGTGATATGATGATAAGTTATGAACATGTTGCAATTTTAATGGTGCGATTTGTGTTTGCTGTTGCCCTGTCGCTGTAAGGACTGATGGTTTCGATATGGTGAGTTGTTTGAAAATTATAAGCGTAACAATACGCCTAGATTACGCCAGATATGCCCTGAAGGGTTAGGCGGATGTGTAGAGTACATCCACATTCGATTAGCTTGATGGTCATGGGCTCTCTTTTACATAGGTCCATAACACAACTGTCTCAATGTGGGTGTACTATATCAATTTTATGAAATTAGATATAGACTAACTAGAATACAGAGTAGTTAGCCAATGGAGTGCTAAGCTATTTATTTGATTTGAGCTGCCGACTTTCATGGAAATCTCGCGTTTTATATAATCTCATTATGAGCCTGATAAGTCGGTTTAGCGCGGAATACATTGGCTAGTAACTCCATAGTAACTTTGCATTAAATATAAATGATTGCGACTTAAGAACAAATAAACTAATTAGATACTTTACATATCTGTTTAGGTAGAGATTCTCCAGATATGCCAGTATATGGGATTAACAAGTTTTTAGGGGGAAAAAATATTTATGACAAATACAATATAGAACACTTGTGGGGGCTCCCAGCTGTTTCGGGCGGCATTTGGTCGAGCTAGCGCGAAAATTAGATTGACGTAAGTTCTCACTGACGTTAACCCCTAATTACCCTTATAACCTAGTAGAGTAGATAATAAAGCATTTATTTTAAGAAACTAGTGTTCATTGTCTTGTATTTAATCCGTAATATTCAATTAAGAATTTTTACAACACGCCAAAAACTATCTCGCGATTTTAAGAGCTCGATTGGCGCAGTAGCAGAGTAATGTCTTTATGCTTTAGATTGTGGGTTTGAATCCCGCATGTTAGATGTTTTGTACCTACAGATATTTAGAAATTGTACAGGTGTTTGTGCATGTAGTATTCGAATCTGTAAATAAACGCAATCACTACTTACGTGTCTATTTATCAAAAGCTCTTATATATTTGGCAATTTGATTCACAATACGACGAATTTAATTAATCATGTAAATATTAATATTTGAATCACAATTACACATGGCAAATCTATTCATATAAGGTGAATTCCACTATCAGATTAATCATAATTACCCACGATACTCACGTAACTTTGTATTGCTCCATAGATGTGATACGGGGACAGCGCATCGTGGCTGCGTAAGTTATCAAATATCATTAGAATAAAGTAAAGGAAAAACTAAAAAAAAAAAGAAAAAAGTTTTAGAGATATAAGTGATATGGCGTTGAAGGTCCGGTATTGTACGAGATATTCGGGTGTTGTTTATTTGCAGATGGCGAACGGGCGGGACGGCGTCATGTAAGTCAGCCTCTGTCGAACGATAGGGTAGGAGTGTCAGGCCGTTTGCAAGGAATATAATCAAATATTGACGACGCGTTCATTGCTCAAAACATGACTGGCGATGCTTTACAACCACAGAATAGTAAGCAAAAGGAATGCTAAGACATATATTTCTCCGTAGATCTGAACTCTGAGGGGCGACACAGGATCAGACGATTGTTCGGCTCGTCTTACGGCGTGGTACAACATGAGGCAACTGTCATGGCGACAACCATCCACACATTAATACTCCATTTACTTACTACTCCTTGGTGTTAGGTAGATTCTTGTATAGCGTATAGTTTTCTTATTACTTAGCACGCCAGTCATGATAACAACATTGACGCAACACATGGTTCTGTGCCTAATATTATTAAGAACAAATTCGGTGTTTCTAATACCGTAATATTTCTATGGTAAATGTATTTCTGGTGCTTTTGACGCCATTTTTATCCTAGACTTATCTCCTGATTTTAAAATGGAGAGTAGATTTTAAAAAAATTGTAGCTATGTCTTATTGGCCGAATCAATGAATTGAATTCATTGTTTTATTTTCCCATGTAGAATGTTTGAATAAATCCGCATTTATATCACCCATCCATCCTTTGTTAATTCACAAAACGTGCACTTTGCACGTAATATTAGCAGCTTTAATTATAATTTTGCATGATTCGACACATCAAAGGAAGCTTTCAATTTGCTAAATGAATGATTTTATTTAGAGAACTAGCTTTTGCCCGCGACTTCGTATGGTAAAATGTAGCCTATATTTTAAGTTAGGCATCTAGCAGTAGAGCGGTGAAAACTGCGTTCAAATCCATGTAGTCGTTTTTGCGTGATGCGCGTACAGACAGAGAGACAAAAATTCTAAAAACTTGTTTTGGCGTCTGTTGCTCTAATAAACACCCCCATATATATATATTTTTCAATATCTTCAATGTATAAGTATAGATTGCTGCTTTGACTAAGCCCTAGAAATGTATTTTTTCTGTCCTATCATGCAAAACTATCTAAACACTCATTCTCATGAGATTTACTAAGTAAACTCTTCAAAACCGAATACATAAGTTCCTAAGTAGCCCACCAATACCCTACCATAATACAAATAACCCGAAACAATAACAACTAACTTGACAAGTTTACCTCAAAAGGCAAGTACTTAATTAACCCCTTTTAAAATTATTTTTTCTTGCAAACGGTCAGTGATAGTACAAAGTGGAAGAAATAACTTGATCAAATATTATTCATTTTGTTTTCTTTTTGTTATTATTACAATTGATTTTTGCAAACGCTTTTTGTTATAACTCGACAACTTTAATGACAGCACGGGACTAACTTCTGATTTATAAATCTAATGAATGAAGAATTATCTGTCAAATATTATGAGAGCTCTTTTGGGTGGTTGACTAAAATAGTAACAACCAATCATAAAAATGAGATTTGACCAGTTTCCAGTTAAAAACTGAAATGACATGTCGAAATCTGCTCTTGTTGGTCAGTGACCGAGAAGCGTAGGGATCAGAGCTGACAGCTATTACTGTTTTAAACGCCCGTAAGATTATGAATTAAATAGTTTAGTTGGTAAAAAGTGACGCAGACGCATTATGGTACACATAAAAAAATATGTAGTTTTGCAGATACAACATAACAACTACAAATCTACATCGCTTTGTATCGACTGCGATGGTTCGCCAACTAATTTATTTTTAGCTCTATAAAAGCCAAACTACTCTACATCAAACTAAAAATGCGAGCCCAAAAATACACTCATCAATAGACAAGCAAGCGTGTGAGTGTTCCCGCAAGCGCCTACAGCAATTCGTATATCACAATGTTGAGGCTACGTGGATTATGGCCAATCGTTTTATTTTTTAATGCTTCTCGACCGCCTACCTACATTTGTGATTATGTTGGAATAAAATTGCACATTCAATCAAGCAACGCATTTTTTCTCTCTTCCCGAAATTATACCTGGATCAACCCCGCACATGGTCCTTCGACGCCTGGATGTGGAGATTTGAAGAATATTTACTCCGATCAGCGAATTGTTATAAAGGGATTGAAGAATTGGTGTACATCAAAAATTATAGTCGACGCCCGGCGTGGCCGGTGAATTCTGCTACGTCATTCAGAGGATTATTGGAATTTACGTGGTCTGGATACTTAATAGCTGAGAAAAGGCGTATTTATTATTAAATTTGTGTACCCAACACTCTATTTAACAGGTATAATTAGTGTAAGTCAGCCGTTAATAGCCAGGTTAGTACGAAATACCTATTGTCATTTTTCTTTGTTCTGTGAATGGTTACAAATTGTAATACAATTATTAACTGATCAGTAATTATTGTTCAGTATTGTTATTTACACATTGTTAAAGAGTAGTTCTTTATAGCAACTGCATTATTTTGCTTTACGGTGTAATAATTTTACAGTTATTGAGACAGTTATGTAATCATATTAGTTAGCACAGGTAGACAATAGAAATCATTGCAATTGCAGTGTTATTATTAAAGTTTAGTACAATATAACCGTCAAGACGCATGGTTTATTATAAATTCTAAATTATTATTTATGTAAATTCACTCTAAAGTTAGTGTTAATTAGTTAATTTTAATCATGTACGTATTTCAGGCTGCTTCATTAATTTAAACGTTGCTATAACTTTATTTATATACATTCCAGGTTGATTGCACCAGCTTACGCAATGCCAGAGGATAAGGAATTAAATAAGGACAATAAAGATCTCGTTAGGAAACGAGCGAGTTGCAAAGGAAAGGTGACAATGTTCTCAAACTATCTAAATTCTTTGAATCCTTCTTCCTTGAGCCCTACTGAGGTAAGCGAGTTGCAATTACGTTTTACTAGACTCGAGGCGTTGTATGCGCAATATGATGAGGTGCAATTAATGCTGGAGTGTAGCACAGATGACTTGGATGGTCAGATGTCGGAACGCGAGGAGTTTGAATCTCTTTATTACAAAACCCTATCTAAAGCTCAACAAATGTTGGACGATAATAGGAAAGGAGATTCTAATGATAATTGTGACGTAATGTCGCGTTCTAGCAATCATAAGTTTGTTAAATTACCGACTATTCAGTTGCCGAAATTCAGTGGTTCTTATACTAACTGGTTAGAGTTTCACGACACATTTGTTAGTCTCATCCACTCAAACGACGATATGGATGAAATAAATAAATTTCACTATTTGAGGTCATCCCTAGAAGGGTCTGCTGCTGTGGTGATCAACTCAATTCAGTTTTCTTCTGCAAATTATTCGGTAGCGTGGAATCTTCTCTGCGAGCGGTTTGATAACAAACACCTGCTTATCCAACATCATGTTTCTGCATTATTTCAAATCGACACCCTTCAAAAGGAGTCTTCAGTTAATTTAAAGGGTTTACTTGATGTTGTTAACAAAAACATACGTGCCCTAGAATCCTTAAATGAACCTGTTAATCATTGGGATACTTTACTCATTCATATTGTCACACATAAATTAGATAGCAAAACTTATCGTGAATGGGGTGAGTATAAGGGCCGCCTGGACAAGAATTCTAAAGTTACGTTTGAACTATTTATGACTTTTATTAAAAACCGTGCTGAGATATTAGAAACGTTCGAAATGGAAGCTTCTACGAATACTAAACACTCACACACAGTTAAAAATTCAAACAAGGTTCGGTCAATGTTAGTACAGGATTCTAATAAAAATAATTCAGGTGAAAGTTCTAGTAAACAGGATGATGGTGTTTCGAATAAGCCTAAGAATTGTGTTATGTGTAACGGTGATCATAAGTTAAGTAGTTGTTCTCAGTTTTTATCGTTGAGCAATGAAGCTCGTTTAAAGTTATTACCTAAATACAAAGTTTGTTACAACTGTTTTAATCTGGGACATTATGCAAACAATTGCAAAAAGCCAGGTTGTAAAATATGCCGTCGTAAACACAACACTATTGTTCACGTTGATAAATCCTTGAAGTCAGACGCTAGTGGTGCTTCTGCTAGCAGTGTTGTTATTGATAAAAATGGCAGTGCGACTGTCTCCACTCATCCCACTACTGTAGGTATAGGTACCGGTGTGTCGCTGTCCGCGAGTGTAGAACACGGCGACGTGTTATTGTCCACTGCACTCGTCAAGGTCATGAGTATTAATGGTCAGCAGTATGTTGCTCGTGCTGTGCTTGACAGTGGCAGCACGTCATGTCTCATGACTGAGAGGTTATACCACCAGCTAGGTTTGACTGCCAAGACTGTAAACAATTCTATTATAGGTGTTAACAACTCGTCATCTTTTATCAATAAAATGTGTGCTTTATCAATAAAATCTTTAAATAACAATTTTAGCATGGATATTAATTGTTTTGTTCTCCCATCCATCACCGATAAGATTCCAAGTAAGCAAGTTAACTTGTTAAAAATTAAAATTCCGTCTGATGTTTGTCTCGCAGATCCCAACTTTTACTCACCGGCGCCTGTCGATATGTTGCTGGGTGCTGACATCTTTTGGGATTTATTGGAATCTCAACGAATTAAGTTGGGTGATGGGCAACCAATTCTTTGTGAGACTAAATTGGGTTGGTTGGTCTCCGGCCCAATTAACAGTTGTATTTCTTCTAAAATTTTAAAATGTAATTTTATAAAGGTGTGTTCAGACTGTGACGATGAATTAAATTTTAATGTTGATCAACAACTCACAAAGTTTTGGCAACTTGAAGAAGTGTGTACTTCGTCTCCATATTCCTCAGAGGAGAAGCTATGCGAGGAGCATTTTATGAAAAACACTACTCGTTTGGAAAATGGTCAATTTTGTGTTAGGATTCCTTTAAAATGTTCCCCGGACAATTTAGGCGAATCTTTGTCAAGAGCCAAACATTGTTTTGCTTCTTTGGAACGTAGATTTAAATCTAAAACTCAATTTTGTAATATGTACAAAGAGTTCATTATGGAATATGAAACTTTAGGTCATATGTCTAGATGTAAAACTATTGATGATCAAGCGTTTTACATTCCGCATCACGGAGTTCTGCGCGAAAGCAGCGCCACCACTAAGTTAAGGGTGGTCTTTAATGCAAGTAGTTTAACCAACACTGGTATTTCTATTAATAATATCCAGATGATTGGACCCGTGGTACAGGATGACCTTTTATCGATCCTGTTGCGTTTTAGACAACATAAGTACATCATAGCTGCTGATGTTGAGAAAATGTACCGGCAGATAGTTGTTCATCCAAATGATAGGTATCTTCAACAAATTATTTGGCGTGATAATCCGTCAACTCCAATACGCGCTTATCAACTTAATACCGTGACCTACGGCACGGCTAGCGCTCCTTACCTAGCAACCCGGTGTCTTCGGCAGTTAGGGCTAGAGTGTGTTGATAAGGAGATTGGTGACGTCATCCTCCACGACTTTTACGTGGATGACTTGCTCACCGGAGGAGATGACATCAATAAGGTCAAAGAGTTGCGTCATAAAGTTACTTCAACTCTCGCTTCAGCGCAGATGAATCTAAGAAAGTGGAAGTCGAATGACATACAATTGGTAATTGGTTCTGACTTTCCCCAGTCTTCACTGGATTTGAATGTTGGTGGATTTGAGTCAACCAAAACCTTAGGCCTAGGTTGGCAGCCACTGTCAGATTACCTTTGTTTTCCAATAAGTCAGTCAGTTAATTTTAATAACACAAAACGTGACATGCTTTCGATTGTTTCACAAGTTTTTGATCCACTTGGATTATTGGCTCCGTGTGTAATTGTTATGAAAATATACCTTCAGAAGTTATGGTTAAAAAAATTATCTTGGGATGAACAGCTATCACCGGACATTAGTAAGCTTTGGAATGAAATGATTATTAATTTACCTAAATTAAAAGAAATTCATATTCCACGTCGAGTTTTAATTGATTGTTATGAGTTTTTAGAATTTCACATTTTTACTGATGCGTCTGAACGCGCCTACGGCGCTTGTCTGTATGTAAGAAGCGTTGATAAGCAGGGACAGGTTTTAGTGCGTTTATTGTTAGCCAAAAGCAGAGTTGCGCCACTCAAGCCCACGACCATACCCAGACTTGAGCTATGCGGTGCTCTTGTAGGTGTTCGCATCTTTGAAAAGGTTGTAGCAGCATTACGAGTCAGCGCGCGACGCACTTTCTTTTGGACTGACTCCACTATTGTTTTAGGGTGGCTAAAAATGTTACCAAATAAATTACAGCCGTTCGTTCGTAACAGGGTTGCCGAGATTTTAGATAAGACTGGTGGCTGTGAGTGGAGACATGTTCCAACTGACCAAAACCCTGCTGATCATTTGTCTCGTGGAGTAGACATTAATTTATTACCTAGTTTAGATGATTGGTGGTCCGGTCCTAGTTTTTTAATGAATGAAATTTCTTATTGGCCTTCCAAATTAATGAATTTTAATGATGAAATTTTGCCTGAAATGAAATTAGATGTCACCTTGCATGTTTTATTCAATAACAATAAATTTGATGAATTGATTAATTTTACACGGTTTTCAAACTTTTTAAGACTTCAGCGAACAGTCGCCTATATTTTACGTTTTATTGACGCATGTAGAAAACAACCTATTCGCGGTCCTCTTTCTGTGCATGAACTAGAAATGGCTTTAAACTTTATTATATGTTTATCTCAAAGGCAATCTTTTAAAGACTATAAATTACTACTTAATAATAAATCGTTACCCAAGAAAAGTGAATTAAATAAGTTTAACGTTTTTCTAGACGAGAATAATATAATGCGAATTCGAGGTAGATTACAACATTCAGATTTTCCTTATGATAAAAAGCACCCGATTCTTATTCAATCTAGCCATCATTTTTCTAAGTTACTTTTTAATTATGAGCATAAAAGATTGTTTCACGCTGGACCCCAGTTATTGTTGGCGTCGATACGAGATACCTACTGGCCCATACGAGGTCGCAATTTAGCTAGGATGAGCTGTAAACAATGTGTTCGTTGTTGCCGATTTAGAGGTAAAACTGTAAGTCCTATTATGGGAGATTTACCACAGCAGCGACTTCTAGCAGGTTTTCCTTTTGAAAATATAGGCTTGGACTATGCAGGTCCTATTCAGTCAGCTGTTCGACAAGGTCGTGGCTGTAAATTAGTAAAAGTTTATATAGCTATTTTCGTTTGTTTTTCTACAAAATCAATTCATCTTGAATTAGTCGGTGATTTAACAAGCAATACTTTCATTATGGCATTAAAGAGGTTCATCTCACGTAGAGGAAAGCCGACAAATATCTACTCAGATAATGGCACCTCATTTGTTGGTGCATCTAATGACCTTTCTAGGTTTCTTAAGGCGAGTTGCGATTCGCTATCTGAGGAAATGGCTAAAGAAGGAATTAAATTTCACTTTATTCCTGCATATTCCCCTCATTTCGCTGGCCTTGCGGAGGCTGGTGTTAAATCAACCAAGCATCACTTAGTCAGAGTGCTGGGCCTTTGTAACCTTACCTACGAAGAGCTATACACCATGATGGTTCAGGTTGAAGCAATTTTGAACTCCAGACCACTGACGCCGTTATCATCGAACCCCGAGGATCTGACGCCGCTCACACCCGGACACTTTTTGATTGGACGTCCTATGACATCGCTGCCGTCACCTGATTATCGAGACCAGTCCATCAATTCTCTGAATCGATTTGAGCGTATTGAGCTTCTCCGACAACATTTTTGGAGTAGATGGAGCAAGGAATACATATCGGAACTCCAACTTCGCACAAAATGGCGAGCATGCAAGGGCTCCTTGAAGCTGAATTCTTTGGTCCTGTTAAAGGAAGACAACCTCCCCCCACTCAAGTGGAAAATGGGTCGGATCGTTGCTACGTATCCAGGGACAGACGGCGTAGTCAGAGTGGCAGACGTCAAGACTTCTAGTGGTCTGTTACGCAGATCATTCAGCAAGATTTGTCCGTTGCCTATAGATCCGGAGTCTGAGGATTCTTAGTGGTTGAAAGGCAGGCTTTCAACGCCCGGGGGTATGTTCCCGCAAGCGCCTACAGCAATTCGTATATCACAATGTTGAGGCTACGTGGATTATGGCCAATCGTTTTATTTTTTAATGCTTCTCGACCGCCTACCTACATTTGTGATTATGTTGGAATAAAATTGCACATTCAATCAAGCAACGCATTTTTTCTCTCTTCCCGAAATTATACCTGGATCAACCCCGCACACACACGTTAATGTTGTCGAGTTATAATTTTATTACCAATTATTCAAAAAGTATATCTACAAATATAAAGCAGCCAACTTTCTTCTGTTTCAAATTAAGGGTAAAAACTTATCATTTGCAGTTTTCCTTTTGACATTTATTTTGCCCAATTAACCAATTCGGTACGTTTGTGTGTGAAAATTGCATTTTTCACGTTGCGGCGTTGAATTAGCTATTATAACGAAATGATTCCACCTAGATAATAAGACTCAATGTAGTTGTTCTTAAGGACCTTCAGGTTTATTGTAAGTTGTATATATTCGATAGGCAATTGATTATTATATATGAAAGTATATATCTGGTAAACAATAATTAAAAATTGAAAAAAAAAAACAATAAATGTATATACAAAAGGGTTTAATGTTGTTTTCTTTAACAATCCTTCAAGAAATTCCCAAACTGATAAGTTATTCATAAACACTACAATACTCTTTACATCACATTTCATAGCTTGACATTTGGAAATTCGCAAAAAAATAAATTTGGCTTCCCGTGTAAATTGACGCGATCAGCTGATTATTTACTATGAAACGTGTTTTTTTTTTTTTAATTTTAAACTAGCTATACCCGGCATGCGTTGCAATGCACTTTTCCCTACCTAGTACGTCCTTGTACTTTTTACTACTCCACCATCCACCTACCTACCCTTCAGAAACCTTCCCTGGTGTATGTAGAAAAATTGTGCAAAATTTCACCAAAATCGGTGCAGTACTTTAGGAGTCATAGATTTCGAACAGACATTGATTTTTATACAGTAGATTTCCAAGTCATAGACCAAAAAATGTAATGTAAATAACCTTTATGAGGTCGTTATTGTTGTTTCAAAAACCGCGTATTCCAAGCTTATGCTTTTTAGTAAACTGCCTTGTGGTCTAGTGGTCATTAGCGTGACTGCCAGGACCTAATGCTCACATTAGGTCTGGGTTCGATTCCCAAGTCGGGCAGTGTTATTGAGTTTTTCCATCACGGATTTCTCAACAGTCACGGAGCCAGGATTTGTGCCCGATTGATGGCAATAGGCTCGCCTCCTATATACAAAATGCGACTATGGCGCGGCCAGAAAGTACCACGCATTATAATTATGGGACTTCAAAAAAAAACAACTGGAGAAATGTGGGTGTAATTTATGGTACACCCTCTTCAAAAGGAATATTTTTTTATTTTAGCCAATCTTGAATTTGCCCTTTCCGCCACCTAGAAGTAGGTAACGATTCCAGTTTCCTGGTGTGATATGGAGAGCATTATCTATTACAAGAACTGCGTTGTCTTTTAATTTTGGGAGAATATTTTTTAACCAGTTTTAATATTGATCAGAATTCATCTCCTTGTGGTAATTATCTAGCCCCTTTTTCGCTTCGAATACTAATAGACCGTCATCCACGAAACCTTCTTCGCTTCGAACATGGGACACTACTAATTGCCCTTGCCTGAATGAAGGCCCTTTTAGTCCAGTGGTTAGGCCTTCTAAGAAAGCCTGCCGTGACGATTGCACACTGGTATCCACACAGTGCTTGTTCTCAGTATGGCCTAAAATGATTAATAATATGTAAGTGAACAATATAAATAATAATTGTATAAGGACGATAGTCTTGAGAAGCAAGTAAATGTTAGTATCAATCTTCATTAATCCACGTTTAATCTTGATAATATATAGAGCGACCTTCCCTTCGATACTGCTTTATTTTTTGTAAGTATCGATGATGCCATAAAATTGTCATTTCGGTCAATTAAAAACCCTTTAGATTTCTTAAAATGTATTTTATTTCTAAAAATGATATCAAGGGACAAACACAAACCTAGAGTGGTTAGGGAAACACAGTATTTAGAAACGACTTTAGGAGTACAATAATTAAGGCTAACAAGGGGGTTACCGATTCGACATATAATTATATTTATTCCTTTTTGCCTGGAACAACCATACAATGAAGTATTTTTTTTTTGTTTATTCGAATAGCTATACAGGTTGGAAGGGACACCGACGCGAAAACGGAAAACACATACTCAGTACATCATTCTGAACCCCCGAAATAGGCATTTTTCCCCTCCACTCCGTATATTAAAATTCATAATTTATTCAAATATTGTGATTATTTGCAAGAATAAACACACAAAACTGCCAATCTGGCGAGATCTCGCGGTATTGTTATTCCTAAACTCATTTAAATCCTAAAATTTTGTTTAAAAGGTAGTTTTGAAAGTCATACTTTACAAAAAGGTATCGTATGGAGAAGAATGGGCAAGAATTTTTTCGCGGGCGAAGTCGCGGACGGAAATAATAAAATTGTATAGTTACACTTTTAACTAGTAAATAAATATTGTCAGTATACAGTCTCACACTACGACGGAATAACACAATGGTACATGGATTGTCTGTCAAATTCATCACTTGTCAAAATGTTTGTACCAGATATACATAAGGGTTTTCAATTTCACATTTTACCAGTAATATGGTTAAGTCGCGGGTATTATTTGAGACTTAGGAGCACCAGTATAAGGTTTATAACCGTTTGCCGGACACTTTAAGCACAGGGGAGGTCAATGTAGCAGTAATGCACTGCACATGTTTTGCCAACAGCTTGTAAACAAGTGAAGACTATCGTTTACATCCAAGCTTGACGTCTCAGCTTATTCTCGGCGGCTTGTTGTCGTTCGAGCTTCTTGTTACGCTTCCGTCATATGTCTTCCATCTCAACAGGTGTATCTTCAACGCTCGTCTGTAATTACAAAGTGGTATGAAAGCGATAGCAAACAAAAATAATACTTCGAAACTAGGTGTATCATACGCCCAAATATTTTTTGTTAGTTCCATATTATTGTAAGTCGAAGGTTTGTTGTATTATTTAGATATAAATATTTTTTGAATATTCATGGTCTGTCTCTCCAAATAGTCTTCCGACAGGACAACATGAGTAAGACATAAGGTAGGATCTGGTAGGACAGAGGGTATTATCGTGGAATGTACCGTAACAGTCGTATCTTGTCATGTCTTACCCAATCCTGTTCCTTATCAGCAGCTTGCAGCTCCAGTATATCGTTCTGTATCTCGACACTGAGCTCCTGTACGGGCACCGTCTCCGTTCGCCAGAACACGTTCTGATGCTTGCTGATGCGGTTGCGACGCTTATGTTGTTTCAGGTGCACCTGGAATGGCGAGCAAAGAGTATATCATGAAGGTAGTCGTTTGAAAAGAGTGTAAGAAACCATAGATGGATTGTGTGGACTGGTACAAACTGCAGACACAGGACACTCACAGATACTTTATTACAGTATGTGTTATTGTCCGGTGTCTTACTGAATCTGTTCTTACTTGTTTCACCGAACCTTAACCGAGGTGATGGTTAGACACGAATACAAATAAAATGAGATGGATAAAAAAACACCAATAAAACTGCCGATCTGGTTATTGAACCCAGGACCTCATGCCCAGCACTAACTCTTGCGACTTCTAGACCTAAAATTATATCTTCTCGTTTGAAATAACATTGAAAAGAAGCTTGTTGGTAAATATATTTTGTGAAGTTGTATTGAGAAAATAAGATGGCGGCGTTGATTCCGATCAGGGCCAGGCGCCAAAAGATCCATGTACAGCTATACTAAGACAGGCTTTATTTACCTTCTTGACGTGCGTGTTGACCATAGAGCGCAGGTGGAAGAGCGCGGGGCACAGCGGACAGCGGCGCGTGGGCGCGGTGTGCGCGCACAGCGCGTGCTGGTTGCGCCGGTTCAGCGACACGAAGCTGCGCCCGCACTCCTGCTCACATCACCTATGTTACTAATATGTCTCGACCGAATCTCGGTTTCGGCTCGTATAAGCTCGTTTTTGAAGCTATGGGCGCGCCCTTTACCACACGCCCAACTCGTATGAGCGTTGGCCCTTATAAGCTTGAGCCGGGAGGGACGCGCCTCGAGGGGTGCCACGGTTCGAGCGTAAACGCCAAAATACGCGCGTGTACGCGGATGCGGAAGGCGGATGAGATGGTGTTGTTGCGCAGCTTGGGAGAAGCCTGATGTCCAGCTGTGGACTGTGATCATCTGAGTCGGTTGACTATCTTAATAGCATTTGACTAGTTTTGCCAGTATTTATATAATTTACATATGTTCTCACATTGCAAGTGTAAGGCCTCTCGTTGTTATGCAGCCGTTGATGCCACAGCAAGGCGCGCTCGTCCACAAAATGGCGGCCGCATGTAGAACACATACATCGCTTGATTACTGGCTTCGTCTTCTCAGTTGAAGTGCCATCTTTCTTTTTGTAGATGTTTTGTCTGATAATATGAAAGTTAACATTAAAACCTTACAAAAAAAAAAGATACTGGT
The DNA here is from genome assembly GCA_964057025.1 of Standfussiana lucernea. NCBI lineage: Eukaryota > Metazoa > Arthropoda > Insecta > Lepidoptera > Noctuidae > Standfussiana > Standfussiana lucernea. Next base: position 3,531,584 of record OZ059810.1, read on the forward strand.
GGAAAACCCAATAGCACTGGCTGACCAGGGAATGCAATTATACAACGCAGGACCTCGAAGGATACATTTATCTTGGTAGTTCATTCCTATAGGATAATTTCTGACCAAAAAACGTACAAAGCCGCGGGTAAAAGATACTTATTTATAAAAACAAACGTGGCATCACGCCTGTATGGTCAAAAGGGTAGATATAGGTGTTAAGCACAACCTCTTTTCACCATTTATATGTAAGTTGCATGTAGGTAACACCAATTATTGACAATGTGGTACCTGTATTTCCCCGTCTCCATATTATCCTCATGTTTCTTGATATGCATCTCGAAGCTTATCTCTCCCTTGTACATCCGTCCGCAGTAGTAGCAGGTGTACTTCTTGTAATGCTTGCTGTCGTTGTGCAGGCGGAGGGATTCCTCGTCTTCCAGGATCTTGCCACATTGCTCACAGATATGGGCATTGTCGCTCTGTGAATGTAGTGCGGGTTTAGTTTTTGGAAAGAATATCGTATCTTTCTACACCATATTGAGTGGTGTGATGATGGAACAAATTACACAAAATAAGTTGCCTGTTTGCATACGAAACCATGACCTAAAATTCGGAAGTGGTGGAAGGATCTCTCGAGGTAACTGGTAATATGTCCTAGAGCCATAACTAAGGCCTGTGTACCAACAGTAGGAATATTGTAGGCTGACTATGCTAATCGCTATCTAGTGACAGAGTTCTTGAGTTCGAACTTATGACCGAAAACTAGCGAGTCGTGGACGACTACTGAGCCACCATACCATTGTTCTAAGCCAATTGTTATTTTATTTGTATGGCCTGAGAAAGCGCTGAAAAAGAACCACATAAGCCACATAGGCTAGACCCGATAAAGTCATACGCCTTGTTTTGGTTCAGACGACAAGTCTTGACACAACATCCAACTATTCCCTTATACTTATAGCTCTATTCGGCTCAATCAGATTCTTTTTTGATAAGTGTGATGTCTTAAATAATTAACAAACTCACACAAGCAATATTCTTCATCCTCTCATGCCGCTTGAGATGCTTGATGATGGTGGACCTCTTCTTGAACACCATGTTGCAGATGGCACACTGGTGTATGTTCGTGTGAGTCCTTAGGTGGCTGTGGTACTCTTGTTCATCTTCTGTTAGCGCTTTACACACCTGAAAACAGTGTGTGTTTAGAGCATAGGTTCCCAACAGGGGCGCTACCTCCCCCTAGTGGGCAGTGGAGCTTTTAACGGGGGGCGGTAGACGGTCCAAAGGCAAATGGGGGCCTTATGAAATACCTCTATTTTCATGAAAAAACATTTTATCTAGCTGTCTAAAATGTTTATCTTATAATTATTTTTTAAAACAGGGAATTGGAATTTTTTTTGTTGTAACTGGGGCGGTAGACCATAAAAGGTTGGGAACCTATGGTTTAGAGTATAGTCCTGCTTAAACTCACTCACTAAAACGGCACGCAACATCAGAAGGTTTTCAATTCAAAACTGTTTGGTAAATTCTTTGTACTTTTAGCTTCAGCAATCAATGCTATTATCATGTTATACATACAGTATGCAACATCATATTATCATCAAATTGTTGTTTTTATAATTTAATAGGTATTTTATTTGTAATGTAACCAAACAAAGGTTATCATGCTTCCTGTATCCGTAATAATATGATACAAATTAAACTAAAACCCATATAACATACCTCACAAACATAAAGAACAACATTATGCTCCAATCGCATGTGCTCCTTCAGTTTAGCAATAAACCTATATTTGACTGGACACCGTGTGCACAACTTCAATGACATTGGTCCTCTCTTCCTGCCTCTCTTGGGCCGGTCCTCTTTAGGCTGTACCTGTACTACCATTGATGCATTGAACTTTTTTGTATATTTCTTTGCCTCATAATTTCCAAGGGCAGTTAGAACTCCATCTGGTTTTACGCGGTAAAATGAAGGCTTGCCATTGTCTTGTATAATAACCACTACTTTTTCATCTTCTTCTTTTTCTACAACTTCCCGTTTAATTTTTACACACTCTACTTTTTCACTCTTTATTTCTTTGCCTATGGCATGTAAATTAAAGTCGTAAATTGGTGTGTCCGTTACTAACTCAGGTAGAGAAATACATAATGTGTTGTTCATAGTTTCTTCCGGTAACTGTATTTGGTCCAAGTTGCCAAGGAGTTCATTGGTATAAAAGTTGAGGATTTCATGGCTCCGTTTAGATAGTAAGTAGAACTTGTAAGCCATGGATGCCATCATGAAACAATTGACGCAGACATTGTAGTTATCGGTTTCTGAAAACTGAAAAGAAACTTTTAGGTTCTAAGAAACGATTTCATTACATGTATAGATTCTCAGGACAAAGAAAACTTTAGTTTTTAGTAAAATCAACATTTAGGGATCTTCTGAGAGGTCGCATCAGTCCAAAAGATTCAGTATGGCAAGAAAACTTAGCTCTAAATGGTGGCCAATTACAAACGTTCTACAGCACTTGTACGAGCTAGTTTATTCAGGAAACACTTACCTCAACATCACACATGATTCGGAGCACGTCTGCTATGCAATACTCCTTGTCATATTTACAAACTGTCGTAAAAATATTCTCATACTCATCCCGGAGAGGCTTCAGACAATTTATGCACATGTTTTCACCAAGCGTTCCACTTGAGAGATGTTTCAGCACCAGCTTCAAGTCCAAAGTATTTGCCATGCTCTCAGATGACCATTACAGCAACTCCTGGCAAGAAACCAGTTTAAATCATACATTTTCATTAAAATTATGAACGATAGGTACAAAATTCAGAATTTACCACCAAATCAACTATAGATGCGTTCTGTGAAATAAATACGTATGCTGAATTACTAAAAGACCCGTTCATTTTTGCTTTTCTGACGCCATGTTTGAAGTTATAAATACTACTAAATAATTTTATTAGTCGATTATTGCATGTTCATTTTACTTTAAAACCAGTAGTTTAATAGCGTTTGTTAGGTTATCACTTTATTTCGCTATGAAACTCACGGAATTTGGTATTCTTGGTATGAAACTAGTCAAAAACAAAGTTATTCATTCAATTAGTCGATTCAAACTAATGGAAAAAAAAACTATAGATAAAAAATGGGAAACATTGAAATCTGTCAAAATTATAGTGCAAAGTGGATGGAATGTTTAGATTTTAATATTTTGCACTATAATTTGAAATTTGATCTGATTAAGTAAATATCAGTGTTACAAATGAAGCATAAGACCTTTAAGAACTATTGTTAAAGTTAAAATATCTACACACAGCTTGTGCGACTTACGTATCAAAGTAATTTCAGAATAATCAGCGGTGTTAGCTAATTAGTGATTCCTTTATTAAAATTACGTTCAATAATCGGCGAATGAAGATAATAAAGCAATGTTCTGGTTGTGCTTAAAGCCAATCAAATGAAAACAATACGTTTTGTAAGGCTCTATATTCTGATAATATTAATTGATCGAAGTTAATAATGGAAACCTGTGTTATGGGACACTGAGTGTAATCTATTTCTAATAAGTAAGTACGACCTTGAAGGTCATATTTGATTTTATTACCATTTACAGCTTACTGTTCCTGCTGTATGTAACACCATACCCACATGATTATTGTAAATTGATTAGTCCAGTTCAAAGAATTCTGTTGACAGAGTAACTACCAAACAAACATTTATTTGCGTGAAACATCCTCTATTTTAAAGTGAAGCAACAACTACTGTAAAATTATCAATCAATATTTGCAAACTTTTGTTATTGTAGATAGCTTGGCTCTGAGAAATAAAATGAAAACTATTCTGATAGTGTACAAAGCTAATAACAGTGGCCAAGCCAGGAATATAGTGCAAAATTACAGTATTGCTTTGAAAATCAAATCACATTGAATATTTCTTAGAAATGATGAAATAAAACATTAACCAAAGTCACCTGACACTTAAAACAAGAGAAATGCCTAAAGAAACAACAACTCAAAGAAAAAGAAGGCTAGCTAAGGCCAAACTCAAACGGTTACAGAAATTAGCCAATGAATCCCCTGAGGACCGAGAAAGGAGGTTGTTAAAGCAACGTTTGTGTGTACAAAAATATAGAACACAAGTGCAACATGGAACTTGTGTGAATGCTGCACAGAACTTTGCCCTAAAATCTATGAATTTATTACAAGTCAGATATCAAACATGTGATAAAGAAATAAATAATGTGTATCGTCAAAAATATGAGGTATGTACTAAAAGATTTCTTCACAACTGCTCCCAAAGTGGTGAAGGATAACATTGTGAGGAAACTGGAATATACTAAAAATAAAATTTTAAAAACATGTGACTTTACCAACCTGCACTGGAGCCCCATCATGGAATAAGGCCCACTCCTCACAAAGAGGAGGCCTGTGTCCCATCACTGGTCACAATATAGAACTTTGCACTGCCACCGACGACGCTGTGAAAGTGGTGAAGTTGCACAAAGCCAGCGACACAAAGGAGAAGATTATAAGCTAATTATGCATCTAAAAGATGCTGTCTAGCATGAGATAATTTCCATAACTGTATTGTTACATATTATCAGCATATCAGTCTTCCCTGTACCTCTAGTATGTAAGAGGAGTACATATTTTATTGGTTAAAAAGTAACATGAAATATGAGGAGAGCTTATAACAGGCACAAACCTACTACTGAGAAATTCCTATTGGAAAAACAATACCTGAACCTTAGTTTCAAATCCCGAATCCCACGCTCATTAGTTACGCCTATTTTAGCCTGCTCAGGTTGATGCTTCAGACTACTGCAGTAGGTAATTAAATGGCCTATAACATGTAAACTATTGTTTCAGCAACCAAAAATGGAATCGACCGGCTTCCCCACAGCATCCGAGATCGCAGATCTACAAACAGACACGATTATAAAAGAAGAAGATGACATTGACCATGGAATCACAGAAGAAATGCCACTTGTCATTAAATCCGAAAACATAGATGAAACACACACAGAGGAAAATATAGATGACCCTTTCACTCAAGTACAACTAGATGTAAAACAGGAAATATACATAAGTATAGAAAAAGAAGACTCTCAAAATGAAGATTCAATGTCGAAAATAGAAGAGTTTGATCACGAATCTAAAGAAGATTTATCTAACGCCTACGCAACGGTACCTAAATTTGAAATAGATTGTGATGAAAAGTCTGAAGTTAAGGAAGAAAGGGTGTTGGGAGATGAATCTCTGGTGACATATGACTATCCGAACTTTGATGATGTTGGCAGTATGGATAGCAATGAAGCGGATGCATTGAATCAGGTGGAAACTTGTCTGCAGGATGTTATGAATATCAAGTGCGAAGATTATGATGATGAGGTAAAAATTTCAATAAATCCCTAGTTTTTTTCTGTAAGTAGTAGTAAATATCTTCAAACTATTTGAAAGTCAAGTGAAGTCTCTGATAAGCAAAATCTAAACTTATAAAATTCTGCTTTGTAACCTTTTCTGTTGTATCCTCTTTTGACTTTCCTTTCTAAAAATAAAGGAGAAACTTTATATTACTTCTCACATCCACCATTTGTTTCATAATCATAATTTCTTTTTTAATCCTAGATGGATTTTCCCAAGTCTTGTGTTCTATCGTTCCTAAGATTTGCCACAGTCGACTTCAAAAACTTCTGTGAATTTAAAGGCTGATTTCATTTTCCAGCATAAAGAAGAACACGATAAAATGGATATCAAAGAAGAATCAGAAGTCACAGTAACAGAAACACACTTAATTTCTAACAAAGTCATAAACACCACTTCCACAATCACGAACCCACACGATGGCCTTATAGAATCTAAAACAACTAAGACTCTAGTCATGGAAATACTTCCAATGACCCAGACGAATATGGCATTCTCCAAACTTGGTAACCCTGAAGAAATTCTACCTACAACTTACGATAATAGGGACAACTATATGGATTACGAACAGTCTTTCCAATTAAATTCTATCACAGGCAACGTTTTATCTCTCGAACAAGAAGCTTATGGCTTACTCAAAGCTAAAGGCAAGAAAAAAGAAGTAGGAGATACCCTCCATGCCTGCCCGAAATGCCCCAAAACTTACAGACAGAAGACTTATTTGAAAAGGCATTTAGCTGTCCACGACGCGATTGAGAAACGCGCTCAAGGACACCTTAGAAGCCAGATAACTAAGAAAGAGAATAAAAACAAAAAGTTAAAAGCAGAACTTGAGAGCCTGCCAGTTAAAAAAGAGGTAAAAGTTAAGAAAGAAGGTTACGAATGTACTTGTGGCCAATCTTTCCAAAGGCGGAGCAGAATGGAGACCTGTCTGAGGTCCCACAATCTGTTCTGTGACACGAATACTTATCCTTGCATGTCTTGCAACAAACAGTTCAAAGATAAAGAAGAATTAGCTCTCCATCGAAAAAGATTACATAGAAAGAGATTCCCTTGTAAATTCTGTCCAACAGACTATCACACGCGTAAAGAACTCTTCAAACATTTGCAAGTCCATCAAAAAGTCCAGTTGATGGAGTACAAAGTTATTTCGGAAGTCGTCAAAGGGAAGCAAAAGCTCAAATGCTTCATGTGTCCAAAAAGTTACATGGAGCTGTCAGATTTAAAATGCCACGTCATGGATGATCACAAAGAACCATACAGTTGTCCTAGATGCAAACGAACCTTCTCGAAAATCATAGACTTCGGCAATCACACCAAGACTTTCCACCCGGAGGTCGAAGGACAATCAGTCTTGGATGTTCTAGAAGCCTTCTCGAAGTTAGTGAAAGCTTGGAAATGTGAGGAGTGTGGCCATCAGTTCCACGAAGCTGATAAACTAGCAATGCATCAAATTGAAAAGCATAGTCCGGATCTGAAAGCTGAGATGCAATTCCAATGCACTGATTGTCGAAGAGTTTTTATCAGTCAGAAAAGTCTTACGTCCCATAGACGCATACACCATAGCATGGAAAGCGTAGAAGAATCTGAGCCTGTTGAACAGGGAGTCATGTGTTTAGAATGTCGAAAGATCTGCAAGGATATGAACGCCTTAGTCTCCCATATGCGGTATCATTCGCTAGACAGAAAGTTTCCGTGCAAATTCTGCGATTTCCGCTTTGCTACACAAGAAAAGCGGAAAGCGCACGCAGAGATCCACACAGGCGATATGAAATACGTATGTTTCATCTGCGAATATCAGTGCAGTTCAGAAAATCGACTAAAACAACACAAGTTATCGCCTAAACATGTTAATATGAAAGAGTTTTTGTTGACTGGTAAGCCGTTGGTACAGGAAGCTCAATCCTCTTCTAAACAGGAGAAGATAAAAGAGACTTTGAAAAAGAAAGAGTGGCAGGTTAAAGAGAAGAAGAAAAAAGAAAAATCGCGGTGTGAGTCGCGGAGTGAAGTGGCTTGTGACATCTGTGGGGATAAGTTCCCAAGTGAGAGTGAGATGTTGGAACATAAATTGACTCATCCCTTCATAGAGTTCCCCAATGAAGACACACCCAGTAGGATATTCTTTAAGTAACGCCTAATCTTGCCTATTTTGTGGTCTGTTATAGTGATATTGTTGCAATTTAATATTTTTTGGCCTATTTTGAGGGTAGGTCTAGAAACAACTTGTAATGCTGTACAAACTGAAAAAATTGCTTCTATTAGTTTCTTCTATTTGATCAAATGATCATACAAGTGTTATTTTTAGGTCAAGATGTATAAGATTTGCGAAGTTTTGTATTGTCATCTGGGTATTTTAAAAAAATATCTGGACTTTAAATGTGAAATAAGAAAACAAAAATTCCTTAAACTTCGTACAAATAGAAAGATAACTTACTGATAACAAATAAGAAGTCTTCCAAATACATACGAAATGACAATTTTTATTCGTCGTAAAGGCTTTTCACCACTAAATAAGCTGTTTTTATAGCTAATTTATGGAGATATTTTTTATGACATTAAATAATACACTTTAAAATCAATGTATTATAGTGCAAAGTTGTCCGAACATCGATGTCAACATCAAACGACTGTTTTGCCAGCCATGCAGTCGCGCTATCTAATCTGCAGTTTAAGACAGTGAAAATAAGGTATATTATTCAATTAACAAAAAAAAAATTGCCCAGCCCTGAAAAACAGCAATATCACTACAACAAGAACCTATTAAATAAAGTTAAGTAATTATTAAAGTTATTGGCTTTTGTATAGTAAAGTTTTGTTAAGAATTTATGAGTTGGGGTATTTATACGGTGCCCGGGCTACCGAGTTAAAAGCTAGTCTATTTTATTGATAGTTTACTCTATTTTGAAGCGATACGGTTGTTTACGATTGTTAAAAAACCAGTCATATGATAAAATCGTTGGTTTTAAGTCTTTGATGGTGTTGGAAACGAAAGCATGGCGTAGCGAAACCCCGCTTAATAACCATAGCGATCGCCGCACAGTGGATCCATATTGAAAATTAGTGGACATGGGCAACAAAGTTCCAATATCGATTCGATATTTTTTTATGTGATTCTTCATGATATTCCAGACAACTTTTGCTCTTGTGAAATTTCTTCTAAAGTTGATCGTTTGTCTGAAAAAAAATAAATTAGATTTTTTTGTATGGAGCGAATCACGTTTATTTTTTTTTCTTCAATTGTACGAATATGTTAGGTGTATGGCGTGAGTATATGATAGCTAGGGTCATTCTCTATCCAGGAAAAAATATATCAGCGCCGGCCATCCGCGGCCGCGCGAGTAATCATTCGGTAAAAAAATAATATTTTCTATGATTTTTTTTGCCTTTTAAAATCAATTCAAAGTATATTTTCTGTCTCAATTGGCTGTTTTCACCTTTTTAGTTAAATATATAGTTTTAATAGCACATAGGTACTCACAACTAGTAATTCTGGCAGAGGTTAAGTTATTATTGCATGTTATCGGTGGCACCTGCATTGTGATTGATGACTCATTTGTTTGTGCGCTCGGCTAAATGCATAACAAACGAGTCACCGAAAAATAATTGTCTCTGATTGGTTGTTATTTTTTTAACTACCTGCACATTATCTACTGTTATCGGTAGCACCTGCATTGTGATTGATGACTCATTTGTTTGTGCGCTCGGCTAGAAGCGCATAACTAATGAGTCATCGAAAAATGGTCGTCTCTGATTGGCTGTTATTTTTTTTACTACCTGCACGTTATCTATTGTAAAATAAACATGTAATAAGTTTCTGGGTATACTAATTTTATCAAATATACGTGAAATAGTTTGAATTTTTACGGGCAAGACGTTGATAATCATTATCTACATAATCAAGCGTATGTAAAGTATAGTATAAGTTATCGTACGTATGATCGAAAGGAAATTGTGAAATAATTGTAGCCCTGAAAAGGGCTGTTTGTCATATTCCCAGCCCTGATGGGCTTTTGTGGGAATAGTCCATAGCCGGATCACTTTATTTCTTATTCCAGAAGTGGGTCCGGCAAATTTTCGGACTCTGCTATGAGGCATTCTTCTTCCTCCATAATCTCACTGTCACAGGGAGGCTCGGTAGTCTGTAACAACTGAATTGCTTCAGGCAACAACTCACTATGAACCTGTTTCGTTATTTTAGGCCTTATGTAGGATATGTGAGGATCAGAGCTTATTAGAAGTCCATGGAGGATGTCTTCGTTTGTTGCTATTCTGTCCGTTTTCCGAGTGTGTCTCTCTCTGACGTTTCTGAAGTCCTTATTACGGGCTTCCGAAGCTTCTTCTGATAAGGTACCTAAAAGAAATAAGTACATGCATTTTAATTTCAAAAAGCAATCGAGTCAAATTATACATCAAACTCTATTTATTTTTTACTTACCGATTGGCAAAACACCAAAGTGGTTACAGATGTCTGCACCGTGCATTAGAAGTTTATGTACACTAACTGGCATGTAGTACCACGAATAGTGTTGCACGTATACATCAGCTGTTTCTCTACAGTATCTTCTAAATTTTTCACAGTCAATGTTTTTGCCTGATGATATGGCTTGTAGAATAACGGAAAATCTGAAAATTAGATTTTCGTCAATTCCTGTTATTCTGGATGATGTTTTGTAATCTTGGAAAAAGCGCCTCGCAGTATTCCCGTCATTTGTAGTTCCAAAACCCTGAAATGGGGAAAAAGACTGTAATATACGACACATAGAGATATAATACACAAAAAACATAAAACGAACTAAATACATACCTGTTTGACTATATCAATCAGCATTCCAGTTTGCTCACGAAACTCTTGTTGCGTGGTATTTTTTTTAGGTTGTTTCAAAGCCTTATGTTCGCCTCGAGCTGTCCATCGTTGAAAATCCAGATTATAAGATATATGGAGAAGACATTCCATACACCGAATCTTCATATGCAGTGAAGAAATTCCTTGTTTGTAAATATCTTCACGAAGTGGTCTGGAAGTCAAAGAGTCTAAATTATTCATCTCACTTGGTTTTGCCAAGCAAATGGGGCACGTTGCAAATGATGGTACTTCAGCAATAATATTGGCCACTTTTCCATCAATCATGGTCATATGCAATTCATGTGATACAATAATATTTCCACACTGAGTAGATATTCGTTCATCAATTTGTTTTTTCATCTCCGACTCTTCAGACTTTATAAAATCAGCTGTCTCCGAAGTGAATGTGAACTTCACTGGTCGACAGTACAGAGTTGAGCAAGGTGTGGGGTTCTCCCAAACTATATTTTCATTCCCAGATAATGAGCCAGACACTAGCCGAAGAGGGACGATGCTTATCATGACTACTGATGAATCACCGAACTCTGTAGCTGTGTTTGACGTTTTCTGTTTATAGTTACTCTGCGACGAAGAACCATCAAGCCCCCATTTCCAGGTCAACTTGAGTTCTTCATTTTGAGACCTATCAACAGAATTCACATCTAGTAAAATCCTCTCCACAGTGTGGTCCAATAGCGCTTGCAATTTAATTTGAGCTCCTTTTTCGGTAATCTCCATACTCTCTTGTGGTGGATAACATCTTTTCTTGGCATTAACGAGCTTTGGATAAGATGGAAAGGCAGCACAGTTTTCTTCTTTCAGAAATTGTCGAAGAGCTAAGTACTTCCATCTCGAGAGCGCAAGTGATGTGTAAAGAGCTAAACACTTATCTTCAGAGACAGTACTTAGGCTCTGCTTTTTGAATAGTCGCTCGTGTACTTCGGATAGAGTTTCTGGATTACTGGAAAGGTATTCGACCACTTTTGCCAGATTCGTTTTGCCGTTGTCTTTCAATTTTGTTAAGTACCAGTGCTGCAACTCTTCCTCGGAATTTTCTTCTACTATGGAAGTAGAACGTCTTTTTTTTTGCTTATTACTTAAGTCTTCGAACGGTTTTCTGTGCTCCTTTCTGTAGATGTTCCCGCTTCCGTAGTACATACTGCAAGATTAGGAACATGGGAATTCATATCCACTGGCTCAGATAAGGCTGTGTCCGAAAAGCCCAACTCACTTCTCAGGTCAACACTGTCACAAACAGGCCAGTTGATGTTTTTTTCCAACCACTTGCGATTATTTACACGGTTCATAAAAGTTTTTTGATTTCTACTTGACTCTATCCACTTTTTATTTAGGCTTACACAAAAAAGCCGACAGAACTCCTTGATTAGGTTTTTGTCTTCTTCAGAAACTGTGGTATTCAAAACAGAAATTATACTTTCATATAGAAACATATAATTTTTCAGACCACCACCACTTCTTAATTTCACAAAAAGATCTAGGTTGGTACAAAATCCAGCCATAGTTCTAAAGTAAATATAAAAATAAAAGTATTTCACTGTGTTCACAAATAAGCGACAAGAGCGAAACTAGAGGGACTTGTGGGGTTGTCGCAGCGCCCCCGTCAGGGGGCGCGGCGAGCGGTTACGGGGCATCGCCCCTTAGCCGCGGGGGCTATCCTCGGCCCGTAAAAACGGGCCCGGCGTTGGGTGGCCGTATAGGCTTCGGCCTTGGGGGACACGTCAAGCTAACGTGTGCACCTGTGTGTAGTTGCTGTGAGAGTTATTGCAGGCGCGCCACAGCGCTGTCAGACAGCGCTGCTTTCTTCACGACACCCCGGCGGTCAGTCCCTGCCGAGTGAGACCCCCAGTTGCCCAGGGGAGGCCCAGCAAGTGACGACCAGCGACAGAGGTGTCGACTACGACGCACCTACAATGGTTGTGTGGCTCCCGTCCGCCCCGCTTCCAGAGCTAGCCGGTTACGATTCGGACTAAGGAGCCGACGTGTGTGTGTGGGCGGTATTGTGTTGTGTAACACCGCCCAGTGTCTGCAAGGGGGCGCGGGCCCGCGTCGCGCCATCTTGCGTGAGTCTAAGTGAGTGTAGAGGAATGCATGGATGTTCGAGCTGCGCGACGTGCCTATATTAACTTAGAACACGTCATGCAGCAGGGTGCGAGTATGGTGTGGAGTCGTATTGTGCAGGTAAGCTGCGTGTAGACTGGTACAGCTTACCCGGGAGTCAAGTCAGGGGGGGGTGGAGTCATCACCGTCCGCGGCCAGGTCGCGGGGAAGGCGCCTCGCGTCAGGGGGGCGCGCATGCCAGGGCGCGATGTGCTTGACGTGTGGCCAAGCAGACGCGTCGGCACGCGCGAACATTCCCGTCGCGAGGCGCCGGATGAAGGCGTCCAGGCTCTCAATCCCGAGATCCCGCTGGATGACATCGTTCCTCACATAGCGAGGGGCGCCGACTATGGTCCGCAGCGCTAGACTCTGCTGCGCGCGGAGGGTTTTCTTGCTCGCCTCGCCAGTGAGGGCGAACCAAGCGGGACCGGCGTACGTCAGTGCTGAGCGTATATAAGTTTTATACACGCCCAACTTGACGCGCACCGGGAGGCGGGACGAGAGCACTGAACGGAGTTGGCCGCGGGCAGCCCTAGTCCGTGCAACGACCTGGCGGACGTGATGACTCATAGAGAGCCGACGGTCGATGGTGACACCCAGGTACTTCACCCGGGGTGACCACTCGACGTCGGCACCTTGTAACGTCAGGAGGGGCGGGAGGGGCGCTAACCCAGTAACCAGCGCCTGCGTCTTACCCACGTTAACCGACAGTCGCCACTTGGACAGCCAGTCAGGCAGCAGATTTAGCGCGCGCTGCATCTTAACCGCCGCGTACTTCGCGTTGAGCGAGGTGGTAATGTACGCGGCGTCATCAGCGTACAGCGCGAGCATCGCCTCTGGCGTCGTGGGGATGTCGTCGGTGTAACGTGAGTAGCACGCCGGTGACACGCAGCTACCCTGCGGGACGCCGGCTCTCACCGGGCGGGCGCTGGAGAGCGCACCCTCGACCACCACACGAAAACTCCTATGGGACAGAAAAGATTGGACCACCTTTACCACGCGACGGGGCGCTTTGGAGGTGGCCAGCTTGTAAACAAGGCCGTCATGCCATACCCGGTCGAAGGCCTTCTCCATGTCGAGGAGTACTGCGACCGAGTATTCCTTCTTGTTTAAGGCAGCTGCCATGTGGTGCAGTACCCTCGACAGCTGAAGCGTCGTACTATGTTCCGACCGAAACCCGAACTGTTCCGGCCGCGGAGTGATGTGCGGCAGGAGGTGCCGCAACAGGAGTGACTCGAACACCTTGGAGATGGTCGGCAGCAGCGTGATAGGCCGATAGCTCTCCGGCTTCAGGATGTTTTTCCCCGCCTTGGGCAGCATAATAACGCGCCCTTCCTTCCACGAGGCGGGAAAGGTCCCGGTGCGCAGTATCGCCGTGTACAGGCGCGCCAGCGCCGCTACCATGCGGTACGGTAACTGGCGCAGCGCTGCGTTGGTGACACCGTCCGCACCGGGAGCCTTCCTAGGCCTCGTCCTTTGGATGGCGCGTCTGACTGCCCCAGGCGAGAAAAAGATGGCGTCTTCCTCGGGAGCTATCGGTGTGGCGAAGTAGTCCCCAAGGTGTTTCTCGACTGTTGCGACATGTTCCACGTCGCTGGTCGGGTTCGGTTGGAACTGACGCTCCAGGTGCAAGGCGAAGACCTCCGCCCGGTCCTCCGCTATGTACTTAAGCGCCCCTCCGCTGTCCAATAGCGGGCGCACCGGAGCCGGGGTACTCGTGAGTTGGCGGCAGAGTCTGTGAACGGACGGCCAACTGCCGGCCGTCGCCTCTATTCTTTCCTCCCAGCTCTCGGCTTCTCGGTTTTGCAGCTCGGCCTTGATCTTCTCCGCGAGACGATTCAACTTGGTCTTAAGTGTGGGGCATCTTAACTGTTGCCACTGCTTGCGAAGGCGCCTCTTGACGGCGATCATCTTCCGCAAGTACGCAGGTAGGGGCGGCTGTTGCACGGCGATTCTCACCTGCGATACAGGCGCTGTCGCCGCTTCCAAGGCACTCTGGATGCAAGCAGTGACGTCTACCGCCATCTGGTTGACGTCCGCGGAGGTACTCGTGGGCCAAGCTGGAGTGGTGGCCTCAATCTTTTCTGTGAAGGTGTCCCAATTGATTCTTCGACGTGGCGCTGCGGGTATCTGTCGGGTCGGCATCCCCGATAGGACGACGAGTACAGGATGATGGTCTGACTGTAACTCGTCGTCTAACACTCGCTGTGCGATCTGGCAGCGTAGCCCTCGGTAGGCCACGATGTCCAGCACGTCCGGCATGTGGTTGCGGTTATCCGGGTAGTGGGTAGGCGTCTCTGGGCCGGACACCGTGTAGCCGAGGGCTTCCGCGTCCGCGTAGAGTCGTCTCCCTCCCGGGTTCGTCACGGCCGAGTTCCACGCCGGGTGCTTGCAGTTAAGGTCGCCGGCAAGGATCGTCGCGCCGTGGGCCTCAAGTAGGGCCCTCAGCTCCGTGTGGTCTAATTGAGCCGAGGGCGACTTGTAGCCGGCGTAGATGGCGAGATCCTCGCCAGCGACGTGTAGCTGCACACCCAGGGCGTAAAACGTGCCGAGCGACGGCACGGGGAGTTCTTGATGGACGACTCTACGCCTCACTAGTACCGCCAAACCACGGTAGCGAGTGTTGCTTGCCGACCTTTCATCTTTCCTATAAGCGAGGTATCCTGAGACTCTGAGCTTGTCTTCTTGTCCCAGGTGCGTCTCGCTTATTAGCGCCACGTCAATGTCCTCTTCGTACAGGAGGCGGCGGAGGGGGGCGACCTTGCCTCGAAGGCCGCGGGCATTCCAGTGAATCACCCTCAGCGGCCTAGCCATGGTACAGGGTGAGCAGGGAGGCTAGACCGTCGAGGATGACCAGCTCCGCGTCCTGGCCTTGCCTGATGGCCTTAATCAGGTCCATCAGTAGCTTTATGGCGCAGGCTGTGAATTCCTTTTTCTTTTCCATGCCGACAGCTGGGTCGGCACTCTTTGGCTTCTTATTGCTGGTGTTTGGTTTGGTCGGCAGCTGTCCTATGCCGGCGCCAGCTGTCGGCCTCGCTGTCTTCACCACGGCGGTCTTTGTGTGGACAGCCTGCGCCTCGGTCGAGACTAGGTCGGCCCGGGTAGTGTCCTCTTCAGGTGCGGGGGGGGGCACGGGTTTCTTCCCCTTGCCCCCTCGCTTCTTCCGCTTCCTCCGCCTTGAGGAGGTGGGGGCTTCTCCCCTGTCGGTGGGCCCGTTGGCCGCCGCCATTAGCGACGCGCCCTGGGCCTCAGTAGAGGCCACTTCTGTCGGCCTCTCGGTGACCGTAGCCGGTCGGCGCGAGGCGGTCGTGGCGGCGACGGTGCCCGCTCGCCTGTTCCGCGTCTCCGCCTGGAAGACGGGACAACGGATGTTGCAAGCAGGGTGATCACCCCCGCAGTTGGCGCACGTGGCCGGTTCCTCACGTGGGCGAGGGCAATCACGCGCCGCGTGCCCCTCTCCACAGCGGACACAGGCGAGCGGCCGGTGGCAGTGGTGCGACGAGTGCCTAAACTTCTGGCACCGGTGGCACTGGGCGGGCCCACGCTTGCCCCGCCAGGCTTCTATCTTGACACCCTGCATGTACATAAACACAGTGGTGTCAAAGATATTTCGCACGTCCGGAGTCCTTTTCAGGACGGCGTGGAACACGCAGCCGGGTCTTCCTTGGCGCGCCTTGATGTGGCGCACGTACTCCGGCTCGTATCCCAGCGCGCGGAGCTCCTCCTCAATCTCCTCTGGGGTGGTGTCCACTGGCAGCCCCCTGATGGCCACCTTTAAGCTTCGCTCCGCTGGGAGCGAATAGGCGAACCAGGAGACGCCGCTCTCTTTCTCCAGGCCAGTCAGGTAACGCTGGACCAGCCTATATTCGTCCTCGCTTTCAGGCGAGAAACGAACCCCATTGCCGTATGGACGGGCATTGGGGGGCCGGCCCAGCTTCTCCTTGATGGCCCGGAAATGCGCGGCCCAACCCGGTAGCTTCTCCACAACCAGCGGAGGATACCTTGGCCGCTTGGGCGGCTTCGGCTTGGGCTGGTCGGTGGCCGCTCCAACGTTGTCCGTGGGGGCCGCCGTCTGTGTAGGGGAAACAGATTTGTTAGTGGCACTCACCCCGTGTTGTGCCTCCTGTAATCCCTGCGTCGGCGTCGACGTTGACGGCGTCGGCGACGCGGGAGGGGTGTGGCGAGTCACCTCCGCAAACGTAGGTGAGCTTGCGGTGCCATGACCCGGCGGCGATGCGCGTGCGCGCTGTGGCCGCGGCGGGTCGAGGCAGTAGCGCTTCGCCTCCTCCTCAGACTCGTCCGTGCTTCTTCTCCGTCGCTGGGGACGCGGTTCTAGCCGGAATTCAAAATCGAATCCCAGCGACGGCGTCGGCGATGCAGGTGGGGTGCGCCTCGCAGGTGCACTCGAACCCAGCACATAGTCGGCGTCGGCGTCGACCGAGCCCGCCGACACCATCGACATGCTCGAGCCGGCTCGCGACGAGCATGCCGACAGGCCCGCAGGCGAGTCGTACGCCGAGGCACGAGGGGGTGCCGGGGAGTCAGGCACCTGGGGCGCCGGAATCGTTGGGCGAGTGATGGTCGCCAATTGTACCGGTCGTCGGCCACGCTCCGCCCGCGACGGCCCGGGCAGCAAGCTGTGTGGGGGGCCGGCGGCGGTGGCACGTGGTGCTGGCGCACCACGACCGGGCGCGGACACCACGGACGCAGCCACAGAGGGCGCTGTCGACGCGGTGAGGCGCGATGAGGCGGTGGTGCACGTCGTTGGTTGCGCGGCGGGGCGCGCGGGGGGCGCGGAAGGCGTTGCGGGCGCCAGCGGGCGCATGGTAGGCGCCGCGGTGCGCGGCGGCGCGGACAATCGCGCAGGTTGCGCGGCGTCGCGCACGATGGCTCGCGCGGTGGGTGCGGAGGCGCGCGCATGCGGTGCGCGATTTGGGTTCGCGGCGACAGGCCCTGGGGCCTGTATCGGCACTGGACGGAAGGCGGGCGGTCGCACGGCTACGGCGTGCGGTCGGCTCGGCGCAGGCACCGGCGCAACGCGCGCAGGCGCCGATGGCGTCGACGGGCCGTGCGCAGTTGCCGCCGTGCTTGGTCCGGCTCCCTCCAGACTCCTTCTGGACACCTTCCTCTCCTCACTCCGAGGAGGGGGGGGTCCAGCGTGCGTAGCACCGGACGTTGGGACGCCGATGTTTGGCATCGACGTCGTCCGGTCCAGCCCCGAGCGAGACTCGCTAGTGCCGGCGCCTCCACGGCCCGATGGACCGCGGGCGCCTGGCTTCGGCATCTTGAGTTTAAAAGGTGGTCCGCCGCGACCGCAACAGTGCTCAAGGCACCGAGCAGCGCGGAGGTGGCTCCCCCTGTGCTCGTACCAATGCGAGAGGCACTCGTACGAACACAGAGAAAACGATTAAAAATGACGGTCCGGGCGGAAAAAGTGTTCGGCAAGTACCCACAATCACTGTCACTTCCCGAGCGCTTGAGACCACTGGCTGATCCCTAGAGGGACTTAGTGAATGTCTTTGTATTTATAGTCAGTGTTAATTACGCAAGTAGTGAACATATTAGCATGACTGAAAATTATTCAGCCAATCAGAGACGAGCATTTTTCGATGACTCATTAGTTATGCGCTTAGACGAGCGCACAAACAAATGAGTCATCAATCACAATGCAGGTGCCACCGATAACAATAGATAATGTGCAGGTAGTTAAAAAAATAACAGCCAATCAGAGACAATTATTTTTCGGTGACTCGTTTGTTATGCACTTAACCGAGCGCACAAACAAATATCAATCACAATGCAGGTGCCACCGATAACATGCAATAATAACTTAACCTCTTCCAGAATTACTAGTTGTGAGTACCTATGTGCTATTAAAACTATATATTTAACTAAAAAGGTGAAAACAGCCAAGTGAGACAGAAAATATGACTTTGAATTGATTTTAAAAGGCAAAAAAAATCATAGAAAATATTATTTTTTTACCGAATGATTACTCGCGCGGCCGCGGATGGCCGGCGCTGATATATTTTTTCGTGGATAGAGAATGACCCTAGCTATCATATACTCACGCCATACACCTAACATATTCGTACAATTGAAGAAAAAAAAAATAAACGTGATTCGCTCCATACAAAAAAATCTAATTTATTTTTTTTCAGACAAACGATCAACTTTAGAAGAAATTTCACAAGAGTAAAAGTTGTCTGGAATATCATGAAGAATCACATAAAAAAATATCGAATCGATATTGGAACTTTGTTGCCCATGTCCACTAATTTTCAATATGGATCCACTGTGCGCCGCATTCATCTTTCATCTGTTTAGGAAAGCGCCATCTGTCGGCGCGATCACGCGTTCGGATTTGTGCAGTAAAATGATTGCAACGTGTACACGCAACAGTCGCTTTTGTCAGCATAACGCGACTAAACCAATGTTTTTATTAAAAACTTTACAATTCACTAATGTTTCCATCATGATGGCTATCGCTTGCTTTAGCTACAATTCTTTTGTGTTAACGAAAGTTGTGAAATATTTATCAAGGGTTAAAAATTCGTCTCGTTTTCGCATTTTACGGTAATCCCAAACGTTGATAATTCAAGAAATATACTCTTAATTCTGTTGAGCCGATTTTACTGATAAAGTTATGTTGAATTAATCGGATGATAAAAGTTGAGCTAAATAAGAATATAGAAATATCCAAGTTGATTTGTTGGTGAGTTATTCTGCACTGACCATTATAAGATTAACCTTTTGACCGCCACGGTCGGCTATAGCCGACAAATGAAAAAATTCCCAACATGCCACCGTCGGCTATAGCCGACAAGAAAACGACATTTTTCAAGTAGTTTTCATCTGTCGGCTATAGCCGACCGTGTCGGTCAAAAGGTTAATGCCCGTTCTCACATACACTATGTGGCACTTACGTGAATGTCTAAATAAAAACGCGTTGTTGTATTTTCGACTTTCGGAGCTGAGTCGGGCGTTGGAAATCCTACGGCGAAAACGGGCATACGTTGAGCTAACCGTTCTAATTGAGAGATTGTCTTATTTTCCTTTATTATAAGCTGATTATAATAAATAATGTTGATCATTATGACAATTTAAAATAAATAGAGCGAGAGATGTTGGTTGAGCATTGATTGCTATTTGCTTAAAAACTTGTCTCTCAAAATTTTATTATTTTGCACTGATTATTGCAATAAGTTTAACTATCATGTCAAGCGGTGTTTTTCACGAATAATTTATGTTATATTATAAATTATGTTATATTGAGATGATTGTAATATTTAAAACTTTCTTCCAAAAAATATTAGAGGTTTTCATCTATTTATAAAAAAAAAAATTGTTTAATTTTGTACTTATCAGGCTTTCTGCAATGTAACAATTCAAGTTTAGATTTTATACAGAACCAAGTGATTGTTACAAATTGTATCGTTACGCGCAACCTGAAATGATACAATTTGCAACAACGACTTGGATCGTAATGCTCACACAAAATTAAATCTTGGATTGTAACATTACAGGCCAATGCTCAGGTGAGGGAGCGGCTTTATAGCTTTCACATTGCAGGCATCAAGCTGTCAACTTGTATGCTTTCTGACCTACACGAATACTGAGTGTACTGATTGTGGATAGACCTTAAAATCCCCCCTAGCTCTGAAAAATCCAATACTATTTGTTATTGCAATTTGTTCGGCGCAAAGTGAGTTTTTGCGAAAAACCTAATAAGTTCGAAAGAAAAATCCTCGACTAGTTGCAGCAGTCTGGTTCTATTATGTTACTGTTCAGTTTATCGTTTTCGACTACTGTAGGCGCGCGAGTTGAATGCAGATGGGACCTGAGGTGGAGAGCGTTTTTGGGACAAGCCCACCACACTA